>OX451739.1:1453101115-1454301115 GCA_948472305.1 Vicia faba
TCCTAGAAGGTCTGAAAGCTCCTTCAGAACATGCTGGAACCAGAAGATGAGAGGATCAGAAGTTTGGATGCTACGCTGAAGCAGAACTTCTAATCTAGAGTTTGCAAAGGTAAATCAAAGAAGGTTATAAAGCATACTTCAAGCTTACTGGAAAATCTGGGGAATCCTTCAGAGCATGCTGAGGCAACAAGGTACAAAGATCAAATGTTGGATGTTTGTCCTAGATAGAACTTTTGATCCAGAATTAAGTAATGATGCAAAATCTCAAATTACAGGATTTTCTGATTTTGACAAATTTCATCATCATTTAATGCTCATTTAATGCTCACAACCACTTTTGAGTCTTTATTCAAAGGATCTCCCATGTGTGGCATAGAAATACCCTTGTTATCCTTAAACGCAACTTTTATACAGAAGTATGGGAGGGTCCATGCATTACTTTTTGCTTGTGGGTTTACTTTTCCTTAATCCCTGCTTGCTAATCTAGTATAGGCTAAAAAGCTGTCAACTATCACACCCTTTTTTGGAACTTGCTTCAAGAACAAGTCAGCATCTAACGTATGATGTTGGCGCTACTTGACCTCTCCAAAACTACAAAATCTTTGCCTATAAATGGAACACCTTTGGCCATTAAACAGAGGTCGAAAAAATTGAGAAAGAAAAGCCTTGAACCCCTGACAAAATCCCAAGAGTGCCAAGAATTGTAAACATAAAACACAAGATCTGCTAACTTTTGATCCCTTGCATTCAAACTCCATTTGTTCTCAAATATTTCCTGACTAAAACCATCCACACAGTTTCTAATTCACCTATTAGAAACTGCCTTAACTCCTGTCTTCATGCTACATCATATTCTCCATCCATCTGCTCAAAGAAATTAGAACATCACATTTTTGTTATACCAAAAGTTAAGAACCTCCATCCTACTGAGTACGTGAAGAAGTTGCTCAGAACCTCATCAGAATTCAGGACCAACCTCTATTCCATAGAATCTTCTCAGCTACATGGTAAGCTTCTGCTGACTCTTATCACATTACTTAAGCATTACCAGATTTACATGCTCAAAAATTCAATGTAGATATCATGTTTCTGATGTTGTACATATTCTGAGATTTCACGCACCTGCCTGCTTAAGTAGAGAATGAATCAGTTCAGAACTTCTTGAAGAAACTAGAACTCAGAGTTAGGATTAGCAAATACATGCTTGCCTCTGATTTATAGTTCTGATATTTCTTATTTTCTGAAACACCATAACACCTGTTATAAATGTTCTATGCATGTCTTATGTTTTATGGAGAAATTACCAAGTTGCAGATGTTTTGACTAGCATAGAGAGAAAGACCAAGTTCTTCCAATAATCTCATAACCTCTGAAGTCTGTTTAGTTTCCAGTAGTATCAGAACTTCTGAAAACTATTGTGTTCCCAGTGGACTCAGAACTTCTAACTTTACATATTTTCACTAACAGGATTTCTATTTTGAAGTATTCCAAAGTCAGAACCTCTGACCTCATTTAATCAGCAATACGCTGATTCTTTTTTTCCTTTTCTCATTATTTTTATTATCAATTTCTATTCTGTTAATCAGCAAACATCAAAAACATTTCTTTCACACTTTATTTTATTTCTTAAAAAAATAATAAAAGATCAAAAATATTTTCTTAAAATAAAGCAAGTTCATTTCACACTTTCTGGTACATTGTTATACATTTCAATATGGTTGTAATAGTAACTTAGGACTTATTTTCACTTGCAATCCCCATTTGTAAATATGTACCCCCATCCCCTAAATATTGTAATAGCGTAGGACTTTACATTTTTTGCGTTTTTATTATTTTCATATATTGTTAGTAATTAAGGTATGTATGGCAAGATAAAACTAACAAGTAGACCACTAAAAGTCAAAGACTAATGCATGCAATCAAACACACTTGCACACATGCACCCTTAGGGTTACTCCACTTGGTTGGCTTATACAAAAATGGCCATATTACGCATGCGAAGTATCTTAGCAAAACAAACAAGTATAAGATCATAGTCCCTCTGTGATGCTATTCAAAGTTGCCTTACAAAATGATCTTATTCCCTCAAAAATGCTAAGATACTTTACAACATTTCTAATCATGGTCATACGATGACCCAACGCCCGTCCCTTCACATCTAACGATTGGGTTTCTTACCAAATCAATGGTAAGATAGCAACATCTAAAGGAGGAGGAAAAGCACATATAAGACCTTTTGAGTAGGTAGGTTCGCTCTCGGTTACTCGCTTGCTCACAACAAAAAAACATTTTTTACACCAACGCTCTCACTTTGAAACATTTTCAAAAGACAACACTTTGTACGTGTTCTT
Organism: Vicia faba; assembly: GCA_948472305.1. NCBI lineage: Eukaryota > Viridiplantae > Streptophyta > Magnoliopsida > Fabales > Fabaceae > Vicia > Vicia faba. The sequence continues at coordinate 1,453,103,467 of OX451739.1, forward strand.
ATAGAGACGAGAGCCATTACAAAGGAAACCCTTTTCAAAAATCACTTTCAAAAACATATGTCACAAACACCTCTTTGAACTATTTTCAAAACAAACACTTTGTATGCGCTCTTATAGAAATGAGAATCGTTACAAAGTTACATTTTCAAAATACTTTCAAAAACCACCCACAAGCACACATTCAAACAAAAGCAAGTGATCTAGCGAGTAACTAAGAGCCAATGGAAAACCATGGATGAAAAGGGTGCTAATACCTTCCCTTTTCATAATCTACCCCCCGAACTCAAAAATATCTCTAAAGGTCTTTCCTATGCTTTTTCACCTTTCCTTATTGGATAAGAGAAAAGTCAGTGGTGACTCTTGCTAAACCGCAACATTTGCAAACACAAAATGCAAAACCTCAAGTCAGTTCTCCCACCGTATCACACATGCACTTATGTATTGATACGAAAACTTTTATGCATTGATACATATCATTCCTTGCTCCTGGAAGTCAAAAAAACTCAGTATGAGTTGACACATAAGGGTTTGTATTGACTCATTTCTGTTTTGCATCGACACGTGCGCGTTTTGTATCGACTCATACTCATTTCTTGCCCCTGGAAGTCAAAAATAACTCAGTATGAGTCGACGCATAATGGTTTGTATCAACTCATTTCTGTTTTGTATCGACACATGTACATTTTGTATCGACTCATAACATGTTTTATACATAATATGTGTCGACTCATAGTATTATGCATCGACTCATACTGCTGTTTTTTACTTCTAACATTGTTCTACTACATGTAAAAGTCATTTCTCAACACATGGTTAGTGAAAATGAAAATCAAGCATATGGTTATCTTCAAGGCAATGATATCTACATTTTATCTTCACAAATGAACCACTAATGATGTTTGTATGAAGAGTTCAAAGTCAAGAAAACTTACCTTGAAACTGAAATTTATGTTTTGATTTTGAGTTGAAGAAGTCAAGTTGCAGGTGGTTGTTTTTTAGTTTGGAAATTAGTGATGTTACAGAAGTTGCTCTTAAGTTTAGACAACTTTTATATGATATATGTGGAGTGTTTGGATGGTTTGTTTGGACAGAACTTGCAAGGTGTGAGAGGTTAAAAGATTTGGACTTCAAAGCTCAAAAGTGGAGGTTTTGTGGACAGTTATGGTTTTTTGAGAGTATGAAGGGTTTTGAGAAACTTGTCTACACAACAAAAACTTCTCCCTTTAGCTTACAAATTGCCTCTTTATTTATAGAGGAGGTTTGAGAGGATGAGAGAGTTTGTTTCACAAGCTGTGGAAATTCTTGTTTGCTTGAGATGAAACAACCAAGTTATGTGAAATTTGATGTCCCAATGCATGGTACAAAAGGGATCTGAAGTGGCTAAGATTTTTTAGGCATGTTTCTTCTTGCTTTTACATTGTGTGTGCAGAAAAAGAAGTTGAGAGGCTCAAGGAGAGCTGACTTTGTATAAAGCATGCTTTATGTGAATGGCAATGGTGCCTTTGTGCCATAAATGGAATAATGCAATGGACAATACTTGAATCACTTGGATAATGGTTCAATCAATTGTGTAAGCATCTGATTATGGATAGATTTGCAACTCAAAAGGCCTGTAAATTAAGATTATGCAGCATGGCATAAGGATTTTGTTATATGATCTTCAACAAAATGACTTGCAATTCAAGAATGGATACCCAACTTCATGCCCTTGAATCTCCTAGCTCAAGTATGATAAATTCATGCCCTTGGATGTTTTGGAAAGCTTGAAACATCCTCCATAACTTTCATGTTGGCCATTTTGACAAAATCATCTTGGAACTATGTGAAAAAATACCAAGAAGTTGGGATAAAATCCTGACCAAAATCTGTTGAAAATTTCTCTAAGTGTTAGATGAAAAATTCATGACTTCATGGGCTTGTATCTTCAAATCTAAGCATTTTTTAGACAAAAACCCTTTAATACAAAGTTGTATAATTCATCAAGAACTACAACTTTCATGTTGAAAGTTTCCTTTGAATAATTTTGCATCATGGTGAAAAATTGGTATGAAGTTACGAAATAAACATGTATAAAACACTTAGAAAGATTTCTAAGTCTTGAAAAGTTTTGACTTTTCAAATTGACTTTTGACTTTCTTGACTTCTTGATGATCAAGCTTGATATTCTTGAATGTCTTGATGAATTTTGATCTTTGAAACTTAATGTTTACCAAAAAGTCAAAGTTTGACTTTTGAGTGTATAGTTGACTTTTTCATCAGTTGACCAAATTTCATCTATCAATCCACTGATCTTGAGAAATATTTTGAGCCATGAAATTATAATTTTGGTAAGCATAGAATACTCTCACCATTAAAGCAGTATTTTTTCACATCGAAGGAATACTACAATTTTAGTTTTCCTTCTAAGCTTCCAGAATTCGTTTAGGTTTATTTTTATTTCTTCAACATATTTTTATTCCGAAGTTAATCTTGTCGGCTTGTGGAGGATACATATTGCTCAATTATTTCTTCAGTGTTTATTTCAGGTTCTAATTTTAAGTATAATTTATTTATTTTTACCATGCCTGTGTTATTGAATTTATGTTTTAATTTCATGTTATCGAGCAATAAAATTATGTTTGGCTAATTTCCCCGATACTGGTATGTGAAGTCCTAAACCTAAGGGATTTAATAATTAATTGGCATAAATATTTAACAAAAACACTTTTCTGGTTTTGATTTCCAATTTCGATATTAAATTGTTTTTGTACGAGAGTAAAAGACATACTAAGGTTAAAATCAACAGAGCGAGAGTTTGAGGTTTTAGCCAGATAGTGGTGATTGAACATTAATTTTAAAAACAGCGAGAGCCCTTTAAAATTAATTGGACTCTATTTGTTTTCAAAAAATACTTTTAAATTTTAAATGAAATAACGAGAGCGCTCATTTGAGTTTAATAATATGGCTTGAATCGATAGAACGAAAGTGTGAGACAAGGGTTTTTAAATAAGTAGTTTCCACTGAAATAGTGTTTTAATAATCAAAACAATGACAATGACTTATTGAATCCCTGAAGTCGACAAATTACATATCGGTGTCCTGTTATTAATTATTAGATTTTAGTTAATTCTCATTTAAACTCAAACACCCTAATTTTATAATTAGCCTTAGCTTTACACAGCGACCCTAAGACAACAGTAGTTTGACCATCAATCCTTGTGGGTTCGATATCTTTTAAAACTACACGATTAGACTGTGCACTTGCAGTCACTACACCCGACAGACTCATAAAGTTGCGATCAGTTATATCAGAAGTGGATGAAGAAAGCCTTTGACAAGAAAGTCTGCCCCCGAGTGTTCAAAGAAGGGGATTTGGTACTCAAAAAGATCTTCTACCTCGCCTTAATTCACGTGGTAAATGGACGCCCAACTACGAAGGTCCATATATGGTAAAAAATAGCATTCTCCGGTGGTGATCTCATCCTCACAACAATGGATGGGGAAGAACTACCACATCTGGAAAATTCAGACGCAATCAAAAAAATACTATGTATAAAAAGATCTCTATGTTCGAACCCTAAACAGGTGAATTAGGAAAAAAGGAGCCTCCCTGTGGATAGAAAACCCTAAAGGGAGATCCAGACAAAAATTAGGGACATACACACAAAAAATTATCCTGGTGGATTGAAAACCCGAGAGGGAGGTCCATGAAAAATTAGGGATCTTATTCAAAGAAATAAAGAACAAAATTAATATGATCTAAGAACTACGACTCCAAACCACAAAGGAAGAGATTGATCCAAATCATTTTAACTCAGAAGCAACGGAGATTGGAGCTGACAAAAGGACATTTGGGAAACAGCAGTAGCAATTATTGTTGTACCCCAAAATTTTCCCTCCCATATTCCTCAAGATTTGTCAAGAATGATCTTCAAGTTGCTCAAGTTGGCTCAAGGTTTGGACAGTCAAATCACCTCCTAAGGCAGTCAATTCAAAATTAAGGTTTTGTGTTGCATCAAGGTCCTTACATAAAAATGGCCTCAAGTTCTCCCAAATGTCCTAATATGTTATTAAGTTTATCCATGTCAAATTTCAAGCCTTGCAGAGGAAGTTTGGTCAGTCAATTGCTCAAGAGGTCCAAAAATCGACTGTGCTAGGGCAAAAGTCAACTGTGGCCTACAAATAGTCAAACCTCAAGATTTTTTGTCAAAATCCTCATTTTGAAGGATAATTTATCATTTGATCAAGGGTTTATCATGATTCATCAAGGATTGCTCAAGATTCATCAAGATTCAAAAGTTGCTAAATTAGGGTTTTGCAGGAAAAGTCAACTCCACTTTGACCAAGCATAACTTTCTCATACTTTATGATAAATGACCCATACAAAGCTCATTTTGAAGAGGATTCAATTTCCTATAATCCATCTTCACACCCCAAGATCAAGAAATGCTCTCACAAAAAGTTACAAATTTGGACATTATAGGTCATTTTTTAAAGTTAACAAAAACACCTTTTATTCAAAAGCTTATAACTTGAGCATGGAACATCAAAATGATATGAGACCAAAAGGGTTGATTATGGGACATCTCAAGGTTTCTAAAAAGTCCAAGAAAACCTCCAAAAGTTCAAAATTGAGGAAGTTATGCATTGTTGAAGTTTGGCATTTTTCCAAATTTGGTAAAAGTCAACTATCCTCAAAACTCCAATTTTTGACAAAAGGGCCCACTTTTTTCCACTTGATATAGTCTTGTCATACCACACACGTGTCCCATATTTAATTTCATGGACATTCATCTATTTTTCTATTTTATTTCATTTTTATTGATTTAATTCATTATTAATCAATATTAAATCAAATAAAATCTAAAATTGTATGTAATAAGATTCTTGTGGTCATTACATCTTGCAAATACCATGTAACACTCAATCAAATTCGTGCCAAGTCAAAACAAGCACAAAATCTCAGATTTGATGCAATTATGGAAAGCTTATCAATGGTGATCATATCAAATCTTCCACCTTGAATGCACTTGGATTATGGCCCATGTTTTGACCTAAATTCATTCTATTATATGCACACAAGCAAGCCAGACCTAGAACACGCACAAAACACTGCAGAAACGGCCATACAAAGTTTGGAAAAAAGCTTGAAAAGTGGGAGATGGAATTCTTGTTTGGAGGCGTTTCAAAAGCAAAAGCTTCACGTAGCTCTCTTGCCAACAACCTCCTGAAGCTATAGCAACCAAAACCGAACCTTAAGACCACCTGTAACACGCTGTAAGTGTTCCTGAAAATGCCTCTGCACATGAAAATATAACTCCTCATTCTTGCATCTTTTTGACCAAATGTTAACATATTCTTGATTCATGCTTGATTTCGAAGCTTTCTACATCATTCAATTTTATTTTCATGGCTTCTAATGTGATACCCGAACCTAGGGTTTCCTTGCTTCATTTTTAGGCTTCTTGTGTACAGGCAAAATCAAGACGATTCATGGCTATATTCGTGTTCAGGAAAGCAAGACGAACACGATGGTGGCCTTAGCTTGCGTTTACATGGCCTAGGAAGGATTTTTGAGACATCCCATGAATCTTCCTGCAGACAAGAATCCGCAGGTAAATAACCAGGGGTTTGCTGAAGAAGATGATAATGTGTCCCTCCGTTATTGGTCCATTCAAATGTGTTTGCGCGTTTTTTTTATTTCCAGCATGATTAATTGATTCTTCCATATATTATTTGTTTTATACTCTTATAACAATTAAGCAAGCTGGTTGGAGTGGTTGGAGCGCTGGCATGTGAGCAATGGGACCTGGGTTCGAATCCCAGGTCCCCCAAAACTTTATTCAATTTTGTCTTCAGGTGTTCACATGTAGCGCTTAGAATGCAACTCATCATATGCCCTTCTCCAGATGCTAGCCAGGTGGTCTCAAATCAGATCCAGGGGTCCAGATTGCACGCTCATCATGCTCCCTGGTCAACAAGCATGCATTGGATCACAAAAGTCCAACAAGGCTAAAGCGTAAATGGGCCTGGAAATTGCTGATCATACTCCCTCTTCAGGCCCAATACCCCCCTGAGTTTGTTCTTTTTCTTATTTTCTTTTCATTATTTTCCTATTTTTATTTCATTATTATTATCTTAGCTAATTAATTAACCAATTAACTTTTTCATAAAAAATCAGAAAACCTAAAAAATAATATTTTTATTAATTTCACTATTTTATTATTTTTTGTAAATAAATTTTAACCAATTAATTTAGTTTAATTAGGTACAATTTTAATAACTTTTGCATTAAATTAAAATTAATTTAGAACTAGTTTTTTTTTTTTAACCATTCTTATTTTATTTCCTTAAATAATAAAAAACCAAAAATCTTTTCATTTAATTAATTAATTCAATTATTAATTTAGACTAATTTTTAATTAAAAATAACAAAAATGTGCTTTATTTAATAAAAGGGGTCAAAACCCTAAAGACACTCCGGTTTAATTTTCTCGCGTGCAAATTATTTTTGATCCATATTTCAATATTGTAACTTCTTCGGGAATGTAATAGTTTTTAATTAGGATTTTATTTATCGCTTTTATTTACTTTTCGCAATTTAATTTTAAAGGGTTTGTTTTTGGCGATGTAAATACCCGACGCCTTGTAATAGCTTAGATTTATTTTCCGCAATTTAATTCCCGCACAATATTAACTGTTAGATGTTTGAATACTAGGCAATGCATGACAAGATTAAACTTTAACCTAAAATCGACATTAGCTCACCATAACATGTACAAAGATAAATAACTAAAAAACAATACACTCACACATGCCACTCTTAGGGTACACCTCACTTGGTTGCCTCGAACGTGGTCATTGAGTATAGGAAGTCTTAGAGGTTGCCCTCTTGTCCAAAGATCATAAGTTGCCTCGAAACAGTTGCCTCGGATAAAATGATCTAAGACATTAGGGTTACCGCTAAGGCGTCCTAACATTGCTTTAGTGAACATACGTCCCTTAATCGAATTGACCCGAAAACTCCAACGACGATGCTACCTACTCCTCAATGGTGGGATAGCATTGTCTAAAGGACATTAGCACAATTTAATTCCTTTTTGAGTAGGTAGATGTTCTTAAGTACTTGCTCCTTTTAAAATAAAAACAAAACTTTTCGCACTTACACCCATTTCAAACAAAAAAATCTTTCCAAAACCCACAAACACAAAGAAAATCAAACTTTTGAAAACATAATGAGCAAGTACCTAAGAGCCCGTGGATAACCACGGATAGAAAGGGTGCTAACACCTTCCCTTTCTATAATCTACCTCCCGAACCCGAGAAACATCTCGAAAAGGAATTTTTCTGTGCTTTTGTCCTTTCCTTGTTGGATAAAATAAAAGACGGTGGCGACTCTTTCTTACCGCGACATTTTGCGAAAACAAACGCAAAACGCGAACCAGCATTCCAAAACAGTCAGTTCTCATTCCCACCGATCACAGAACTGGCGACTCTGCTGGGGATTCTGTTGATAAGTGAGGTGTACCTTAGGATTAGATCACCTATGTTTTCAATTGTACGCTTTGTATGCTTTAACTTTGTGGGCTTGTATCAGAGTTCTATAGATCCTAACCCGGATCTGGGGATACCCTTTAGGTAAGTAATAATAAACTATGAGGGATCTGTCCGGCGTAGACCGACACGGATGAAGCAGTAGCTACGTTGGTGTGGCACCTTAGTCTGTACCGATATCCCTTGTGTTGGAACGAGGAGAATATGGGTCTTCTAAGGAGTCATTAAGCACCAACTGACCTTAGAACCTTAAATTGACCAACTTGGCCATAGAACAGTAGCAGTATGCTACACTCATTGAGACTAAACTCTCGCGATGATTCTGACTGTAAGAAAAGGTTGCTAAACTGGAATTATTACCGATGGAGGGTAGTCGGTGATATTGAGATCCTCTAGAACCCGGTTACTATTTTTTAGGACAGGTTTAAACCAACTGAACTGAAAAAGTGTAGTACCTAAGCTTCATGCCAGCCTGAAATCTAAGGGCTCTCAGTGTGACTTGTGTGCCTTTACCGTGTTTTCTTTTGTGGATACTTGTGGTGTGCCTTTATCATGACATCATGACATCATAACATTGCATACATCTTGCATAAGGACTAACATATTTCAAAGACAAGAGGGTTTCATCTTTGCTTTGTTTTGTAGGTCATCATGATGCCCATGCGTAGGAATACTATCCGAATCAACTTTGTCCAAGTACCTACCCTGCTTAAAGATTTGGTTGTCAGGATTCCAGACACTACTTCCTTCATCAGAAGGCATGGTTCCCTTCTCAGTTTGGTCACTTCAAAATTGGACGAACAAATGATGAGTGTTCTGGTCCAATTCTATGATCTGTTGTACCATTGTTTTACTTTCCAGTACTTCCAACTGGTGACTACCCTAGAAGAGTTCTCTGAGCTACTCGGTATCTCCGTCCTGGAACAAACTCCGTTTACTGGTTGGGAAAAGACTCTTAAGCCCGAAGAAATTGTTGCAGCCCTTCACTTGACCAAGGAGGAGGTAATGGCTAACTGGGAGACTAGAAGTGGAGCTAAGGGTTTTCTGACTAAGTTTTTGGTTGACAAAGCTAATTACTTCTGGGACAGCTTAGACTTCAAAGCGTACGAGGACATTCTGGCTCTCTTGATTTATGGTCTGGTATTGTTTCCGAATCCTGACACTTTTGTTAATATTAATGCCATAAAGATCTTCATCTCTCAGAATCCGATACCCACTCTCTTGGGTGATATCCTTCATCAGCTCTATGCTCGTACTGCCCGAAAGCGGGGAACTTTGATGTGTTGTGCTCCTTTATTGTCGAGGTAGTTTATTTTGCACCTCCCTAAGTCTGTACTGAAGAACAAAGAAGGAATGGTCTGGGCTTATAGGGTGATGTCTCTTTCTAATAATAACATTATCTGGACTCTCAAAGGTATGGATGAGGCGACTATCATTGATCGCTGTGGAGAGTATCCTAATGTTCCATTGATCGGGACCCATGGAAGGATTTCTTACAACCCATGTTTAGCTCTCCGTCAATTTGGAAGAGCCAGAAGAGAAGGGCCTCATGAGATGTTGATGGCTCATATCATCTTTGATTTTCAGGGAGATAGCGACGAGCTGCGTCGTAGATTCATAAGGGCTTGGGACAGAGTTCACCAATCTGATCCACATGAATTGGGTCCAAAGACTTCTCTGCCAATGGAGCCATATCTCAGATGGGTCCACATCTGTGCCCAGAGGTTAGGTATTCCATATGAAGTTGTCTGGCCTGTCACTCTCGAAGTTGCTAATGAGGAAGGAGTTCTTCCAACTATTCTCCATCCTTATATGCCCACTGATATTGGGGCACTAAAGAGGTCCTGGATGCAGTTGAGGGATGAACGGGATTCGTACCGAGAGAGGTTCAATGAACAGGAGCAGAAGATCCAGAAGCTGACTAGGCAACTGGAGAACGAGCGGATCCTAAATGATTATGTCCGCACTGAGAAGAAGAGACCATGGGAGCATTGATGGACCTTTGATGATTTCTTTTATAGTTTTATTTACCTTTTCAGTATTTCCATTCTTGTAACTCCTAAGGGCAATTTGTTGAACAATTTAAATTTCGAAGTTTAAATCTAATAAAGTGTGTTTCCTTTCTTGTTTACAAATTTGAATCCCGACTGTCTTTGAAATCATAATCATATGCATTCCATCCCATGCACTGCATAAGCAGGTACCCTTTACAGGTCTCTTATCTTCTTCGCTGTTTATTTCAGCAATCATCATGTCTGTTGAACCTTCAACTAAGCAAGCTATCAAGGCCTTCCAGGCCCAGAATTCCCAATTTCAAGAGCTATTCATGAATCTAGATAAGGGTCAGCAGGACCTGAAGACCTTGATTCTGAAGGAGAAAAAGAAGAAGAAGAAGAAGAAGAAGAGGACCATCCTGTTCAATACTGGATGCAGGTTTGGAAACGGGCTGCAGAATGAAGTTGATCTGACCACCTCATCTAGAGGGAAAGATAGTCCACAAGAAAGGAGGGCTCCTAGCCCTATGGTCTCCGACAACGAGACGGACTATGATGAAGAACAGTATCCTCCTGCTGAGGATAAGTACAAACAGTTGGAAGACCGTTTGAGCACTATGGAAATACGGAAGGTGCCTGGTCTGGACTTCGGAGATCTAGGTCTATCATTTGGGGTGGTGATTCCCCATAAGTTCAAGGAACCTGCCTTTGACAAGTATGATGGAGTTTCCTGTCCGAAGCTGCACCTCCGGTCGTATGTGAGGAAGATCCAGCCTTAAACTGCTGATAAGAACTTGTGGATCCATTTCTTTCAAGACAATCTCTCAGGGACTCAGCTTGAGTGGTTATATCAGCTGGACGGAGCCAGTATCCGCAGCTGGGAAGATTTGGCTACTGCATTCTATAGGCAGTATCAGTACAACTCCGACCTCGCTCCTATGCGTACCCAACTCCAGGGTGTGTCAATAGGAACGGGTGAAGGATTTAAAGAGTATGCTCATAAATGGAGAGACCTTGACGGAAGGGTGCAACCACCTTTGGCTAATCGTGAACTTGTTGACATGTTTTTGGGGACCTTGTCTTGTCCATTCTTTAACCATCTAATTGGAAGCTCTTCAGTTGGGTTTACAGATCTTATTTTGACTGGTGAGAGGATTGAAGTTGGTATTAAGGCCGGGAAGATACAGAAGGGTGCCCCCTCGAGCACAGAGAAGAAACCGTTTAAGAAAGAGTCTAGTGTTGTCTACAGTTCGAGAAGACAGAATAGACCTGAACACTGCCAAGCGGTCAATGCGATTGTTATTTCAAAACCTGTCGGTGCCCCTCAACATCACAATCAACAAAAGGACGAGAGACCTCGAAGGCAATTCACTCGTCTCAACATGACTTTGTCTCAGATTCTTCCACGGTTGCTGAAGACCAATCTGGTGACTCTAAAAGAAGCTCTGAAGAATCCAAGTACCACATCACCAAAGTACAACCCTAATGCCCGCTGCGCTTTTCACTCTGATAGCCCGGGGCATAATACAGATGATTGTTGGGTTTTGAGGAACAGGGTGCAAGACCTAATTGATGCAAAGGAGATTGAGTTTGAGGCGCCCGAGAGGCCTAATGTTGTGACTGCTCCCATACCCAAACATGGAGTAAATGTTGTAGAGGAAGACTTATTTGTAGTTTCCGTGGATGATATTGTTACCCCTCTGATGACTGTCAAGAAGAACCTGTTGCTAGCCGGTTTATTTCCGGATTGTGGCGAAGGTTGCCATTTGTGTTCTATTTCACCTACCGGTTGCCCATTCCTGAAGTCAGGTATCCAAAACCTGATGGATAGTAAAGAGATCTTGTTTGAAAAATTTGTTGTTCCATCCGTTCATTCAGAAGAAGTTGCCATCATTACCATTTTCAACAATTCTTCCAAGGCTCCCTCGAGGAAGCTTGTTAGAATTACATCTGTTCCGAAGATCGCGCCTGTAATCATCACTGTTCCGGGGCCCATCCCCTACACCTCTAACAAAGCTGTCCCCTGGCACTATAGGGCTGATGTTTATGTTCTGGGAGTTAAGCAAGAGTTGGATGTTGATACCGGCGTCAGTAACATTATTGGACTTGCTAAAGTCACCCGCAGCAGTAGACTTTTCTCACTTGTTATTGCTCCACCAATTGTCCGAAGACATGTTGTCATTACACCTGCAAGTGTACCTATCAAGATTCCTGATCAAGTTCCTAGTCCTACCCCTGTCACCGAGTCATTCAACGGTCGAGGCAAAGGGATCAGCACTGATGTGTCTGCCCAGACGGAGGCACCAAAGACCATTACTGTTGAAGCTTCCAAGCAGGAGATGGAAGAGATTCTGAAGATTATTAAGAAGAGTGATTATAACGTGGTTGAGAAACTGGGGCAAACCCCATCCAAGATTTCTATGTTGTCACTATTGTTGTGTTCAGAGGCCCATGCCAAGGCTCTGATTACCTTCCTGAAGACTGCCCACGTGCCATAAGAGACATCAGCTGATCAGTTTACCGATTGTGTGGCTAATTTAACTGCTGATAATGGTTTGGGTTTCTCTGACGTTGATTTGACTGTTAAAGGGAAGAACCACAATGATGCCCTGCATGTCTCCATTGAATGCAGGGGCACTACTCTTGCACATGTATTGGTTGACACTGGTTCCTCATTGAACGTCTTGCCCAAGAAAGCTCTAGACCAGTTGGATTGCAAAGGGTTGGAGCTAAAGCCAAGTAACATCATTGTAAGGGCCTTTGACGGGTCTAAAAGGATGGTGCATGGTGAGGTTGATATTCCAATTAAAGTTGGTTCTCAGGTCTTCAATTCTACATTCTACGTAATGGACATCCGGCCATCCTATTCTTGTTTGTTGGGTCGTCCATGGATCCACAAAGCTGGGGCCGTAATCTCAACGCTCCACCAGAAGCTGAAGTACCCGGTCAGAGGGAAGATTGTGACAGTTCAAGGGGAGGAAGAGTATATGGTCAGCCACCTCAACTCGTTCCGATACATAGAGATGGATGGGGAGTTCATTGAAACCCCATTTCAGCATTTTGAAGAGGTTCCTCAGACGCTGGCATCAGCTGAGACTGTGGTTGAAGATTCTCCTATGAAGATGGCTTCCTTAAAAGATGCCCGGGTTGTTATTGAAAAGGGTCAGTGTGCAAATTAGGGCCGACTCCCTGATTTTACTCAGAAGACTAACAAGTTTGGTTTGGGTTTCACTGCAGAAGCTCAAAGGGATGTTCGAAGTGCAAGGATTGGAAGACCTCCCGTGTTCATCAGCAACTCGGGAGTAAATGCCATTGAAGATGATGTGGAAGAATCTGAATTCGACAGCTGGATCTATCCTATGACCAACAGTGGACCAAGCAACTGGACAGCAAAGGACTTCATCCCTGTTACTTTTGTCACCCAATAATGAAACTTTTTGTTTTGAATTTTTAACAAACAATGTTTTGAAACTTTATGGCCCGATGTCTTACCCGGGGCACCGTGGCTCCATTTGTGAGGGCTTTTATGTGTCATTTTCATATATCATTAATAAAAACATTGGACGTTCTTGAATTTCAAATTTTGCGCTCTTTATTTTTCTTTGCAAAACAACTGTTTTACACACACTCACATATACAGGTCTAAATCCACTCTGGATCTCACGGGTAACGACTCTACTACTATCAGTTATGACTTTGAAAATCCGATCAACTTAGCCGAAGACGAAGGTGAATATGATTGCGAAGTGCCTGGTGAACTTGCAAGACTGATACTCTAGGAAGAGAGGGCCATTCAGCCACACGAAGAGCCAGTGGAAATAGTGAATCTGGGTACTGAGACAGACAAGAAGGAAGTCAAGATCGGTGCAAATCTGGAGCTTAGTGTGAAGCAGCGGTTGATTCAGATGCTGCATGACTATGTTGAGATCTTTTCCTGGTCCTACAAAGATATACCTGGGTTGGATACTGACATTGTGGTTCATCGCCTGCCTACCAAGGAAGACTGCCCTCCCGTAAAACAGAAGGTTCGTCGTATGCGCCCAGAGATGTTCGAGAAAATCAAGGCTGAAGTTATGAAACAATTTGACGCCGGTTTTCTAGAAGTGACTTCTTACCCTCAGTGGGTGGCCAATGTGGTTCCAGTACCAAAGAAGGATGGTAAGGTCCGAATGTGTGTTGACTACAGGGATCTGAACAGGGCCGGCCCCAAGGATGACTTCCCTCTACCTCACATCGATGTTCTGGTTAACAATACTGCTCAGCACAAGGTATTCTCCTTTATGGATGGTTTCTCCGGATATAATAAAATTAAGATGGCTCCCGAGGATATGGAGAAGACCACTTTTGTCACTCAGTGGGGTACCTTTTGTTACAAGGTCATGCCTTTTGGGTTGAAAAATGTTGGGGCAACATATCAGCATGCCATGGTTTCTTTATTTCATGACATGATCCATCATGAGATTGAAGTATACGTCGACGATATGATTTCGAGGTCCCAGACTAAGGAGGAACACCTTGACCATCTACAGAAGCTGTTTGACAGGTTGAAGTTGTACAAACTAAGATTGAACCCGAACAAGTGCACCTTCGGGGTAAGGTCTAGTAAGCTACTGGGTTTCGTTGTAAGTGACAAAGGTATTCAAGTGGACCCCGCTAAGGTGAAAGCCATACAAGAGATGCCAGCTCCCAAGACAGAGAAGGAGGTCAGAGGCTTTCTAGGACGACTGAACTACATTGCCCGATTCGTCTTGCACCTAACTGCTGCTTGTGAGTCGATCTTCAAGCTGCTGAAGAAAGATCAGGTAGTACGTTGGAATGATGAATTCCATGCTTCTTTCGAAAGGATCAAAGAGTATCTCCAGGAGCCACCCATCCTAATGCCACCAGTTGAAGGGAGACCTCTGATCTTATACTTGACAATACTTGACAACTCAATGGGGCGTGTGCTGGGGCAGCATGATGAGTCTGGCCGAAAAGAACATGATATTTATTACCTTAACAAAAAGTTTACCGACTGTGAGACCCGATACTCACTGCTTGAGAAAACTTGTTGTGCTTTGGCATGGGTTGCTCGCCGGCTGAGACAGTATATGCTGACTCACACTACTCTATTGATTTCAAAAATGGATCCAATCAAGTATATCTTCGAAAAACCCGCCTTGTCCGGAAGAATAGCAAGATGGCAGATGATCCTGACTGAGTATGACATCCAATACACAACTCAAAAAGCAATCAAGGGAAGTGTATTGGCAGACCATTTTGTACATCAGGCAGTGGATGATTACCAGTCTATGAACTTTGAATTCTCGGACGAGAATATCATGTTGATAACTGATTGTGAGATACCTGGACCGGATGAAGGACCTGAGGAAGGATCCCGATGGTCTATGTACTTTGATGGAGCTTCGAACTCTTTGGGTAATGGCATTGGCACTGTGATCATATCTCCTAAAGGCTCTCATACTCCGTTTACCGCCCGACTATGTTTCAACTGCACCAACAACATGGCGGAGTATGAAGCGTGCATCATGGGTCTTCGAGTTGCAATTGACCTAAGGATTAAGTTTCTAAGTGTCTTCGGAGATTCCGCTCTCGTGATCAGTCAGATCAAAGGCGAGTGGGATACAAAACATCCAAATATTATTCCTTACAAGGAGTATTTTTGTACCCCAAAATATTCCCTCCCATATTCCTCAAGAGTTGTCAAGAATGATCCTTAAATTGCTCAAGTTTACTCAAGAGGTTGTATAGTCAAACCACCTCCTAAGCCAGCTGAAATTAGGGTTTTGGTTCTTTCAAGTAATTTGAGGTTTCCAATGGTTAAATCAAGTCTCATAGGCCTATATACATTCTCAAGCACCTACATGCCAAGTTTCAAGACTCACAGTGCCAGTTTGCACAGTCAAAAGCCCCATTTGATCCACAGTCAACTGCAAGGGCAAAATGGTCATTTTGCAGTCAAAAGTCAGAATTTTTGGTCAACATCTTATTTTGAATTCAAAATCATCATTTGATCAAGCCTTGATCATGATTCCACGAGAATAACTCAAAAAATCATCAAGATGCAAAAAGTAACTATTTTTGGACAGCAGAAAAGTCAACTGTACTTTGACTAGGGCATAACTTTTTCATGGTTTGTCATAAAAATTCCATCCAAAGCTCATTTTTAGTAGGATGCAATCTCCTACAATCCATCTTCACACTCCAAGTTCAAGAAATCCTCTCACAAAAAGTTATCAATTCTTACATTATAGGTCAATTTCAAGATTCAACAAAAGTACACTTTGAGTCAAAGGCCATAACTTGAGATTGGTAAATCCAAATGACATGGGACCAAAGGCATTGGTTAGAGGACTTAAAGAAATTTCCAAAATGTCCAAGAACATGGTCATATGATCAAAATTGAGCAAGTTGAGCATTGGAGAAGTTGGGAAATTTCCATGAATTTGCAAAAGTCAACTTTGCTCAAAACACCTTCTTTTTGCTATTGGGCCTCAAATCTCTTCTTGAAACTTCACCCATGACCTATGCACGACCCATCAAGATTAATTGGATTTATTTTCTTATTTTTATTGATTAATTGGATTTTTAATTAATATTAATTCATTTAATCAATTTAAATTATAAGAAAATAGAAGATTTGTTTTTTAAATCTTTTTGTGAAGCAAATCTGATCAAAACATGCTGGCAAATTCGTGCACAAGTCAAAGATATGAAAAAAATCCAAAATTGGCAACTTTGTTCAATCATGAAAATCAAGAACATTTGATTTTTCAATCAAGGATTCAAACATCAATGCAATGGATATTGGCCCAAGTTTTTGACCTAATTCAATTGCCTTATATATATGCAAGCCAACCCTAACCTAATGGACGTTAAAAAAACTGCAGAAACCACCATAGCATATTCAAGAAATTCCAAGAAAACTCAAAACTGATTTTTGCATTCCAGGCCAATTCAAGGCATTCTATCAATCCAAACACCTTGCAGGAGTTCCCAGGGGTGTTTTGCAATCAAATTCAGACATCAAAGCTTAAGAAATCAAGGAATACAGAACCACGGTTTGCCATTCTTATTCAGAATCGTATTTCTTAATTCATGCATATTTAACATGTTCTTGTGATTGACTTGTGTTGCTAGGGACCATACGAAGCTAATGGCATAATTTAATTGAGCTATAACGTCCTGAATCAAAAGATGCCATAAACGATTTTCTAGGGTTCTTGAGCTTTGAATTGGGGCTTTCTAGACCAGGGAAAATTGGGACTCATGAGACACATGGTTGAGATTGTTAGACCAAGACGAATACAACTGACCCCTCGCGAAATATTTATATGAACCATGGTGCTAATCGCTATTTTTCGTGCAGATGAATAGTGGGGGTTAAAAACCCCCCGCTATCTGATATTATTTTTGCAGGAACAACGAAGAAGATGATGAGGTGTTGATACCTCATTGGCGTGTTTGAAAATGCGCGCGTATTTGTTTTGTTTTACAGCATATTGTTTACTTTTTGTATATAATATCCATTATCTATTCCTTTAACAAAAGCGCGTTCCAGTTCAGTTGGCAAAGGCATTGAGGCATTATCCCTTGGGACCTGGGTTCGAATCCCAGGTCCCCCAAACGTTTATTTGTTATTTTTCTTCAGGCTCTCTTGTGCAAGCTTGCAAAAGGATGTCCACCATGTGCTTCAGATCTCAGCACGCCAAGTGGCCTCAGACCTGATCCAAGGGTCTAGATGGAAGGATTACCATGCTCCCTAGTCAATCAACGCATGGGTGATCAGGAAAGTCAACAGGCTGGAGAGTTAGTGGGCCTGAAAATTGCCAAAGATACCTCCTAACTTAGGCCAACACCCCCCCTGGGTTTATTCTTTTTTTTCTTCCTTTATATTTATTTATTTAATTGTTTTTACTATTATTAACTATTATTATTTTCACTAACCAAAATAATTAACATTTTCTTAAAAAATTCAGAAAACATAAAAAACATAATATTTTATTTATTAAATTTAACTAGTTATTTTGTGAATAAATACTAACATAATTAATTTAGTTTTTTTAATTAGGTTAATTTCAATATTTTCACAATAAATAAAATCAATGTAGAATTATGGTTCTTGACAATTTTAATTATTTTATTTTTATTTCTTTAAAACATTAAAAAAAACCAAAAATAGTTCTTTTTATTAATTAATTAGTTTTAGGTTTAAATGTAATTAAGTGAAAAATAATAAAAAACTTCCTTCTTTCTCAAAAAAGGGTCAAAACCCTAAAAAACTCTCCGATCCAATTTCTCTCGCGCGTGTGATTTTGACTCCTATTGTTTTGATTCATTATTATGTAATTGTTCTGAGGATGTAATAGCATTAATTAGGACTTTTTATCGCTTTTATTTATTTTCTCGCATTTACTTTTCAAGGGTTGTTTTTGGCGATGTAAATACCCGACGCCTTGTAATAGTTTAGTTTTACTTTCCGCAACTATTAACTGCTAGATGTATGTTAACTAGGCTATGCCTGACAAGACTTATCTCAAAATAAAATCAATCGTATCTCACCATAACATGTACAAAGATAACTTAACATGAATCCTGACACACTCGCACATGCCACTCCTAGGGTACGCCTCACTTGGTTGCCTCGACATGGTCATTAAGTATAGGGTGTTTTAGAGGTCACCCTCCTGTCTAAAGATCAAAAATTTGCCTCAAAACGGTTGCCTCGATAAAAAATGATCTAGGACATTAGGGTTACCGCTAAGGCGTCCTACTATTGCTTTGGTGACCACACACGTCCCTATAATCGAATTGACCTGAAACTCCAACGACGGTGCTACCTATTTCTCAATAGTGGGATAGTACTATCTAAAGGACATTTACACCGCTTAATTTCTTTTGAGTAGGTAGAGGTTCTCAGGTACTTTCTCTTTCAAAACAAAAACAACTTTTCGCACTCACACTTTTCAAACAAAAGTTTTCAAACAAACACTTCATACACTCTTGAGGACTGATACAAGAGTTAAATCGAAGTTTTCAAACGAAACTTTTTTCAAAACCCACAAACACAAGAAAAGCAAAACATTTTGAAAACATAGTGAGCAAGTACCTAAGAGCCCGTGGATAACCACGGATAGAAAGGGTGCTAACACCTTCCCTTTCTATAATCTACCTCCCGAACCGAGAAACATCTCGAAAAGGAATTTTGTTGTGCTTTTGTCCTTTCCTTATTGGAGAAAATAAAAGACGGTGGCGACTCTTGCTTACCGCGACATTTTGCGAAACGCAAACGCGAACCAGCATTAAAAAACAGTCAGTTTTATTTCCACCGATCACAGAACTGGCAAATCTGCTGGGGATTTACTTATAAGTGAGGTGTACCTTAGGAATAGATCACTCTTGTTTTCAAGTGTATGCTTTGTATGATTTACATTTGTGGGCTTGTATCGGAGTTTTATAGATCCTAACCCGGATCTGGGGAATACCCTTTAGGTAAGTAGCAATAAACTGTGAGGGACCTGTCCAGCATAGACCAACACGGGTGAAGCAGTAGCTACGTTGGTGTGACACCTTGGTCTGTACCGATATCCCTTGTGTTGGAACGAGGAGAATATGGGTCTTCTGAGGAGTCATTAAGCACCAATTGACCTTAGAACCTTAAATTGACCAACTTGGCCATAGAACAAGTAGCAGTATGCTACACTCATTGAGGCTAAACTCTCGCGATGGTTCCGGCTGCAAGAAAAGATTGTGATGCTAGAGTTATGACCGATTGAGGGTAGTCAATGATATTGGGATCCTCTAAGAACCCGGTTACTTTGATAGGACAGGTATGAACCAACAAACTGAAAGAGGGTAATGCCTAGACCTCATGCTGGCCTAAACTCTAAGGGTTTCTTCTGTATGACTTGTGTGCCTTCCAACTTGACTATTTGCATGCTTGTTGTCTGACACTTGAGCTTCTTGCAGGTTTTGGTTTACAGTCCTTAATTAGGACTTATAACAGGGTTTATTGAGTTTTCTTGCAGGTTTTGTTTGTAGTCCTTAATTAGGACTCATAACAAGGTTTACCGAGTTTCTTGCAGGTTTTGTTTTTAGTCCTTAGTCGGGACTCATGACAGGTTTTACTTGGGTTTCTTGCAGGTTTTGGTTTACAGTCCTTAATTGGGACTCATAATAGGGTTACTTACATTACCCCATGCATAACATAACATCATACCATTGCATACATCCTAACCCATTTCAAGTATCTCAAGGGCTTGTGATGCAGGTCATGGTGAATCAACTATCCCAGCAAGGGGCAAAGAGGATTTATTTTCCTCTAGCCAAGGTTGTCAGGGGCTATGACCCACTTGATATGGTGAGCTCTGGCTCTTGAAGAAGGTTCCCCTAACCAAGGTTGTCTGGAAATCAAAACAAAGTTGATAACTCGAGTCAGGAGCTATGACCCACTTGATATGGTGAGCTTTGACTCTTGAAGAAGGACTCTCAATAATATGAAGTACCTTCAATCAAGCCACCAGTTTCCAATGCTAACAATTTTCTTGTTTACCCTGCGAGGTCCTTGAAAACATTACATGCATGTCATACACATCATTGCATAACAGGTACCTTTGTTGCAGGTCACTTACCTTCTCCGCTGTTTATTTCAGCAATGGCTTGCCAACAAGATAACCAGGACCTTCTTGCTCAAGAGACTCGGTTCGAGGAAATCCTCCTGAATCTATCCAAGGGGCAGGAGAGGTTGAGGACACTTCTCATGGGGACTTTGGTCAGGAACAGCGCTGAGGACGAACGGCTAAAACATCTACAAGCTGAAGTGGATGCATTGAAAGTCCAAATGCTGGGGCAGGCGACTGTCATTCAAGGCTTAGCTCAAAGACAGGATGAGCTCGGAGTTCTCATCAACCAACTGCTTCAGGGTAACCAACTGGGGCAAACGTCTAAGGGTAAAGAGCCAGTCATCGTTCAACCACCTTTGAGACAAGGAGATAAGGGGAGAGCTCCTCAGTTGGCTTCAGGGTCACAAATTCAGCAGCAACTTCACCAGCTTCAGCCAGACAAGCCCAGGAGGCAATTCACCCAGCTCAACATGTCGTTGTTTCAAGCTTTACAACGCCTGTTGAGGATGAATCTGATCACATTAAGGGCTCATCCCCGGAACCCCAACACAGCATCTCCTGTCTATGATCCCAATAAAAGGTGTGCCTACCACTCTGCCTGTCCAGGACATGATACAAATGAGTGTTGGGCTCTGAAGAACAAGATCCAGGACCTGATCGATGAAGGAGCACTGGAGTTCACACAAGATGGTCAGGCTGAGTTTTTCTACCATCCCTCCAAGGCTCACCATTTGAAATAACAAGCCCTGAGATGAAAAGACTTTTGTTCATTCGAATGTTCAAGTTATAATTCTTTTTGATTAATTCAAACATTTGTTCATTGTTAAACATTGTTATTTCATCAATGCATCGCATATGTCTGTTTTGAATCAATATATTCGCATTCGCTATATTTAAAATTGCTTTCACTTTTTTGATGTCAACGCTCGATTAATAATTCTAAGCCTCTTGAGGGAGGATGACGAAAACGATACCGCTATCTTTACAGTATGCTTTTGAACAGACCCCGCTGATGAGGTACAGGCATTGTTTCAATTCCTAAACACTGGAGTTATAAGGATGATAATCCCTCATCAACCCATCTGAGCCAAAGAAGTAGGAGTTTTTCTTTTCGAAATTTAAAACCCTTAATCATAACCTAGGGCAGGGTAGTCTCTCCGTTGATCCAAGTGCATAACGAATGGCACCAAAGAGGTCCTTACAAAACAAAGGAAGACAGTGATGGTTCCGAATAATCAATAAAGAAAGGCAGTCATTTATCTCAAAAAATAAAAAACCCATTAAGTCAAAACCCATGAAGGAGACTTACAAAACTGGGGCATCCCGCTGACTGTAATTCCAAAAAAGGAAACAGTTCAGGCAAAAAAAGAAAGGGATAACAAAAAAAAATCAGACAAGAAAGAGGTCTTACAAACCCTCAACAACAAAAAAGGAATGACTTCCTATTCTGAATAAACTGTCAATATCTGAACCATCATTGGAACGTCAGGACAAAGATTCAATCAAGATCTAATGCACGATCAACTGAGCTTAGGTTTGAAGAACATCACGAAGAGCGGGTGGGTACAAATAAAATTTGAGCCTTTATCCTTTGTTTCTTAAACCGTGAACCAGGCCACGTTATAACCCTTAAAAGTCCTAGCTGAAGCATGGGTTAGTTCGAAAGCATACTGTTACGAAAGGTATCCTGACTCCTTAAGGCCTACGGTAAACACGGAGTTGACATCACGTTTTACAAACATTCACTTGTTTTATGAAAAGAATGCATTTTCAAAATCTTCAAGACAGACATAAGCTTTGCATTTTTAACATAACTTTGTTTGCATATGACTTTTTGTTTGAACAGCATAGAAGTTCGCACGACGAAGTTTAGTGAACAAAAGCATTTTCAATCAAGGGGCAGACGTGACCATGGTCTATTATCTGGGGCAATCCAGTCAAGATTCGGAGAATCTCTCAAAAGGCCAAACAGCCTGGGGCAAATCCCCGCCTGAGTCACTTGGGGCATTCCAACAACGAATCTTGCCTAATCAAACATCTTCTGGGGGCATGACAAAACACTTCTAACAGGGGCAGCTCCCTACATTCTGAAAGCACGGACATAGTCGAAAAAATACTACGCAAAATCAAAGACCCGCTAGGTTGACACACCTAGGCAAAAATAAGGGCTTCCCGGCGGACCAAAAGGGTTCGGGCAAAATAAGGGATGAAATGAAAAGAATCTGTACACCCGGCAAGTCGAAAACCTGAAAGGGCGGCTTGGGCAAAAATGGGTATCCCGATGGACTGAAAACCCGAAAGGGCGGTCCAGGCAAAAGTTAGGGATTAAAGCATACGACTATGTCCTGCCATCCTGTCACCTGCCTACCAGAAGAAGGTTTGTCCAGCAACAACTATCAGCACCTCACAAGTCTCCTTCTCCCATAGAAACAGGGGCAATAAAGAGTTGTCTAAACAATCTATTTGTTCCGTCCACCAAGGTACCGAGTTAGGTTCAGCTAAAGAACATAACCAGTACATCTCAATTCCCCAGAGAGTGAGCTAGCAAGTCAGTGCACTCTCCCTGAGCAAAGTTATCAAATCTTAAAGAAGTTGGGTATCCTCCCGCAGATCTCAACATTCCCTAGCATATCATACAGACATTCCTAACAGGCATCCCCGGCAGTCTTGGCCTAAAGATTGTTCCCCGGCGGTATATCAAACATTCAGTGGAGTCACTTCCCCGGTACAGTTCAAAACTCCCCCAGGAGAGTCCAGTCCAGTTTCCCCAGGGAAAGTTGGAATCCATCTCCTCAAGCAGTAAGCTTATCCCCAGTAGATTCTGGAAGCTTATCCCTCGCAGAGCACGAACGCGTCTCCCGGCTTTATTCAAAAGAGTTATTTCCCTACCAGGATATAACCGGGTTATCCTCAGCCAAAATCCACGGAAAGATCGTCCTCGACGAAGTCTTCTTATCCCCAGCAGAGCCTATTAACACTTCCAACACAACCAGGGTATCCCCAACAAGTTATTATCAACAACTCAACAAAGTACCTCTCTCCCCACAGAGTATTGCTTCCCAGCAAGATTGCTAGAGTACTTTTTCTCCCCGCAGAGTATTCCATTCGCCAAGTTTATTCCCCAACGGAGTTATCTTCTCCTACCGGTATTCTTGCAACTATCAACCCCAGCGGAAGCAAAGATCTATTCTTCAACATCAGTCCAGGAGTGACTTCCTGGCACCCGTCAAGGATTTATTTTCCTAAGACGAAAACATACATTCATAAATATCACATTTTCATACATTATAGCATGCATATACGCATCATCTCTTACAAATCTCATTTATGTTGAGAACATCATTGCTTGATCCATATTATGCATTTCATATGACTGACCTTTACTTTTCAGGAAAGATTCAGTTAAGTTCTCAGATACTCAAGACCTAGACCGGTTCAGTTAAGTCGACCCTAAGACTTTTCTGTTTTCTTATCCAGTCAAAGGCCTTCTCTGGTTCAGTCAAATCGACCCTAAGATCTCCCTGTTTCTTATCCAGTTGAAGACATCAAGACCTAGACCGGTTCAGTTAAGTCGACCCTAAGACTTTTCTGTTTTCTTATCCAGTCAAAGGCCTTCTCTGGTTCAGTCCGATCGACCCTAATATCTCCCTGTTTCTTACCCAGATGAAGATTTCAAGACCTAGACCGGTTCAGTTAAATCGACCCTAAGATTTTTCTGTTTCTTATCCTGTCCAAGGCCTTCTCTGGTTCAGTCAGATCGACCCTAAGATCTCCCTGTTTCTTATCCAGTTGAAGATTTCAAGACCTAGACCGGTTCAGTTAAATCGACCCTAAGATTTTTCTGTTTCTTATCCAGTCCAAGGCCTTCTCTAGTCCAGCTAAATCGACCCCTAACAGATTTTTCTGATAAAGACTCAGTAGAAGATATCCAAGATTCTCTCAATGATACTGTTGAGGTTATAGTCGCCTGTGGTTCTCTCCCCGTTACTGCGGATGTAGTAATCGCCCAAGATTCTCTCAATGATTACTGTTGAGGTTGAAGTCGCCCAAGATTCTCTCAATGATTACTGTTGAGGTTGAAGTCGCCCAAGATTCTCTCAATGATTACTGTTGAGGTTGAAGTCGCCCAAGATTCTCTCAATGATTACTGTTGAGGTTGAAGTCACCCAAGATTATCTCAATGATTACTGTTGAGGTTGAAGTCGCCCAAGATTCTCTCAATGATTACTGTTGAGGTTGAAGTCGCCCAAGATTTTCTCAATGTTACTGTTGAGGTTGAAGTCCCCTATGGTTCTCTCCCCGATACTGCGGAGGTAGTAATCGTCCAAGATTCTCTCAATGATACTGTTGAGGTTGAAGTCGTCCAAGATTCTCTCAGTGTTACTGTTGAGGTTGTAATCATCCAAGGTTCTCTCACCTTTCCTGTTGAGGTAGTAACCATCCCTGGTTCATTCATCACCTTTTGAAGCTCCAGATCCAGCTCCTGTAACCAGTCAGGACACATCCATACAAAGAATTTGAAGACCAGCTCCTGTAACAGGCCAGGAAATCACTTTTCTTTTGCAGGTACGCAAGTTCTCGCTAAGGAATCTTTTACGCGATCGACATCCAGATGGCATCTATAAGCCCATCCACCTTCCATCATCTCTCAGCATGGCATCTATAAGCCCATCATCCTATCCATCAATCTCCAAATGGCATCTATAAGCCCATTCCACCATCACACTGCTACTATGTGAGCGCAAATTTCTGGGCACTCTAGTGTTCAATCATCTTCCACCTTCGGATTACGAAAGGCACGTCAGCCAATCTGCATCCTCAGGTCTAAGAAGATTGAACAGGGGCAACTGTTGTACCCCAGAATTTTCCCTCCCATATTCTTCAAGATTTGCCAAGTCAAAGCTTCAAAAATCTCCTCAAGGGTTGCACAGTTCAAGGGCCTCCTAACAGTCAAGAACTAGGGTTTTGGTTCTGACAAAGAAGTTGAAGTTTCCAAGGGTCCAATCAAGTCCCACATGCCTACAAACATGGTCAAGCATCCTCATACCAAGTTTCAAGACTTACAGCACAAAATTGCACAGTCAAAAACCCTAATTGCACTATAGTCAACTGTAGGGGCAAAATGGTCATTTGACAATCAAAAGTCCAAATTTTTGGTCAACATCTTATTTTGAAGCCACAAACATCATTTGATCAATGCTTGATCATGATTCTCAAAGCTTGGCTCAAAAAGTCTCAAGATGCAAAAGTTTCCATATTTGGACAGTTGAAAAAGTCAACTGTAACTTGACCAAGGCATAACTTCCACATGGATTATCAGAAAAATTCCATCCAAAGCTCATTGTGAAGATAAGGACATTTCCTACAACTCCTCTTCACACTTCAAGTCCAAGAAATGCTCTCACAAAAAGTTATCAATTTCAACATTATAGGTCATTTTCAAAAGTCAACAAAAAGGGACTTTAAGTCAAAGACCATAACTTGAGATTGGTAAATCAAAATGACATGGGACCAAAGGAATTGGTTAGAGGACTTCAAGACCTTTCCAAAATGTCCAAGAACATGAGCAAAGCTTGAAAATTGAGCAAGATATGCCTTGTGGAAGTTGGGAAATTTTTGGATATTTTGAAAAGTCAACATTGCTTCAAATGTCTTAAAAATGCTAATGGGCCTCTTTTTCTTCCAAGATTGATCATCCAAAGCATGTACACGACCATTTGGCCCAAAGGGAAGTTTTTTATCATTTTTATTTATTTATTTGAATTTTTAATTGCTAGAAATTCATTTAATTAAAATAAATATGTGGAAAATACTAAACCTAAGTTTTTAAATCTTTTTATGCATGAAATACACTCAATATTTCGTGCATGATCAGATTTGGAAAGAGTCAATATGATTTGCCATGATTTGGTAGCAAATATGCATGAAAAGATTGGAAAATTATGGCATGGAAAATCAAATATTTTCTCATCAATTCATTGATTCTTTGGACAAAAAATTGAACCCTAATCATTCATACATATATACTCATGCAAACCCTATTCAAAAGAACCTCCCATCTGCGCAAGAACATCATCACCACTTTTGCATTTTTTGTGAAAAACTCAAATACTGAAAACTGTCTTCCAGTACGATTCAAGCCAAAATATTTATCTCATCACCTTCCTGAGACATCAAGAAACGTGTCTGAATAATTTTCCACATCCCTAACGTCCAGAATTGGTGAATGGAACTCAAACTTTTTCACTTTTTTGCATAAATCGTATTTCATCATTCATGTCATGTTTTTGAATTCTAATACTTGTTTTGTGTTACTCTCATCATTCTGAAGCTAACTGTGTGCTTTAATTGAGTTTTCACGCGCTATATGAAGAACCACCATTAAAGGACGTTAGGGTTCTTCAAGTTTTAAATTAGGCGTTTCTGAATACTGTAAAATTGAGACACTTCAAGGCCATGGTTGAGATCAGGGAGCTTGGACGATTTGAAAACACCCCTCGCGCCTAATTTATGTGGCCATACAGCCTAATCGCTATTATTAAAAAATGCATATTTTGGGGGGGTTCAAAACCCCCGCTAATTCTTTTTCATGTTTCAGGAAAATGCAAGCCATGGAGAAGACGATGACGTGTGGGATAGCAAGTGGCTCATTTAAATTTTCGCGCTGAATTTCCCACTAACTTTTGTTTATATTATATTGTTCATTGGCCAGATAATAAACAAAACGCGTGAATGGCTCCATTGGTCAGGGTTGGCATTGGTAATCTCTAGGACCTGGGTTTGAATCCCAGGTCCCCATCCCTTTCCATATTATTTTTCTAAACGCACTTCTGTGCAGTTTCACTACAAGGGTGCATCATACATCCACAATCTCCAGCTTGCCACGCACATATCAAGATCAATCAAAGGCCTATGATCTGAAGAACATAATGGACCTGAGTCAATGCACCTACACGCTTCCTAAAAAAGTCAAAAGGGCTTGACATAATTGGGCCAGAATTGCTAAGGCTACACCTCCAAATTGGGGGACAGAACCCCCCAAGGTTTGCTATTCTTTTATATTTTCTATTTTTATTTGATTTAATTAATTTCCTTTAAATTCTTCAATTAATTTACTTTCATAAAAATATAAAAATAACAAAAAATCAGAAAGGTCATAAAAATAAAAAATATATTTTATTTTAATATTTTGTAAATAAAACTCATTAATTAACTTAGTTTTAAATTCTAGGATTAAACTTAATATTTTTCAATAAACCTAAAAATTGGTAGAATTAGGGTTTCAAGCATTTTTTATCTTTTTTTCCCTTTTTCACCATATTAATTATTAATTCTTAATTAGTTATTTTTATAAATCAAATTGCATTAATTAATTAGGTTTAATTTTAGGTAATTTTCATATTTTCTTAATAAATTAAAAAATAGCTAGAATTAGGTTTAAATTTCATTTAATTCACATAAAAAATTCATAAATACAAAAAACCCTCAAAAAGAATTTCTTTTTATTTTATTTTAATTAATTTATTAATAATAATTTAATTTCATTAAAAAGGGTCCAACGCCCTCGCTTGCGATTTTTTATTCCCTTCGCGCATTTTATTTATTCCTTCTTTTAAATATTGATGTACTTCTCCTAAAGCCGTGTAAATATTTATCTTTCGCACTTTACTTCTTTATTTACCTTCTGTCAAATCGGGTCCTGGATTTTAATTTTGGCGATGTGGACCCGCGCCTTTGTAATAGTTTAGGAATTTTATCTTTCCGCACTTTTTTTAACTGTTAATAATGGCATGCAAGAATGAATGTTAAAATAAAAACAAAAGCGCAGATCACCCTGTTTCCAGTGATTTCTGGTAAACAACCGCTAGTCTTCCAAACTATCGAATAATCTTTCTTACTGTTATTCAATTCCTCTGGTAACTCACAGGATCGACTAGATTGATCCTAGGACTCCTTGGATATTAAGGTTACTCTCACAATCGAACAGATATTCATGGTTGATGTTGTATCGGTGTTTGGCTTATTTCGATTTCTCTCTCTCTAAAAGTCTAAAGATGTAATCAAAATGTGTGTGAAAACTAAGTTACACGAATAAATGCTAATTGTAATGCTAATTGTAAAGACATGTAAAACTGCATAAAAGTGAAGTAAATGGCTTCGACTTACAAAACAGTTAATATAAAGGATTTCTGGAGCGTAAAAGTTTGAAATGTGAAGAAAGCGTTTAATGCAAGAAATCTGTAAATGATTTTAAGTAAACATATGCGTTCGAAAGATAAGACTTGAAGGTAAAGGTATGGAAAATATGACAATTTTCTGAAATATAAAGTGCTCGAAATATAAAGAAAACATTAAAATGTAAAAATTTGAAGAAAAGATTTCGAAGTGAAAAGACTGTAAATAAGAAAACTTGTAAATGTTGTTTGACAAAAGGAATAAAGGAAAGTACTGGAAATGGTAAAAGGTTTTCATTAAATCAGAAATACATGGTGCTATCATACATACATTTCTCTTGCATTCGTTTCCCTTGCCATGTGGTAGTTTGAATGTTATTGAGTATTTTGTATAATAGATATGACACACGAAATCCTAATACTAAGACTTCTATTTATACTAATTCGACCATAACGGTCTTGCTACAGGATTATGCCACGTTTCGAACATGCAAGACAACGCCTCTTTCATCTTTCCATGTGTCCCCAAATGTTCCAACACATAATTTTCAAACTTCGAAAGTCCCGCTTCCATTTGAATTTCAAATGCTTTTGGTGCTTCTCCGTTTCGAATGCTCTTCCCAGATACAGCCTTGTTGTTATTTCGAGATTTCTTTAGATATGTTCCCATAATTGCCACTCGAAGCTCCAAGCTTTGACACATTTATTCGAAACACTGCTTCTGCTACTTCGAAACATGACGCTTTACTTCATTTTGATCAAAACGTTTAATTCATTTGACTTCTAATAACATTATCAAAATATTCAGCCAACAAATTGCCCCTTTAAAATATGTATTTCGATCCCTCTGAGAAATACCTATTTTAAACACCTACACAAGATTTTGATAGGACTTTCGAATCATCGTAACATTTAATGCATTTGACTCCAGTCACGTCAATCATAGCACCTTTTGGATTCCTTAACCGCCTGGAGCCACTTCACAGCGTGGTGCAGTTACAAATAATGGTTATCTTTAAATCACGCCTATTACCCATGTTAACTTTACGCCACCTCTTCATCACACCAACCCATGATCTCCACGTATCAAACCTTTATTCGGTGGATGCTTAAACTTCCCCATTATAAAACATTAACTTAATCTTATTCTTTTCTTTTCACACTCTAAATCTTTCACACTCTGAATCTTTTATCCTCCTTCTCTCGTAAAACAATCTAAGCTTTCAACATCTTTCAAAAATGTCTTCTTCTACTTCATCCCAACTCAAGAAAGTCTCCAAGAAGAAAGGAAAAACTGCAGGAGCTACCATGGAAAGTAAAATCATCACCATCCAAGGTCAATCTGCTCTTGCTCCTCAGATGATTTCCAAAGAAAAAGAAATGTTGTATGCGTCGCAGGTACTCATTCCTACCCACGTTGCTGGTAAGAGGTTAGCTTTAAATGGCCCTCTTACGGTTTTTGAAATATTAAAGGACACCAGGACAATTTTTCCCGTCTGTTATAGCTTCAAACCCTTATTTAACAAAATGGACGCCCCTAGGGCAGTAGAATCTCCTAGTTCAAATACCATAGAAACCCCAACTGTTCCTCCCAAGGACCCCTTTGTTTTGGATTATGTAAAAAGTAATTTTAAGCCATTTCGATCTTGCCCTACTTCTGATATTGCTTATCAAAATTGGTTCACGAAAGTAGAAGCCAAGAAATCCCAGCAATGGGAAGAATTAGGCATCTATAACCTGATTAAGCTATCGAAGCCTGGTTTCACCTACAGCCACCCTCTGCTATTCGCGTCCCTTTATTTCTGGGACAGTACCTATAACACTTTCCATCTCCCAGGTGGAATGATCACCCCAACCTTCTTCGACATAGCGGCCATCACTGGGTTGTCGCCAGTGGGAGAAACTTATATACCCGACAACGAAGAGCACTCAAGCATAATTGACTTCGAAGTCAAGCTAGCCAGTTTTTCCAAATTTATCAGTCATTACCATGCTGAGGGGGACAATGTGTCTGACGTAGAGCACATTGCTTTTTTAACCCTGTGGTTGTCAAGATACGTTTTCTGCAGTAGATCCCTACAGGTAGCTAGTAGGTTCATTCCTCTAGCTAGGGATTTACATGAAAATCGAAAAGTGTGCCTAAGTAAACTACTCTTAGTTGACCTCTATGAAAGCCTGAGGTCAGCTGTTTCGAGCCTCAAATCCCACACCTCCAAAAACATTCTATTGGCTGGCCCCTTTTGGTTACTCCAACTATGGCTAAATGCCATGTTCGAACCTTCCTTATCAACCGCCAACACCATTGATGAGCAAGATTCTGAGATAAGTGATAGGATAGTCGAAGGCACTAGGCTTCGAAGATTAACTCCTAATGATGACAAAGATGACTTCAAAGTTCAATTCTCGAAGTACATCATGATATTCTCCAAAAGGCACAAGTTCGAAGAGAGCATGGCGCCTTTTGCTTCGAGGGCTCATGGACCTTCTTGGTTCACCATGTCTCTCTCAGAAGCTATTAAGAGTAAGGAGATTCAGGATGTATGGAGAGCTTTCTTGCTGCCTAGACTCATTTCTTCAAGAATAACCCCAGCCAAGAACCAAATTTTTCTCTTTGCCTACAAACCAAACTTCGTTTCGAGGAAATTTGGCTTATGCCAACTGATTCCTGAACCTTTGTTTCAAACTGAGAGCGCCATCACTTCTGGACGAACTTTCAAAGCACGGGAAGCCAAAATACAGCAAGAACAATATCAAGGCTTTGCCCAATTTGAGCTGATAACCTTCGAACCTACCCATCTCGCGGCTAAAGGATTTCTGGAGTGGTGGATCAAGTTTTATCAAACTTATATGTTCGATACACTTACAATTCGACAGAAACTAATTGATGCCTTTGATGTGCAGGTACCAGCAAAGAAAGGTATGTTTACTCATGCCAAAGAGATTAAAGCTTTCCAAAATTATTTTGAAACTACTTACGACCCCACGCGCTTGGACTCCACTGTGCATCAAGCAGCTGAGACCTTGAAGGAAAAATTTAAACAAAAAGTTTCTAAGTTAAAACTTCCTTCAGGGCTGTCACCTGAGGATAGGTATAGGTTGGCATTCGAAATGCATCCACCTAAATTTCCCAGATTACCTACCTCAGAATTGGCTCTGGCTTGGTTTCCCCCATATCCATGGTGGTTTACTTGCAAAGAGATGTTCAAATATCTTCAAAGGAAACCAAAGCCATCTGAGACTGTGACATGGGCTCGATATTGGCTTCATGATTTCCCAGGACACCTTCGATACGACGTTTCTGCCATGTCAATTAAATCTGATCAAGGCACAGGTGCGAATGCTTGGGAAAATCCCAAATGTCTTTTATTTTCCATATCTTTAACCTTTGCTTTAATTGTTTCGATTTTCAGCTATCAGGATAAAGACAGCTTCCTCGAAGTCGACGGAAGGGAGTGCCTCTCAAGCCTCCATCGAAACTACCGACAAAGTGACTCCACCCGAAACAACTACTGTTGCAACCACAACAACAACAATAATACCAACAACAACCAATGTTCCAATTCCAACGGTAATCACTTAGCCTTGATGTTTCGAATTCACTCAAGCTTTATGGTTTACATCTAACTTTTCGTTTAAAATTCTTTCAGACCAACAAGCTTCCTCCTACTACTCCCAAGAAGCGGAAATCAAGCACCACTGGGGAAGACCCCAAGGCTGGAGGAAACTTAAATACTGCTTCGAAGAAGAAGCCAAAGAAAGATACTTCTAAAAGCACTGTTCCGACTAGTGTCTCTGGACTCGATTCCAGGGATGCTGCTCCCTCACCCAAATCCAAAAATCCACCTTCGATCTCCAACCCAACGTTGGAACGTATAGCTAGTAACCTCTCTTCTGAGGGTCCACAGGTAAATTAAACCTTTAAAAATTGTTTATAATACTAACTTCTTATTACCTTGGTGAATGTTTTTCTTTAACATTCTGCTGTTCCTTGCAGAACATCTTGAATCCAGCTTCCACTATTTCAAACTCACCATCCAGAGCTGCTGCTCCGCTCAACTCCTCTCCTCAAGGAGATTCCAGCAACTTGGTCCAAAATAAAGGTTCCTCCAATATGGCGGTTCTGGCTGGAACTTCTGAACAGCAGGATGATCAAGGTACCTCCATTCCTCTGAAAGAGGTAAACGAAACAATACTTCAAACGTCTGCAGAGGATTTGCAAAGGGCTTCTCTTCAAAAGTCCCCTCTTGAAACTCTTCAAGAGGACCCAAAGGACACTCAAACTGAAGAAGAGAAAGCTGATTCTGGGCAAAGAGCCGAAGAATCTGCAGACGAAGAATCTGAGGAGGAAAATGCCAATGACGAGGAAAATGCCAATGACGGTTCGACTGCTGGGTCGGAGTCCAACGCAAATAGCAGCGAAAGGGATGGTATCGAAGTGGTAGACTTGGACGAGGATGAAGAAGACCAAGAGCACGAAATGAATGAAGGGGATGGTAATGAAACCAACGAACCCCTAGAGGTTGAAACAAACGTGGTTCCCCTACGCGTGGAACTCCCTCAATCCTCTCTGTCTCGAATGACTGACGAGGAGCTGGCACTTCTGAGACGAAATGACCCTATTGGGTACATGAAGGCGAAGTTGGCACAGAGGGACGTCCCACTTGCTAGGGCTGGCACAAGTTCGACCAGCTATCCTCTTCCCACAGATGAAAGAATTGTTCTTCTTAACAAAATTAGGAAAACCATTCTCAATGTGGATATATTCGAAGTGCTTAAGCAAGACAGTACTGCTTGCTATACTATGAAGGAGCTGCTCATAAAGGTCAATCTTTCCACCTGCTCCTTGCCAGTTAGTACTCTCTTGTTCGATCTTCAGAATTTGCTGGACAACGTAACTGGTTACCTTCTCCAAGATGAATCTGCTGCCAAGAAGGTTCAAGAGAAACGCATTGCCATGGATGCCGCTTATGAACAAGCTTCGAAACTCTCTCAAGAAGCTGAGGATCAAGCTATGCATCTGAAGCAGGCGAAAACTGATTATGAGGCTCGAGCTGAGTCCATCCTTCTTTGGGAAAGGCAGATTCTGGAACTTCAACAGAAAGTTAAGGAGGCTAAAGAACAACAACTAGCCTTCGAAACCAATCCTGCTGGTAACCAATTCGAAGAGCTTCTCAACCAGGGGCTTGCGGAAATGGAGACTGCAGAACAACTTAAAGGAGAAGTGGCAACCTTGGAAGGAGCCAGGCGGTTCGCTCAGCAGAAACTTGAATCATTTCGAAGCACCTTTAATCGATTGAAAAATAATTCTTATTTCTAGATTTTGATGTTTATTTGACTATAATTTTGGTTTCTTACATGTAATATTCGAACAACGCCATTTTGGCATTTTATCTTGCCATCTTGGCTTTTTATAATATCTTGTTTACGTCGTTACTATTCGAATCTCCCGCAGGCTTGGCTTATATTTCTTTAAATATTTCCCATTAACCTTTAGGACACGTTTATCATCCATGAGTTCTTCGATTTCGTATGCATTGTTTGAGAATACTTTTAATATTCGAAAAGGTCCTTCCCAATGAGGTGACCATTTACCTAACGCTTTATTCTTCTTATCCATAGGCAATATGACTCTCCAAACCAAGTCATTAATAATGAATACTTTTTTCTTCACCCTTTTATTGTATGTTCTGGCCACTCTTTCTTTTTGCCTCATCAAAATTTCTAATGCATGTAATCTAATTTCGTCCAACTCAACTAATTCATTCATCATCATTTCCCAATATAATGCAGTTGGGATTTCGTTTTGTCTCTGAATTCAAACTGATTGCAGATGAATTTCTACGGGTAACACTGCATCATGACCAAATGTAAGTTGGAAAGGCGTAGTGTTAGTAGCTTCCTTAGGAGATGTTCTACAAGCCCATAATACTTGGTCCAGAGTTTTGTGCCAGTTTCTTGGCTTCTTGCCAATATGCTTCTTGATTAATCCTATTATTACTTTATTTGCTGCTTCGACTTGTCCGTTTGCTTGAGCATAATATGGCGTTGATGTTAGCAATCTAAACCCCATTTCTTGGGCAAATCCTTGCATCTTTCTCCCAGTAAATACAGAGCCTTGGTCTGTAGTTATGCTCTCTGGCAATCTGAACCTATAGATAATGTGCTTTTGTATAAATTCAATAATAGCCTCTTGATCAGCAACTACCAGTGGTATAGCTTCGATCCATTTGGTAAAATAATCTATTCCCACCAAGATATATTTCTGTCCTTTGGACGAAGCAGGATTTATTTCTCCTATCAAATCTAATGCCCATCCTCTAAATGGCCATGGTTTGATGATCGAATGCAACTCACTTGCAGGGGCATGTTGAATTCCTGCATGTTTCTGACATTCTTCACATCCTTTAGCAAAGTCTATGCAATCTTTGAGCATGCTAGGCCAATACAAGCCGTATCGAAACAACAACCATTTCATCTTATGGCCTGCTTGATGTGCCCCACATGCCCCATTGTGGACTTCAGACAATGCTAAGTATGCCTCACTTTCTCCTAGGCATTTCAATAAAACACCCTCTTGGGTCTTTTTAAACAATTCGTTCCCCATGAGGAGATATGACAATGCTCTATATTTTGTTTTTCTATCCACCTTTAAAGTTGGGTCTGCTAAATAACTCTTCAATGGACTTCGCCAATCTGCATCTGACAAAGCATTTATGGCTAATATTTCGAATCCCTGTTTCTCAGCATATCCCAATCTCATACTTTCCAGATCCGATGGTGTGAATCTAGTAGCCATAACTCTTCCCCTTAATTCGACCAAATCCTTGAAGTTCTTGGTAGACACTTTATAACCTGAAGCCAACTGCGCTAAGTCATTTGCTTCTTGGTTCTCTATTCTTGGTATGTGTTGAATATCCATGTATTCAAATTTCCTCAATAGCCTATTGACTATGACGAAGTATACCATTAAATTTTCCTTTATGCACTTGTATTCCTTTGTGATTTGTTTGACCACTAATTCGGAGTCTCCTTTAATTTCGACTCTGGTTGCCCCCAATTCCAACAAAGCTTCAAGTCCAACAATGAGCGCTTCATACTCAGCTTCGTTGTTTGAACAACGAGGACCATCTAATTTATACTTGAATTTTGTTGGAATTCCTTCAGGAGAAATCAGAAGGACTCCAACACCACTCCCATTCCTGTGGGTTGAACCATCAAAGTACAATTTCCATGGTTGCATTTCGACGTAACTCATGACCGTCTGCTCAACCAACGAATGGTCCACAATGAAGTCAGAAATTACTTGACCTTTCATAGCTTTTAAAGGCATGAAAGTCAACGAATATTCTGTTAAGGCTAAAGCCCACTTGCCAACTCTGCTATGCATTATCGGTTTTGAAAGCATATGTTTAATGACATCGAAATGAGATGAAACATAAACATCAACAGGTTTTATATAATACTTGAGTTTCATACAAGAGAAATACAGACAGAGACATAGCTTTTCTAAATTGCTATATCTGGTCTCTGCATCATTTAGCACTCTACTTAAATAGTATATGGCTCTTTCGACGCCATTGCTATCCTCTTGTGCTAGCATACTACCTATACTAACTTCAGAGGCAGATATGTACAATCTCATGGGCTTCCCCCATGACGGTGGAGACAAAATAGGAGGCTGAGAAAGGTATTCTTTTATTCTGTCAAACGCCTCCTGATGAGCTTCGTTCCATTCGAAGGCTTGACCTTGCTTTAGACGAAGTAACGGAGAGAAAGCTTGGGTTCTTCCACTCAGGTTCGAGATGAATCTTCTGAGGAAGTTAATTTTCCCTAGCAGAGATTGCAACTCCCTTTTTGATGCAGGTGCTTTCGTCTCCATTATGGCTTTGGTTTTGTTCTGGTTGATTTCGATTCCTTTCTTGTGAACCACAAAACCAAGAAAATCTCCAGCCTGCACAAAAAATGCACATTTAAGGGGATTCATCTTTAAGCCATGTTTTCTCATTCGCTCGAATGATTGGCTTAAATGATGCAAATGTGTTTCTGCAGATATAGATTTGATGACTATATCGTCAATATACACCTGCATGAAGGTTTCAATGAAATCATGAAAAATTGAATTCATTGCCCTTTGATAAGTTGCCCCAGCATTCTTTAAACCAAAAGGCATCACCACCCATTCGTAGGTGCCTAAGGCTCCTGGGCAACGAAATGCTGTCTTTGCAACATCTTCTTCAGCAATGAAAATCTGGTTATACCCAGAGTATCCATCTAACATACTCAAGTATTCGAACCCTGCAGCAGAATCTACTAGCATTTCTGCCACGGGCATGGAATATTCATCTTTAGGGGTTGCAGTCTTTAAATCCCTAAAATCTATGCAGATTCTTAAAGAACCATTTTTCTTAATAACGGGTACTATGTTTGCTAACCATTCGACGTACCTTGTTGTTCTGATGAATTTGCAACGCAGCAACCTTTCGATTTTAGCTTTAATTTTTGTGAGAACCGCTGGTGCGAATCTTCTGGGAGTTTGTTTGATGGGCCTCTTGCCATATTTGATTGGCAGTCTGTGTTCGACCAACTCCCTCTTTAAACCAGGCATCTCGTCATAATCCCATACGAAGCAATCTTTGTTTTCCTTAAGGACTTCGATCACTTCCTTCTTGAGGCCTGGGCTAAGTTTAGCACTTATGTAGGTTACTCTTTTCGTTTTTTCATCCCCTAAGTTGACTTCTTCGAGTGGATCCTGTGCCAACATTTTGGCACCTGAGTTTATGGGGTCCCTTTCGAAGCCTAAGGGTTCTTTATCATAGATGGCATCCAACCTTTGATCCATCTCAAACTCTTTGAAGGGTGAGCATTTCGAGCCATCCCCACTTACTTTGTTCGTCTTTATAGTTGATTTATTTATTTCAGCCTCTAAGGCCGCTTTTGATTCATTCTCAGCCATATAGGCCGAAATCCTTTCGAAAAAGGTAGACTCAGTCATGGCTAAGGTTGTCGAAGTCCCAGCCTGCTGGCCGTTTTTGTATAGTGCTTTCGACTTCCTCTTCTTCACTGATTATTGTTCTATCCCAGTAAAGGCCATCATGACGAAGGGTCATGTA
The DNA here is from genome assembly GCA_948472305.1 of Vicia faba. Lineage (NCBI taxonomy): Eukaryota > Viridiplantae > Streptophyta > Magnoliopsida > Fabales > Fabaceae > Vicia > Vicia faba. The sequence continues at coordinate 1,453,140,900 of OX451739.1, forward strand.
GTAGTGGGCGTTTCTAGTTTCATTAATCTCATCATTTGGAACACATGGAGCAATCTTTTCCAGATTTTTATCATAATCCCTTTTGTCAACTAAATTGACAGTTGACATAAAGTAACTCTGGTCTGCTTCGATGTTTTCCACGATTCCATCATCTCTCCATAGAACTAGTCGCTGATGCATTGACGAAGGAACTGCCCCCACGCCATGGATCCACTCTCTTCCCAGCAGTAGGTTATAGTTGGCTTTGGCTTCGATCACCATAAACATGGTGGGCCTACAGCTTGAGCCTATTGTCAATTCCAACTGGACCACCCCCAGTGTTTTGCCCACTTTTCCTTCATAATTAGACAGAACCATGTTATGGGGCTTGATGTCTCCTTCGCGGATCTCTAATCTTTTTAGTATGAAATGGGGTATCAAATTGACTGCAGCACCCCCATCCACTAGAACTTTGTTCACACCATGGACACCAACTTTCGCCCGAATGAAAAGTGGCTTGAGATGGTTCTTCATTGCAGGTTCTGGACGTTCGAAGAACGCATTTTGTTCCTCAACAGCTCCATTGTCCATCACGTAGTAGCACACGGGCCTATGTTTCATCAAATCTGTGGTGTCTTCCTCCTCATATTCGTTGATTTCGGTTTCCTGCCCAAATTCGCAGGGAAGCACAGACACCACGTTACAGTTCAAGTTGAATGAAGACTCCCCCTCTGATTCGAAGTTATCTGTTATCATATCTTCGTCCTCTTCCGGTCCTGGAGTGTATTCCTGTGGTTCATCGCGTTGTTCTTCAGAGAAGAGCCTCCTATTGACTGAAGGTTTATCTTCAGTTTGATTTTTTGGTTTGTTGGTGCTAGATTCACCTTGGTTTTTCGTTGAAGTAACCCCTTTGTTTGCCACAGCTTCTCTCTCAGCCTTTCGAATCCTTTGCTGTCTGCGCCACTGGGATCTTGACATGGGGTTCCTCCCTTTGTAATTTTCTAATCTCACTTCCTCCCTTTTTGCTGTGTTGAATTGCCTCCTGTATGTCACAGCATGGCGTGCATTTCGTTCAGTGTTTCTCCATCTATCTTTGCCTTTGTCATTTCTGACTTGCAACCATCTATCGGTTGGCACTTCAGCAGGGAGTTTGAAAGTCACTCTTCGAGCAGCCTTGGGGTGAGGGCTATCAGGCCTTCGCTGTTTGTGTCTGCTGTCGAAACGTGGGCCCATCTAGGCAGTTTCTTGATGGTTCCAGCAAGGAGCGAAGGGGATCGTTTCGAAGGCCCTGGCCATGCTTTGGTCATACACAACAGAACACCTTGGGCAAATCAAGCACTTGGTTGCCCCTTTGTAGCAGCGAAACACAAACTCCAGCAAACTTTCCCCAGCCTTGGGATAACACCTAAAAAGCTGGTTATCCTGGCGCCAATTGTTGCCAGTTCGAGCCCTCTGTACCCTTTCGAAATTCGCAGCAATTCTTTGATTGCAGAGGATGCTGCACCTAGGGCACAATATCATGCCTGAATCTCCTTTGTGGCATGTCATAAGATAATCTTTGAGACTAACATCTCCAGTGTGATTATCCCCCATTATATACTTTTCTTTTTCTAAGTATTTGTCCACTTCCTCCATCTCAGAGCGAGGTCTTTCCATATCCACCATATTTATTTCCACATCCCCCTCTTTAGCTTCATCATCACCCCATCCTGTGGGCTTTATATCCTCAATCTGAACCTTCGAACTCTCTGGGGCAGAATATTTGACCAAATAGTCAAATTTTCCACTGGGTTCCCCTAGAGTGTCCCATATTTCCTTCTGAGGGGAAATTGGCTGCGTGATTTGGACTTTCTCCAATTCCAGCCTCAAGCCTTCAGTGACTTGTGTTAATCCTTGGTTTTGATTTCCCTGGCCTTCAGTAGCCTGGGTTTCTCTTGCAACAGCTACGGGTGCAGCAATCGAAGTCTCTGGCGTATTCTGGATGTCTTCAGTGACCTCCTCGCTGACTTCGACCATCACCCAGTTTTCAACTCCAGTACCCTTCTCTCCTGTTAGGGCGTCGCTTTGATCAGTTTCCACCATGTTGACCTCTCCAATGCATGCAGGCTCGGAGTAGTTGGTGTCTGCGACGTCCAAGGGATCTTCGTCCACTTTCATCTTCGCCTTATCAGCAAACTTTAGTCTACCATCCTTGATCGCGTTTTGAATCAGGTCCCTGAAAAGAAAACATTGTGAGGTTTTGTGGCCTAGGAAACTATGATATTTGCAAAATCCCCTCTTCTTTCTCTGATCCAAAGGAGGTATTTTGACATTTGATGGCACAATTAGTTGACCATCTTTGACAATTAAGTCAAAAATCTCGTCACACTTAGTGACATCGAAGGTATGAACCTTCTTTGGAAATTTGTCACTTTTTTCATTTTCAACAATATCTTTCCCTTTTGTGGGAACTAACAATTTGCAGGAATAAGGCGGGGCTTGTTTTAATTCAGCGAGGTCGATTTCGACCTCTTCGAATTCAAATTCAGGATATTCTTCTGCTTCCTCAGTCCCAACATAGGAAATCCTTTCTTTCTTGCTATTCTTAAAGACTCTGGCTTTTTCGGCCTTTAGTCTTTCGACCTGTCGAACCCTATCGGCTAACTGAGCCATGTCCCTCAAATACTGAGTGTCCAATTTCTTTCGAATAGAATAATCCAAGCCACCAGCGGCCATTTCGACTAACTCATGTTCAGGCACTACTGTGTAACATCTGGATTTCAAAAGCCTAAATCTATTCAAATAATCATCTATGGGTTCGGTGAACTTTCTCTTAACACTGGCCAGTTCCTTCAAACTTATTTTCGACTGCCCCATGTAAAATTGTTCATGGAATAATCTCTCTAAGAGAGCCCAAGTGTCAATAGACCCAGGAGGCAAAGTGGTAAACCATGTGAAGGCGTTTTTTGTCAAGGAACTTGGGAAGTATTTGATCCTGAGATCTTCATTATTGGCTATATCTCCCGCTTCGGTTAGATATCTCGCTATGTGTTCGACTGTTGACTCATTGGTATCCCCAGCAAACTTTGTAAATTTAGGGACTTTATATCCCCTTGGTAAATCAGTATGCATTATGCAATCCAATATAGGAGAAGCGTAATTTGGCCTCCTCATTCCTGTGTTGAGGCCATTCTGGGCCATGACTCTCTCTATCATGGTGGTTAGGTTGTTTTCTGCCAAGATGTTATCGTTTCGAATTCTATGAACGACGGCATCGGCATCTTGATTTCGACCAACCAAAACAACTCCCCTAGGTTGTTCTTCTCGAAACTCTGGGGCTTCTAGCCTTTCGACCCTTGCCCCTGGTTCCATAATTTCCCTTTGTGGGCCCGGGATTATTGGGCCTTCTAACCTTGGTGCCCTGGCCCCTAAGTTAACTTCTTCTCTGGGTGGTCTATAAATTAGGTCGTTAGCAATTTGTTCTATAACAGGCGTGTTTGTTCGAAATCCCGCCTGATTCTGCCTACGCCTTTCTGGGGGAGCGAAGAAATCTGCTATTCGACTCATATTGTCAGCGTTTTCCCTGTTTGTCACAGTCACATTTTGCACTATTGGGGAAAATATCTCCTGCACGGTTTGTGCTAACACCCCTATCATATTATGGTTACTGTCATCCATCAATTGCCTAAAAGCCAACTGGTTGTCTGTGGTTAGGATAGGCATTGTGCTATAACCCACCGACCCTTGGTTATTTGTCATAAACTGATTCACCCCAGACCCAGACCCTAGTTGTGGAGATGAATTCGATGTGGAATTGTGTAAACCTGCCATAAAAGATGTTGGCATTCCATAAGAGGAATTTCTGGTTCTATTCCCATCGAAACCGGGTGGTCTAGTTAATGGGGTGGCGAAATGGGATTGTGTCCCTGATGGTGGAACGAATCCCCCAGGGTAACCAATAGTTCCAGTATTTCCTAAGATCGAACTATTAGTTGATATGCCACTTACTCCATTGGTGGCTATGTTACTGGTCGAAGATGCAACAGACTGTGCATTCGAAGGGATTACATTAGATGTTCCGATCGAAGTGGACGCGTTAGTGCCTGTTGCATGTGGGCCACTTTGGTCCCCTTGTTGATTGTCTGAATTAGACATTTTGTCCAAACGTTTTCTTCTGGATAAAGGTTGGTTGCTGTTGGTTATCTTACCACTTCTCAGGTTCATAAAACAGCAAACTTCTTAGGTTCCAACGTTTTTCGTAATGGTTATGTCTCAACAATCCTTAATTCTGATATCCAATTATTGGTCGCACCGGGTGTGCCAATTTGTTTCCAGTGATTTCTGGTAAACAACCGCTAGTCTTCCAAACTATCGAATAATCTTTCTTACTGTTATTCAATTCCTCTGGTAACTCACAGGATCGACTAGATTGATCCTAGGACTCCTTGGATATTAAGGTTACTCTCACAATCGAACAGATATTCATGGTTGATGTTGTATCGGTGTTTGGCTTATTTCGATTTCTCTCTCTCTAAAAGTCTAAAGATGTAATCAAAATGTGTGTGAAAACTAAGTTACACGAATAAATGCTAATTGTAATGCTAATTGTAAAGACATGTAAAACTGCATAAAAGTGAAGTAAATGGCTTCGACTTACAAAACAGTTAATATAAAGGATTTCTGGAGCGTAAAAGTTTGAAATGTGAAGAAAGCGTTTAATGCAAGAAATCTGTAAATGATTTTAAGTAAACATATGCGTTCGAAAGATAAGACTTGAAGGTAAAGGTATGGAAAATATGACAGTTTTCTGAAATATAAAGTGCTCGAAATATAAAGAAAACATTAAAATGTAAAACTTTGAAGAAAAGATTTCGAAGTGAAAAGATTGTAAATAAGAAAACTTGTAAATGTTGTTTGACAAAAGGAATAAAGGAAAGTACTGGAAATGGTAAAAGGTTTTCATTAAATCAGAAATACATGGTGCTATCATACATACATTTCTCTTGCATTCGTTTCCCTTGCCATGTGGTAGTTTGAATGTTATTGAGTATTTTGTATAATAGATATGACACACGAAATCCTAATACTAAGACTTCTATTTATACTAATTCGACCATAACGGTCTTGCTACAGGATTATGCCACGTTTCGAACATGCAAGACAACGCCTCTTTCATCTTTCCACGTGTCCCCAAATGTTCCAACACATAATTTTCAAACTTTGAAAGTCCCGCTTCCATTTGAATTTCAAATGCTTTTGGTGCTTCTCCGTTTCGAATGCTCTTCCCAGATACAGCCTTGTTGTTATTTCGAGATTTCTTTAGATATGTTCCCATAATTGCCACTCGAAGCTCCAAGCTTTGACACATTTATTCGAAACACTGCTTCTGCTACTTCGAAACATGACGCTTTACTTCATTTCGATCAAAACGTTTAATTCATTTGACTTCTAATAACATTATCAAAATCTTCAGCCAACACACCCATGACATGACAAAAGACAAAAATAAGTGAATCTGACACACAAATCACACACCACCCCTAGGGTACGCCTCACTGTTGCCTTGCCTCTCGAAAGGTGATCGTCGAGTAGAGGATGTTTTAGTAAGTCCTCATGATCCGGGAACCTGGCATGAGGGTAGCTTATAAGGTATCTTCCTATTGCTCTGGTGATCACCATGTCCCGAACCTCGAATTGACCCGAACACCTCCAATAGTGGTGCTACCTACCTCTCAATGGTGGGATGGCACTACTTTAAAGGACATTTACACAGACGAATTCCTTCGGGTAGGTAGACGACTCTAGATACTTGCTCTAATTTCAAAACAAAAATCAAAAATACTTTTCACACCGACACCTTTTCAAAAAGCTTTCGAAAGCAACTTTTCAAACACTCTTGAGGACCGATACAAGAGTCGAACTGGAATTTTCAAAGAAACTTTTTTTAAAACCCACAGTTGAAAAGCAAATAAACCATTTTTGAAAACACAATGAGCAAGTATCTAAGAGCCCATGGATAACCATGGATAGAAAGGGTGCTAACACCTTCCCTTTCTATAACCTACCTCTCGAACCGAGAGCAATCTCTTTAAGGAATTTTTCTGTGCTTTTGTCCTTTCCATTTGGAGAAAATAAAAGACGGTGGTGACTCTTGCTTCCGCGACATTTCGCGAACCAGCGTTAAACAGTCAGTTCCAGATCCACCGATCACAGCATGCATCATGGGTCTTCGAGCTGCAATTGACCTAAGGATCAAGTTTCTGAGTGTCTTCGGAGATTCCACTCTTGTGATCAGTCAGATCAAAGGCGAGTGGGATACGAAACACCCAAACCTTATTCCTTACAAGGAGTATGTGTTGACGTTGCTTCCCCATTTCGAGGAGATAACCTTTGAACACTTCCCAAGAGAGGAGAATCAGTTGGCGGACGCGCTAGCTACGATGTCTTCTATGTTCAAAGTCAAATGGGACAACGAGGCTCCCCGGATCATTATTTGGAAATTGCATGAACCTGCACATTGTTGTGATCTTGAGACCGAAGTGGTAACAGAAAAACCTTGGTATCATGAAGTTAAGAGGTACCTCGAAGCTCAAGAATACCCCGAGGGTGCATCCGTTAATGAAAAAAATTTGTGAGAAGGTTCGCGGCAAAGTTCTTCATCAGCAATGGAATTCTTTACAAACGAAATCATGATTCAACCTTATTGTGTTTTATGGATAAGACTGAAGCAGAAAGGATCATGGCAGAGCTGCATGAAGGTACCTTCGGAACTCACTCCAGTGGACATACTATGGCAAAGAAAATCCTTCGGGAAGGATATTACTAGTCCACAATGGAAGCCGACTGTTATCAACATTCTCGGATGTGTCACAAGTGCCAGGTATACGCTGATAAAGTGCACATTCCTCTAGTTCCTTTGAACGTCTTGACAGCGCCTTGGCCTTTCGCAATGTGGGGCATTGATATGATCGGCAAGATCAGACCTACGGCACCCAACGGGCATCGCTTCATCATGGTAGCAATTGATTACTTTACGAAGTGGGTGGAAGCAGCTTCCTTTGCTACCGTAACCAAGAACGTCGTAGCACGATTCATTCGGCATAACCTGATCTGTCGATACGGTGTACCAGAGAGGATCATTACAGATAATGGTACCAATCTTAACAACAAGATGATCACTGAGCTCTGCGAGCAATTCAAGATACAGCACCACAATTCTTCTCCCTACCGGCTGAATATGAATGGGGTTGTAGAAGAAGCTAATAAGAACATTAAGAAGATTGTGCAGAAGATGACAGTGACCTACAAAGATTGGCACGAGATGTTACCATTTGCTCTTCATGGGTATCGTACCTCAGCACGGACGTCAACAACGGCAACACCCTATTCCTTGGTATACGGTATGGAGGAAGTCCTTCCCATTGAAGTTCAGATACCCTCTCTCCGAATCATGAAGGATGCAGGTTTGAGTGAAGACGACTGGATCCAGACTCGACTTGATCAACTAAACCTAATCGACGAAAAGAGACTCACTGCTATTTGCCATGGTCAGACGTACCAAAAACGGATGATCAAGGCATTTAATAAGAAAGTCAGACGACAAGTGTACCAAGTCGAGGACCTGGTAATCAAACGCATCATTCTACCTTAAGGTGATCCCAGGGGCAAATGGACCCCTACGTACGAAGGACCATTTGTGGTTAAGAATATCTTCTTAGGAGGAGCTATGATTCTAACCACCATGGATGGTGACGACCTTCCTCACCTCATCAATGCAGACATATTAAAAAATACTACGCATGATTAAAGACCCGCTAGGTCGACTGGCCTAGGCAAAAATAAGGGCTTCCCGGCGAACCAAAAGGGTTCGGGCAAAAATAAGGGATGAAAATAAAAAAAAAATTGTACACCCGGCAAGTCGAAAACCTGAAAAGGAGGCTTGGGCAAAAATGGGTATCCCGATGGACTGAAAACCCGAAAGGGCGGTCCAGGAAAAAATTAGGGATAAGCGTAATACTATGTCTCATTGGATCACCTTGCATCCAGACTTTGGCATCCACTACCAGGCTCAGACGGCATCAATCAATCAGATTCATCTCCAACTAAGCAGCAAAGTGATGAGACGCTCGAGGACATAAAGGCGATAGCAGAGTTGGAACCCAGTTGGATCATTCACATAGCTGTTTTGTTTTCCTTTTACAAATTGTATAAATTCTATTTGTTCGGCGGTGTTCTCTTACTAGGACGTCAGCCTCTTGTACAAAACGCCTATTTATAGGCAAATTTCAAAATCAATACAAATTCACTTTTCAGACAAATTACAAATTGTTTTTTTCCTTTATCTGTTTTGTTTTGCAAAGAACGTCTAATGTTCATTTTTGATATATGCATTTTACATTAATTGATGATCATAAATATTTTTATGCGAAACAAAGGACTAATTATGGGTAACATCGGAAGCAGTTGCAACAAGAATTGTCTAAGCGATCTAGTTGCTCTGTCCACCAAGGTACCAAGGTAGGTTCGGCTGAAGAATGTAACCAGGATACCTTCACTTCCCGCAGGTTAAGACAATAATGGTAGCTCTCCCCACTGAAACTTGCAACTATGAATAAATCAGCAATACTCTCCCCAAGCAGAGTTAGCCTATCATCATCCCTAAAGAAGTTGGGTATCCCCAGAAGATCTTAACATTCCCTAGAGGAGTATACGGATATTACTCAGCAAGCATCCCCGACAGTCTTAATATTCCTCAACAGAATATAAGATTGTTCCCCGGCAGAATACAAGATACCCCCGGTAGAGCCATTTCCCAGTGCGGTCTAAAAAGCTTCCCCGCCAGAGTTGAATCATCTTCCCCAGTAGGTTCTGGAAGCTTGTCCCCTGCAGAGTACAAATATCTCTCCCTAGCCATATTCGAAGGTTATCCCCACAAGAGTCTAACTGGGTTATCCTCAGCAAGTTGCAACCGAAAGATCATCCCCAGCGAAGTTCTTTCTATCCCCAGCGAAGTTCTTTCTATCCCCAGCGGAGTTCATCATCAAAACTCCCAACAGAGCTTATCAACAGAATCCCTAGCGGAATTATCGTTAAAATCTCAGCAGAATATCTCTTCCCCACAGAGTAATTCCCCGCAGAGTAATCTCCTCATCAGTTTATTCCCCAACGGAGTCATCTTCTCCTGCAGGTTTATTCACGCAATCATCTTCGTTCGTCATCCCCAGCGGAAACGAATAATTCAACTCTATTCTCCAGCAGCTCCGGGATTTATTTTCCCCAGCTAAAACATCACATTTTCATACATCATGATACGTGCATATACGCATCATATCATACGATCTCATTTACATTGAGAACATCATTGCTTGATCCATATCATGCATTGCATACGACTGACCTTTGCTTTTCAGGAAAGATACAGTTAAAGTTCCCAGCAGTCAAAGGAGACAAATCCAGTCAAAGGAGACAAATCCAGTCAACAGAGACAAATCCAATCAAAAGAGAAATTCAGTCAAAGGAGACAAAATCAGTTAAATCGATTCCTAAAGATTTTTCTGAGGCAAAGCCAGTCAATGGAGACAAAATCAGCTAAATCGATTCCTAAAGATTTTTCTGAGGCAGAGCCAGTCAATGGAGACAAAACCGGATTAATCGATCGCTAAAGATTTTTCTGAAGCCAAGCCAGTCAATGGAGACAAAATCAGTTAAGTCGATTCCTAAAGATTTTTCTGAGGCGAAACCAGTCAATGGAGACAAAACCAGTTAAATCGATTCCTAAAGATTTTTCTGATGATAACCCGTCAATGAAGACAACCCGTCAATGAAGACAACTCGTCAATAGAGACAACTCGTCAATGAAGACAACTTGTCAACGAAGACAAAACTACCTACCAACAATCTCCCGGTGGCATCTATAATCCCATCCTCCTATCCATCATCTCTCCAAATGGCATCTGTAAGCTCATTCCCGACATCACACTGCTGATACTACTCTATGCGAGCGCAAATTTCTGGGCACTTTAGTGTTCAATCATCTTCCACCTTCGGATCACGAAAGGCAGGCAAGCCAATCTACATCCTCAGGTTTAAGAAGATTGAACAGGGGCAACTGTTGTACCCCAAAATTTTCCCTCCCATATTCCTCAAGAGTTGTCAAGAATGATCCTCAAATTGCTCAAGTTTGCTCAAGAGGTTGTACAGTCAAACCACCTCCTAAGCCAGCTGAAATTAGGGTTTTGGTTATTTCAAGGAATTTGAGGTTTCCAATGGTTCAATCAAGTCTCATAGGCCTATATACATTCTCAAGCACCTACATGCCAAGTTTCAAGACTCACAGTGCCAGTTTGCACAGTCAAAAGCCCCATTTGATCCATAGTCAACTCCAAGGGCAAAATGGTCATTTTGCAGTCAAAAGTCAGAATTTTTGGTCAACATCTTATTTTGAGTTCACAATCATCATTTTATCAAGCCTTGATCATGATTCCACAAGAATAGCTCAAAAAATCATCAAGATGCAAAAAGTTACTATTTTTGGACAGTAGAAAAGTCAACTGTACTTTGACTAGGGCATAACTTTTTCATGGTTTGTCAGAAAAATTCCATCCAAATCTCATTTTTAATAGGATGCAATCTCCTACAATCCATATTCACACTCCAAGTTCAAGAAATTCACTCACAAAAAGTTATCAATTCTTACATTATAGGTCAATTTCAAAATTCAACAAAAGTACACTTTGAGTCAAAGGCCATAACTTGAGATTGGTAAATCCAAATGACATGGGACCAAAGGCATTGGTTAGAGGACTTCAAGAGATTTCCAAAATGTCAAAGAACATGGTCATATGATCAAAATTGAGCAAGTTGTGCATTGGAGAAGTTGGGAAATTTTCATGAATTTGTAAAAGTCAACTTTGCTCAAAACATCTTCTTTTTGCTAATGGGCCTCAAATCTCTTCTTGAAACTTCACCCATGACCTATGCATGACCCATCAAGATTAATTGGATTTATTTTCTTATTTTTATTGATTAATTGGATTTTTAATTAATATTAATTCATTTAATCAATTTAAATTATAAGAAAATAGAATATTTGTTTTTTAAATCTTTTTGTGAAGCAAATCTGATCAAAACACGCTGGCAAATTCGTGCACAAGTCAAAGATATGAAAAAAATCCAAAATTGGCAACTTTGTTCAATCATGAAAATCAAGAACATTTGATTTTTCAATCAAGTATTCAAACATCAATGCAATGGATATTGGCCCAAGTTTTTGACCTAATTCAATTGCCTTATATATATGCAAGCCAACCCTAACCTAATGGACGTGAAAAAACTGCAGAAACCACCATAGCATATTCAAGAAATTCCAAGAAAACTCAAAACTGATTTTTGCATTCCAGGCCAATTCAAGGCATTCTATCAATCCAAACACCTTACAGGAGTTCCCAGGGGTGTTTTGCAATCAAATTCAGACATCAAAGCTTAAGAAATCAAGGAATACATAACCACAGTTTGCCATTCTTATTCAGAATCGTATTTCTTAATTCATGCATATTTACCATGTTCTTGTGATTGATTTGTGTTGCTAGGGACCATACGAAGCTAATGGCATAATTTAATTGAGCTATAACGTCCTGAATCAAAAGATGCCATAAACGATTTTCTAGGGTTCTTAAGCTTTGAATTGGGGCTTTCTAGACCAGGGAAAATTGGGACTCATGAGACACATGGTTGAGATCGTTAGACCAAGACGAATACAACTGACCCCTCGCGAAATATTTATATGAACCATGGTGCTAATCGCTATTTTTCGTGCAGATGAATAGTGGGGGTTAAAAACCCCCGCTATCTGATATTATTTTTGCAGGAACAACGAAGAAGATGATGAGGTGTTGATACCTTATTGGCGTGTTTGAAAACGTGCGCGTATTTGTTTTGTTTTACAGCATATTGTTTACTTTTTGTATATAATATCCATTATCTAATCCTTTAACAAAAGCGTGTTCCAGTTCAGTTGGCAAAGGCATTGAGGCATTATCCCTTGGGATCTGGGTTCGAATCCCAGGTCCCCCAAACGTTTATTTGTTATTTTTCTTCAGGCGCTCTTGTGCAAGCTTGCAAAAGGATGTCCACCATGTGCTTCAGATCTCAGCATGCCAAGTGGCCTCAGACCTGATCCAAGGGTCTAGATGGAAGGATCACCATGCTCCCTAGTCAATCAACGCATGGGTGATCAGGAAAGTCAACAGGCTGGAGAGTTAGTGGGCCTGAAAATTGCCAAAGATACCTCCTAACTTGGGCCAACACCCCCCCCCCTGGGTTTATTCTTTTTTTTCTTCCTTTATATTTATTTATTTAATTGTTTTTACTATTATTAACTATTATTATTTTCACTAACCAAAATAATTAACATTTTCTTAAAAAATTTAGAAAACATAAAAAACATAATATTTTATTTATTAAATTTAACTAGTTATTTTGTGAATAAATACTAACATAATTAATTTAGTTTTTTTAATTAGGTTAATTTCAATATTTTCACAATAAATAAAATCAATGTAGAATTATGGTTCTTGACAATTTTAATTATTTTATTTTTATTTCTTTAAAACATTAAAAAAACCAAAAAATAGTTCTTTTTATTAATTAATTAGTTTTAGGTTTAAATGTAATTAAGTGAAAAATAATAAAAAACTTCCTTCTTTCTCAAAAAAGGGTCAAAACCCTAAAAAACTCTCTGATCCAATTTCTCTCGCGCGTGTAATTTTGATTCCTATTGTTTTGATTCATTATTATGTAATTGTTCCGAGGATGTAATAGCGTTAATTAGGACTTTTTATCGCTTTTATTTATTTTCTCGCATTTACTTTTCAAGGGTTGTTTTTGGCGATGTAAATACCCGACGCCTTGTAATAGGTTAGTTTTACTTTCCGCAACTATTAACTGCTAGATGTATGTTAACTAGGCTATGCATGACAAGACTTATCTCAAAATAAAATCAATTGTATCTCACCATAACATGTACAAAGATAACTTAACATGAATCCTGACACACTCGCACATGCCACTCCTAGGGTACGCCTCACTTGGTTGCCTCGACGTGGTCATTGAGTATAGGGTGTTTTAGAGGTCGCCCTCCTGTCTAAAGATCAAAAAGTTGCCTCGAAATGGTTGCCTCGATAAAAAATGATCTAGGACATTAGGGTTACCACTAAGGCGTCCTACTATTGCTTTGGTGACCACACACGTCCCTATAATCGAATTGACCTGAAACTCCAACGACGGTGCTACCTACTTCTCAATAGTGGGATAGTACTATCTAAAGGACATTTACACAGCTTAATTTCTTTTGAGTAGGTAGAGGTTCTCAGGTACTTGCTCTTTTAAAACAAAAACAACTTTTCGCACTCACACTTTTCAAACAAAAGTTTTCAAACAAACACTTCATACACTCTTGAGGACTGATACAAGAGTTAAATCGAAGTTTTCAAACGAAACTTTTTTCAAAACCCACAAACACAAGAAAAGCAAAACATTTTGAAAACATAGTGAGCAAGTACCTAAGAGCCCATGGATAACCACGGATAGAAAGGGTGCTAATACCTTCCCTTTCTATAATCTACCTCCCGAACCGAGAAACATCTCGAAAAGGAATTTTGTTGTGCTTTTGTCCTTTCCTTGTTGGAGAAAATAAAAGACGGTGGCGACTCTTGCTTACCGCGACATTTCGCGAAACGCAAACGCGAACCAGCATTAAAAAACAGTCAGTTCTATTTCCACCAATCACAAGTATGTATTGACGTTGCTTCCCTATTTCGAGGAGATAACCTTTGAACACTTTCCTAGAGAGGAGAATCAGTTGGCGGACGCGCTGGCTACGATGTCTTCTATGTTCAAAGTCAATTGGGACAACGAGGCTCCTCGGATCATTATTGAAAGATTGGACGAACCTGCACATTGCTGTGATCTTGAGACTGAAGAGGTAACAGAAAAGCCCTGGTATCATAAGGTGAAGAGGTACCTTGAAGCTCAAGAATACCCCGAGGGTGCATCTGTTAATGACAAGAAGTTTCTGAGGAGGTTTGCAGCCAAGTTCTTCATCAGCAATGGCATTCTTTACAAGCGTAACCATGATTCGACCTTACTACGTTGTGTGGATAAGACTGAAGCAGAAAGGATCATGGCAGAGCTGCATGAAGGTACCTTCAGAACTCATTCCAGTGGACATACCATGGAAAAGAAAATCCTTCGGGCAGGATATTACTGGTCCACAATGGAAGCTGACTGTTATCAGCATTCTCGAACATGTCACAAATGCCAAGTCTATGCTGATAAAGTGCACATTCCTCCAGTTCCTCTGAATGTTTTGACAGCACCTTGGCCTTTTGCAATGTGGGGCATTGATATGATTGGCGAGATCAGACCTACGGCATCCAACGGGCATCGTTTCATCCTGGTAGCGATTGATTACTTTACAAACTGGGTTGAAGCAACTTCCTTTGCTACCGTAACCAAGAACGTCGTGGCACGGTTCATTCGGCATAATCTGATTTGTCGATACGGTGTACCAGAGAGGATCATTACGGACAACGGTACCAATCTTAACAACAAGATGATCATTGAGCTCTGCGAGCAATTCAAGATACAGCATTATAACTCTTCTCCCTAGCGGCTGAAGATGAATAGGGTTGTAGAAGCGGCTAATAAGAACATTAAGAAAATTGTGCAGAAGATGACAGTGACCTACAAAGATTGGCACGAGATGTTACCATTTGATCTTCATGGGTACCGTACCTCAGCACGGACGTCAACAGGGGCAACACCCTATTCCTTGGTTTATGGCATGGAGGAAGTCTTGCCTATTGAAGTTCAGATACCCTCTCTTAGAATCATGAAGGATGCAGGTTTGAGTGAAGATGACTGGATCCAGACCCGGCTTGATCAGTTAAACCTAATCGACAAAAAGAGACTTACTGCTATTTGTCACAGTCAGACGTACCAAAAACGGATGATCAAGGAATTTAACAAAAAAGTCAGACGACAAGAGTATCAAGTTGGAGATCTAGTTATCAAATGCATCATTCTACCTCAAGGTGATCCCAGGGGCAAATGGACCCCTACTTATGAAGGGCCATTTGTGGTTAAGAACATTTTCTCAGGAGGAGCAATGATTCTAACCACCATGGATGGTGACGACCTTCCTCACCCCGTCAATGCAGACATAGTGAAAAGATACTATGCATAATCAAAGACCCGCTAGGTTGACTGGCCTAGGCAAAAATAAGGGCTTCCCGGCGAACCAAAAGGGTTCGGGCAAAAATAAGGGATGACAATGAAAAAATTTGTACACCCGGCAAGTCAAAAACCTAAAAAGGCGGTTTGGGCAAAAATGGGTATCCCGATGGACTAAAAACCCGAAAGGGCGGTCCAGGCAAAAGTTAGGGATAAGCGTAACATTATGTCTCATTGGATCACCCTGCATCCAGACTTCGGTATCGACTATCAAGCCCAGACAACACTAATCAATCTGATTTACCTTTAACTAAGCAGCAAAGTGATGAGACACTTGAAGATATAAAGGCAGTAGCAGAGTTGGAACCCAGTGGGATTATTCACATAGCTGTTTTGTTTTCTTTTCACAAATTGTATAAATTTTATTTGTTCAGCGGCGCCCTCTTACTAGGACGTCAGCCTCTTGTACAAAAACGCCTATTTACAGGCAAACTTCAAAATCAACACAAATTCATTCTCAGACAAATTTCAAATTGTTTTTCCTTTACCTGTTTTGTTTTGCAAAGAATGTCCAATGTTCATTTTTGATATATGCATTTGACATTAATTGCTGCTCATAAATATTTACATATGAAACAAAGGACGAATTACGGGTAATATCAAGAACAGGGGTGTGATACGGTGGGAGAACTGACTTGAGGTTTGCGTTTGTTTTTGCAATTGTTTCGGTTTAGCAAGAGTCGCCACCGACTTTTTATTTTATCCTAAGGAAAGGTTAAAAAGCACAGGAAAAACCTTTGAGATGTTTTCTTGGGTTCGGGGAGTAGATTATAGAAAGGGAAGGTATTAGCACCCTTTCTATCCATGGTTATCCATGGGCTCTTAGTTACTTGCTTAGATCACTTGCCTTGCATTTTCAATTGTTTGAAATGGTGCTTTCAATTGTTTGAAATGGTGCTTTGTGTGTGATTTTGAAAGATGTTTTTTTGAAAAGAGGCCATTGTTGTGGCATCCTTTGTAATGATCCATGTTTGGATGTATGCAAAGGTGTATTTGTCTTTTGAAAAGTTTTCAATGTTTTGAAAGTTTGTTTTGAAGTTGTGTTGTGATGTGTGTTTCGAAAAATGGTAAGGATTTGTTTTGCAAGTTGGTCAAGTAACCAAGAGCTATCTACTCTAAATTTCTCAAATATCTTTCCTATGTTTTAACCCTTTTAACAGTATTGTTCCACCATTGTATTTGGTGGACAATCTTGTGTTAGGATGTTAACGGGACGGGAACGGGTCATCGTTTAGACCATGAATGCAATAGTGTCAAGTGTCTTTGCCAATTTTTCTTTAAGGGACTTGATCATTTTTAGGCAACTTGAGAAAGCGTCATCGAGGGACTATGATCATTTGATTTGTTTTTGTTTTGACAAAGACACTCAACATGCAACATGGGCCATTTTTGAAGGCAACAAGTGGAGTAACCCTAGGGGTGCAAGTGTGCATTGTGTTGTCCATTTTCATGCTTTTTTTGTCTTTGTATTAGTCAAGCTATTTGTTATTTTTGATTTGCATACAAACCCTAAGTCTAACATGGCATAATTTGAAAGCTTTTAAATGCGGAAATTTAAAGTCCTAAATTATTACAACCTGATTATAGGGATGGCGGTACAAATGTTTGAATGGGGGGATATTTGACAAGAAATTAAATCAAAACTATTACATCCATATCGAATATACAAATATTTAATTGTACAATGTTTAAATAAATACAATAAATATGCAAAATGTATTATGCACAAAAATGATTTTTTATGTATGTGAAAGTATTTTTTTCATGTGAAATATAAACAAAAATAAAAAGGTCAAATTTTGAATATTTTTGTCATTTAGGTTAAAACCCTAGTTTTTTGAATAAATAGTATTTATTTATTAATTATATACAATATTTATTAATTATATACAAAAAAAAAAAGAAGTATATTGTAAAAAAAAAGTATTTTTTAGTGTCATATATCAATAACAATAAAAATGTATTATTTTTATATTTTTGCCCTAATTATCTAATAAAATATACAAGTATTTATATTATATATTAAATAAACTAAATATGTACAAAAATAAAATATTAATTATTTACAAAGAAAGTATATTTTAGAAAATGTTTTCTAAATGTAAACAAAAAATAATAACTGAAAAATATTTATTTTTTGTATTATTTTTAAGGTTTTAAATAAAAAGTATATATATTTATTTACATATATATGCTAAATGAAACAAATGAATTCCAAATAAATGCAAAAAAAGTGAGGAAAAATATTTTTAGTGTTTTTTCATGTTTGAATAAAAATATAAAATCAGATACAAAAAGAAAAATGCAAAAATAATAAATATTTCACACAATGGGCCAGGGGGTGTAAATTGGAAAAGGGGGTGCAAAGAGTAAGACTGACTCAGGCCCAGCCCAAGTCAGTCATCTTCAACCTTCAGCATTGTTTGAACAAGCAAAAACGCGTGTTTCTTAACTCATGATTCCTGGACTTTCATGCAAAACTCATAACACCAATATTATAGAGCATCAAGAGACGAATTCAGACATATAAAATACTTGACCTAACTCTAAGAAACGAGGGAGAATTTCTTCATCCCCAATTTCTGACCTAATTATTCTTCAATGTTCATGGCCAAAATTCTCACAGCATACTTAATATAAATGAAAAGTAAGTACATGGATGGCTTCAGGGCTATGAGTAGAACATGTTTCATTCATAAACCTAAGCCTAACTCTTCCTAGATTGAAAGATAGAAGTTCATGGTTTTACCTGTTTCAGCTTGAGTCGTGTACAGCAATGTGGCCAACTTCAATGGAGTTTGAGCTTTTGTACAGCTTGCCTGAAGTCCAAGGATGCTTCCCAAGTACCTAGCTTGCTTTGAAACTCTTTGAATCGTGCTATGGAAGTTCACCTGCAAAATTGAAAAGTGAAAATGACAGATGAGGTTAGGGATGTTACAATTTGTATTTAGGGCTTGAGATAGTTCCAATGGATGATAGGGAATGTGTTTGAACAAGCTTTGGTCAAAACGCACGAGCAAACTGAGTTGTGCAACTCAATCTGCAGGGATGCCCTGTTTCTTGCAGCAAAATGGTGTTTTGGTGAATGAGGAGGTATTGAGGATGAAGGAATCGTGTTTTAGGTCAGCTTGGGTGTATGAAAGAGGTTCACAAAGTTTTTGTTTGGCTGTGTTGACAGGAAGTGAGAGTTGTGTATGATTTGCAATGTTTCTTCCAATGTAAGCAAGGAAATGTCAAGTTGTGATATAGGCCTGTACCCAGCTCTCAAGCATGTTGCCCACTTTGCTCTTGATCAGTGTGATTTATGTACAAACTCTTGCCTCAAAGATCTGGCCCATGCCTCTTGGATTTTGAATTTGACATAAAGCACCACTTTTCAAAAATGGCAAGTTTTCTTTTTCTACTTAAGGGATAATTCTATGTGTAATGACCAAATGCATAAAACAATGCTTGAACACAATGGTTAGGCATTTAATTATGGAGTGCAAACTTGGTTTAGAGGCCTGCAAGCAAGTACCAAGCATGCTGATTTGAAAATGAAACTTGTATGAACATGCATTTGGTTATGAATAAAAGTGACTTTTGCCCAACTTTGCAAATTTGATTCTCCCTAACCACAAGGGTGTTTGAGAATTTATTGGACAATATGGAAATCTTGGAATGTGTACTACAATCCATCTTTGTAATGAAAATTAAAACTCCAAGTGGAACCATGTGAAAAATGGCAAAGAAGTTGGACAAAAATCCTGCCTAGAATAGGTCAAAATTTCTCTAAGTTAAAAATGTTTTGCTCCCTTATTCCACAAATCATAACTTGAGATACAAGCTTCCTTTGAGAAAACTTTGTGAATAAAAGTTGTAGATTTTTCAATGGACTACAACTTTCATGTTTCAAGTTTTGTGTGAATCCATTTGCATCTTGATGGAAAAATGGGACAAAGTTGGGAAAAAATAAGGAAGTTTCATAACTTAGAAAAATTCTAAGTTATGAAATTTTCTCATTTTAAACCCTAATTTGCAATTTTAGGTTTCTTGATGAACACGTTTCATAATTTGACATGTCTTGATGAAAAATGAATCTTGGCACTTGATTTTGACCAAAAAGTCAAAGTTTGACTTTTCAGTAAACAGTCAAATTTTGATCAGTTGACTGAAAAATTCATCTGTCAATCCTATGCATTTGGGATCTTTTGAACTTGTTGAATGTGTCAAGACAATGCCATTGAGTCCTTGAGTCCATATGTGAGCTTGGTTTGCCATTGGTTAGGTCAAACAGTCAAGAATTGCCTTTGTGCAATCAAAACCCTAAAAATGACCATTTTGCCCTTTCGGTGATCTGATCAAATTTCTTGTGGAATTGTGATCCAAACTTGACCAAATGGTTCATATGAGTTAATTATGTTGATGTGGGTCAAAAATCATGAGGTTTGACTGTCAATTGGCCACAGTTGACTTTTTCCCCAATACAGCTGATTTTTAGGTCAATTGTCCAATTGACTGGGCAAAGGTTGGAATCAAGGCTTGAAACTTGGTATGGATAAACTTGTGAGTTCAACATGAAGCATGAAAGTCACTTTGTGCATTTTAGGTCAAAACATCCCTGTGCAAACTCAAACCCTAATTTGGGTCAACAGTGTAAGGAGGAGTCTTGAGCAGAGCAAACCCTAACTTGACCTTGAGATCCAAGAGTCTTGTGGTGAGAAAATGTTGATGAAATGAGAGGGAAAATTTTGGGGTACAACAGTTTCCCCTGTTCAATCTTCTTGAACCTGAAGAGTTAGATTGGCAGGTTTGCCGTTCGTGACTCGAGGGTAAAAGGAGATTGGACACTAGAGTGCCCGGAAAATTTGCACTCGTCCAAGCATAGTTGAGGGAATGGGCTTAAAAATGCCATTTGGAGATGGGCTTAAAGATGCCATCTGGAATGTTTGTTGAACTGTAATGTGATAGGTCAGAAGAATGAGGATCAAAATGGTATCCGTGTCTGGAATGCATTTGAACCGTATCTAGAGACTGAGTTTGTATGAGCAAAAGAATGGCCTCCGTGTCTGGGGCGTATCTGAGTTGTGACTGCATTTGAATGTAGAATGAATATCAGAATGACTGCCGTGTCTGGAGTGTATCTGTATTGTATCTGGGTGACAGAGAAATATCTGTGTATGGAGCAACTGCATGCTGGGGATAAATTTTAAATGAGTGACAGAATGGCAACCGCGTCTGGACTGTATCTGAAATTGAGATTTGTATGAGTAGCAGAATGACCTCTGTGTCTGGGGTGTATATGAAACCGTAACTGGGATTGAGATCCGTATGAGAAGCAGAATGACTTCTGTGTCTGGAGTGTATCTGAAACTGTAATTGGGATCTGAATAAATGACAGAATGACTTCCGTGGCGAATGCACTGGGGAGAATCAAACTGTTGTTGTAAGGGTCAGAATGGTATCCGTGTTTGGAATGCACTGAACCTTGAGGTTGATAAATGAATCTGAATGAGAGATAGAAAGGCTGCTGCGTCTGGAGCGTATCTAGTCTGTATCTGATTGATGTAGTCTGAATGAGTAGTAGAATGACCGCCGTCTCTGGGGTGTATCTGTACTGTATCTGACTTGAAATTCTGAATGAGTAATAGAATGACCGCCGCGTCTGGGGTGTATCCATACTGTATCTGAATAATTGTTAATGATAGCTTTTTAATCTTATCCTGAAAAGGATAAAATGTTAGTTGAAACAAAAAGTTATGTTGTATGATATGTATGATGCAATATATATGTTATATCGATGTTTATGATATATGAATGTAATGAATGCGCATGTAAGCTGATGAGCTGTCTTGCTGAGGATAGATGAATCCTGGATAGCCAGAGATAATAGAATCTTGACTGCTGCTGGAGAAAGTGAATCCTTGACTGCTGCAGGGAAATGCAAGAATCTTTGGCTGCTGTAGCTGAGACCTCCTTGTTGACTGCTGACTGCTTGGGGAACAAGATCTTCAATTGTTGAGGGATCCTAGGACCACTGCTGGGGATTGAAACTCCTTGGTGACTTGCAGGGAATGAGAATTTTGATGATCTCTACTGGGGATTCCAGAACCTGGTAGACTTATGCTGGAGAAGTAAAATCAAGAATCTTCAATCTGATGGGAAGTATCTCTATGGGGAGAAGGTCCACTAGTCTGGTTCTGCTGGGGATTGATAGTTGGAAGTTTTAGCTCCGCTGGGGATTGATAGTTTTGACTTCAATTGGGGATAGGATTTTCAGATTTTTAAGGCTCCACTGGGGATACTGAAACTTAACTCTGAGGGGAATTGAGTTCTGGAAGGCTCTCTGGATGGGGAAATTAGTTTTGAGAGAACTTTTGTTCTGCTGAGGATCCTGAAGTTTAACTCTGTTTGGGGAATTAAGTTCTGGGTTTTAACCTTGTTGAGGAATTTGGAGTTTAATTCTGCTGGGGAATTATTTCTTCTGAAAAGGCATCGAGATATCTACCCATACCTTCAACCTATCAGCAATCATCTTTCTTGATTTGTAAGAAAATGATTATGTTCAAATGCATATGCCCATTTAACAAAACATTGGACGTTTCTCAAATAAAACATAAGTGTAAAAAAAAAGCAAAAGGAAGACAAAGCAAATTTCTGTATTTGGAAGAGTATTTGTATTAACTTTTTATGAGTATCTTGGTACACAGGAGACAGACATCCTAGTAAGAGGATGTTGTCGTAAACATTGAAAAATTTATACAAAATAAAGATGGCTATGTGCAACAATTCCATGGGATTCCCATTCTGCTACAGCTTTCACAACCCTGAATATCTTGTCCATTCACTGCTTCGTCCACCGATGATTGGATTGATCAGAAGCTCGGAGCTTGTTGATGAAGAGATTGTTCTTTTAAAGTGATCCGACGAGACATAGTCATACGCTTTAATTCCCTAACTTTTGCCTGAATCGCCCTTTCGGGTTTTCGATCCACCGGGAAACCCTTTTTTGCCCAAGTCGCCCTTTCGGGTTTTCAACTTGCCGGGTGTAAAAAAAATTTTTTTTTTATCCCTAATTTTTACCTGAACCGCCCTTTCGGGTTTTCGGTTCACCGGGATGCCCATTTTTGCCCAAGTCGCCCTTTCGGGTTTTCGACTTGTCGGGTGATTTTATGCGTAGTATCTTTTGACTATGTCTGCGTTCGCAGGGTGTGGCAAATCGTCTCCGTCCATAGTGGTCAGAATCATTGCACCACCAGAAAAGATGCTCTTGATTACAAACGGTCCTTCGTAAGTAGGAGTCCATTTGCCCCTGGGATCACTTTGCGGCAAGATGATCCGCTTGATTACAAGATCTCCGACTTGATATACTTGACGTCTGACTTTCTTGTTGAAAGCCTTGATCATCCGTTTTTGGTACGTCTGACCATGGAAAACAGCAGTGAGTCGCTTCTCATCGATCAAATTGAGTTGATCAAGTCGGGTCTGAATCCAATCGTCTTTATTCAAACCAGCGTCCTTCATAATCCTTAAAGAAGGAATCTGAACTTCCAT
The DNA here is from genome assembly GCA_948472305.1 of Vicia faba. NCBI lineage: Eukaryota > Viridiplantae > Streptophyta > Magnoliopsida > Fabales > Fabaceae > Vicia > Vicia faba. The sequence goes on from OX451739.1 coordinate 1,453,163,682, forward strand.
GGGTAGGACAGCTTCCATGCCATATACCAAAGAAAATGGGGTTGCCCCTGTTGAAGTACGTGTTGTGGTACGGTATCCATGTAGAGCAAATGGTAACATCTCATGCCAGTCCTTGTAAGTAACTGTCATTTTCTGAATGATCTTCTTGATGTTTTTGTTCGCAGCTTCAACAGCACCGTTCATCTTCGGCCGATAGGGAGATGAATTGTGATGATAAATCTTGAATTGTTCGTATAGAACGGTGATCATAGTGTTGTTCAGATTAGTACCGTTGTCTGTGATGATCCTGTCGGGGACACCATACCGGCATATGAGGTTCTGCTTGATGAAGCGGGCAACCACATTTTTTATAACAGAGGCAAAGGAAGCTACTTCGACCCACTTGGTGAAATAGTCAATGGAGACCAGGATGAAGCGATGTCCATTGGACGTTGTGGGCTTGATCTCTCCAATCATGTCAATGCCCCACGTTGCAAATGGCCATGGAGCTGTCATAACATTGAGAGGAACAGGAGGAATATGAATCTTGTCGGCATAGACTTGGCATTTGTGACAAGTACGGGAATGTTGATGACAATCAGCTTCCATGGTAGACCAGTAATAGCCTCCCCTTAGAATCTTCTTAGCCATCGTATGTCCGCTCAAATGGGTGCCAAATGTGTCGCTGTGTATCTCAGTCATGATCAACTCTGCTTCAGCTTTGTCTACACATCGGAGTAAAACACAATCATGGCTGCGTTTATAAAGGATGCCATTACTTAGGAAGAACTTGGCAGCAAATCTCCTTAAGAACTTCTTGTCATTTACGGAAGCTCCTTCAGGATACTCTCTAGTCTGGAGATACCTTTTGATTTCATGGAACCAGGGTTGTCCCACTACTTCTTCGGTATTAATCGCATGATAATGCCCAGGTTCATCCATTCTCTCGATGGTGATTTGGGGAGCCTCGTTATCCCAGTTGAGTTTAAACATGGAAGACATTGTAGCCAGAGCATCTGCTAGCTGGTTCTCTTCTCACGGGAAATGCTCGAAAGTGATTTGCTCGAAATGAGGCAACAATGTCAGGACATGTTCTTTGTATGGGATAAGATTAGGATGTTTGGTGTCCCACTCTCCTTTGATTTGACTGATAACCAAAGCCGAGTCTCCAAATACGACCAAAGATTTGATCCCCAAGTCTATAGCAGCCTTGAGACCAAAGATGCAAGCTTCATATTCGGCCATGTTGTTGGTACAGCTGAAACAAAGTCGGGCTGTGAAAGGTGTATGGCAACCTTCAGGGGAAATGAGTACCGCACCGATACCGTTTCCAAGTGCATTTGAAGCACCATCAAAGTACAGGGTCCATCGGGATCCATTTTCAGGTCCGTCATACAGTATGTTACCTTCAATGTTGTCCAAAGTCATGATGTCCTCGTCTGGGAAGTCGAATCTCATGGATTGATAATCTTCGATAGCTTGATGGTCAGCTAGTACACTCCCTTTTATAGCTTTTTGGGTAGTATACTGGATGTCATACTCAGTCAGGATCATTTGCCATCTAGAGATTCTTCCAGATAGAGTAGGTTTCTCGAAGATATATTTGATCGGGTCCATTTTGGAGATCAACAAAGTGGTATGAGTCAACATATACTGCCTTAATCGGCGAGCAGCCCATACCAAAGCGCATCAAGTTTTCTCGAGCAGTGAGTAGCGAGTCTCACAGTCGGTAAACTTTTTGCTAAGGTAATAAATGGCATGCTCTTTTCGACCAGACTCGTCATGCTGGCCCAGTACACACCCCATTGAGTTGTCCAAAACAGTCAGATACATGATCAGCGCCCTTCCTTCGACAGGTGGCATCAGAATAGGGGGTTCTAGCAAATACTCCTTGATTTTATCAAAAGCACTTTGACAATCATCGTTCCATTCGACTACCTGATCTTTCTTTAATAGTTTGAAAATTGGCTCACAGGTAGACGTCAGATGAGAGATAAACCTCGCAATATAGTTCAAGCGCCCCAAGAATCCTCTAACCTCCTTTTCAGTACGGGGAGCAGGCATTTCTTGTATAGCTTTCACTTTTGCTGGATCGACCTCAATGCCTTTGTTGCTGACAATAAATCCCAGAAGTTTACCAGACCTAACTCCAAAAGTGTATTTACTTGGATTCAGCCTGAGTTTGTACTCCTTCAACCTGGCAAACAGCTTCTGTAAATGTTCAAGGTGTTCCTCCTCTGTTTGCGATCGAGCTATCATGTCGTCTACGTAAACCTCGATCTCATGATGTATCATATCATGAAACAAAGCTACCATGGCGCGTTGATAAGTTGCCCATGCGTTCTTCAGTCCGAACGGCATCACCTTGTAGCAGAAGGTACCCCACTGTGTAACAAAGGTTGTTTTCTCCATGTCCTCGGGGGCCATTTTAATCTGGTCGTAGCCCGAGAATCCGTCCATGAAAGAAAATACTTTGTGCTGAGCCGTGTTGTCAATCAAGATGTCGATATGTGGTAGCGGAAAATCATCTTTAGGGTTGGCCCTGTTCAAATCCCGGTAGTCCACACACATTCTGACATTGCCGTCTTTTTTAGGAACAGGCACAATGTTAGCAACCCATTGTGGATAGGATGTAACAGCCAGAAATCCAGCGTTGACTTGCTTCATTACTTCAGCTTTAATCTTTTCAGACATGTCGGGCCTCATTCGGCGGACTTTTTGCTTGATCGATGGACAGTTTTCTCTTGTGGGGAGACGGTGAACCACGATATCTGTGTCTAACCCTGGCATGTCTTCATAAGACCAGGCGAAGATTTCAATGTATTCATTCGACAGTTGTATTAAGCGCTCCTTGACACTTGGTTCCAGATTGGCACCCACTTGTACTTCTTTCTTGTCTTCCTCTGTTCCTAAGTTGATAGTTTCCAACAACTCTTCATGAGGCAAGATGGCCCTCTCTTCTTGTTGTAGAAGTCTGGCTAACTCTCCCGGCACTTCACAATCTTCGTTGTCTTCTCACTCAGCCTGATTGACCAAATCCTCAGAGTTTTTGAAGGATAAAACAGAATAGTCACCCATGGAATCCGGAGTGGATGGGTACCTGCATTTGTGAGTGTGGGTGTGTGTAAGGGATAGCCATCCTTAAACAAACAAAAATGCAAAAGGAAAGAAAAATGAACACGGCAGTTTATAAGTGAAAAATGTCCAATGATTCATTAAACATGGCATATGATTATGAAGGAAAATCAAGCCCTTACAAATGGACCTACATGCCTCGGGCAAGGCATGAGGTGAAAAGTAGTGTGCGAATTGTTTAAGAGTAATTATTACAGACCAACAGGAAATGTTCGGAAGATAAATTACTGATTAATGAAAGTAATGGGGACGAAGTCTTTCGCCTCCCAGTTGTACAGTCCCCCTTCAATGGTTGGGAAGATCCAATCTTCAACGTTACCCTCTTCGTCTTCGTCTTCTAAAGCATTGATACCATGAGGAGAAATCTTGATGGGTGTCCTTTTAATTTTTGAGAGACGCATAGCTTTTTGCCCCGCAGCGGTAAATCCCAACCCAAACTTGTCTGTTTTGTGAGGAAAGTAAGGCAACTGACCCCATGTTGAGCTCTTCCCCTCCTTCATTGCAGCCATTGCGTCTTTCAGAGATGCCATCCTGGCCACCTTATTGGGTACCTCAGCTACTGCCTTTGCTACTGCAACCTCGAGAGAAACTTCCTCGAAGTGCTGAAAGGGTGTTTCAATGAATTCGCCGTCCACTTCCACATACCGAAAAGAATTCAAATGACTGATCATGTACTCCTCCTCACCGTGTACAGTTATGATCTTTCCCTTAACCGAGTACTTCAACATCTGATGTAGAGAGGAGGTGACCGCCCCAGCATTATGAATCCATGGCCTCCCTAGCAAGCAAGAGTATGACGGACGGATGTCCATCACATAGAAAGTTGAGGGGAACACTTCAGTGCCTACCTTAATGGGAATGTCGACCTCCCCATGCACCATTCTTTTAGACCCGTTGAAGGCCCTGACAATGATATTACTTAGTTTCAGCTCCAAGCCTTCACAATCCAATCGGTCGAGAGCCTTCTTAGGCAACACATTTAAACAAGAACCAGTGTTGACCAAGACATGGGCGAGAGTGGTTCCTAGGCATTCAACTGACACATCCAATGCGTCATTGTGCTTTCTTCCTTTCGGAGTCAGGTCAGCATCAGAGAAACCCAGGCCGTTATCGGTGGTAAGGTTGGCTACACAATCTTGGAATTGATCGGCTGAGGTTTCTTGGGGCACATGGGATGTCTTCAAAAACCTTATCAAAGCTTTGGCATGAGCCTCCAAACAAAGCAGCAATGCTAACATGGAGATCTTCGAGGGGTTTGCCCCAGTTGCTCTACCACATCATAATCACTATTCTTATTATTTTCAGAATCTCCTCCATTTCTTTCTTAGAGGTTTCGGGGATGACCAATGGCTGAGCCCTCGTCCTGACAAGCTCATCTTGGATCCCTTTCCCCTTATCAGCAGAAGTAGGAGGGACAACCACAGGAGTAACAGCTTCTTCAATCATTGGCATTCTTGCAGATAGTTTTATTGGTGCAGGAGTAACTTTGGCAGCAGCTGAGGGTCCAAAGATTGCCTTTGGAGGGGCAATCTCTGGAGAGAAAATTCTCCCACTTCGGGTAATCTTGCTCGTGCCGAAAATGTTTCCAATGTCGGCAGTTTCTTCGTCAGAGCTCTCTCCAGTTATCTCAATTTGTTTAACACCGTGGTAGTAGATTTCTCCACCATAATTCCACGGTATCGATTTGTCAGATTTGTAGGGGGCGGGCCCAGGCATGGTTATCTTCAAGGGAACAATCTTCGTAGCGGATGTAATCTTAACAGACCTTTTGGGGACCTTGGAAAGATTGGTGGAAATGGTGATTATTGAAACTTCATTGATAGGAGTTGGAGTAACAGGAATCTTTTCGAAAAGAATTTATTGGTTGTCCATTAGGCGTTGGATGCCTATCTTCAGCAATGGACAGTCGATCGGTAGGGAGTAACAAAAGTAGCAATCTTCCTTACAACCCGGGAAAATCCCGGCTCTTAACAAATTCAGCTTGATTGTCAGTAGTGGAGTTACCAGATCATCAACAGCAGAAACAAACAGATCTTCTTCAATAGCATGGACATTGCGACCATGCTTTGGCATTGGGGCGGATATCACATTCGGCTTTTCCGGGGCGTCAAACTCAACCTCTTTTGCGTCTATCAAGTCTTGAATTTTATTCTTTAACGCCCAGCAATTGTTAGTGTCATGTCTGGCGCTGTCAGAATGATAGGCACATTTAGCATTCGGATTGTAAGCTGGAGAGGTTGTATTCACATTTTTCGGCGCTTCTTTGATATTTGTGAGATTCAGCTTCAACAAATGGGGAAGAACTTGTGCAGGCGTCATATTGATGCGGGTGAACTGCCGTTGTGGCCGTTCTCCCCATTGCTGCTTAGGTCTGGACTGATTGTTATGAGGCTGATCATTTGATGAATTTTGAATCATCACGGCCTCTACAGTCGGTCGGCGCTCAGTTCTCCCCAATCCTTTCTGAGAGTACACAACAGCTGCTTCCTTCTTGGCCGGGAATGATTTCTTAACAGTTGTGGAGGCAGAGGCATCCCTTTGAATCTTCCCACTCTTAATACCAGCTTCCACCCGTTCACCAGTCAGAATCAATTCGATAAACCCCGCAGAAGAGCTCTCGATCAAATGGTTGAAGAAAGGGCCAGATAGGGTCCCCAAGAACATATCAACTAGCTCCCTATCTGACAGCGGTGGTTGCACCCTACCGGCCAAGTCGCGCCATTTCTGGGCGTATTCTTTGAATCCCTCATTTGAGGCCATTCCCATACTTTGTAGTTGAGTACGGGTTGGCGCCAAGTCGGTGTTATATTGATACTGGCGATAAAAGGCAGCTGCCAAGTCTTCCCAGTTATGCACTTCTGACCTCTCAAGCTGGTAAAACCAGTCTAGCTGTGTACCGGACAAGCTGTCCTGAAAGAAATGTACCCAAAGATTTCTGTCTGATGTATGAGGTTGAATTCTTCTGACATATGACCTCAGGTGCATCTTCGGGCAAGACAGCCCGTCATATTTTGCAAAAATTGGCACCTTAAACTTTGGAGGGATCACAATCCCAGTAATCAATCCCAATTCTTCGAAATCTAACCCGGGAACCCTTTGCAGCTCCATAGCTGCCAGTCTATCCTCCAGGTTTTTGTATTTGTCGTCCGCTGACGGGTATTGCTGCTCTGAGTAGTCTTCATCTTCCTCAACCTCTTCCTCTTCAGCCTCGGACTCAGAAGGTAATGCAGCTCCTTTTCCCTTACCGGTCCCCTCATTAGATGTGGAGGGGAATTCAAGAACTCTCCTAGCTTCATTCTTAAATCTTCTTCCCAGTGTAGCTACCCCCACTCTGTTCTTCTTCTTTTTTCCTTTTTCTTGCTCTTTGTTCCCTAACAGTGCTTTAAGATCCTCCTGACCCTTTGCTAAGGTCATTAGGAGTTGTTGAAACTGCGAGTTTTGTGATTGCAGATCTTTGACCGTCTGCTCAATATCCATCTTACTGAAATAAACAGCAGAAAGATAAGGAAACCTGGTGTGAAGACTTGTTTGTGCATATGATGAATGATATGTTTATCCATGCAATGCATTCAAGGATTTAGAAATTCAAAATTGTTGCAGACAAAAAGAACACACGTCATATTAATAAGAAGAAATTTTGTCACTACATAAATGCCCCATGGGCCAAATATTACAAAAAACTTCTCAAGGTAAAAAGAAGTTGCGCATCCTCTTTGGTGCGATGTAAGTGTTGAGGGTCTCCTCCTCATGAAGTCGGCGGGTAAGCTCCAAAACCTTCTTCTCACTGGCGTAGAAGCTGGCTTCAAAAGTATCCCTTTCTTCCTTGAGTTGGATCCAACTCTTCTGCATTTCCTCCCATGATGTTGGCATGTCAGGATGTAGGATGGTGTAGGGAACCTCCCCTTCCTTAACAGGCTCTTTAATCAAAGGGAGAATATGAGGGTAAGGCATCATAAGACTCTGGGCGCAGGTTCGTAACCACTTGAGATAAGGCTCAAGAGGGATGGAGTTCTTGTGCCCCAGTGTCTTACTATCTACCTTGTTAGGCATCCTCCAAGCTCTGATGAATCTTTGGCGAAGTCCTTGCGCATCGTTGTCGAAGTCAAAAACTAGGTCAGGAATCAGCATGTCATGGGGGCCATCCCTCCGTGCATATCCAAATTGTCTTAAAGATAGACAAGGGTTGTAGGTAATGCCTCCCCTAATGCCAAGTAATGGAACATTAGGGAACTCACCACAATGATTGACGATGATAACATTTTCTCTGGACCGAGAACACCAATGTACATCAGAATGGGTGAGGGTCATCAATCGTTGTGACCACCTTAAGCCTTGTTCATTCTTCAAAACAGATTGTGGAAGGTGAGAAATAAACCACCTTGCAAGGAGAGGAGTACAGCACATGAGAACACCTCTTTTTCTCATTGTTCGTGTGTAAAATGAGTGGAGGATGTCCCCAAGAAATGTAGGTATTGGATTCCTGGATAAGAAGATTTTGACGGTGTTGACATCTATAAGTTGGTCAGGATTTGGAAACAAGACCAACCCATAAATGAGGAGTGCCACAATTTCTTCAAAGGCTTGTAGATCCAAAGAATTCCAACACTCTTGTGCCTTCTCAAACAAGAATTTTGCCAAGAAGCCCTTGACACCACTTCTAGTTTCCCAATGCCCCTTGATGTCAGATGGTTGCAAGTGTAGTGCTTGAGCAACATCTTCAGGCTTTGGTTCTTTTTCCGTACCGTTGTAGGGTAGTTGATTAAGAATAGGAATTCTCAGGAGTTGAGAAAATTCCTCCAAAGTGGGCACCAATTGGTAGTCGGGGAATGTGAAACAGTGGTGAAGGGGGTCAAAGAACTGAAACAACACTTTCACCATGTCTTCTTCAATGTTGGTGTTGACTAGGCTGAGCAGTCTACCATGTCTTTTACTGAAGAGAGAGCTTTCTGGAATTCTGGATGTAAGCTCCTTGAGTTGAGGAGGGACTCTCACAAGGTTGACTTGAATAGTTTTCCTGCGAAGAATTTCCATGACCTATAAAACAAGAACAAAGATGAAGATCCAAACCCTTGAAATGGTTAGTGGATGTATATGATGCTTTATGATGTTCATGATGTATGCACAAACACATGTACAAGCAATTCACACAAAACCCTAGTTTCAGGCTTGCATGGGGTTTCATAGGTAAGTCCCCTCTTGAGTGTAGTTGGCTTAAAAACCTGTCCTATAAATAGTAACCGGGTTCTAAGGAGCTCAATATCATTGGATTGTTTTCCATGTTCATTGTTTTGGTTTAGCCACTTAACTAGCGACCAAAATATTCCAAGAAAACAACCCTCAATGAGTGTAGTATCGAGTATCTACCAACTTTGGACTGCACCAAAGCCGGTCATCTCACTACCCCTAATAAAAGGCCAAGATGGTCAAGTAAGGTTCTAGGTCATTAGTGCTTAGTGACATCACTCAGCGGCCCCGTACTCTCCTTGATTGAACTCAAGGTTTACCGGTACTCACAAATATGTCGCACTAATATAGCTATTGCTTCAACCGTGTCGGTATACCCCGCACAGTTTCCATAATGTATTGCTATCTATGAATGTTTCCCAAATCCGGGTGTAGGATTTCAAGCCCAAACAAGAGAACCAAAAGGTAAAGCAATCAAAGAAAACAATTAGTCATGCAAAAGGGTGATCTAGGCCCTAAGGTTACTCCACTTTAAAAATTTCCCCAGCAGAGTCGCCAGTTCTGTGATACGGTGGGAGAACTGACTTGAGGTTTGCGTTTGTTTTTGCAAATGTTTCGGTTTAGCAAGAGTCGCCACCGACTTTTTATTTTATCCTAAGGAAAGGTTAAAAAGCACAGGAAAAACCTTTGAGATGTTTTCTTGGGTTCGGGGAGTAGATTATAGAAAGGGAAGGTATTAGCACCCTTTCTATCCATGGTTATCCATGGGCTCTTAGTTACTTGCTTAGATCACTTGCCTTGCATTTTCAATTGTTTGAAATGGTGCTTTCAATTGTTTGAAATGGTGCTTTGTGTGTGATTTTGAAAGATGTTTTTTTGAAAAGAGGCCATTGTTGTGGCAACCTTTGTAATGATCCATGTTTGGATGTATGCAAAGGTGTATTTGTCTTTTGAAAAGTTTTTAATGTTTTGAAAGTTTGTTTTGAAGTTGTGTTGTGATGTGTGTTTTGAAAAATGGCAAGGATTTGTTTTGCAAGTTGGTCAAGTAACCAAGAGCTATCTACCCTAAATTTCTCAAAGATCTTTCCTATGTTTTAACCCTTTTAACAGTATTGTTCCACCATTGTATTTGGTGGACAATCTTGTGTTAGGATGTTAACGGGACGGGCACAGGTCATCGTTTAGACCATGAATGCAATAGTGCCAAGTGTCTTTGGCAATTTTTCTTTAAGGGACTTGATCATTTTTAGGCAACTTGAGAAAGCGTCATCGAGGGACTATGATCATTTGATTTGTTTTTGTTTTGCCAAAGACACTCAACATGCAACATGGCCCATTTTTGAAGGCAACAAGTGGAGTAACCCTAGTGGTGCAAGTGTGCATTGTGTTGTCCATTTTCATGCTTTTTTTGTCTTTGTATTAGTCAAGCTATTTGTTATTTTTGATTTGCATACAAACCCTAAGTCTAACATGGCATAATTTGAAAGCTTTTAAATGCGAAAATTTAAAGTCCTAAATTATTACAACCTGATTATAGGGATGGGGGTACAAATGTTTGAATAGGGGGATATTTGACAAGAAATTAAATCTAAACTATTACATCCATATCGAATATACAAATATTTAATTGTACAATGTTTAAATAAATACAATAAATATGAAAAATGTATTATGCACAAAAATGATTTTTTATGTATGTGAAAGTATTTTTTCATGTGAAATATAAACAAAAATAAAAAGGTCAAATTTTGAATATTTTTGTCATTTAGGGTAAAACCCTAGTTTTTTGAATAAATAGTATTTATTTATTAATTATATACAATATTTATTAATTATATACAAAAAATAAAAAAAAAAGAAGTATATTGTAAAAAAAAAGTATTTTTTAGTGTCATATATCAATAACAATAAAAATGTATTATTTTTATATTTTTGCCCTAATTATCTAATAAAATATACAAGTATTTATATTATATATTAAATATACTAAATATGTACAAAAATAAAATATTAATTATTTACAAAGAAAGTATATTTTAGAAAATGTTTTCAAAATGTAAACAAAAAATAATAACTGAAAAATATTTATTTTTTGTATTATTTTTAAGGTTTTAAATAAAAAGTATATTTATTTATTTACATATATATGTTAAATGAAACAAATAAATGCCAAATAAATGCAAAAAAAGTGAGGAAAAATATTTTTAGTGTTTTTTCATGTTTGAATAAAAATATAAAATCAGAAACAAAAAGAAAAATGCAAAAATAATAAATATTTCACACAATGGGTCAGGGGGTGTAAATTGGAAAAGGGGGTGCAAAGAGCAAGACTGACTCAGGCCCAACCCAAGCAAGTCATCTTCAACCTTCAGCATTGTTTGAACAAGCAAAAACGCGCGTTTCTTAACTCATGATTCCTGGACTTTCATGCAAAACTCATAACACCAATATTATAGAGCATCAAGAGACGAATTCAGACATATAAAATACTTGACCTAACTCTAAGAAACGAGGGAGAATTTCTTCATCCCCAATTTCTGACCTAATTATTCTTCAATGTTCATGGCCAAAATTCTCACAGCATACTTAATATAAATGAAAAGTAAGTACATGGATGGCTTCAGGGCTATGAGTAGAACATGTTTCATTCACAAACCTAAGCCTAACTCTTCCTAGATTGAGAGATAGAAGTTCATGGTTTTACCTGTTTCAGCTTGAGTCGTGTACAGCAATGTGGCCAACTTCAATGGAGTTTGAGCTTTTGTACAGCTTGCCTGAAGTCCAAGGATGCTTCCCAAGTACCTAGCTTGCTTTGAAACTCTCTGAATCGTGCTATGGAAGTTCACCTACAAAATTGAAAAGTGAAAATGGCAGATGAGGTTAGGGATGTTACAGTTTGTATTTAGGGCTTGGGATAGTTCCAATGGATGGTAGGGAATGTGTTTGAACAAGCTTGGGTCAAAACGCACGAGCAAACTGAGTTGTGCAACTCAATCTGCAGGGATGCCCTGTTTCTTGCATCAAAATGGTGTTTTGGTGAATGAGGGGGTATTGAGGATGAAGGAATCGTGTTTTAGGTCAGCTTGGGTGTATGAAAGAGGTTCACAAAGTTTTTGTTTGGCTGTGTTGATAGGAAGTGAGAGTTGTGTATGATTTGCAATGTTTCTTCCAATGTAAGCAAGGAAATGTCAAGTTGTGATATAGGCCTGTACCCAGCTCTCAAGCATGCTGCCCACTTTGCTCTTGTCAGTGTGATTTGTGTACAAACTCTTGCCTCAAAGATCTGGCCCATGCCTCTTGGATTTTGAATTTGACATAAAGCACCACTTTTCAAAAATGGCAAGTTTGCTTTTTCTACTTAAGGGATAATTCTATGTGTAATGACCAAATGCATAAAACAATGCTTGAACACAATGGTTAGGCATTTAATTATGGAGTGAAAACTTGGTTTAGAGGCCTGCAAGCAAGTACCAAGCATGCTGATTTGAAAATGAAACTTGTATGAACATGCATTTGGTTATGAACAAAAGTGACTTTTGCCCAACTTTGCAAATTTGATTCTCCCTAACCACAAGGGTGTTTGAGAATTTATTGGACAATATGGAAATCTTGGAATGTGTACTACAATCCATCTTTGTAATGAAAATTAAAACTCCAAGTGGAACCATGTGAAAAATGGCCAAGAAGTTGGACAAAAATCCTGCCTAGAATAGGTCAAAATTTCTCTAAGTTAAAAATGTTTTGCACCCTTATTCCACAAATCATAACTTGAGATACAAGCTTCCTTTGAGAAAACTTTGTGAATCAAAGTTGTAGATTTTGCAATGGACTAAAACTTTCATGTTTCAAGTTTTGTGTGAATCCATTTGCATCTTGATGAAAAAATGGGACAAAGTTGGGAAAAAATAAGGAAGTTTCATAACTTAGAAAAATTCTAAGTTATGAAATTTTCTCATTTTAAACCCTAATTTGCAATTTTAGGTTTCTTGATGAACAAGTTTCATAATTTGACATGTCTTGATGAAAAATGAATCTTGGCACTTGATTTTGACCAAAAAGTCAAAGTTTGACTTTTCAGTACACAGTCAAATTTTGATCAGTTGACTGAAAAATTCATCTGTCAATCCTATGCATTTGGGATCTTTTGAACTTGTTAAATGTGTCAAGACAATTCCATTGAGTCCTTGAGTCCATATGTGAGCTTGGTTTGCCATTGGTTAGGTCAAACAGTTAAGAATTGCCTTTGTGTAGTCAAAACCCTAAAAATGACCATTTTGCCCTTTTGGTGATCTGATCAAATTTCTTGTGGAATTGTGATCCAAACTTGACCAAATGGTTCATATGAGTTCATTATGTTGATATGGGTCAAAAATCATGAGGTTTGACTGTCAATTGGCCACAGTTGACTTTTTCCCCAATACAGTTGATTTCTAGGTCAACTGTCCAATTGACTGGGCAAAGATTGGAATCAAGGCTTGAAACTTGGTATGGATAAACTTTTGAGTTCAACATGAAGCATTAAAGTAACTTTGGGCATTTTAGGTCAAAACATCCCTGTGCAAACTCAAACCCTAATTTGGGTCAACAGTGCAAGGAGGAGTCTTGAGCAGAGTAAACCCTAACTTGACCTTGAGTTCCAAGAGTCTTGTGTTGAGAAAATGTTGATGAAATGAGAGGGCAAATTTTGGGGTACAACAAGGGGCATAAGAATCATCCAAACTTTCTTGTTGCTCTGTCCCCTAAGGTACCAAGGTAGGTTCAGCTGAAGAATATGACCAAGATACAGTCACTTCCCTCCGAGTAAGACAGTATTGGTAGCTCTCCCCACTGAGACTTGCAACTACGAACGAATCAGCGATGCTCCCCCCAAGCAGAGTACATCTACCATCAGCGCTAAAAAGGCTGGGTATTCCCAGAAGGTCTTAATATTCCCCAACGGAGTATAAAGATATTCCCAGCAAGTATAAGAGCATCTTCGGCAGTCTTAATATTCTTCAACGGAATATAAGAATGTTTCCCGGAAGAATACAAGATACCCCAGTGGAGTCATTTCCCCAGCGTAGTCTAAAAAAGGCTTCCCCACCAGAGCTGAATCATCTTACCCAGTAGATTCTGGAAGCTTATCCCCTGCAGAGCACAAATAAATTTCCCCAGCCAAATTCAGAATGTTATCCTTACAAGAGTCTAACTTGGCTATCCTTAGCAAGTTGCGACTGAAAGATCATCCCCAGCGAAGTTCTTTCTATCCCCAGTGGAGTTCATCATTAAAATCCCTCAATAGAGCTTATCAATGGAATCCCCAACGGAGTTATCGTTAAAATCTTTAGCAGAACGTCTCTTCCCCATAGAGTAATTCCCCTCGGAGTAATCTCTTCATCAATTTATTCCCCCTAATAGAGTTTTTCTCTCCTACAGGTTTATCATCTTCGTTCATCATTCCCAACGGAAACGAAGAACTCAACTCTATTCTCCAGCAGCTCCGGGATTTATTTTCCCCAGCTAAAACATCACACTTCCATACATCATGATACATGCATATACGCATCATACGAATACAATCTCATTTATTTTGAGAACATCATTGTCTGATCCATATCATGCATTGCATATGACTGACCTTTACCTTTCAGGAAAGATACAGTTAAAGTTCTCAGCTTAGTCGAAGACCTAACCAGTTCTTAAATCTCAATTGAATTATCCTCGGTTGAATTTCAGATAAGGTCCTCAATCTCGACGGTTTCCCTACGTCATAGTGTGGACGAGTACTATAACCTCAACGGTATACTCCATTGAGCACGAGTCAGTTCCTAGATCTTGATGTTTTCCTCCGTCATAGTGTGGACAAGTTCTATAACCTCAACAGTATACTCCATTGAGCACGAGACAGTTCCTAGATCTTGATGAAGATGTTTCCCTATGTCATAGTGTGGACGAGTACTATAACCTCGACGGTATACTCCATGGAGCACGAGTCAGTTCCTAGATCTTGATGTTTTCCTCCGTCATAGTGTGGACAAGTTCTATAACCTCAATGGTATACTCCATTGAGCACGAGACAGTTCCTAGATCTTGATGAAGATGTTTCCCTACGTCATAGTATGGACGAGTACTATAACCTCAACGGTATACTCCATTGAGCACGAGTCAGTTCCTAGATCTTGATGTTTTCCTCCGTCATAGTGTGGACAAGTTCTATAACCTCAACGGTATACTCCATTGAGCACGATACAGTTCCTAGATCTTGATGTTTCCCTACATCATAGTGTGGACGAGTACTATAACCTCAACGGTATACTCCATTGAGCACGAGTCAGTTCCTAGATCTTGACGTTTTCCTCCGTCACAGTGTGGACAAGTTCTATAACCTCAACGGTATACTCCATTGAGCACGAGACAGTTCCTAGATCTTGATGAAGATGTTTCCCCCTAGTTGAATTATGGACAGGTTCTTAAGACTCAGCCGAGGCATTCTCTCAGTTGAAGTACAGGCCAGATTCCTAAATCTCAACAAAGTTTAGACTTCCCCTGTGAAATCTTTTACAACCACAGGTATGCAAGTTCTCGCTAAGGAATCTCTTATGCGATCGACATTCCTGCAGATGGCATCTGTAAGCCCATCCTCCTACCAACAATCTCTAAATGGCATCTGTAAGCCTATTCCCGACATCACAATGCTGATACCACACCATGCGAGTGCAAATTTTTGGGCACTCTAGTGTTCAATTATCTTCCACCTTCGGATCACGAAAGGCTCGAAAGCCAATCTACATCCTCAGGTTTAAGAAAATTGAACAGGGGCAACTGTTGTACCCCAAAATTTGCCCTCCCATAATCCTCAAGATTTGTCAAGAATGATCTTTAAGTTGCTCAAGTTGGCTCAAGGTTTGGACAGTCAAATCACCTCCTAAGGCAGTCAATTCAAAATTAGGGTTTTGTGTTGCATCAAGGTACTTACATCCAAATGGCCTCAAGTTCTCCCCAATGTCCTAATATGTTCTTAAGTTTATCCATGTCAAATTTCAAGCCTTGCAGAGGAAGTTTGGTCAGTCAATTGCTCAAGAGGTCCAAAAATCGACTGTGCTAGGGCAAAAGTCAATTGTGGCCTACAAATAGTCAAACCTCAAGATTTTTTGTCAAAATCCTCATTTTGAAGCATAATTCATCATTTGATCAAGGGTGGATCATGATTCATCAAGGATTGCTCAAGATTCATCAAGATTCAAAAGTTGCTAAATTAGGGTTTTGCAGGAAAAGTCAACTCAAATTTGACCAAGAGGATGCAATTTCCTACAATCCATCTTCACACTCCAAGATCAAGAAATTATCTCACAAAAAGTTACAAATTTGGACATTATAGGTCATTTTTGAAAGTCAACAAAAACACCTTTTTTTCCAAAGCTTATAACTTGAGCATGGAACATCAAAATGAGATGATACTAAAAGGGTTGATTATAGGACATCTCAAGGTTTCTAAAATGTCCAAGAACACCTCAAAAAGTTCAAAATTGAGGAAGTTATGCATTATTGAAGTTGGGCATTTTTCCAAATTTGGCAAAAGTCAACTATCCTTAAAACTCCATTTTTTGACAAAAGGGCCCACTTTTTTCCACTTGATATAGTCTTGTCATACCACACACAAGTCCCATATTTAATTTCATGGACATTCATCTATTTTTCTATTTTATTTCATTTTTATTGATTTAGTTCATTATTAATCAATATTAAATCAAATAAAATCTAAAATTTGAAGTAATAAGATTCCTGTGGTCATTACAGCTTGCAAATACCATATAACACTCAATCAAATTCGTGCCAAGTCAAAACAAGCACAAAATCTCATATTTGATGCAATTATGGAAAGCTTATCAATGGTGATCATATCAAATCTTCCACCTTGAATGCACTTGGATTATGGCCCATGTTTTGACCTAAATTCATTCTATTATATGCACACAAGCAAGCCAGACCTAGAACACGCACAAAACACTGTAGAAACGGCCATACAAAGTTTGGAAAAAAGCTTGAAAAGTGGGAGATTGAATTCTTGTTTGAAGGCGTTTCAAAAGCAAAAGCTTCACGTAGCTCTCTTGCCAACAACCTCCCGAAGCTATAGCAACCAAAACCGGACCTTAAGACCACCTGTAACGCGTTGTAAGTGTTCCTGAAAATGCCTCTGCACATGAAAATATAACTCCTCATTCTTGCATCTTTTTGACCAAATGTTAACATATTCTTGATCCATGCTTGATTTCGAAGCTTTCTACATCATTCAATTTTATTTTCATGGCTTCTAATGTGATACCCGAACCTAGGGTTTCCTTGCTTCATTTTTAGGCTTCTTGTGTACAGGCAAAATCAAGACTATTCATGGCTATATTCGTGTTCAGGAAAGCAAGACGAACACGATGGTGGCCTTAGCTTGCGTTTACATGGCCTAGGAAGGATTTTTGAGACATCCCACGAATCTTCCTGCGGAAAAGAATCCGCAGGTAAATAACCAGGGGTTTGCTGAAGAAGATGATAACGTGTCCCTGCGTTATTGGTCCATTCAAATGTGTTTGCACGTTTTTTTTATTTCCAGCATGATTAATTGATTCTTCCATATATTATTTGTTTTATACTCTTTTAACAATTAAGCAAGCTGGTTGGAGTGGTTGGAGCACTGGCATGTGAGCAATGGGACCTGGGTTCGAATCCCAGGTCCCCCAAAACTTTATTCAATTTTGTCTTCAGGTGTTCACATGTAGCGCTTAGAATGCAGCTCATCATATGCCCTTCTCCAGATGCTAGCCAGGTGGTCTCAAATCAGATCCAGGGGTCCAGATTGCACGTTCATCATGCTCCCTGGTCAACAAGCATGCATTGGATCACAAAAGTCCAACAAGGCTGAAGCGTAAATGGGCCTAGAAATTGCTGATCATACTCCCTCTTCAGGCCCAATACCCCCCTGAGTTTGTTCTTTTTCTTATTTTCTTTTCATTATTTTCCTATTTTTATTTCATTATTATTATCTTAATTAATTAATTAACCAATTAACTTTTTCATAAAAAATCAGAAGACCTAAAAAATAATATTTTTATTAATTTCACTATTTTATTATTTTTTGTAAATAAATTTTAACCAATTAATTTAGTTTAATTAGGTACAATTTTAATATCTTTTGCATTAAATTAAACTTAATTTAGAACTAGGTTTTTTTAATTATTTTTAACCATTCTTATTTTATTTCCTTAAATAATAAAAAACCAAAAATCTTTTCATTTAATTAATTAATTCAATTATTAATTTAGACTAATTTTTAATTAAAAATAACAAAAATGTGCTTTATTTAATATAAGGGTCAAAACCCTAAAGACACTCCGGTTTAATTTTCTCGCGCGCGAATTATTTTTGATCCATATTTCAATATTGTAACTGCTTCGGGAATGTAATAGTTTTTAATTAGGATTTTATTTATCGCTTTTATTTACTTTTCGCAATTTAATTTTAAAGGGTTTGTTTTTGGCGATGTAAATACCCGACGCCTTGTAATAGCTTAGATTTATTTTCCGCAATTTAATTCCCGCATAATATTAATTGTTAGATGTTTGAATACTAGGCAATTCATGACAAGATTAAACTTTAACCTAAAATCAACATTAGCTCACCATAACATGTACAAAGATAAATAACTGAAAAACAATACACTCGCACATGCCACTCTTAGGGTACACCTCACTTGGTTGCCTCAAACGTGGTCATTGAGTATAGGAAGTCTTAGAGGTCGCCCTCTTGTCCAAAGATCATAAGTTGCCTCGAAACAGTTGCCTCGGATAAAATGATCTAAGACATTAGGGTTACCGCTAAGGCGTCCTAACATTGCTTTAGTGACCATACGTCCCTTAATCGAATTGACCCGAAAACTCCAACAACGATGCGACCTACTCCTCAATAGTGGGATAACATTGTCTAAAGGACATTAGCACAGTTTAATTCCTTTTTGAGTAGGTAGATGTTCTTAAGTACTTGCTCCTTTTAAAACTAAAACAAAACTTTTCGCACTTAGACCCCTTTCAAACAAAAAACTCTTTCCAAAACCCACAAACACAAAGAAAAGCAAACTTTTGAAAACATAATGAGCAAGTACCTAAGAGCCCATGGATAACCACGGATATAAAGGGTGCTAACACCTTCCCTTTCTATAATCTACCTCCCGAAACCGAGAAACATCTCGAAAAGGAATTTTTCTATGCTTTTGTCCTTTCCTTATTGGATAAAATAAAAGACAGTGGCGACTCTTGCTTACCGCGACATTTTGCGAAAACAAACGCAAAACGCGAACCAGCATTCCAAAACAGTCAGTTCTCATTTCCACCAATCACAATTATCATTTTATATTGCCATTTCCAATTTAAAACTTTCTGTAATTATATCTTTCAAGGAATTGCATCTTGTACTCTCGCCTATTCAGAGACATATTTATCAATAAAACATTAACTTTTTCAAATCTTTCAAATATGTTTTTTTCCTTTTCAGACTTGTTTGCAAAATACCATGATTATTTTATGAATACAGTCTTGAAATCATTTTGGGGAATTGACAAATAAAAGCATTTAATAAAACATCAAAAATAATTTTGGTTTATAAAAAACATCGAAAGAAAATCCACGCCTACGTCCACGTCTATGTCCACACCTACGCCTGCGCCTATGATGCAAATATCAAGATCCTGCAGAAACTTATCATCATGTTCAAATCAACTCAAAGATACCACAACAATGCTACATCATGGAGTTGGTAACACGAAACCAATGGTTTAAAAGGAGAGGATATCAAAAACATTTTCATAATATTTTGAGGCATATACGCACATTTGGTACATATGTAAATATTTGGGGCATACACAGACACTTAGTGCATATAAATTTTGGGTTCCATATCAATCGGGGACATTATATATATACATCATACATGGAATTTTTTTCTAAACATAATTTGGGAGAAACCAATATCTTTGGGCCCTTCGTTCGATTATCAAAATAAACATTTACCTTGGTTGAGAACAGACGCAACCGGTAAAAATCTGATCTCACCATTGATCTAGTTATCTAAAGATTTGGTCATCAAAAACACTTCTTCAATCATCTACCCCCTAGGTTGTGGTAGGTGTGTGAATTGTCGAATTCATATTATTCATTCCCTAGGTTGCAATGAATACATGAATTCCTCCTTGTATTGTTTACTCCCTAGGTTGTAGTAAACAGGACAAAATCTGCGATATAACTCATTGCGTCAGTCTCCATGCAGCGATTTGTTATCAAGATTTTTCAGTTATATATCCCCTAGGTTGTGATAGATATGCGAATTTGTAGGGTTATATTATTCATCCCCTAGGTTGTGATGAATAACATAAGCCCACCTTTGTCGTCTTTTATTCCCTAGGTTGTGATAAATGCACAGGTTCATCCTCGTACTGTTTACTCCATAGGGTGTATTAAACAGGACGAAATTTGCGATATAACTCATCGCGTAAGTCTCCATGCAACGATGTTGTTATCAATATTTTTCAATCATTTACCCCATAGGTTGCAGTAGGTGAGAGAGTTACCTTTTCAAATATCTATCCCTTAGGTTGCGATAGATATGTGAATTTTCAGGGTTATATTATTCATCCCCTAGGTTGTGATGAATAACATAAGCCCACCCTTGTTGTCTTTTATCTCCTAGGTTACGATAAATGCACAAGTTCATCCTCGTATTGTTTACTCCCTAGGTTGTAGTAAACATAACGGAATATGTGGAATCCATTACATCAGTCTCCATGCAGCAATGTGTTATCAAACTTTTTTTTATTCATCCCCTAGGTTGTGATGAATAGACAAAATAAAATCAAATCAAAACTTACTATATTAGTCTCCAGGCATTAGTAAGTCAGCTTTTTCAAAGCTTGTATCATTTACCTCCTAGGTTATGGTAAATATGCAAAAAATCTATAATCTCTTCTAGGTACTGACGAGTTATCTGTGTCGTCATATATAAGATAAGTCAAAACTTTGGTTCAAACGTTGGTAAGATGATACATCATCATCTATGCCGACTTTTCATACCCATGGGAACGTTGTACAATGTATCTTTTTAATCTTTCGGACAAATTTTGGGGTCTTCCATTATTTAAAAAAATTTCGATCAAAGCGTGTGAGACCCGCATACTCTCACACTATTCAATCAAAAGGTAATTAAATAGCGGCAGCTGTCATAACCCAAATTTTTCCTACGGGTTTACAATCATTTTTATCCCTTATCAAGTCCTAGAGCTATCATTTGCTTTATATTGTTATCAAATTTAAGGGGGTTTCACCTTATTAAAAAAACTAATGGGCCTTTCTAAATCAGAAAAGGCTCATGTAGAATTGAGGGCCCATACGTTTTCTCTTACAGGAGGGGTGTGTTAGTTAAAATATATTGGCCCATTTATGAATAAATAGAAGGGGAGGTTTTACATTATTTGAGAACTTTTGGGCCTTTATAAATCATAAAAGGCTTGTGTAGAGTTATTGGCCCATTTAGAATTTAATAGAAGAAGGGGTACGCTGATTGCATGGGAGGTTTGTTGATTAAATGGACTGGCCCACTAAAGCAGTGAGGCCTGTTTTAAATAGAAAGGGGTGTTGTATGTTTTTCAGGAAGGCACAAACGATTAAACAATGTGGCCCATTTCAGTTTTTTGTTTTGAGAAAATTGTTTTAATTTCACATTAGTAACGTCATTATTATTAACATTACTATTATAAATTGAGCTAAGATTAAGTTTTTTTTATTAATTGGAAAAGACATTAACTAAAGAAAAGCTAAGACTGAGGCCTTCAACCTTTAATCGCATGGTCCAACCCATTACAAGCCCAAAACCCAAAGAGGACCAATCAAAGAACGCACACAGTCTAAATCAGAGGGAAAACGCATGTTTTCAAACTAAAAAAATGCTTACTATTCAGATTGAAAAAAAAACACACGTTTTAATGCTATAATATGAACTATTTAGATTAAAACAGAAACAAATCATTACACTTTGATAATATTTACATAATCAAGTCAATACATAAATTGATAATATTTACATAATCAAGTCAATACAGAAATTGATAATATTTACATAATCAAGTCAATACAGAAATTAAATAAAATCTTGACTAACTTAATACAAAACCTTAACAGAATCGAAACTGAATCAAAATTATTAATCAAATTGCAACAAATTTGGGTCTTAATACAAAACCCAATCCCTAATTTCTAAAATTACAAATCTGAATCAATTTATAATCCCTAATTTCCTAACAATCTCAAGTAGTAACAACAATTATAAAGAACCTTCCTAATACATCTAAATCAAAATGTTGTACAAACCTAAGTTTCTAAGACACCGAAGGAGGGGGCAAGAACAGAGATCGGAAGAAGGAGAGGTCTTGAGAGGTTTAACCGCCGCCGTAAATCCTTTCCCATCACCGCTCCGTAAGCCTAGGGTTTCAACATCTAAACCCTAGATCCTTGAACCATCGCCGATGTACCAAAGATACACGGAGAAGAAGGATTAGTGATCAGAAACTCAGAGATTCCGAAAAATCATGACAGGTAAAGGTAGATCTTTATACTCAGCTTTTAATTTTTCTGATTTTGATGTTGTTTGTGTTTATTGTGAAGAGATTTGGGGGTTTAGGGTTCTGATTTAGGGGTAGGAGAGCGATCACCGCCAATTAG
Organism: Vicia faba; assembly: GCA_948472305.1. NCBI lineage: Eukaryota > Viridiplantae > Streptophyta > Magnoliopsida > Fabales > Fabaceae > Vicia > Vicia faba. Next base: position 1,453,185,710 of record OX451739.1, read on the forward strand.
GGTTAGTGGGGACGACAGCAATTTAGGTTCTGTGATGGCATTTGATGAGAGAATAGAGAATGAGGGATAGGGCAGAAAGAGAAAGAGGATAATAAATGACGGAAATAACTTGTAAAACGAATATAATGTTCTCAATGATCCCATACATGCGATTCCATGATTTTTACCATATGCCCTCACTGTCGCCCGCGTGATCAACAACAAGCACCCTAGAAACATGTGTCTATGGTGTTACAATGCGTTCGCCCGTATGGCGTCTAAACGGACTCCCCAACGCGCTTTGGGCCAGGCCAATTACTAATTTCACCCTCCGTTATTTTTGTTTTTGCCATCATGTTAGAAAAAATACCCCCCCCCCCCCCCCTCAGCCTAGTGGGCCATGTCGAAAATCTGGACTTGGGCCCCTACTCATTACACCCCCAACTTTTGCTACGTAGTTCAAGTATACACACCCTCTGCACTACTGGGCCAAATCCAATATCTAGATTATAGCCCATGTTGTTAACACCCCTTCACTTTATTGTCTTAACTAAATTCACACCCCCCTGCATTTTCTAATTTATTTCTTTTATTATTTATTATAATTAATACTATTTTGTATTTTAATACATTTATAATTTTAATATTATTCTATTATTATTAAATTAATATTTATTTTCTAAACTCATTCAAATATTTATGTTTATTACATTAAAATTGTTTTTAGTCACGCATTAATAATATATTTTATAATTAATACATTAAAAATATTTAACCAACACCAAATCATTTTCCTAATCAATTAACTCAACAATCAATTTTTCAAAAAAAAATTACGAATATACTTTAATTGACTGTGCACTTTGTCTAACTACTCTGCTATCCACACATCTAGACTAAGTACAAGGGGAATTCAAATATCTTCGTAATCCATAAAAAAAAAACACCAACCCACTGCGAACTACGAATTGAGACTCTGATTCCTCATAAGAGGATACGTAGGCATACGACTAAAATCATGGCGAGCTCCCCTAGTAAAAAATTAAAACCCTCTTTACTAAGTCGTAATTCTAAATCCTAGTATTCTTGTGAACAAGGTAGATGAGGGGTTCCTAACACCTTCCCTTCGTCTAAGAACGAGTCCAACAACTTATAATCTCTTACCAAATTAGGGTTATCCTTTATACTCCCTTCTTAAAGATAAAAGTTAAGAGTGGCGACTCTCAATTTAAAACTTGTTACAACACTATGATCATCTTTTGATTTTGTATAAAAGGTATAATAACCAATACCGTATGTAGTCCAAGTTATGACATTAAGTTTTGGCTCGTACGACAGCCACTTAAGTATCTCGAAGGCACTATGATCATTATATACCCTTTTATTAAACCAATTTATGAATCTCTTATTATGCTCTATCAACAATAACTTGTCACTCATTCGGGGATATTTTTTCTTCAAAAGTCTTTTGTAAGTATCTACATAAGGTTTTACTTTATCAATATTTTTCAATATATAGAAATGTGCTTTAATAACTACATCTCGAGCCATTGACATGACATTTAGACCTTTAATACCTCTTTCGTCTGTGTGAGAAACATGATGAGACTTTGGAATGCCTACAGAATCCGCTTTCGATTAATGTTTGTACAAAACTCAACAGCTTCTTCAGTAATGTACCTTTCAACAATTGAAGCTTCCGGTCGGTGATGATTCTTCATATATTATTTTAAGATCTTTATATATTGCTCTATTGGATACATCCACCTTGAATAAACTGGACCACAAAATCTAATTTCTCTGACTAGATGAACAAGTAAGTGAACCATAATGTCAAAAATTGATGGAGGAAAGTACATCTCCAATTGACACAAGATTATGGCAGCCTCATCTTCTAATTCATATAATTTTTTGAAATCAATAACTTTATTACATATGGAATTTAAGAATAAGCATAATTTGGTTATAGTTACTATCATAAAAACGATCCAACAAATTATTATCTTCTGGTAACATTTGCTTTAGCAAATCAAGTAATTTCGTGAAACTTTTATCCAACCATCCATTTTTTCCTTCAGATTAAACAACTTTAACACTGCAGATAATCGTGTAAGACTCGTGCATCCTGTATATAAAGGTGTGTCTTTATCACTACACAAAGTATCATAAATATGAGCATTCTTAAAAGAAGATTCCCCAACATCACGGAACACATCCTCTAGTCGATCATCCATATATTCATCTTCATCCACTCTTTGACTTTGTGACTCCCGACTTCCCTCATTATCCACATCACCATGCCATGTCCATGTTGTATATGATTGACATATACCAACAACACATAGGTGATGGAATATTTCATCCTTTGTACCTTTACGGATATTCTCGCATTTAACATAAGGACAATAAAAGAATACCATTATTGTCGGGAATATTTTTATTAGTGTATTCAAGGAATTCATGAACTCCATTCTCATAAACCAAACCTAATCTATTTTCTTTCATCCAACTATGTCCACAATAACTTCTTAAATTTATACACGAATAATAATGTGAATGACACACCAAAATCTAAACCAAAAACTATAACTCTAAACCTTAAGCATATGAATATAATATTTTTGTACACTTTTATATCCAACAGAACATCTAACAAACGACATATATATCTTCCAAGAACAATATACATGAACAACTAACAAACGACATATATATCTTCCAAGAACAATATACATGAATAGCTAACAAACAAAATATATATCTTCCAAGAACAATATATATGAACAACTAAGTAAGGGAACAAACAGAACAACTAAGAAAGGTTTAATATTTTTGTTCACTTCTATATCCAACAGAGTACCGTAATTCGAAGATGAGGATGAGAATAATAATGAAGATGTTGAAGATTTGCGATTAAAATGAACAAGAATGAATATGTTGAAGATTTCTAATTGAAGATGAAGATTATCATTGTCATCTTGGGTTCGCTTGTTTTCCTAGGGCATCTTATGAAAGAAAGAAGGATCAAGTTGTTTTAATTTATCAGTAAAACCTTTGATCACGGTTAAATAACTAAATCATAGTGGAAGTTTAAAAAATATAACAACGGCTGAGTCAACCACCGTAGTGAAATCCCTTTTATTTTTATTAAAAATAAAATATAAAATAAAAGGTGCACCTTAATGTTAAAGGAATAAATTATTTGACAGGGCTGAGGTTCAAACCCAAGAAAGCTTGATATTATAAACACAATTATTGTAACAACCATTATTATAACCTAGCATTTTTTAATAAAAAAAAATAGCTTATGGGTTTAGAGATATCACCACGGTGTTTGGAAGAACCGCGGTGAATTGAGCATTGTTGTTTGCACATTTTGTAGTAGTGTGTTGTGGAAGATGTTGTAGCATCTTCATCAACTGTCATAATAATTCTGTTGTTATGTGTTTCAGCAAGATGTCGAAGGTAAATGTCATGATATCTTGGTCTATGTACACCAGGTGCTATTGTTATGTATCTCTTGAAATATTGGATTTTATTTGATGAGATCCTTTTGGATATACCTCGTCATTATGCGCAGGTCAATGAGATTATTTAGGAATAAAGTGCATATTTATTTGGATTTCTTAAAAATAATCTTGGAGATTTTTAGGAAGATTCAAAAATATTTGTTCCTATTTTTATATGAAGATCTTGCAACTACTTTAAAACGTGAAGATCGGATCTGTTTGAAGAGTCCAAGCCCATACTGCAAGCATCTATATATAAGGACTTGCTAGAACTAAAATAGCAAGCGTTCACAACAACAAATTGTGGGTGCAACATAAGGGTTTATGGTTTTAGGAGTCTTTCAAGTTCTTTGTGTTTATGTTCTTTGTATGTCACTTACTTATCTTTTGATGCATTGAGTTTAGTGATTGTTTCTTATTTATCAAGTTATTATTCTCACCCATGAGCTTTTAAGCAAAGGGTTGAGTACTATTCTTAGTTAAGAGTCTTAACTAAGTATTATAGATTAGAAGTGTAATATTCTATTTTGATACTAGTTACTAGGATTGTAACTGGTTTATTTATCACTGCGGTGATTGGAAGTGAGAGGTTCTCATATCTAGGAGGTTCCTAGGTAGAAGTTGCACGGGGTAGTGATTAGGAGGAAAGTTGTAAACTGGGATTGTTTAGGATTTTAACTAATACTGTATAGTGGATTTCCTTTCTGGCTTGGTAGCCCCGAGAGTAGGTGACGTTGCACCTAATTGTGTTAATAATTGATTGTATTCTTTTACCTTTTGCAATTTAATTTTGCATTGTTTCTGTTTTGGTAAAAGTATTTTTCTGTTAGCATGTGATGTTATAACATTTGTCCTGACATCGGGTTTTATGTTGAGACATCAGTTTTAACACTTATTTTAAAGTGTCAGAAATTCAATTCATGCATCATGTCATACCATCATATGCAATTTATTTTCATTTTGATTTTTTTTTCTATCTTTGGACTTATACTAGTATCTTATACTGTTTTTGGATATTGATCATGGATATTGTTGCTGGTTTTATATATTTTTTGGCATGCTTCGACCATCATTTTAATATGATCTGTTGTTTGTTATGATATCTTTTCTACCTCTTAGCTCTTATAATTTTTGAAATTGCTTCTATTGTGATTATGCATGTATGCAAGTTTCTAGTGCCTGATTGATCTGACTATATGACATTATGTTCTAGGCTTTTATTTTATCTTGGTTATTTGTTTGTGTTTTTCTATTTCTCTCTTTTTGGTATTTGTTAAAGGTTGAGAAATTATTGAGATATTATCGACATTCACATGCAATAAGTTTTTAATGTAGGGGGCGTGAGGGCTAAATTCTCAAAGTGTATATTATCATCATGTTGTGTTGATCAATAAAACTGGATTTAATAGGATTTAAGAATTGTTCAATTCCACATCAAATTCAAATAATCGCTCAAATCAAATAACCAATAAGACCAATAATATCACCATATTTTCCAAACATCAATAAGGGAGAGACTGAAATTGCAGTCATTGTTGGTATCATTTTAATTTTGATTATTTTTCAATTTACATGTATATGAATTATTTAATTTATCGTGTATTTGTGCTTTGTTAATTATATGAATATGAATTGCTATTATAATTCAAAATATTGTTGTTGTAATTCAAAATACTTTGTCAATTATACTTTGGAATAGTAGTGTTCGGATTTATGATATTTCATTGTATCAAAATACTTGTACATTAACTCTTGAAAATAGTGGAAGACATGATTATTTTCCTAATGGATTTAAACCCTTGAATATTGGAGAGGTGCTTGGGAGGACGATAACACCGAACCAATATATATATATATATATATATATATATATATATATATATATATATATATATATATATATATATATATATATGTGTGTGTGTGTGTGTGTATTCTCTTTCTCCTCTCTCTCTCTCTCTCTCTCTCTCTCTCTCTCTCTCTCTCTCTCTCTCTCTCTCTCTCTCTCTCTCTAATTTTCGACATTCGTTATGTAAATGTTACATCATAGTATGGTTTGCATATCATCCAGGTTAGATCGTGCTTACAGTAGTTTATTGTGTAAGCATGGGCCTGTGTTGCATCAAACCTATCGGATCAATTTTAAATCAATTATGATTAAAAAATGTCCATGTTGGGATATTAAATTTCTTTGATCAAGTAGCTTGAATTATCCTATTTTGTTTATGTCCATGTAAGGATCCTGATTTTAGTGATAACATTGAAATATCTTGGTTAGAAATCATATTGATGAGCTTCTAAGATTCCATCTTCTTTTTTTGCTTCCTCCCATAAAACTCTGATTATGTGTTAAAAGGTTTTTGAAATTGTTTTGAAGGGGATCAGTCTATTCGACCCCCACTTCTAGACTGTTTCTTATTTATTTCCTAACCAAAAGTCCATTCGTTACTTCCAAGCTACTTAGGTAGCATTATTGGGTGATCACATGACCCCCTCTGACTGTACCCACGTTCCCGTTAGATAGTAGATATCTTAAGCTTAAGTGGATGGTGGGAGACCATCCCTAAAAGATTGAAAGCGGGTCTTCTTATGATGAAGTTGTAAGAGGTGTAACATCTACTACATGATATTTCATCTTTATGGTTCTGGAATTTGCCCATGAACCAAATGTTTTTTAGAGGGTAATATGGCCATTGACTTGCATCTGCTCACCCAACAGGTGATCAAAGATCCTCGAAAAGATCCAATGTTATAGAATCCAGCTGGAGCCCCTAAAAGGCGCTATAGAACAAGATGTCTTATGAGCTACTAGGGTCGATCAACACTTTTTTCACATCCCAGTAGGCACACTCAATCATGATGACCATGGGATCATTATTGTAGGGGAGTACGTCGATCGCGTCTTCTCTAGAAAAGGTATTTATTGGCTCTCAGTCCCTTTCGGAAACATTGAGAGCTTTCACAGGTGTGATGTTTGTTATCAACACATATTGAGTATATCTTCTCTTGGAGAAGTTATATTCTCCCCCCTTCCTCGATGAAAACTTCTACAATGGTGTTGGTGGCCTTCTTGAAACTTTACTGGAACCTCCAAGTGAGAAGATGGTGAAAACAATTATTAGTAGATAATATGTGTGACCCATGTTAGTTTTACAGGAGCACTGTACTCACTAAATGTGCAAATGCGTAACAACCCTAATGGATAAGCGTTGTCATATGCTTTTAGGGTTATTGTGGTATTGAGAGCTAGGTTATGTGAGGTGAGTAGTTACTTATTGTGTGTATTTTATCTCTGTTGTCGTTGTCCTTGAGTATCATGAGATTGATATTTTTATAGTCTCAATGGCTTGGAACCGATTCTTCCTAGAATTTAGCAACCACTCCAGGAAAGGGTAGTTGGTTCCCTGAATTTAGGAAGTGTAGTTAACTTCAATGACTTCCTATGTAACATTTGTCGACCCAATACACACTCAATGCACTATCACATATTATGGATGAAGACATTATAAGTATGGGTGACATATACAAAAAAAAAGAGTGGTGTATCCGAAAAGGGGGCGTTCAAACAAATAAAAGGACAACTCAATAAGGACGGTGGACTAAGTGTGCACCTTTCGCCCATCCTCGTGATCCTTTCCAATTATACCACATATGTTTATATTGTGTGTGTGTGTGTGTGTGTTTATGTGTGTGTGTGCGCTCGCGCGCGCGCGTGTGTTTGTGTGTGTGTGTGTGTGTGTGTGTGTGTGTGTGTGTGTGTGTGTGTGTGTGTGAAAATTTGTAGGTGTTAGGATGGATGTGAGTATGTGTATGATATCAAAAGGTTTTTCTCAAACTTGTAGTTGTTTAAATTTGACCAGAATTTGTTGTCATAGTATTTGTATTTATTGGGTAGAAGAAAGGTGAAGGCGGGGATAAGAAATCCAATTGTGTTATTCCACTATTGGATTTTTACTATGGGGTTATAGTGAAGGAAGTGAGTTGTGCAGTGGAGAAAATTTTGAAACCAATTTGGTTGCAAAAGAGGTTTTGTTCCTAGTCTAGCCCAAATAAAACCTTTCTTAGTAAAGAAAGCATATAATAATATAGAGACGTGTGAGAATACAAGATTTTTGAACACGTATCCTTGTTGGTCATTCGCAATTCTGAATAATAAAAACAAGAACGAGTTTTTGTTCCCACGTGTGGTGCAATGTTTCAATATGAAACTCAGGTTCACAACTGGTGACAACAGATCTTCGTTTAATAGCTTAATGAAGGTGTTTAGAAGATTCTCATGGTGAATTATGGTATGTCTAGTGTCACAATGACAAGTATGACAGAGGTGTGGTACCTGAAAACACTATGACACTCAAATTAGTGTCTATCACAAGTGATTGTATTTTTTAGGGTTAGAAGTGTGTCTTTGAATGTAAGGCTTTCATAAGGCTTTTATAATTATGTATTAGGGTTCTCTAGAACTTATAACCTTCTTTTTTCTATGGTTTGTCGTCTAACGATCTACAATGATCTAAGTTAATTTTGATCAAGTGTGTATATAGGGCGTGTCCATCTCCTTGACCCCCCCCCCCCCCTAACTTATTAGGACCAGGGTTACCCGATTATTTGTATATTGAGCGTTGGTCCAGAGTCCAGACATGTTTTCCTTTGGGGATTCTTGATTTTATGTTGTCTTCCTTTTGGTCGACCTCCTTCTAGATAGTCAGCCCTTGGAATACCCGCCTTTTGGGATGTTTATCTTCTTGCATACATGCCTTCTAGGTCGTATTCCTCATCACATGTATGTATTATAGGTTATTTGTTTTTTGGTTCACCTACTTTATGGGCTTCCTGCCTCTTGGCTTGCCATCCTTCTAGGTTGTCTTCCTTATATGTCATCCACCTTTTAGCTTGTCTGCCTTATGGGCTATTTGTCTTATGGGTTGTTAACCTTCTGGTTAGCCTGTTTCCTAACATATTTTCCTTCTAGGCTCCCTATCTTTTGAGTCATATGCCTTGTAGGATGTTTGTCTTCTGAGTTGCTTATCTTCTAGGTTGGCTGTCTTTTGGGTTATCTATCTCATGGCTTGCATGCCTTCCTTTTGGATCATTTGTCTCCTATCTTCTAAGGTATTTACCTTCTGAGTTATCTTCCTTCTGATAAGCCTGCATTCTAGGAATTTTGTTAAACTTTTTTAAATAGGGACACTATTCAAAAGCATATAATGAAATAAAATAAACAAGTAAGAAATACAACTACTATTTATAACATCCGCTCTAAGACTTTTTCTATTTTTCACTTTCTTTAATTTTTCCCTTATTTTTATTTCTTTTTATTTTATCTCTTTTTTTCCTTACTTTTATTAATTCTCCTTTCTGGTTCTTTTGCTTTGGGGTAAGATTAACTCCCAATTTTATATTTAACTTTATCTTTTTTTAATTAATATAGATGATGCATTTTGTAAGGTTAGCTTCCCATTTTATATTTAACTTTATCCTCTTTATTAATATAGATGAGATAGAGACATATATGATGAATATTCTTTCATTATGCTATCTTGAAATCAAAACTTACGCTCAATATTTATACTATATATATTATTTGCCATATTTATATAGTAAATAGTACTTTTATAATAAAATAATATTAACTTTAAAAAAATTATTTAAATTTGATATATAACATAAATATAAAATGACATTGTGTCATTATTATTATTAATCAATTATTTTACTTATAATTTATTAATCAATTTCACTACTTCATTAATCAATAAAATATATATTATTAACTATATTCTGATATTAACTTATAAATGTATTAATTAATTTAATATTTTATTAACTAACTTTATTTTATTATTTAATATTTTTTATATTTAAAAATTTATTAATCAAATTATAAATTATATTAATCTAAATATAACATTCAATTAACTAAATATTACTTTATAATTTAAGACTATTTTTTTATGTCTGAATATATATTAACTAAACTCTAAATTATATTAATTAAATTGTAATATGGCTAGACCCAAGAGGGGCGTCGGACGGCCGGCGAAGGTGGTGACGGCGCGCCACAAGAAGGTGGAGATTGTCTCTGTTAATGTAGGTACTCTGGTAATTGAGGTAACTAAACCAGAAGTAACGGAAGTAGCAGCGTCGCCGTATCAAGTGGAGGCGGAAGTGTCTATGAAGGGCCAGGAGAGTGAAACGGTAAAGTCCAAACCTTGGGTGGATGTTATTCAAGGTAACAGAATAGTGAACCGAGGTATGCCACTGGGTTATATTGCTCCCACGAAGGTGGATGGTGAGATTATCATTCAAATTGACGAGGAAGATGTAGCGGAGGAGATGGAATTTTGGGACAATGCGATAATTCTGTTTGCGCTGGGGGATAACCTCTCGATGAATGTTGTCAGGAGATTTATGGAAAGGTCTTGGAATTTTGCTGCGCTGCCGGATCTGTTCTATAATGAAGAGGGATACTTCATAGCGAGATGCAAGAATAAAGGGGACCAACAACAAATCTTGTCAATGGGGCCGTATTTCATATATGGCAAACCAATATTCTTAAAGCAATGGAGTAGTGACTTTGAGCTCAAGGATGATCTTCTGCGTGTCCTCCCTCTATGGGTTACCCTCCCAAACTTACCCCTGAACCTGTGGGGGGAGAAAAGTATAACCAAGATAGCTAGCGCTATAGGGAGGCCTATTACTACTGATGAATGTACGGCGAAGAAGCTGCGTGCCTCTTATGCTCGGGTTCTTGTAGAAGTTGATATTACACAACAACCTCTTGCTAATATTAAGATTCAGAATCATTTGGGGAAATTGGTGGAGCAACTTATCCAATACGAATGGAAGCCCAAATATTGCCACGATTGCTTGAAGATAGGACATGACTGCTCTGAGAAAAATATCGTTGGCAGTCCTAAACAAAAAGTGTGGAAACCAAGGGCCTTGTTGCCTATTGTGGAAGATCATGTTGAAGCTGATTGTCAAGAGACTGTAGTAGAGGGAGTAATGGAGTCAACCTTAATGGTTAATACGCCTGTTATGCAGCCCCCTTGGACAGTGGTGAAGAATAAAGCTGGGAATCGGAGTAAGAGACAGACTGAAGCATAGGTTCCGGGTCCTGAGTTATTTAGTAATATTTTCACCCCTTTGAGGACTGGAGAATGTCTGATAGGGGAGAGTAATATATGTCAATGATGGCTTCATGGAATGTCAGGGGAATGAATAAAGAGGCCAGCCATAAGGAGGTAAAGGCGTATATTAATAAGATGAATGTTCATGTCGTGGCCCTGCTTGAAACTAGAGTGAAGCAGAATAAGGTTGCTCAAATTAGGCAGAAATTTGGCAATAAATGGCAGTTCGAGGACAACTACTCTCATCATAATAATGGGAGAATTTGGTTGCTGTGGAATTGTAGGGAAGTGGAGGTGCGTATCATTAGAACTGAGGCTCAATTTATACACGCGGAAGTTTATGGCATTGATAATATCCTCCAGTATTTGGTATCTTTCATCTATGCTTGTAACCAAAGAGAGAAGAGAAGTGAATTGTGGCAAGTTATTGAGAATCTGGGAGCGGGTATCTTTCTTCCTTGGATTGTCTTGGGAGATTTTAATAACATTCTTTCACCGAAGGATAGGTTAGGAGGCAACCAAGTCACTGAGAATGAGTTCAGGGACCTGGAGGGGATGATGCTTAGAACAGGTTTGTTTGAAGCTGCTACAACAGGGCCCCATTTTACTTGGTTCAACAATCAGATAGACTCCCCCATTTATTCCAGAATTGATCATATCCTTGGCAACACGGCATGGTTCCAAAAATACCATGAGGCGAAGTTTCTGATCCTGCAGCCACACATATCGGATCACTACCCTATTAAAGTGGAAATCTTGAAGATTAAGAGCAGGAAAAGGTATATGTTCAAATTCCTGAATTGTATCACTCAGGATCCAGAATATCTGCAGATTATTGGATCTATTTGGAAGAGAGATTTGAAGGGTTCTGCAATGTATTGTTTGTGGATTAATCTGATGAAGCTGCAAAGTAATTTGAAACCTCTGATTAGGAAGAAATCTGATATACAAGTCCAAATTGACAAAGCTAGGCAAGCTCTGAAGGAAGCCCAAGAGCAGTATAACCTGTCTTTGGGAGATCAGGGGTGCATTGATGACGTCAAGAGGAAAGCAGATCAAGTCTTATACTTGTCCCAAATTGAGGAATCAATCTTAGGGCAAAAAGCCAAAATTGACTGGTTGGGGTTAGGTGATAACAACAATGCTTATTTTCATGCTGTAATTAAGGAGAAGAACAACCAGAAAAGCATATGTACATTGCAGGGGCTCGATGGTAGGGTGTTGTCCACGCAGGAAGATATAGAACTGGAGGTTATGAATTTTTATCAGAAGCTGGTAGGGTGCAGAAATAGCAATCTTAAAGGTATCGACATTTTGGCTGTAAGGAATGGGAGGACCATCAGCAGAGAGGCGGGTCTTGATCTGATTCAACCAGTTACTAAGGAGGAGATTAAATTTGTTTTAAATGCTATGGGTAATAACAAAGCCCCAAGTGGTGATGGATATAGTGTTGCATTCTTTAAATCTGCCTGGCATATTATTGGTGGTGATGTCTGTAAAGCAATCAAGGAGTTTTTTGTGAAGTCAGTTTTATATAAACAATTCAATTGCTCTTTGGTAACACTCATTCCTAAGAACTCTGATGCGAAGTCTGTGCGTGATTTGAGGCCTATATCTTGCTGTACTGTAATTTACAAAATCATTTCCAAGATTCTGGCTTGCAGATTGTGTAGGGTGTTAGATTCAATCATTGACGAATCTCAGTCTGCATTCATCCCTGGCAGGAAAATACATGACAATATATTGCTGGCACAGGAGCTAATCAGAGGCTATAACAGGAAAAATATCTCCCCGAGGTGTTTGATCCAAATGGATATTCAGAAGGCGTACGATACTGTAGACTGGTTGGCATTATTCCAGATTATGCGTGAATTAGGATTAACACAGAAGTTCGTTACCTGGGTTACTGTATGTGTTACCATAGTGTCGTATAAATTCAGTATCAATGGTATACAGTCTGCAATTCTGCCTGCTCAGCGGGGGCTTCGCCAAGGGGACCCCATCTCGCCTCTACTATTCGTGATCATCATGGAATATTTGTACTGAGTACTTCGTGGGCTGAATCAGAATCATAATTTCAACTTCCACCCGAAGTGTGGTAAATTGCACATAATCAATATTTGTTTTGCAGATGACATACTGCTATTTGCAAGGGGTAATGTGGAATCCGTAAAGATTGTGATGCAAACTGTCAAAGAGTTCTCAAATGCTACTGGATTGTATGTAAGTGAACAGAAGAGTAAAGTATTCTTTGGAGGGGTGGAGGAGTTGACTAAAGAGGAAATCCAACTTACTACTGGCTTTGAGAGAGGTACACTTCCTTTCAAATATTTGGGTGTGCCCCTGGACAGTAAGAAGTTAACCGTTCTTAATTGTTTGCCGCTTATTGACAGAATGCTATGTCGTATTAAGCATTGGAGTTCTAATTTGTTATCATATGCTGGTAGATTCCTCCTCGTCAAAAGCGTGTTGTTTGCTATCGCTAACTATTGGATGCAGATTTTCCCTCTTCCTAAGAAAATCATTCAGCACATTGAGGGAATTTGCAGAAAGTTCCTTTGGTCAGGTAGAGTAGATAATAGCAGGAAAGCTCCTGTTTCTTGGGACCAAATTTGCAGACCTAAGGTGGAGGGAGGACTTAACATGATTGCGCTTTATCAATGGAACAAAGCCTCGATAAGTAAATTGCTTTGGGACTTGAATGCTAAAAAGGATAGAATATGGATTTCATGGATTCACCACTTTTATATGAAAGGTACGGATTGTATTGCTTATATTCCTCCTCTCCATGTCTCTTGGATTGTGAAAGCGATATTTAAACACAAGGAGGAATTGATGAGCTCGACGGTTTGGGATGAATTCCGGAATAGGGACGGGTACCGTACAAGAGACATGTACAAGATGCTTAGGGGAGTGAAACCCAAGGTGAGGTGGAAAAAAGTCATCCTGGGTAATTGTGCTCGTCCTAGGGCCATTTTCACTACTTGGATGGCACTCCTAGGTAGATTGCCTACTAAGGACAGATTGCGCAGGTTTGGTATCCAAAATGATGGTTTGTGTGTGTTTTGTGGAACGAATGAGAATATTCAACATGTCCTTTTTAAATGTGATTTTGCGAGAAACATTTGGAACCAAGTTATAGAGAGGGATGAGGAGTTCCGTTGGTCGACCAATGGGGTGATGGGATTGGAGTGGATCATTAGCAATACTAAAGGTAAAAGTTTGAAATGTAGGAAAGCTAAACTGATTGTTGCGGAAACCATCTATAGTATTTGGACTACCCGAAATATGATTATATTTCAGAATCAGACTGAAGATTTTTTCCAATTAGGGGAGTTAAAGCTTAGGATTGAAATCTGTCTGGGAAAATTTAATATTAATCCATGATTGTGATTAAGTGCAGGTGATGGTGTTGTCTTGGGCCTGAATCGTTCGATCGGCTTTGTATTAACTGTTTTTGGATTAATATATTTCCGTTTCTTAAAAAAAAAATTAAATTATAATATTTTATTAATCAAAATACTCTTAGAGAAAAATATATTAAAAAATCAAAATAATATTAAAAAAAACTGTTCCCATATTTATGAACAGTATATACCGTATAGTGTCATAAATAGTGTCAAAATAATATTTGTTATAGATTTCAATATAGTTGAAATCCCTAAACATACAGTTTGATGCTTTTAATTTATAATTTAAAAAAGTTGTTAATTATTAGGAGAAACTTGTTAGATTATGAGTTTCCTGTACTTCCTACATAATACTCTTTGAAAGGAGTCTAACCCATACGGTCATAAACGACTATTCTCTCTAATTTAAAATAAGTGTTGTTCAAAGAATATAATTATATTATTATAATATATTGTACTTTTATTAAATTAAATTTATTTATTTATTAAAAAATAGTAATAATTATAGGATATAATTGAAAAAATAATTGTTATTACTATATTAAAAATTAGAAATAATATTTATTTTAAAATAAATTTTTTACTCTAAAATAACACTCATTTTAAAACGAAGTGTGCAGAATCACATCTGCACTTGTGCTCAGTCGCTACTTAATCATTTCTTCCTACACCTCTAGTATGGAGTACTGCTGAAAATATCTTGTAATTTATATAATTTCTCACAAATACATTCATTAACCATTGGGGAATAACAAGTTTAACTACCTATAGGTCAACTATTGAAGTCATTTCATTTACTTCTACTGCACCATTGTTAAAAGTTGCAACAACTTAACTGGGAGGTAGATAAGTAAAAACACATAACTTGATTAGTAATATCGAACTCTAACATATATTAATATCGCAACGCTTAAAGACCTGAACCAGTTAGATACAAGTTCGTTGACATATAATGTTTTTTGTAACTTTGTTGTACGCAGTAGCATTTATTCCTTATGTATTTTCATTCTGACACTTTTATCTACCATAAAAATCCTAATATGACAGTGCGCGCTACTATGTAACAATGGCTAGTCCTAGAAATATTAGGTCAGTTGCAGATTCTTTAAGACCATCAACAAATATTGCTCTAGCTGTAAATAAGTTAAAGATCGCTTATAAAAAAAAGTAAAAAAAAGTTTAAGATCAATATTTTAAAATAGAGTAATATTTGGATTTTTTTTTTTTAATAATTAGGTATTAAAAAATATTTCACAAATAAACATGTTTTGAAAAAAATAATTATGTTTTAGAAAATTTCACAAGGGAGGAGTCATCTTAATTGGCGCCTACACCTTATTTTAAAGAGGAGGCGCCATCTCACTTGGCGTCTAGGTGTGAAAGGCTTGCCCTGAGCCAAGTGAGATGGCGTCTTAGTGCAATTGGGAGGCGATTTTTCGCGTTTTTTATTTTCAATGCAGTACGTTACGTAAACGATATAGGATCACGAAAATTGACTTTTTATTTACACAATATGATTACACAAAACGATTACATAAAAAAATACAAATTAATCAGTGGTCCCCCAGGACCCAGTAATGACCCCCGGTTCCGCATCCCCGTCCTCGCCTTTCCCGTGCTGGGTTTCATCGCGTTTCCTATTGTGGCAGGATCGATGGCCTAGCGAAGTCAATGCGTTCCGAATTTATGAAATCGGTCAGATCTCCATATCTAGAAGATCCGCTTTGGTATAGTCGGTTACCCATACCCTCAAAGTTTGGTCGTGTTGGTGGTGGATGGGGTTCCATGATTGGTCTATAGCATTTGTTGTCTGAGTACGGGGGATAGAAAGGAAATGGATCTTGCGGTGCTTGGTATTGGGAATGTTGGGTGCTTTGGTGATGTGGTGGTTGATGGTAAGTTGGACCAGTTGGTTCATAATCTTCGGAAAATCCCAGATCAAGGTTAAGGTTAGATGTTGAGGGGCCCATATTGGGATATGTAGAAGACTGGAATTGTGTGTGGGACATGCGGGTGTATTGGTATTGTGATTGAAATTGTGGTCGGGTGTGAGGCATGTGGGGGTATTGGTATTGAGGTGGTGATTGTGGTTGGTTGTGGAGCGTGTGGGTGTAATCGTATTGTGGTGGTGATTGTGGTTGGGTGTTTGTGGTTCTGTTTCGCCGGGGAGGTTGGTGGGAGGTCGATGTGTGTTAGGTTTGTTGTTGGGGAAATGAGGGTTGTGCCCATTGTGTTCGTGGGTCAACCAAATACCTTAGATGAGACACATGCATTTCTGGGGTACTAACCGATCTGTACCAAGCTAAATATTGATCTGTGTGTCGCATATTATCATGGTTGAGGAAAACTGGGAATTGCAAGACATGTCGGTGACGCCTCTGCCACATCTTACACCATTCTAGAGCAAAATCTTTCCAGTTGGTAAGACCCCATTGGACGTCGACCCTTTTGAGATGCCACGGGGACAAACAAGTTGGATCGCAGGGTATCTCTTGATGCATTCCAAACTGCATCTTGACACGGTCGTTGTGGTGCATCTCCACAATATTGAACCGTATGATTGCAGTCTTTGCGCTCCAAATTGTTGCATCCTCGGAGTTTGGTTCATAGTCCAAACCCAAATATGGTCTCCAGACAAACTGCAGATAAAATTAAATCAGCTTAATGAAAATGTAATAAATAAATAATTTAAAAGTTGAAAGATATGACGTACATTATCCAGGCCAAGGTGATCCAATAGATTGCGATATAAAGTGACATTGAATCTTGGATTCTTGCCGTAATCCATACCCCTCACGCAGTACCTAAAGGAATTGAAAAATATTGTATTTTTATCATATATTTGGTGAAGAGATGAATAATAATAAATGATATAAGTTAATGACTTACTTTGTTGCGTATGGAAAAATGAATGCGTTGTTGTTGACGGGGTTTAGGGAATCTATTCTCCACCAACCCCAGGCTTGAAGTAAAAAAGCGCAGCCATAAAATGTACATTTTTCCTTGATTGTATTTTTACACAAGGAACTGTATAGATGGGCTAAAACAACAGAACCCCAGCTATACTTTCTAGTTTTTTCAAAGTCTCTAAGTAAATTTAAATACATGAAACTAACACTATTTCCCGTACTTTCGGGAAATAAAAAGGTTTCAAATAGTATCATTATATAATTTCTAGCTTTTATTAACTTAGCTAGCTCGGAGGAATTTTTGTTCAATTCTAGAGTCGCATAATGATTTTTGAGCTCGGCAAGTAGTATACCCTGACCTCTCGCACCACCACATTCAACCATATCCCTGCCCAACAATTCTTCACACAGAACTGGGCTGTTGAACTGACCCGTTAACCGCCTTACCGTCGACAGGGAGACCCAATAACATGTACACGTCCTCTAGTGTTATGGTACATTCACCTATTGGTAGATGAAATGTGTGGGTCTCTGGTCTTCACTTTTCTAACATTGCAAGTATGAGCTTTGAATCAATGGTGCAGTTGGAGATCTTTATAACATTTGCGAAACCTGCGTATTCGAGATAGGGTACTGTTGTACCCCAAAATTTTCCCTCTCATTTTATCAAGATTTTCCTCACAAGACTTCTTGGACTCCAGACCAGGATTAGGGTTTGCTCTGCTCAAGACCTCTCCTTGCACTGTTGACCTGAAATTAGGGTTTGAGTTTGCACAGGGATTTTTGGATTTTCAATGCCTCATGTGACTTTCATACTTCATATTGGACCCCTAAGATTTCTCATACCAAGTTTCAAGCCTTGAATCACATTTTGGACCAGTCAATTGGACAGTTGACCTAAAAATCAGTTGTATTGAGGAAAAAGTCAATTGTGGCCAATTTATAATCAAACCTCATAATTTTTTATCCACATAAACATTATAAACTCATATGAACCATTTGATCAAGTTTGGACCACAACTCCTCAAGAAATTTAATCAGATCATCAAAACGGCAAAATGGTCAAAATTAGGGTTTTGACTGTAGAAGGGTAATTTCTGATTTTTCACCTAGTCAATGGCCAATTGGGTTCAAGCATGGTCTCAAGGACTCAATGGAACCATCTTGACCTAATCACAAGGTTCAAAATATCTCAAATGCATTGGAATGACAAATGAATTTTTCAGTCAACTGATCAAAAATCAACTGTACACTAAAAAGTCAAACTTTGAATTTTTGGTCAAAATCAAGTGTCAAGGGTCATTTTTCATCAAGATGTGCCAAAACATGAAACTTGTTCACCAAGAAACCTAATTTTGAAAATTAGGGTTTAAGTTTGAAATTTTTCATAACTTAGAAATTTTCTAAGTTATGAAAATTTCTTATTTTTTCCAACTTTTCCCAACTTTTTCACCATGATGCATTTGGATTCAAAGAAAACTTCCAACATGAAAGTTGTAGTCATACATGAAATATACAACTTTGATTCACAAAGTTTTCCCAAATGATGCTTGTATCTCAAGTTATGATTTTGTGAATAAGGGTCCAAAAACTTTTTAACTTAGTGAAATTTTGCCCTAGTTTAGGCAGATTTTTTACCTAACTTCATGGAAACTTTTCACCTAGTTCAAAGATGAATCTCAAAATTAATTTCAAATATGGATTGTATATCATGTTACAAGCTTTCCAAAATGTCCAAGAAATCTCAAAGATCATTTATGGTTAGGGAGAATCGAAGGAATGAAAATGGCAAATTATCACTTTTGTCCAAGGCATTTTGCACCATGTTACAACTTGCAAATCAGTTTGAATCATGTTTGTACTTGCATTACAGGTTCTAATCCTTTTTACACTCCAAAATTGAATGCAAATACAATGGTTAATGGAATTGTTTTGATCTTTGAAGCTTTGTACAAGGGTTTAATCCAAAAATGGCATAAAGGTAACAATGCTACTTTGATAAAGTTTGCTTTTAGCAACTTTGTTTATCTTGAGCCATGGACCTAACTTCTTGCTGCAAACAAAGTCCATAAATATCAGGCAAAGTTCACCAACTATGTGCAGTCCATAAGCTAGCCTGTAGAGGCCTTGAGCTTTGTCATTTCAACTTTTGCTTCAAAAGCAAGAAACTTGCAAAAGTACACATAACTCTTTTATCCGATAAAACCAAGTCTTGGTATCATTTCAAACAAGTTCAGCATATTGTAACAAGCAAGAAACACGAGTTGCCAACTTCTCAAACACCCTTAAACACAGAAAACACCATTTCTACCCAAAACAGGGCCATCTCTGCAAATCACAAGCCACTTTCATATTCCCTCGTGCGTTTTGCTTGGAACCACTTCAAACACATTCCCTACATCACACCTAAGTTGTCCAAGCCTTTGTTCAGCAACTGTAACCTCTGTTTCGAGGATCACCATTTTCATTTTGAAGCTTTGCAGGTTGACTTCTACAGGGAGATTCAGGTCACTTCAAAGCAAGCTGAGCATTGGGAAAGGTTAAGGGAACTTCAAGCAAGCTCATACGACCTTCAGGCCTCACTCAAAGTTGCTACATTACAATATTCAAACTCAACTGAACAAGGTATTTGCTAAGTTTCTATCTCTCTATTTAGACATCCTTAGGCTTAGGTTTGTGAAGCAAAAATGTAGTCTTTAAGTTGCTTGAGCTGTACATATGCATAGATTCCATTTATATTAACTGAGCTAGGAGTATTTGATAGTTGAAGTTGTTGAAAAAACTAGGTCAGAATTTAGGGCCATTAAAATTCTCTCTGATCTTTGAGAGTTAGGTCATGTTCTTTATATCATTAGAATCGTATGATCATGAGCTACATTTTTCATGTTATAAGTTTTTGATTTTATGTAAAGAATAGCAAGAACAGGATTCAAGCATAGCGCGCGTTTGGTTTTGTCCAGAGGTCAAGGATGAAGTGAAGTGGGCCTAGCGCTTGGGCCTGTTTCTTTTGGCACCCCCCTTTTACTTTATGCACCCCCTTGGCCCATTTTCTATATTTTTGCATATTATTTATATTTTCTGACTTTATTTATTTTTTCTAAACATTGAAAAATCCTAAAAAATATTTTCTTAATTTTTGCATTTTATTTTATTATTTTTATTATTTTTATGACAAAAAAATAGTTTATTAGGTTAAATATAATTCATTTTCTTGAATAAACTTGTAAAGAATATAAAAATATTATATATTTTTATTATTTATACACTTAAAATAATATTTTCATATATATATTTCAATTTTTTTTAATATTTTGTACATATTATTATTATTTTTCTTGAATAAAAATAAATAATATAAAGCATATTTTCTTTAAAACAAAATTAGGGTTTTCACCCTTTCAAAAATAATCATTATATTTTTCTTATTTTTTAAGACATAAATAAATTTATTTTCTCATGCATAAAACAAATACAAAAAACATTTTGCATATTTACAATTTATTCCATATTTAAATACTTGTTTATTTATTTATTGTTGTATAAATTCAATTGGGTTGTAATAGTAAATTAGGGCTTTATTTTGTGCAAATATCCCCTATTCAAACTTGTATCCCCCTTCCCATAATATTTTTGTAATAGTCTAGATTTACTTTATGCATTTTATTGCTTTCATATGCCATGATAGTAAATTAGGGTTTTGTATGCAAAGACCAAAAATCAAACAAATAGCATGACTAAATACAAGATAAAAATGCATGAAAAATGGAAACACCTTGCACACAAGCACCCCTAGGGTTTCATCCACTTTGTTGCCTTAAAATGTCCATGGTATGCATGCTAGGTATCTCGGCAAAACAAAACAAAACAAAACAAAAAGATCATAGTCCTTCGATGACGCTATCTTGGTTGCCTAAACAAAAATGATCTTAAGTCCCTCAAAACTTGCTAAAGATACTTGGCAATATTGTTATCATGGTCATACAATGACCCGCGCCCGTCCCGTTTAACATCCAAAGATAAGTTTGTCTACTAAAACAATAATAGGTCAAAAACATCAAAATATGTAGGAAAGACTTTTGAGTTGGGTAGATAACTCCTAGTTACTTGATCTTTTTGCAAACCATCCTTACTATTTTCAAAAACACATACACAATTTCAAAAAAAATTCCAAACAACTTTCAAACATTGAAACATTTTTCAAAAGACAAACACCTTTGTATACATTCAAACAAGAATCATTACAAAGGTTGCCTAAACAAAGGCCTCTTTTCAAAATACTTTCAAAACCACACACAAAAGCACCATTTCAAACAATTGGAAAAGCAAAGCAAGTGATCTAAAACAAGTAACTAAGAGCCCATGGAAAACCATGGGTGAAAAGGGTGCTAGCACCTTCCCTTTTCATAATCTACCCCACGAACCCAAAAACAATCTCAAAGGTCTTTCCTGTGCTTTTTTACCTTTCCTTTTGGATAAAATAAAAGTCGGTGGCGACTCTTGCTAAACCGAAACATTTGTGAACACAAACGCAAAACCTCAAGTCAGTTCTCCCACCGCATCACAGGTACGATCAACGGGTCGGGAGCAAGGTAGTTATGTGACTGGATTCTGAATCTTTTAGTATCCTAAGTTAAGAATGTAAAAAGTGTAAGAGACCATAAGATTTATAAAGCATTAATAGAAGTATGAAAAATGTATAAGTATACAAGAAACTTACAAACGCTGCAATGTTGTCCCTTGTGCCTCTGTGAGAATCGCCCATTGTGAGAAGAGCCATTGTTGAAATTGTATGATATTATGAAAGAGTTTGTAGCAGAGAGTGAGATGATTGTGGATGCAATAGAAGTATGTGAGGCTCTGTATTTATAGGGAAAAAATTTATCACAAAGTAAGTGAGGTGGTTGGTGGGTGCATGTATGCATGATAAGTGTAACTCTTGCAGTGTAGGTGCAGGCTAGGTGGCATCCTTGGGGAAGGCATCTCTACATGTATGTAATACGATTGAACGTGTAGGGAGGCGCCATTGGACTTGGCGAATGAGTACAAAAATGAAAGGTGTCGCCATCCCTGTTGGCGAATAAGAGGTGGCTTGGGTTGCAGTGTAGGTGCAAGCTAGGTGGCAGCCTTGGGGAAGGCATCTCTACATGCATGTAATACAATTGGACATGTAGGGAGGCGCCATTGAACTTGGAGAATGAGTACAAAAATGAAAAGTGTCTATATCCATGTTGGCGAATAAGAGGTGGCATGGGTTGCAGTGTAGGTGCAGGCTAGGTGACAGCCTTAGGGAAGGTATCTATTCATGCATGTAATACGATTGAATGTGTAGGGAGGCGCCATTGGACTTGGCAAATGAGTACAAAAATGAAAGGTATCGCCATCCCTGTTGGCGAATAAGAGGTGGCATAGGTTGCAGTGTAGCTGCAGTCTAGGTGACAACCTTGGGGGAAGGCATCTCTGCATGCATGTAATACAATTGGACGTGTAGGGAGGTGCCATTGGACTTGGCGAATGAGTAAAAAAATGAAAGGTGTTGCCATTCCTGTTGGCGAATAAGAGGTGGCATGGGGTGCAGTGTAGGTGCAGGCTAGGTGACAACCTTGGGGAAGGAATCTCTGCATGCATGTAATACGATTGGACGTGTAGGGAGGCGAATTAGAGGTTGCTTACTGTTGTTTTATTCAAATTCAGTACAACCTATTTAATCTTACATTTATCAAAACACTTCTACACTCAATCACTCAAACACTCGAACATTCAAAAATTCAAATAATTAACTCAAAACTCAAACAATCAAACACTTAAACCTTCAAACCTTTAAACCTTCAAATAGCCAAACACAGTGGCCTCTGTACCACAATATGTGATCAGTGCATATTTCAACGTGATACATACATTTGTCCCACCTCTGGGGTTTTGTTTAGAGACACTGACAGCATCCTTTTTTGTTTAAACAGGAAAGCCAATTTCTTGTATTTCAAAAAACGATTAGAGGCCAAAATTGGATGAGGTCCCATGACACAAATCTTTTATCAGAATCCGTTTTTTTTTTGTAACAACCAAATAATATTTTATAAGGTTAAGGTTCAAGATGACGTGTGTGATACGGTGGGAGAACTGACTTGAAGGTTTTGCGTTTTATCGCAAATGTCGCGGTTAGCAAGAGTCACCATCGACTTTTCTTTTATCCAAAAGGAAAGGTGAAAAAGCACAGGAAAGACCTTTGAGATGTTTTCTTGAGTTCGGGGGGTAGATTATGAAAAGGGAAGGTGCTAGCACCCTTTTCATCCATGGTTTTCCATGGGCTCTTAGTTACTTGCTTAGATCACTTGCTTTGTTTTGTTTGAAATGGTGTTTGGTGTGGTTTTGAAAGTATTTTGAAAAGAGGCCATTCGTTTAGGCAATTTTTGTAGTGATTCTCGTTCGTAAGAATGTATACAAAGATGTTTGTCTTTTGAAAATGTTTTCAATGTTTTGAAAGATGTTTTGAAATGTGTGTGTGTTTGTTTTTGAAAATAGCAAGGATTGTTTGAAAAGGAGCAAGTAACTTAGAAGCTATCTACCTACTCAAATGTCTTTCTTGTGCATTTTCTATTCCTTTGACATTGTTGACTTACCATTGATTTGGTAAGCAACCCTATCTTTGGATGTAAACGGGACGGGCGTGTGTCATCGTATAACCATGATAGCAATGTTGCCAAGTATCTTAGCATTTTTGAGGGACCAAGATCATTTTGTTTAGGAAACCTTTGAATAGCGTCATCGAGGGACTATGATCTTATACTTGTTTTGTTTTGCCAGGATACTTCACATACGTAACATGGCCATTTTATTTTAGGCAACCAAATGGGAGAAACCCTAAGGGTGTTTGTGTGCAAAGTGTATCATTTTCATGCTTTTGATTTGTCTTGTATTTAGGGTTTTCTATTTGTTTTATTTTTTGTTCTTGTCATGCAAACCCTAATTACTAATCATGGTATAAAGCGATAAATTGCGTAATTGTAAATATACTAAGCTATTACAACAATTTTTTATGGGAGGGGGGAATACAAGTTTGAATGAGGATTTGCACAAATATAAAACTAAATATATTATTACAACCAAATCGAATATGTGCGAATTTAAATAAATAAGACAAATATTTAAAATGCAATGCAATATGTTCATGTTAGAAAAATGTTTTATGTCTTGCTTTTGTATGATCAATATGTAATTTAAACCTAAAAAAAGGAAAAAAATGTTTATTTTTGGAAGGGGCTTAAACCCTAGTTTTTAATTAAAAGAAAATAATGTTCTATATTTATTAACTTGTATATTTTTTATATAAAAAATAATAAATAATATTATGTTTAAATATTAAAAATTAAATATGTGTAGAAAATAAGTATTTATGAGTATAAAATGTATAATAAAAATATTAAGTATTTTTAATTATTTACAAGTTATTTAAGAAAAATAAATTCTATCTTATTCAAATAAATTAATTTTTTTATGTGAAAAAATAATAAAAAAATAAAATAAAAGTCTAAAAATTAAGAAATCATTTTTGGATTTTTTAATCATTCAGAAAAAATAAACAAAATTAATAAATATGAAAATATAAAAAAAAATGCAAAAATATAAAATAGTTAGTCAGGGGGGTGTAGTAGCAAGTCAGGGGTGAAAATAGCAAAAACAAAAAGGTCAAGGCGCCAAAAAGCCCAGAACCAGACTTCATCCATGTCTTTCGTCCTCTTCTTCACGCGTTTCCAGTACAACCTGTATCTTCCTCATGCTTGCATAAAAATGAAAACTCATAACATGAAAAATGTGGCATTTGAGCTCACGATTCCAACCATATAAATTATGTGACCTAATTATCAAAGATCAAAGAGAATTTTGGAATCCCTAATTCGTGACCTAATTTTTTCAGAAATTTCAAACTTCAAATTCTCTTAGCACAAATAAGATAAATGCAAAGTAATGGTATGTACAACTTCGTTATGATGAGGACTACATTTTCCTTCACAAATCGTGGCTTGAGGTTGCCTATATAAAGACATAGAGTTTAAGAAAATACCTCCTTCAGCTGGAATCGAGTAGGACAATGTAGGTACTTTGATGGAGGCCTGATGATTGTTTGAGCTTCCTTGAACTTCCCTGAAGTCATTCCAATGCTTATCTTGCTTTGAGGATGGCTGGAACTCCCTGACCAAGTCCAACTGCAAGCTTCCAAGTTGAAAATGGCAGATGCTGAAATAGAGGTTACAGAACCAGGGTGATGGCTTGGATTTTCTAGGTATCAAGTGAATAAGATGTTTGAATTGATTAAACACAAAATGCACGAGCCAAATGAGAGTTGGCTGTGCTTTTGCAAAAAACTGTGAGCTTGGGCAGTTTTGTGGTGTTTTTCAATTTCAGAGTGTTCTAGGTGCAAGCCAAGCGTATTATGCCTTGTACAAAGTTTTCATATTAGTAGAGAAGTGATCCAAAGTCATCCCTTACTAGTTGTGCAAGCTCTAGCCCTTTTTGCAACTTTTCTTGCATTTGAAGTAAAGTTGACAAGATCAATCCCATATGCTTGTACCAGCTTGCTTGAGGGCTGAAATCATCTTGCACAATTTGCTTGAGAGCTGTAGATTTTGCTTGTACTAAGGGGACAGGTCCAATGCTCCAAGTTGACAAAGTTGCAAAAGTTCATCTTTATGAAAATGGCAATGTAGCCTTTTTGCCTAAAATGGAACTACATCTTGTGTAAAGCTTCAAAAGTAAGGATAAAGGCTTTGTCAACTGAGTATGAATTTAATTATGGAGTGTATAGAAAGCTTAGGACCTGTAAAGCAAGATATAACCAGCATAGATTTGATTTTCAACTTGATGCTATGTGAAAATGGCTTGAATAAAAGTGAGAAAATGCCAACTTCCTCTCTTCGATTCTCCCTACTCAAAAATGATCTTGGAGAGTTCTTGGACATTTTGGAAATCTTGCAATGTGCTCTATAATCCATATTTGAAATTCATTTTGAGATACCTCTTGGAACTAGGTGAAAAGTTGCCATGAAGTTGGGTCCAAAACCTACCTAAATTGGCAAAATTTCACTAAGTTATTTAGTTCATGAGCATGTATTCACAAATTTATAACTTGAGATCCAAGAATATTTAGGGAAACATTTGTGAAGAAAAGTTGTAGATTTCATGGAGGACTACAACTTTCATGTTGGGAACTTTTCTTGAATCAAAATTCATCATGGTGAAAAAGTGGTGAAAAGTTGGGAAAAAATAAGAAAATTTTTATACTTAGAAAAATTTTAAGTTATGAAAATTTTCAAATTAAAACCCTAATTTTCAAATTTGGTTTACTTGGTGAACAAGTTTCATATTTTGACATATCTTGATGAATTATGACCCTTGGTACTTGATTTTGACCAAAAAGTCAAAGTTTGACTTTTCAGTATACAGTTGACTTTTGATCAGTTGACTGCAAATTTCATCTGTCAATCCAATGAACTTGAGATCTTTTGCACCATGTAATTAGGTCAAGATAATGCCATTGAATCCTTGAAGTCATGCTTAAACTCAATTGGTCATTGGCTAGGTTAAAAATCAGAAATTGCCCTTTCTCAGTCAAAACCCTAATTTTGACCATTTTGCCCTTTTGATGATTTGATCAAATTTCTTGAGGAGTTGTGATACAAACTTGATCAAATGGTACATATGATTCTAAAATGTTGATGTGGATCAAAGATTATGAAGTTTTACTTTAAATTGGCCATGGTTGACTTTTTCCCAATACAGCTGATTTTTAGGTCAACTGTCCAATTGACTGATCAGAAATGTGGTTCAAGGCTTGGAACTTAACATGAGCAATCTTAGGGGTCCAAAATGATGCATGAAAGTCACGTGAAGCATAGGTGGTCCAAAAATCCTTGTGCAAACTCAAACCCTAATTTTGGGTTATCAGTGCAAGATGAGATGTCTTGAGCTAACCAAACCCTAATCTTGTCCTGAGTCCAAGAAGTCTTGTGAGAAAAGTCTTGATAAATGAGAGGGAAAATTTTGGGGTACAACAACATGGACCTTCAGAATATGTTTTCCAGTCATGAGTATTCTGGGTACGACTCTATTGAGTTGTACATTATGCTGCAAGAGCCTCAGCTGTCACAAGTGGTTGATCCTCTGGAGACCGAACAAGAAGAAGTAGATGTCATTGACGAAGAAGAAGAAGAAGAAGATGGTGAGTTAGAGTTTGACGACATGGTCAACGATGATTCTGAAGACGATGGGATACCTGGTATACCTTCAAATGAGATCTACACACCACCTCTTCACATGACAAACTTCAACATGGGCGGAGATGAACCGTCGTCTGATTTATTTTTCAATTCGTATATGCAGTCGGATGAAAACTTAAAAGAGAAAGACAAATTTCGTAATAGAGAAGAATGTATTTGAGCTATAAAAAAGTTTCACATGCTCAACTCGGTCGATTTTAAGGTAGATCGTGTAAATCTAGAAAGGTACAAGATCAAGTGTATCCACCCAGATTGTGTGTTCAAGCTCACTGCATCATACCGATTAAGAGGTGATTGTTGGGTCATAGGTTCTATGTCCACCCACACGTGTGTCAGTTCTACTCAATCACAGGATCATCGAAAACTAAATTATGATCTCATATGTCAAGAAATCATACCCCTCGTCAGCAATGATCCATCATTGAAGGTGGAAACTATAATCTCTCACATCACTACGGTATTTAACTATACTTAGTCATGCCGAAAGGCGTGGTTAGCAAATACCAAGGTGATTGAAAAGGTATATGGAAACTGGGAGGAGTCATACAAAGAACTTCCTCGCTACCTAAATGCACTTTAGACTTATAAAGTATGAGAAAGTTATGCTTGGTCAAAGTTGAGTTGACTTTTCCTACAAAACCCTAATTTAGCAACTTTTGGTTCTTGATGAATTATGAAAAATCCTTGATGAATCATGATCAACCCTTGATAAAATGATGAAACATACTTCAAAATGAGGATGTTGACCAAAAATCTTGAAGTTTGACTGTATGTGGGCCACAATTGACTTTTGCCCTAGCACAGTCGATTTTTAGGCCTTTGAGCAATTGACTGAGCAAACTTCCTCTGTAGGGCTTGAAACTTGACATGGATAATCTTGAGAACATATTAGGAAAAGGTTGAGCATTTGGGGTCCCTTGGACTCAAGTATCTTGATGCAGCATGAAACCCTAATTTTGAGGTAGATTGCCTTAGGAGAGAGCTTGTCTGGTCAACCCTTGGGCTTCCTTGAGCAACTTGAGGATCTTTCTTGAAATGTTTTGAGAAATATGGGAGGGAAAATTTTGGGGTACAACAGCTGCCCCTGTTCAATCTTCTTAAACCTGAGGATGTAGATTGGTTTTTCAGCCTTTTGTGATCCGAAGGTGGAAGATGATTGAACACTAGAGTGCCCAGAAATTTGCACTCGCATGAAGCGGTAATTGTCTTGTGATGTCAGGAATGGGCTTACAGATGCCATTTGGAAATTGCTGACGGAAGATGGGCTTAAAGATGCCATCCGAAGGAGTGTCAATCGCCTAAGAGATTCCTTAGCAAGAGCTTGTATACCTGTTGTTGAGGAAGATTCCGCTGGGGAATGTTAATCTTTGTCTTGAGAGAAATAGAATTTTAGGAGCTTCGGTCGTCCGTTATTCTACTGGTGAATCGTCTCTATTTCTTGAGAAAATTTGAATTTTAGGAGCTTCGGTCGTCCGTTATTCTACTGAGGAATCGTCTCTTAGTCGAAGAGGTGAAAATGAACTACTATCCGGTCGTGATCCAGGCTTCATAGTAATAAGACCGACTGCTATCTGGTCGTAATCCAGGCTTTACAGTGACTTACTGGGGAGATGAGATTAAACTGGCTATCCGGTCGTAATCTGGGCTTTGCAATTTCTCGATTCTTATCTGGTCGTAATCCAGGCTTCAGAAGGAAATGAGTTGTTATCCGGTCGCATCTGGGCTTCAACTTGAACTTAGGGCACACTAATATCTGGTCGACTCCGGGCTTCTTAGTAACTATCCAGGTAAACTGCTATTTGGTTGTAATCCAAGCTTCGCAGTGTCTTGTACCGTTATCTGGTCGTAATCCGGGCTTCACAATACCTTACTTCTTATCTGGTCGTAATCCAGGCTTCAGAAGAGATCAAATGGTTATTCGGTCGAAATTCGGGCTTCCCTTTGGCTTTGGGCCTACTAATATCCGGTCGTAATCCGGGCTTCATAGTATTTGGCCGGGTAAACTGCTATTTGGTCGTAATCCAAGCTTCACATTGTCCCTCACTGTTATCTGGTCGTAATCCAGGCTTCATAGTGTCTTTTACCTCTATCTGGTTGTAATCTAGGCTTCGCGACATCTCATACCACTATCTGGTCGAAATCCAAGCTTCATGGTGTTCGGAGGAAATCAAGATACTATCTGGTCGTAATCCGGGCTTCATAACTTGGGTTAAATATGTACCACTATTCGGTCTTAATCCAGGCTTCGCGGTGTCTTTGGCTGCTATCTGGTCGTAATCCAGGCTTCACAGAAACTTGTATTGCTATCTGGTCGTAATCCAGGCTTCACAATAACTTGTTGAGTTGTTATCCGGTCGAATCCGAGCTTCACGGCTTGTGTTTATGATATACCACTATCTGGTCATAATCCAGGCTTCATGGTACCTCGCACTGCTATCTGGTCGTAATCTAGGCTTCACAGTAACTTACTGAGTTGTTATCCGGTCGTAATCCGGGCTTCATGGCTTGCTGGGGATTAAACTATTATCCGGTCGAATTCGGGCTTCATAGCTTAAAGATAAACCACTATCTGGTTGAATCCAGGCTTTGCGGTGTTCAATACTGCTATCTGGGCTTCATAGCTTGAACTTGGTGAGAATTTGGTTGTATCTTTCCTGAAAGGTAAAGGTTAGTCGTATGCAATGCATGATATGTATCAAGCAATGATGTTCTCAAAATAAATGAGGTTGTGTTGTATGATGCGTATGCATATGCCATGATGTATGGATATGCAATGTTTTTATGATAATCTCTAGCTAGGGAAAATAAATCCCGGGTTGCTGCTGGAGAGTGCAAGAAGTTGAATTCTTTGTTTTCGCTGGGGATAGTGAATGAAGATGATTGTGAGCATAATCCTGCAGGAGAGAATAACTCCGCTGGGGAATAGACTAACGAGGAAATGACTCTGTGGGGAGGACATACTCTGTCGGAGGATCTGTTGATTTGGAGAAATAAACTCAGCTGGGAATGAATTACCGTTGTTGGCGATAATGAAACCTGTTGGAGATTGAGTTTCCGTTTGTGAAAGAAATGAACTCCAATGGGGATAATCTTTTAGTGGTGACTTCACTGGGGATAATCTTTTAGACTCTACATGGGACAATCTTCCAGACTCTGCTGGGGGGTAGTCCTCCAGACTCCACTAGGGATAATCTTTTAGTGCAGGCAATAGATAAACTCTGCTTGGGGAGAATCTTGCCGACTCATTCGCGGTTGCGAGCCTCGGCTGGGGAGAGTGGTGTCCTGTTCGGGACCGCTAACATCATTGTCTTTTTCTTACTCTGGGAGTGAATGTTACTAGGACGCAAGCTGAGGATATGACGATGACTTTGCATCGAGAATTTTCTGCCCCTGTATCTGCTTGAGAAAGTGCCTACGGAGGCCTTGTGGATCGAGTGTTATCCCAACTTATGAGGTGCTTGGTAACTTTCGATTGAAATGATCAGTCTTCTTTTGGTAGGCAAGTGACAAGATGACGGGACATAGTCGTACGCTTTGATCCCTAACTTTTGCCTGGACTGTCTTTTCAAATTTTCAGTCCACCGGGATACCCTTTTTTGCGCAAGCCGCCTCTTCAGGTTTTCGGCTTGCCGGGTGTACATGTCTTTTTTTTTTATCCCTAATTTTTGCTCGAACCCTTTTGGTTCGTTGGGAATCCCTTATTTTTGCCTAGGCCAGTCGACCTAGCGAGTCTTTGTTCATGCGCAGTATTTTATGACTATGTTCATGCTCTCAGGGTGTAGGGAGTTGTCATTGTCGGTAGTGTTGTGTTGCCACGATACCAGAAGATGTTCGTTTGATCATACAAGATTCGTTGCTGGAATTCATGTCCAATGCCCCAAGTGATTCTTATGGAGATCTGCCCCTGGCTATTTGGCATCTTTGAGAGATTCCTTGAATCTTGACTTGACTGCCCCAGATGATGGACAATGATTATGTCGTTCCCCTTGGTTGGAAGTGTTTTTTCCACTTGAGGTGATCCTTTTTATTGAGAAGGTTTTTGTTCACTAGATATTCATTATGCGACTTTCTCTGTTGTTGAACAAATAGTCATATGCAAACAATGTTATTTTAAGAATGCGAAGCTTATGTCTGTCTTGATATTTTTGAAAATGCATTTTTTCAGTAAAATAGGCCAATTTTGTAAAATTTGATGTCAACTCAGGATCTACAGCAAATCCTATAGGAGTTAGGATACCTTTTGTAACAGTATGCTTTCGAACTAACCCATGCTTCAGCTAGGACTTTCAAGGGTTATGATGTGGCCTGGTTCACGGTTCAAGAAATAAAGGATAAAGGCTCAAATTTTATTTGTACCCACCCATTCTTCGTGATGTTCTTCGATCCTAAACTCAGCTAATTGTGCATTTAGATCTTGTTTTAGTCTTTGCTCTGATATTCCAGTGATGGTTCGGATACTAACAGTTTATTTTGAATAGGCAGTCATTTCCTTTTTTGTTTAGGGTTAATAGGACTTCTTTCCTTTTGATTTTATTATCCCTGTCTTTTGCCTGAACTGTTTCTTTTTGTGATTACAGTCAGCGGGATGCCCCGGGTTTTTTTTTTAAGTCTCCTTCATAGGTTTTGACTTAATGGGCTTTTATTTTGAGAGATAATGACTGCCTGTCTTGACGATTATAGGGAACCATCACAGTCTTCTGTTTTGGAAGGACGTTTTTTAAGCCATTCACTGTGCACCTGAATTAACTGAGAAAACTACCCTGCCCCAGGTTGTGATTAAGGGTTTTAATTTGTGTGAAAAGAAAAAACTCCTACTTCTTTGGCTCAAATGGGTTGACTAGGGATTATCTTCCTTATAACTCCACTGTTTAGGATTTGAAACAACGCTTGTACATCGTCAGCATGGTCTGTTCAAAAGCATACTATAGAGATTTTGATATCATTTTCGTCATCCTCCCTCTAAAGTCTTAGAGTTTTTTAATCGAGAGTTGAACATCATAAAAAGGAAAGCAATTTAAATATAGTGAATACGGATTGATTGATTCAAAACAGACATATGTAATGCATTGATAAAGTAACAAAGTTTGACATGAATAAATATTCGAATAATCAAAAGAAAATTACAAATTGAAAATTCTAATGAACAAAAGTCTCTCTTGTCAGAACTTGTCACTTCAAATGGTGAACCTTGGAGGATTGACAGAAACATTCCAGCTGACCATCTTGTGTGAATTCCAATATTCCTTCATCAATCAGGTCTTGAACTTTGTATTTCAACTTCCAACAGTCGTCAGTATCATGCCCTGGGCTATTGGAATGGTATGCGCACCTTGCATCAGGATCGTAGTTAGGTGAAGAAGTCTTGGGATTCGGATGAGGTCCTATCAACGTCACCAGATTCAATCTCAACAGGTGTTATAAAACTTGAGACAGCGGCATGTTGAGCTTGGTAAACTGCCTCTTGGGCATATCCGGCTTACTCTGATTAACCCGTTGTTTATGGCGAGGTTGTTGTTGGACCCTTGAGGTAGTAGCAACTTGGAGAGGTCCATTCTTCACCAAACCAAACTCTTGTCTTCTTGGAGGTTGATCAATAACTTGGTCTCCGGCCTCGACTGTTTTCTTCATACTGTTGTATCTGTCTTGATGAAGCTGGTTGATAATGGTTCTCAACTCTTCTTGTTCCCGGGCTAAGCCTTGGATAAGAGCCATCTTCCCTAGCATATGGGTTCTCATTACATCTACCTCAGCTTGCAGTTGTTCCAGCCGCTCGTCCTTATTGTGTTCAGGACTTTTCTTGACCAAGTTCCCAACGAGGAGTGTTTTCAACTCTTCCTGCCCCTTGGATAGGTTTAGGAATATGTCCTTGAACTGAGCTTCTTGAGTTTGAAGATCTCTGTTGTCTTGTTTGAAAGCCATTGCTGCAATAAACAGCGAGGACATGAGAGACCGGTAATGAAAGACCTGTTATGCCATGATATGTATGATATAGGTATGCAATGTTTTCAAGGATCTCGCGGGGTAAACAAGAAACTGTTAGAATTTGATTGCGGCTTGATTGAAGAAACTTCGTGTTGTTAAGAGTCCTTCTTCAAGAGTCAAGCTCACCATATCGAGTGGGTCATAGCCACTAACTCAAGTTATCGTCTTTTGATCTCTAAACAACATTGGCTAGAGGAAAATAAATCCCCTTGCTCCTTGCTAGACATTTGGTTTACCATAACCTGCATCACAAACCCTTGAGATCCTTGAAATGGTTAAGGAAATGTTAAGGCATGATGTTATGATGTGTATGCTATGCGTTTAAGCAAAAGTGTGAGGTGATGTAAACAAATAAACTCGGCAAGAAATCCAAGTTATTGGATAAGGACTGTAAACAAAACCTGCAAGGAATTCATGATGTCAGATAATAAAACTGCGCAAGTAGTTCAAGTTGAAAGCACACAAGTCACACAAACAGCCTTAGGTTTAGGCTTGCATGGGGTCTAGGTATTACCCTCTTGAAGTTCAGTCGGTTCAACCTGTCCTAATAATAGTAATCGGATTCTAGAGGTTCTCAATATCACTGGCCATCCTCCATCGATCATAGTTTCAGCTCACGCAATCTTTTCTTGCGACCGGAACCATCTCGAGAGTATGGTCTCAATGAGTGTAGCATCTCACTACTTCCTATGGCCAAGTTGGTCAATTAAAGGTTCTAAGGTCATTTGATGCTTAATGACCCATATAACAGCCTCATATTCTCCTTGTTGCTCCACAAGGGATATCGGTACCAACTAATGTGTCACATCAACGTAGCTATTGCTTCAACCGTATCGGTCTACGATGTACAGTTCCCTCACAGTCTATTTCTACTTACCTAAAAGGTATCCCCCAAATCTGGGTTAGGATCTATAGTAACTCCGATACAAAGCCCACAAAAAATAAAGCAATCAAATCAAACAATAGAAAACAATATGATGAACTAATCCTAAGGTACACCCCACTTATTAAGTCCCCAGCAGAGTCGCCAGTTCTGTGATACGGTGGCCAGAACTGGGACTATTTTATAGGATTTGCTGGTTTACGTTTTGCGTTTGTGTTCACAAAATGTCGCGGTAAGCAAGAGCCGCCACCGACTTTTATTTTATCCAACAAGGAAAGGAAAAAAGCACAGAAAAATTTCTTTTTCAAGATATTTATAAGTACGGGGGGTAGATTATAGAAAGGGAACGTATTAACACCCTTTCTATCCGTAGTTATCTACGGGCTCTTAGGTACTTGCTCATCATTTTCAAAATTGCTTCTTTGTGTGCTTGTGTGATTTGAAAAGTTTTTGTTTTGACTTCGATTTAACTCTTGCTTCTGTCTTCAAGAATGTTACGAAGTGTTTTTGAAAACTTTGTTTGTAAAGGAGTGTAAGTGTGAAAAAGTTTGTTTTGTTTGAGCAAGTACTTAAGAACTAATCTACCTACTCGAAAAAAGAATCGTTATATGTTCGTTTCCTTTAGACAGTGCTATCCCACTATTAGTGAGTAGGTAGCACTGTCGTCGGAGTTTTGAGGTTCAATTCGAAAGGGACGTACGGTCACTAAATCAATGTTAGGACGTCTTAGTAATAACCCTAATGTCTTAGATCAATTATTCGAGGCAACAATATCCGAGGCAACCATTCCGAGGCAACTTTGATCTTTGAGACAAAAGGACGACCACTAAAGCATCCTATACTCAATGACTGTTTACCAAAGGCAACCAAGTGGAAGTGTACCCTAGGAGTGCGTATGTGCGAGTGATTCAATTTCAGGTTATTATCTTTGCACATTTTAGGGTTATCTAACCGTTTTAAAGTTTACATACATTCTTGTCATGCAACCCTAATTATTCATACATCTAACAGTTAATATTTTGCGGAATTTAAAGTGCGGAAATTAAACTAAGCTATTACAAGGCTTCGGGTATTTACATAGCCAAAAACAAACCCTTTAAAAATAAAGTGATAAATGAAAGATAAAAGACATAATTAAACTATTACAAATTGTGAACAGTTACATTAATATGGTGAAAATAATAATAAAGCGTGCGCGAAGAAAATTAGATCGGGAGAGAACTAGGGTTTTGACCCTTTCTAACCTAATTAAAACAAAAATTGTTTTTTTGTAATTTTTGATTATTTTTAAGAAAAGAATTAGGTTTTCTAAATTAAATACAAAAATTAATTGGTAATTAAATTAATTAATGAAAAATAAGTAAATGGCCTATTTTTGGGTTTTTTGGTTATTTTTAGGAAAAGAAAATATAATTAAGTTAGAAATAAAACCCTAATTGTTCTAATTATTTTTAAATTTATTTACAAAAAGAATTAAAGTTATCTAAAATTAATAACCTAATTAAATTAATTTAATTTTGATAAAAAATAAAATCTAAAACCTAATTGGTGAAAAAACAAAAAATTAAATTTGTTAGTAAAACAAATAAATAAATTAAATAAAACAAAATATAAAAGAAAAAAAGAAAAAGAAACTTGGGCCTGAAAAGTGATTGATGAGGTGTAGATAGCAAGCTCTTGGCCCAAAAGACTTGATCCATTGTTGACTTGTTGAATTCAGTGTGTTGCGTTAACTAGGCCCCATGGTGGTCTCTCATATGCTAGCCTTCAGATCTAGCTTCCAGGAGGTCCAATGGTTGGATGATGAGGATGTATGGTGGTCCCTGGTATTGTATGCGCGCTGGATCACTGAAAGAAAAATATTACGAAGAAATTGGGGGACCTGGGATTCGAACCCAGGCCCCAAGGCACCTTCCCATGCTTGGCAACCAACTGAGCTAACTGATTCATTTGTTCATAGAATAATAATAATGTATAATATGCGAATAAAGAGAGTTAGTGGAAAATAATAAAAACGCGCGTCAGAGGTTTGAACGGACCAACTGGAGGGTGCGAGGTAGTCATCTTCTTCCCTTCTATGTTGGTAAAAGTCCCAGACTTTTACCTACGGACATTCGTCCATAGCTACAAGTCCTGTAAATCTCAAAATTCAATACATGCGTGATAAATAAAAACGAAGGCCATGGATAGCTTCGTCTGGACCTGCTGAGTTCAATGGTGGCCCTTTTATGGCCCAATTTTGCCTATAAACGAAGATCCCAAATCGAAGCAAGAAACCCTAATAATGGTGAAATCCAATATAGGCCATGAAAACACAATTGAATATTACAGAAAGCTTCCAAATATGATGGTGAACAATAATATACAATTATTTTATGCTACAAGTATAAGAATGATGTTGTTCGATTTCACAAAAAGAAGCATTGTCATAGATGACTTACAGCGTGTTTTGGTACTGGAAAAGACTTGTTCTTGATTGATTTCGCTTGTTTACACTCCCAGGAATCGATTGGGATAGCTAGAAGGCCTTGAGGATGCCTATAAGTATGAATTCGATCTAGCACTTTTGTTGTGATTTTTCAAGTTTTGTTCTTCTTCACACGCCTCTTTCTAGCCTTCTTTTGGGTCTGCACACGTTCCTTATGTACTGAGGAATGAATTAGGGTTGAAAACCTGGCCTCAATCTTCCTTCATCAATGTCTTTGATCTTAATTTGATTCACTTAAAATCATTCCAAAAATAGCCTAAAACCAATCTTTTTGTGCACTCCAAGCCTTTACATGAATTTGATCTCATGCTAGCTGGAATTTAAGACCTGAAACATGTATCAAATCTTGAGATTTCAATATTTTGGATTTTCTATGATTTATTTTGATTTAAATTAATTAAATTCAAATAAAAATCAAAATAAATAATAAAAATAAGATAATGACAAGTGGCAAAGGCTAGGGATCGTGGACCATGTTACCAACTTAAAACAAGTGAAAAAGATTGGGGCCATTTAGCAAAAATTGCATTTTTAGGCATAGTTGACGTTTGGCAATTTTGCAAAAAGGGTCAACTTCATCAATGCATAACTTCCTCAATTTTGACTCTTTGAAGGTGTTCTTGGACTTTTTAGAAATCTTGAGATGTCCTCTAATCCATACTTTTGGTATTATCTCAATTTGATATTCCATGCTCATGTATGAATCTTTGACAAAAAAGGTGTTTTTGTTGACTTTTCAAAATGACCTATAATGTCCAAATTCATAACTTCTTATGAGTGCATATTTTGAACTTGTGAGATGAATATGGATTGTAGAGTATTTCATCCTCTTCAAAATGAGCTTTGTATGGGTCATTTCTCATAAAGTATGAGAAAGTTATGCTTGGTCAAAGTTTAGTTGACTTTTCCTGCAAAGCCCTAATTTAGCAACTTTTGGTTCTTGATGAATTATGAGCAATACTTGATGAATCATGATCAACCCTTGATCAAATGATGAAATATACTTCAAAATGAGGATGTCGACCAAAAATCTTGAAGTTTGACTGTATGTGGACCACAGTTGACTTTTGCCCTATCATAGTCGATTTTTAGGCCTTTGAGCAATTGACTGAGCAAACTTCCTCTGTAGGGATTGAAACTTGACATGGATAATCTTGAGAACATATTAGGACAAGGTTGAGAATTTGGGGTCCCTTGGACTCAAGTATCTTGATGCAGCATGAAACCCTAATTTTGAGGTAGACTGCCTTAGGAGAGAGCTTGTTTGGTCAACCCTTGGGCTTCCTTGAGCAACTTGAGGATCTTTCTTGAAATGTTTTGAGAAATATGGGAGGGAAAATTTTGGGGTACGATAGGTTACATCCGTCTTGACAAAGCCTGTTGACTAGGACTCTTAGCTCTTCCTGTCCTTGAGCCAGGTTTTGGATAAGAGTCATCTGACCCACCAGTTGTCCCATCATCTGGACTTTCATTATTGCTATTTCAGTTTGTAGCCTTTCCAACTGATCATCCTTGGTGCCCTCTGGATTCCCCATGACCATGCCCCTTGTGAGGAGAGCCTTCACCTCTTCTTGCCCCTTGGATAGGTTCAAGAACATCTCTTGAAGTTGAGCGTTTTGAGTCTGGATGTCCTTGATAGTATGCTCTAGAGCCATCTCTACTAAAATAAACAGTAGGAAGATAAGAAGACCTGTATGGTAGAAACATATCATGATATGATGCATGATATGTGGATGCATGTTTTCAAGGATGCATGTTTTCAAGGATCTCGCGGGGTAAGTAGTCACTTACAGTTTTGGTTGCAGAACTTTGTATCGGTGGATTTTCTTCCACGAGAATTAAACTCACCATGTCAAGTGAGTCATAGCCCTTGACTCAAATTATTTCACTTGATCTTTGACGGTGTTTGGTTAGAGGAAAATAAATCCTCTTGCCCCTTGGTAGATGTATGGTTCAACGTGACCCTGTATCAAAGACCCTCGAGATCCTTGAAATGGTTATTGAAAATGCTATGGTGTGATGTTATGATGTTATGTACAGATATGCAAGGTAAGCAAATAATCATATTCACACAAAGGAGACAAGTCCTTAGGTTTAGGCTTGTATGGAGTTTGTAGGTAAGTACCCTCTTGAAGTTTAGTTGGCTCAACATGTCCTAGTTAATAGTAACTAGGTTCTAAGGGATCTCAATATCACCGTTCTTTCTCTCAGCTTCGTTCAATAGGCGATTGACTCGCAACCAAACAAAGCTCAAGAGTCAAACCTCAATGAGTGTAGCATCGAGTATCTACCAACTTCGGACTGCACCAAATCCGGTCATCTCACTATGTCCTAATGGCCAAGTTGGTCAAGTAAGGTTTTAAGGTCAGTTGATGCTTCACAACACCACGCGGTGGCCCCGTATCTCCTTGATTGACTCAAGGGTTACCGATACCAACCAAAGTGCCACATCAATGTAGCTACTGCTTTAACCGTGTCGGTATACCCCACACAGTTCCCTCGCAGTTTATTGCTACT
The DNA here is from genome assembly GCA_948472305.1 of Vicia faba. Lineage (NCBI taxonomy): Eukaryota > Viridiplantae > Streptophyta > Magnoliopsida > Fabales > Fabaceae > Vicia > Vicia faba. The sequence goes on from OX451739.1 coordinate 1,453,224,788, forward strand.
TACCTAAAAGGTGTCCCCAAATCCGGGTGTAGGATTTTTAACAGTAACCCAAACAAGGACCCATAATGTAAAGCAAACAAATCAAACAATGTAAACAAGTAAATATGATCTAACCTTAAGGTAACCCCACTTCTAAAATTTTCCCCAGCAGAGTCGCCAGTTCTGTGATACGGTGGGAGAACTGACTTAGGTGTTTGCGTTTGTGTTCGCAAATGTTGCGGTTTAGCAAGAGTCGCCAGCGACTTTTCTTTTATCCAAAAGGAAAGGTGAAAAAGCACAGGAAAAACCTTTAGAGATGTTTTCTTGAGTTCGGGGGGTAGATTATGAAAAGGGAAGGTATTAGCACCCTTTTCATCCATGGTTTTCCATGGGCTCTTAGTTACTCGCTAGATTACTTGCTTTTGTTTGAATGTGCTTGTGGTGTGGGTTTTGAAACTATTTTGAAAATGTAACTTTGTAACGGTTCTCGTTTCTATAAGAACTCATACAAAGTATTTGTTTTGAAAATATTTCAAAGAGATGTTTGTGGAATGTATTTTTGAAAGTGATTTTGAAAAGGGTTTTCTTTGTAATGGCTCTCGTTTTTATAAGAACGCGTACAAAGTGTTGTATTCAAAAGTGTTTCAAAATGAGAGTGTTGGTGTGTAAAATGTTTTTGTTGTGAGAAAGCGGGTAATTAGGAGCAAATCTACCTACTCAAAAGGTCTTAAATGTGCTTTTCCTTCTCCTTTAGATGTGGCTATCTTACTGTGATCGGTGGGAACGAGAACTGACTGTTTTGGAATGCTGGTTCGCGTTTGCGTTTGTTTTCGCAAAATGTCACGGTAAGCAAGAGTCGCCACTGTCTTTTATTTTATCCAACAAGGAAAGGACAAAAGCACAGAAAAATTCCTTTTCGAGATTGTTTCTCGGGTTCGGGAGGTAGATTATAGAAAGGGAAGGTGTTAGAACCCTTTCTATCTGTGGTTATCCACGGGCTCTTAGGTACTTGCTCACTATGTTTTCAAAAGTTTGCTTTTCTTTGTGTTTGTGGGTTTTGAAAAGAGTTTTGTTTTTTTGAAGAAAGTGTAAGTGCGAAAAGTTTTGTTTTGTTTTTAAAGGAGCAAGTACTTAAGAACCTCTACCTACTCAAAAAGGAATTAAACTGTGCAAATGTCCTTTAGACAGTGCTATCCCACTATTGAGGAGTAGGTAGCATCGTCGTTGGAGTTTTCGGGTCAATTCAATTTAAAGGACGTGTGGTCACTAAAGCAATGTTAGGATGCTTTAGTGGTAATCCTAATGTCTTAGATCATTTTATCCGAGGCAACCGTTTTGAGGCGACTTATGATCTTTGGACAAAAGGACGACCTCTAAAACATCTTATACTCAATGACCACGTTTGAGGCAACCAAGTGAGGCGTACCCTAAGAGTGGCATGTGCAAGTGTATTATTTTTCAGTTATATTATCTTTGTACATGTCATGGTGAGCTACGATTGATTTTAAGTTAAGAGTTAATCTTGCCATGCAATCCTAGTTAGCATACATCTAAGCAGTTAATATATGTACAAGAATTTAAAGTGCGGGAATTGTAAATCCTACGCTATTACAAAGCTTCTGGGAGGGGGATTATTTACATGTCCAAAAATTGGGGGAATAAAAGCAGTAAAGTAAAAGTCTTAGTTTAAGCTATTACAAACCAGTAGACATTTATAATAAAATAAACGCGCGCGAATCTGAAAATAAACTCTAAAAATCCTAAGAATAAAATCTTTTTGTTGTTTTATTTTATTTTGGGAAAATGATCTAAATCTATTTAATTTTAGTTGAGAAAATGTTAAGATAATTAAGAGATTAATTAACAAAGTTAATTTTAATAGAAAAAACTAGCCTAATGTTTTTTTGTGGTTTTTTGATTTTAATGTTAATTAAAACAAGATAAAAAGATGTCAATGAAAACAAAAATAAAATACAAGGGGGGATCCTTCGATCCAGGGAAAAAAAGTATTTTCGACCCAGGGAGGGAATGGAAGCTTCAATCTAGACAGGGTCATGGCTCTTTCGATTGGGCCAGGAAGTGGGCATGAACAACCTTTGATCCAGGGAAGGGGATTGTCTTTTGATCATGGAGGTCATGGCTTTCGATCCAGGAATGAGATGCCTTCTTCGACCCAGCATGCTAATGGGTTCGATCCAGAGAAGGTGTCTCCTTCGATCTGGAATGTTATACCTGTAAAAGTATGTTAGCGAAATAAAATGTAGGGCCTGGGTATTGAACCCCAGGCCCTTCGATCCAGCGCTTGCTGGGTTTCTTCAGGCTATGTTTGCAGCAAGTGTTAGCAAACGAAGAACATGACCTGGGCGCCAAACCCAGGCCTTTCGACCCTGTCTAGGATGGCAAATCAAAGGTAACAACAAGTAATAATGTGTTATGAAAATGTAAAGTTGGACAATTTACCCTTTCTTACCTGCAGATTGAGTCTTCGATTTGGGCACTGGCTGGATGTAGGCACCTTCGATCTGGGCACTTCCTGGATGTAGGCACTTTTGATTTGGGGCTTATGGGCATTGTGATCTTTTATTGAAGGGTTGCTTTGGCCTGGATCACCTCTGAAAATGTTGACAACTTTTGGCAGCGTAACTCCAATGTTCCTGTTGTGTGTTTTTTCGTGTGTTCTATTTTCCTGCAGAGTTTTTGTGTGTCCTTTTGCAACATTTGTGATTTCTTTATATAGAGGGGGTGGAGGGGACAGGAAGACAAAGGTTTAAATTACTTTGATTATGTGTTTGACAGCCATGAATGAGAGTTTGTAACGTTGATTATGTGTTTGAAAGCCATGAATGAGAGTTTGTAACGTTGGCTAAACACATGGGATCTTGTCCCTTTTTGAATTTTGAATGACATGTAACTGGCCTTCGAATGCTCCCTTTCGAATGGGCTGATGGCCTCCTTCGAATGCTCCCTTTCGAATGGGCTGATGGCCTCCTTCAAATGCTTTTTAAAAGCTTCTTCGAATGGACCCTTTGAATGCTTCTTCGAATGGACCTTTTTGGAATTCCAATCGAAGGACACTATTATAATGCCAATCGAAGTACCTGTCCATAATTCCAATCGAAAGGCTTGTCCAGAATGCCAATCGAAAGGCTCCTTCAGAACACCAATCGAAAGGTCTTTCAGAATGCAAATCGAAGCGCTTATCCAGAATGCCAATCGAAAGAGCTTGACAAAATGCCAATCGAAAGGCTCCTTCAGAACACCAATTGAAGGGTCTTTCAGAATGCCAATCGAAATGTACTTGAAGCAACACTCAAAGATTTTCCTTTTCCTTAGGCAAGAGTTTGTGATCAACCATGCAGGGGGAAGACTTTGGGAAACATGAGAGGGCAAATTTTGGGGTACAACAGTTGCCCCTGTTCAATCTTCTTAAACCTGAGGATGTAGATTGGCTTGTGTGCCTTTCGTGATCCAAAGGTGGAAGATGATTGAACACTAGAGTGCCCAGAAATTTGCACTCGCATGGGGTAGTATCAGCATTGTGATGTCAGGAATGGGCTTACAGATGCCATTTGGAGATTGTTGGTAGGAGGATGGGCTTATAGATGCCATCTGCAGGAGTGTCGATCGCATAAGAGATTCCTTAGCGAGAACTTGCATACCTGTTGTTGTAAAAGATTCCACTGGGGAAGTCTAACTTTGTTGAGATTTAGGAACCTGCCTGTACCTCAACTGAGAGAATGCTTCAGCTGAGTTTTAAGAACCTGTTCATAATTTAATTGGGGAGAAACATCTTCATCAAGATCTAGGAACTGTCTCGTGCCCACCGGGAGTATACCGTTGAGGTTATAGAACTTGTCCACACTATGACGGAGGAAAACATCAAGATCTAGGAACTGACTCGTGCTCAATGGAGTATACCGTTGAGGTTATAGTACTCGTCCATACTATGACGTAGGGAAACATCTTCATCAAGATCTAGGAACTGTCTCGTGCTCAATGGAGTAAACTGTTGAGGTTATAGAACTTGTCCACACTATGACGGAGGAGAACATCAAGATCTAGGAACTGACTCGTGCTCAATGGAGTATACCGTTGAGGTTATAGTACTCATCCACACTATGACATAGGGAAACATCTTCATCAAGATCTAGGAACTGTCTCGTGCTCAATGGAGTAAACCGCTGAGGTTATAGAACTTGTCCACACTATGACGGAGGAGAACATCAAGATCTAGGAACTGACTCGTGCTCAATGGAGTATACTGTTGAGGTTATAGTACTCGTCCACACTATGACGTAGGGAAACATCTTCATCAAGATCTAGAAACTGTCTCGTGCTCAATGGAGTATACCGTTGAGGTTATAGAACTTATCCACACTATGACGGAGGAGAACATCAAGATCTAGGAACTGACTCGTGCTCAATGGAGTATACCGTTGAGGTTATAGTACTCGTCCACACTATGACGTAGGGAAACATCTTCATCAAGATCTAGGAACTGTCTCGTGCTCAATGGAGTAAATCACTGAGGTTATAGAACTTGTCCACACTATGACGGAGGAGAACATCAAGATCTAGGAACTGACTCGTGCTCAATGGAGTATACCGTTGAGGTTATAGTACTCGTCCACACTATGACGTAGGGAAACATCTTCATCAAGATCTAGGAACTGTCTCGTGCTCAATGGAGTATACCGTTGAGGTTATAGAACTTGTCCACACTATGACGGAGGAGAACATCAAGATCTAGGAACTGACTCGTGCTCAATGGAGTATACTGTTGAGGTTATAGTACTTGTCCTGTCTGGTTCTAAATATTAATCTTCAATATCTTCATGTAGATGATTTTCCTGGCTTGTTACAGGTATTAATCTACAATCAGTCGTCCACAGATATTTTCCTGGCTTGCTACAGGTATTAAACTGGGATCTAAAAATGTTGGTCAAGGAGATATCTGTCCTGGCTGGTTTCAGGTATTGATCTCTGACCTGAGAAAGAAAGTCTTCCTGGCTTGTTACAGGTATTAATCTTCAATCTCTTCATGTAGATGATTTTCCTGGCTTGTTACAGGTATTAATCTGCAATCAGTCGTCCACAGATATTTTCCTGGCTTGCTATAGGTATTAAACTGGGACTTGAAAAGGTTGATGGTAGCCATCTTTTGATTGACCTTTTCCTGAAAAAGGTAAAACGTTAGCTGCATGCAATGTCAAGATGTATGAAATGCATGATGTCATGATGTTCTCAAAATAAATGAGATTTGTGTTATATGATGCGTATATGCATGTATCATGATGTATGGGAATGTGATGTTTTAGCTGGGGAACATAAATCCCTGAGCTGTTGGCGAATAGAGTTGAGTTCTTTGTTTCCGCTGGGGATGATGAACGAAGATGGTTGTGAGAATAAACCTGCAGGAGAGAGGAACTCCGTTGGGGAATAAACACGGTGAAGAGATTACTCTGTGGGGAATTACTCTGTGGGGAATTACTCTGTGGGGAAGAGATACTTTGCTGAGATTTTAACGATAAACTCCGCTGGGGATTCTGTTGATAAGCTCTGTTGGGGATTTTGATGATGAACTCCGCTGGGGATGGATTACCGTTGCTGGTGATATTGAACCTGTTGAGGATAGAAGTCCTGCTTGGGGAAAGAAAGAACTTCGTTGGGGATGATCTTTCAGTTGCAACTTGCTGAGGATAACCCAGTTAGACTCTTGTGAGGATAACCTTCTGAATTTGGCTTGGGAGATACATTTGTATTCTGCAGGGGACAAGCTTCTTAAATCTACTAGGTAAGATGATTTGACTCTGGCGGGGAAGCTTTTTAGACTGCACTGGGGAAATGGCTCTACTAGGGGTATCTTGTATTCCTCCGGGAAACATTCTTGTACTCTGTTGAGGAATATTAAGACTTTCGGGGATGCTCTTACGCTTGCTGGAGAATGTCTTTATACTCCGTTGGGGAATATTAAGACCTTCTGGGGATACCCGACCTTTTCAGGGCTGATGGTAGACTAACTCTGCTTGGGGGAGAGTATGGCTGATTCATCCATGGTTGCAAGTCTCATTGGGGAGAGCTACCATTACTTTCTTACTCTGCGGGGAGTGAAGGTATCTTAGCCATATTCTTCAACTGAATCTACCTTGTACCTGGTGAACAGAGCAACTGTACAGTTCGGACAATTCTTATTGCCCCTGTTTCTGCGGGAGAAGGTGCCTGCGGAGGCTTTGTGGATCGAGTATTATCCCAACCTATGAGGTGCTTGGTCTCTTTTGATTGAAATGACAAATCTTCTTCTGGTGGGTAAGTGACGAGATGACGGGACATAGTCGTATGCTTTGATCCCTAATTTTTGCCTGGACCTTCCTTTCGGGTTTTCAGTCTATCGGGATACCCTTTTTTTCCCAAGTCGCCTCTTCAGGTTTTCGACTTGCCGAGTGTACAAAATTTTCATTTTTATCCCTAATTTTTGCCCGAACCCTTTTGGTTCGCCGGGAAGCCCTTATTTTTGCCTAGGCCAGTCGACCTAGCGGGTCGTTGATTATGCGTAGTACTTTTTTGACTATGTCCACGCTCTCAGAGTGTAGGGAGTTGTCACTGTCGGTAGTGTTGTGTTGCCATACTACCAGAAGATGTTTGATCATGCAAGATTCGTTGCCGGAATTCATGTCCAATGCCCCAAGTGATTCAGATGGAGATCTGCCCCTGGCTATTTAGCATCTTGAGAGATTGCTTGAATCTTGACTTGACTGCCCCAGGCGTGCTGGATAGTGACGTGTCATGCCCCTTGTTGATAGGAGATTTGTCAATGGAAGTGTCATCCTTTTTGAAGTGATTTTGTTCACTGAGAGGGTTTTTGTTCATCGGATATTCGTTGTGTGAATTTCTCCGCTGTCAAACAAATAGCCAAATGCAAATAGTGATATTCAAATAATGCAAAGTTTATGCTTGTCTCGAAGTTTTGAAAAATGCGTTTTTTAGCAGAAAACTTTTTATAAGATAAATTCAACACAAGATTTAGGGCAAAGCCTTACAGGAGTCGGGATACCTTTTGTAATAGTATGCTTTCGAACTAACCCATGCTTCAGTTAGGGCTTTTGAAGGGTTGTAACGTGGCTTGGTTCATGGTTTAAGAAACAAAGGATAAAGGCTCAAAGTATATTTGTACCCACCCGCTCTTCGTGATGTTCTTCAATCCTAAACTCAGTTAATTGTGCGCCGAACTCTATTCGAATTTAGAACGACGTTTTTGGTGATGGTTCACACAAGTTAAATTTGTTGGAAGGCAGTCATCATTACAATATTTTTCATGTTGTTAAGGGTTTGTAGTGACCTCGTTCTTTTGATTTGTTATCCCTAACTTTTGCCTGACTGTTCCTGTTTTCGAGATTACAGTCAGCGGGATGCCCCAACTTTCTTAAGCCTCCTTTATAGGTTTTGGCTCAGTGGTATTTTTTCTTTTGAGAGATTGACTGCCTGTGAGATAAGGAACCACCCTTGTCTTTTGATTCCAGATGAATGCTTTTGATGTCGTTCGTTGTATTATGAACTGAGAGTTTTGCGACTTCAATGCGCATCTTTTGAATTAACTGAGAGACTACCCTGCCCCAGGTTTAAATTAAAGGTTTCAATTTGTGTTTAAAACAGAAAACTCCTACTTCTTTGGCTCGAAGGGGTTGACTAGGGATTATCTTCCTTATAACTCTAGTGTTTAGAATTTGAAAGAAATGCTTGTACATCGTCAGCAAGGTCTGTCCAAAAGCATATTGTATGAGATTATGGCATTGTTTCGTCATCCTCCCTCTAAAGGCTTGTAACTTTTAGCAAGAGTTGAATGTCATAAAGTGAGTAAAAAGCATAGTTTAAATGTAATGAAAATGAGTGGATCAAATCAAGACAAACATATGCAATGCATTAATGAAACAAAGTTTGGCATTAGTAGATAATTGTTTGAATAACAAAGAGATTACAACTTGAAAATTCAAATGAAACAAAGATGCTCTCAATGATTCGTCAAAGGAGCAGTGATTATTCTAGAGTCTCCGGAGGGTCAAACTCGATCTCTTTGGCATCAATCATGTCTTGGACCTTGTTCTTCAGAGCCCAACAGTTGTTTGTGTCATGCCCTGGGCTACCAAAATGATAAGCACATCTTGCATCCGGGTTGTAGTTAGGAGAAGAAGTCTTAGGGTTCAGATGAGGAGCCTTTAATGTAATCAGCTCTTTCTTCAACATGTGTTGTAGTGCTTGAGCTAGTGACATGTTGAGCTTGGTAAATTGCCTCTTGGGCATATTTGGCTTACTCTGATCAACCCGTTGTTTATAGCAAGGTTGTTGTTGGACCCTTGAGGTAGTAGCAACTTGGAGCGGTCTATTCTTCACCAAACCAAACCCTTGTCTTCTTGGAGGCTGATTAATGACTTGGTCCCCGACTTTGACTGTTTGCTTCATGTTGTTGTCTTGATGAAGCTGGCTGATAATGGTTCTCAGCTCCTCTTGTTCCCGGGTTAGGCCTTGGATAAGAGCCATCTGCCCCAGCATCTGGGTTTTCATGGCACTGAATTCAGCTTGTAGTTGCTCCAGTCGTTTGTCCTTATTGTCTTTAGGACTTTTCTTGACCAAATTCCCCATGAGGAGTGTTCTCAACTCTTCCTGCCTCTTGGATAGGTTTAGGAAGATTTCCCTGAACTGAGCCTCTTGAGTATGAAGATCCTGGTTGTCTTGTTGGAAAGCCATTGCTGAAATAAACAGCGAGAACATGAGAGACCTGTATTGGGAGACCTGTTATGCGATGATATGTATGATATATGTATGCAATGTTTTCAAGGATCTCGCGGGGTAAACAAGAAACTGTTTGAATCTGGTAGCTTGATTGAAGGAACTTCATGTTGCTGAGAGTCCTTCTTCAAGAGTCAAGCTCACCATATCGAGTGGGTCATAGCCCCTGACTCAAGTTATCATGCTTGAATTTCTAGACAACCTTGGCTAGAGGAAAATAAATCCCCTTTGCCCCTTGCTAGACTTTTGATTTACCATAACCTGCATCACAGACCCTTGAGATCCTTGAAATGGTTAAAGAAATGTTAAGGCATGATGTTATGATGTGTATGTTATGCGTTTAAGCACAAGTGTGAGGTGATGTAAGTAAGCCCTGCAACAAATCCAGATTATTGGATAAGGACTGTAAACAAAACCTGCAAGGAACCCATGTTGTCAGATAACAGGTATGTGCAAGTAATTCAAGTTTGAAGGCACACAAGTCAAACAAAAGAGCCCTTATATTTCAGGCTTGCATGAGGTTTCATAGGTAAGTACCCTCTTGAGTTTAGTTGGCTCAAAACCTGTCCTATAAATAGTAACCGGGTTCTAAGGAGCTCAATATCATTGGATTGTTTTCTATGTTCATTGTTTTGGTTTAGCCACTTAATTGGCAACCAAAATATTCTAAGAAAACAACCCTCAATGAGTATAGTATCGAGTATCTACCAACTTCGGACTGCACCAAAGTCGGTCATCTCACTACCCCTAAAAAAGGCCAAGATGGTCAAGTAAGGTTCTAAGGTCAATTGATGCTTCACGACACCACGCGGCGGCCCCGTACTCTCCTTGACTTAACTCAAGGGTTACCGGTACTCACCAAAGTGCCACATCAATGTAGCTACTGTTTCAACCATGTCGGTATACCCCGCACAGTTCCCTCACAGTTTGTTGCTACTTACCTAAAGGGCATCCCCAAATCCGGGTTAGGATCTATAGAACTCTGATACAAACCCACAAAGCATACAATTGAAAACACAAGTGATCTAATCCTAAGGTACACCTCACTTAGAATATTCCCCAGAAGAGTCGCCAGTTCTGTGATCGGTGGGAATGAGAACTGACTGTTTTTAGAATGCTGGTTCGCGTTTGCGTTTGTTTTCGCAAAATGTCGCGGTAAGCAAGAGTCGCCACCGTCTTTTATTTTATCCAACAAGGAAAGGACAAAAGCACAGAAAAATTCCTTTTCGAGATTTTTTCTCGGGTTCGGGAGGTAGATTATAGAAAGGGAAGGTGTTAGCACCCTTTCTATCCGTGGTTATCCACGGGCTCTTAGGTACTTGCTCACTATGTTTTCAAAAGTTTGCTTTTCTTTGTGTTTGTGGGTTTTGAAAAGAGTTTTGTTTTTTTGAAGAAAGTGTAAGTGCGAAAAGTTTTGTTTTGTTTTTAAAGGAGCAAGTACTTAAGAACCTCTACCTACTCAAAAAGGAATTAAACTGTGCAAATGTCCTTTAGACAGTGCTATCCCACTATTGAGGAGTAGGTAGCATCGTCGTTGGAGTTTTCGGGTCAATTCGATTTAAAGGACGTGTGGTCACTAAAGCAATGTTAGGATGCTTTAGTGGTAATCCTAATGTCTTAGATCATTTTATCCGAGGCAACCGTTTTGAGGCGACTTATGATCTTTGGACAAAAGGACGACCTCTAAAACATCCTATACTCAATGACCACGTTCGAGGCAACCAAGTGAGGCGTACCCTAAGAGTGGCATGTGCAAGTGTATTATTTTTCAGTTATATTATCTTTGTACATGTTGTGGTGAGCTACGATTGATTTTAAGTTAAGAGTTAATCTTGCCATGCAATCCTAGTTAGCATACATCTAAGCAGTTAATATATGTACAGGAATTTAAAGTGCGGGAATTGTAAATCCTACGCTATTAGAAAGCTTCGGGGAAGGGGATTATTTACATGTCCAAAAATTGGGGGAATAAAAGCAGTAAAGTAAAAGTCTTAGTTTAGCTATTACAAACCAGTAGACAGTTATAATAAAATAAACGCGCGCGAATCTGAAAATAAACTCTAAAAATCCTAAGAATAAAATCTTTTTGTTGTTTTATTTTATTTTGGGAAAATGATCTAAATCTATTTAATTTTAGTTGAGAAAATGTTAAGATAATTAAGAGATTAATTAACAAAGTTAATTTTAATAGAAAAAACTAGCCTAATGTTTTTTTGTGGTTTTTTGATTTTAATGTTAATTAAAACAAGATAAAAAGATGTCAATGAAAACAAAAATAAAATACAAGGGGGGATCCTTCGATCCAGGGAAAAAAAGGAGTTTCGACCCAGGGAGGGAATGGAAGCTTCGATCCAGACAGGGTCATGGCTCTTTCGATTGGGCCAGGAAGTGGGCATGAACAACCTTCGATCTAGGGAAGGGGATTATCTTTTGATCATGGACGTCATGGCTTTCGATCCAGGAATGAGATGCCTCCTTCGACCCAGCATGCTAATGGGTTCGATCCAGAGAAGGTGTCTCCTTCGATCTGGAATGTTATACCTGCAAAAGTATGTTAGCGAAATAAAATGCAGGGCCTGGGTATTGAACCCCAGGCCCTTCGATCATGTGCTTGTTGGGTTTCTTCAGGCTATGTCTGCAGCAAGTGTTAGCAAACGAAGAACATGACCTGGGCGCCAAACCCAGGCCTTTCGACCCTGTCTAGGATGGAAAATTAAAGGTAACAACAAGTAATAATGTGTTATGCAAATGTAAAGTTGGACAATTTACCCTTTCTTACCTGCAGATTGAGTCTTCGATTTGGGCACTGGTTGGATGTAGGCACCTTCGATCTGGGCACTTCCTGGATGTAGGCACTTTTGATTTGGGGCTTATGGGCGTTGTGATCTTTTGTTGAAGGGTTGCTTTGGCCTAGATCACCTCTGAAAATGTTGACAACTTTTGGCAGCGTAACTCCAATGTTCCTGTTGTGTGTTTTTTCGTGTGTTCTATTTTCCTGCAGAGTTTTTGTGTGTCCTTTTGCAACATTTGTGATTTCTTTATATAGAGGGGGTGGAGGGGACAGGAAGACAAAGGTTTAAATGACTTTGATTATGTGTTTGACAGCCATGAATGAGAGTTTGTAACGTTGATTATGTGTTTGAAATCCATGAATAAGAGTTTGTAACGTTGGCTAAACACATGGGATCTTGTCCCTTTTTGAATTTTGAATGACATGTAACTGGCCTTCGAATGCTCCCTTTCGAATGGGCTGATGGCCTCCTTCGAATGCTCCATTTCGAATGGGCTGATGGCCTCCTTCGAATGCTTTTCGAAAGCTTCTTCGAATGGACCCTTTGAATGCTTCTTCGAATGGACCTTTTTGGAATTCCAATAGAAGGACACTGTTATAATGCCAATCGAAGTACCTGTCCATAATGCCAATCGACAGTCTTGTCCAGAATGCCAGTCGAAAGGCTCCTTCAGAACACCAATCAAAAGGTCTTTCAGAATGCAAATCGAAGCGCTTGTCCAGAATGCCAATCGAAAGAGCTTGACAGAATACCAATCGAAAGGCTCCTTCATAACACCAATCGAAGGGTCTTTCAGAATGCCAATCGAAATGTACTTGAAGCAACACTCAAAAATTTTCCTTTTCCTTAGGCAAGAGTTTGTGATCAACCATGCAGGGGGAAGACTTTGGGAAACATGAGAAGGCAAATTTTGGGGTACAACACTTACCATTGATTTGGTAAAAAGCCCCGTCGTTGGATGTGAAGGGACGGGCGTTGGGTCATCGTATGACCATGATATCAATGTTGTGAGGTATCTTAGCATTTCTTTTTGAGGGACTAAGATCATTTTGAAAGGCGACATTTATAGCGTCATCGAGGGACTATGATCTTGTATTTCGATTGTTTTTGCTAAGACACCCCACATGCATAACATGACCATTTTTTAGACAACAAGTGGAGTTAACCTTAAGGGTGCATGTGTGAATAGTGTGTTTGATTTGTATGCATTTAATCTTTGATTAGGGTTATCTACTTGTTGATTTTATCTTGCCATACATCTTATTTACTAGCAATATATTTTAAAGCGATAAAAGTGCGGAAATGTAAAGTCCTACGCTATTACAATATTTAGGGGATGGGGGTACATATTTATGAATGGGGATTGCAAGTAAAAATAAGTCCTAAGTTACTATTACAACCATATTGAAATAGATAAAAATGTACAGGAAATGTAAAATGCTTATAAGTTTTGTTAAGAAAATATTTTTTGTCTTTTATGTTAATATTAAAAATGATGAAAAGGAAAATAAATGAAGGATAAAAACAGCGTGCTACTGCAAGAAAAACAAACAGGGATCAGAAGTTTTAAAGCCAGGCGTGCTGTGACTCAGCAGGAAACGTCAGTGGGTATCAGAAGTTCTGAGTTGGTAAACTCTGAGGTCCTGCAAGACACGTTAGAGGAAAAACACAGAATTTCTGGATTGCTATGTGTTGAACTTCTGAATGTTAGAACAATGAGAAGACCTCAGAAGCTCTGTGCGTGTCAAAACAGTAGGAAGAACTCAGAAGTTTTGTATGGTGCTAAGACAGTGAATGAACAATCAGCAGTTCAACATGTTATCAGCGCATGAGAATCATAAGTTTAGTGTATTTGACATGTAAGGAGAACTCAGAAGTTCTATGTTGTGTTAGAACAGTGAGTGAATCATCAGAAGTTCTGTATTGTGATGTACCAGTGAGTGAACATTAGCAAATCAGTGCTTTATCAACATGTAAGCATCAGAAGTTCAGTGTGTGTTAACAGTGAGGAAAATCATAAAAGTTATGTGTGTTAAAACAGTGAAGAGAACTCAGAAGTTCTGTGTGTGTTTAACAGTGAGAAAAATCATAGAAGTTCTGTATGTTAAAACTATGAATGAACGTCATAAGTTTTATGCCATATTTCAACTCTTAATCAACACATCAGCAATTTATTCAGTTTTCAACAAACAGTAAATCAGAAGGATAAAAAACACAACAGTTTACAAAAGTTTTAATCCTGATCCTGAGCCTAGCCTTAATCAAGAAACTCTGATCCACCATTTTTTCTACTTGTGCAAAGATATGAAAAACATCAATACTATGATATTTACATGTTTAATGATGTTCTGAATGAAAAATATGCAAAGTCAGAAAGACTTACCTTGAACCTGGAACGTGGGCTTGGAGCTTTGAGTGGCTGCCTTTGGATGTTCTGAGTCAGCAAGAGTAACGGAAGAGGAAGTGTTCTTTGATTCAAAGGGGAGGAACAAAAGGTTTTGTTTTGGATTTGCGAAGGTTTTCCCTGTTTCCTCTTCTCTCTTTTGGCCAATCTCTCTCCAAAAGCCAGCCTCTTGAACGTGTGATGGAGCAAAGTATTTATAGATGGGTTTGTTGTGGTTTTGGGGGGGGAAAACAAAAGGCATTCAAAACTTTTTGGTATATTGTTCCATTGCTTTTTAGTCACAGTTTTCGTATGCCAATTTGATGCAAATATGGGGTTTGAGAAAGTGCAAGCGTGGACTGGGTCAGCAGCAATTTGGAGCATTGTGGCAGCTGGTTGCAGGACTGTGCCATAGGAGGGCAGCAGGTTACTTAAACGAGGGTTTGGGATTTGGTGATGTTCTGATTGCAGAAGATCATAAACGTAACCTCCAAATGTTGAAGGGGCATGTTCTGACCGAAGCGTTAAACATAGCCTTCATATGCTGAAGAATCATGTTCTGACTGAAGCATCATGTTCTGACCAAAGAGCATCGCTTCTGCATGTTCTGATTGAAGCGTCAAGTTCTGAACCGTGTTTGCAACTTCTGACTGCACTTGCATATAGGCTGACTCAGAAGTTCTGAATGAACCAGGTTTGCAACTTCTGACTGCACTTGCGTGGAGGCTGACTCAGAAGTTCTAAATGAACCATGTTTGTAACTTCTGACTGCACTTGCATGGAGGCTGGCTCAGAAGTTCTGAATGAACCATGTTTGCAATTTCTGACTGCACTTGTATGGAGGCTGACTCAGAAGATCTGAATGAACCATGTTTGCAACTTCTGACTGCACTTGCATGGAGGCTGGCTCAGAAGTTCTGAAGTATCACATACTCTTAACACTTAGAATTTTTTTAAATGTTTAGAAAATTTGATTTTTCCAAAGTAACTTCTGACTCCTAATTTTTTGATGAATCAATCTCATGTCTTGATGAGATAAAATTGTTGAAACTTGATTTGATCTGAAAGTCAAAGTTTGACTTTTCAATATGCTTTTGACCATTTTGCCCTTATGGATGATTTCCTTGAAAAGTTGCAGTTCAAGGCTTGGAATTTGATAGAAGCAAACTTGAGGATCCAGGGTGATTCCTTGAGAAATTAGAGGGCAAATTTTAGGGTACAACAAGTTCATTTGGAATCTTTAAAGTGGGTGCTTAGGTATTTGAATGATTCTCTAAAGGGAGTTTTAAAGTACATAAGGTCTACTAAAGAGGAGGACCCTTTTGAGGGTTTTGTAGATTCACACCTTGTAGGTAACGTGGAAACTAGAAAGTATCTATTGGGTTTCGTGTTTATGTTATTTGGGACAACTATAAGCTGGAAGGAAAATCAACAATAAGTGGTCGTGTTATCTATTACTCAAGTGGAATATATTGTCCTTGTTGAAGAGGACAACAAAGCCATATGAGTGAAAGGCACGATTCAGGAGTTAGGGATTACTCAAGAATGTGTGAAGATAAATTGTGATAGTCAAAATACCATTCACTTAGTCAATTATCTAGTTTATCATAAGAGAACAAAACACACTGACACCCATTTGCACTTTATAAGATACGTGATAGAGTCAAAGGAGATTCAAGTTCAAAAAGAGCCATTAAAAGTCCAATGCAATGATTCTTCCTTTTGGCATAATCTTTAGTTAGAGGGGTGATTTCTTATGAAAGTTTTAGCATAACTTTTGGGATGGCATTAGATAACAATGTTTCGGTGGTAGCTATGTCTAGATATGAGTGGGAATAAGGTGGGAGATTAGGTGAAATGCATAGGTTGTTCGCTTGGGAAAAAGAGGTTGTTCCGCTTGGGAAAAAGAGGTTGTTCATGAATGTTGTGCCTTGTTGGCTAATGTATTACTGCATGCTAATAATCTTGAATGATATCCTTGATAATTTATCATGAAGAAGAGTGTTTGCTTACTCGAGGGAGGATAAGACACAAACTTGATTAAATGGTATTGTTCCGAGCAGGAATTAGATCCTCTTCAATTTTCTCTCTCATGCTCTCTCTCACGTGCAATTATGAATTGTTGGATTAATCCAACAATTAAAAGACATCAAAGAAAAAAATACCATTTAACGAAGAGAGAGAAAAGTATTAGTTTTAATTTTTTTCATCTGTTATATAACTTAAAACAAAATTAATTTAATTTATCTTTTGGTTCTTTAAAGTTTTACTTTAATCCCTTAACTAATAAACGTTATTATTTAGTCCCTGAAATATGATTCTATTAGTCAATATGATCCTTTCCCTTAAATTTTGAAGAAAAAAAGTTAAATTTTATATATGTGGTCATTTAGTTGTTATAATATAATCTGACATGGATTTTCTATTTATTTTTAAGTTTACTATTATTTGAAAAACACACAAAAGATACTAACAATGGACCTAGATTTCCAAAAACATAAAGAACAAATAAATATTCATCTCCAATCTTCATCTTCATTCTTCAAAAGGTTGTTGATACAAACTTAATCTATCTTTATTTGAATCTATTTTTTTCCTTCTATTAACTCCATTAAAATTTGCCCAATTTCACATATTCACCATCTTGATTGATTCTATTACTTTAACTTACACCATAATTTTCAAAGAACTTTATTCTCATGATGGTATCACAACAAACCTCTCTTAAAAATAGCACTACAATAAATTTAATTAAAATTAATTGTTATGTTATGGTTAACTCAGTAAATTTAAGATTCATAAGATGATGGTATTTGCAAATCAGACTCTAATCAAGAAATCAAACTTTGTTGTTGATTCATAGGAAAAAAAACTTCATTGTTGATTCATAAAGAAGAGAGTAATAGTGACATAAGGGGGAAAAATAAAAAATAACAAAGACCTTTTTGTCTTTTTACAATTTTATGAACTTTAACAAGTAAAAATAAAGACTTTCTAATCTATTTGGGGTTTAAAGATGAAGAACTTTTTGTCTTTCCCTTTCATATTTACTGTTTGTTATTTTGTTTTATTTCTATTAAATTAGATCCATATGTGAATTTTTTTTTACAATAACCAAGTATTAAAATAATATTTCACAAATAACCGCGTTTCAGAAAGAATTACGCAAATAACCATGTTTCAGATGACTCCCCAAAGGAGGAGCCATCTCAATTGGCGCCTCCACCCCTACTTTTGCCCTAGGTGCCATCTCACTTGGAGCCTCCCTTCACTTTTAGCCAAGTGAGATGGCGCATGCTCCTTAAAAGTGAGAGGAGGCGCCATCTCACTTGGCTCCTAGGGCAAAACTAGGGCAAAATGCTGTTTTATAAATAATTCGTCCGTTTCTCCGAAATTTCACACACTTTCTCGCAATGTATTTTTATTTTTTACTCTATTATTTGCGTCATGACGTCGCCCATGATTTTTAGCAGAGATGGTTACGTTATCTTCTCCGCCATGAAACCTGCGATGAAAATGAAATTCTGGCACATTCACTCCATGGAGCGTCTGAAGCGGGAGTTGATGCGATGGCTAGATGGAGACATTGCGGAGGGGGGGGGGGAATTCGAAGGATCCAGTGAAAACGAACAACAACCTCACATGCGACAGGAAGACTTAATGTATGGTTGGAGGAAGTCAAAACAGACAGCAATGTAATGTTGATGATGCATGGGTCAGATGAAATTGTGTTAACAGTTGTAATTTCGTAGACGGAATATCGTTAATTTTTCTTGTACGTGCAATATTTATTGTAGCAAAATCTGTTAACGGAAAACCCTAATGTTTACAACATAATTAAGGAAAGATTTTATGTATTACAATTTTTATGTGGTCGAGGCAGACGCCCGATTCGGACAATTTTTTGCGATTGTGTCCGACCTGACGGCATAAACCACACTTTCTTTCCAACTTGTCAAGATCGTCCATTTCTGTTGTGATGCGCTTACTTTTGGGACGACCCTTCTTATTCCTTCGCATTTGGTCATTGTGCCACACTATTTCGCCGTCGTATGCAGGCCAATAATCTGGTTTTGCTACCAAAGGAAAGTTGTTGTTGTAAACGTTGAGAAACGTTTCAGATTTGTAAATGTTTGACAGAATTTGCAGCGCGTCTTGATGGGTATGAGCACAAGCGGCAATGACATGAGAGCAAGGCATACGAAATGCTTGAACCCTGCCACAATCGCACCAACGAGAAGGTAGCATGACCCTATATTCTTGTCTTGGCAGGCCTTTGTTGTGGTCGATTGTCTCTTTCACAATGAAGTTGTGGCTGTGTCGGTCAAACCGTATAACCATATGAGTGTTGGCTTTAGCACTTTCAGCCTTAATGTATTTCATGCAGCTTTCACTCCATAGTTGTCCAGATTGCAACACCGCATTCCATATTTCACCTCTTTTGGCAAATAACGCAGCCATCCTAAAATACGTAGATTTTACCAAAGCAGTGATC
Organism: Vicia faba; assembly: GCA_948472305.1. Classification (NCBI taxonomy): domain Eukaryota; kingdom Viridiplantae; phylum Streptophyta; class Magnoliopsida; order Fabales; family Fabaceae; genus Vicia; species Vicia faba. Next base: position 1,453,243,218 of record OX451739.1, read on the forward strand.
GGGAGGTTTCGTATGCCTTTGAATACCCCATTCATTGATTCAATAAGATTCATTGTCATATGCCCCCATCTTTGGCCATTGTCGTATGACCAAGTCCATTTTTCCACCGGAATATTGTCGATCCACCTACCGGCTTCTGGATTTGACAAACGGATCTCGTTGCGGTAATATTTGAATGTGGGCTATGTCAATGCATATCCCGCATTCATAACTGCTTTCCTTAATGTTTTGTCCTTGATCTCCCTCGTAAAATTCTGGACGATATGCCTAACGTAATAGACATGCGTAGAAAGAGGGTCATGCCAACCGTTTGCAGGATTATTGTAGGCACTTTCAATGGAGGCATGTATGTCCGAGATCAAACAGAGATCTGGTTGAGGAGCCACGTGTGTCCGCAGATTTTTCAGAAAAAAGCTCCAAGCACCATCGGTCTCCCCCTTGACAAGGGCAAAGGCAATGGGGAAAATGTTGTTGTTGCCATCTTGTGCAACTGCCATCAGTAGCGTGCCTTTGTACTTCCCATACAACCAAGTCCCATCAATTTGTATAATTGGTTTGCATGATGCAAACCCTGTGATGCATGGTTGAAATGCCCAAAACACTCGATTGAATATTTCGTTGCCGTTTAGTAGACTACCATCTTGGGCGTATGCTGGCACTGTTTCCAGACGTAAACACTACCCGGAGAATACGTCTTGAGTGCATTCAGGTAGCGGAGAAGTTCTTGGTATGACTCCTCCCAGTTTCCGTACACCCTTTCAATCGCCTTAGTCTTTGCTAACCACGCCTTACGGTAAGACGGAGTGTAGTTAAAAACCGTGGTGATGTGGGAGATGATTGTTTTCACCTTCAAAGATGGGTCGTTGCTGACCAGGGGTAGGATTTCTTGACAGATGAGATCGTATTTAAGTTTTCAGTGGTCCTGTGATTGAGTGGAACTTACACAAGTGTGGGTAGTCATGGAACCTATGACCCAACAGTCACCTCTTAATCTATATGATGCGGTCAGCTTGAACATACAGTCAGGGTGGACACACTTGATCTTGTACCTTTCCGGGTTGACACAGTCCACCTTAAAGTCAACCGAGTTAAGCATGTGAAATTTTTTTATGGCTCTGATGCATTCCTCTCTGTTACGAAACTTGTCCTTCTCTTTTAAATTTTCATCCGACTGCATATACGGATTGAAAAATAAGTCAGTAGAAAGTTCATCTCCGCCCATGTTGAAGTTTGTCATGTAAGACTAAAAATTTCAATTAAGTAAGGATGTAACCCCCAAGGCTGTCAATAGTGTTACATGCATGGCATCCCAAAGGTTGTCTCGTAGCCTGAGCCTAGCCTGCAACTAAGGACACCTCTTATTCGCCAATTGGGATGGCGACACCATTCATTTTTGTACTCTTTCGCCAAGTCCAATGGCGCCTCCCTTACTGTCCAATCGTGATACATGCATGTAGATATGTAACCCCCTAGGCTTCCACCTAGCCTGCGCCTACTCTGCACCTATACTGTATGTTGTAAGTCTCTTCCCATCACCTCCAATAGGGTTACATGCATTCAGGCATGGCATCCCAAAGTCTGTCACGTAGCCTGGGCCTAGCCTGCAACCAAGGACACCTCTTATTCGCCAATTGGGATGGCGACACCATTCATTTTTATACTATTTCGCCAAGTCCAATGGCGCCTCCCTTATTGTCCAATCGTGATACATGCATGCAGATATGTAACCCCCTAGGCTGCCACCTAGCCTGCGCCTACTCTGCACCTATATTGTATGTTGTAAGTCTCCTCCCATCACCTCCAATAGGGTTACATGCATTCAGGCATGGCATCCCAAAGGTTGTCACGTAGCCTGAGCCTAGCCTGCAACCAAGGACACCTCTTATTCGCCAATTGGGATGGCGACACCTTTCATTTTTGTACTCTTTTGCCAAGTCCAATGGCGCCTCCCTTACTGTCCAATCGTGATACATCCTTAGGCTGCCACCTAGCCTGCAAGAGTGACACCTTTCATTTTTGTACATGCATGCATATATGTAACCTCCTAGGCTGCCACCTAGCCTGCAGGAGTGACACTTCGCATGCATGCAAGCACCAGCAACCACCATATGAAATTTTTTTGCCTATAAATACATACCATATCATACATCTCTCACACCCACACAAGTCTCACTCTCTGCTACGAAATCTTTCATAATCTCTTACACTTTCTAAGTCTTTCATACTCTCTTACACTTTCTAAGTCTTTCATAATCTCAAGCATTTTAAACAATGGCTCTTCTAACAATGGGCGATTCTCACAGAGGCACAAGGGAAAACATTGCCGCATTTGTAAGTTTCTATTTTGGTTATACATTTTTCATACTTCAGATAATGCTTTGTTCATCTTACTTAATCTTACACCTTTTACATTATGAACTCAGGACACCAAAAGATTGAGAATCCGTTCTCACAACTACCTGGTTCCCGACCCATTTATCGTACCATATCTGGAATATGCAGGTTTTGGATATGTCATAAAGATCTCCAACTGCACAATTGATTCGAAGTTCATTCTTGCAATGTTGGAAAGGTGGAGACCAGAGACCCATACATTTCACCTACCAATAGGTGAATGTACCATCACGCTAGAGGATGTGTACATGCTACTAGGTCTCCCTGTTGACGGTAAGGCCGTGAACGGGTCGGTTCAACAACCCAACTCTCAGTGTGAAGAACTGTTGGGCAGGGATATGGTTGAAGGTGGTGGTATGAGAGGTCGGGGAATACTACTCACTGAGCTTAAAAGACATTATGCAAGTCTGGAATTAAACGAAAATTCCTCCGAGCAAGACAGGGTAGTAAAAGCCAGAGCTTATCTTATGATACTATTTGGTACCTTTTATTTCCCGAAAGTACGGGAAATAGTGTAAATTTTATGTATTTACATTTACTAAGAAATTTTGAAAAAACAAGAAAATATATTTAGGATTCTGCAGTTTTAGCCCACCTATACAGTTCCTTGTGCAAAAATGAAGTCAAGGAAAAATGTACATTATATGGGTGCGCTTTTTTACTACAAGCCTGGGGTTGGTGGAGGATAGAGTCCTTAAACCCCGTCAACAACAACACTTTCATTTTCCCATACGCAACAAAGTAAGTCATCAAGTTATATCATTTATTACTATTCATCTCTTCACCAAATATATGCTAAGAATAAAATGTTTTTCATTTCCTTTAGGTACTGCGTGAGGGGTATGGATTACGGCAAGAATCCAAGATTCAATGTCGCACTATACCGCAATCTGTTGGATCACTTAGGCCCGGATGATGTACGTCGTAGCTTTAAACTTTTCTTCATTTAAATTATTTATACATTACGTTTTCGTTAACCTGATTTAAATTTTATCGCAGTTCGTCTGGAGACCATATTTGGGTTTGGGCCATGATCCAAACCCGGAGGATGCAGCAATTTGGACCGCGAAGACTGCAATCATTCGGTTCAACATTTTGGAGATGCACCACAGCGACCGTGTGAAGATGCAGTTCGGAATGCATCAAAAGATACCAAGTGATCCAACTTGTTTGTCCCCATGGCATCTTAAAAGGGTCGACGCCCAGTGGGGTCTTACCAACTGGAAAGACTTTGCTCCGGAATGGTGTAAGATGTGACAGAGGCGTCACCGCTATGTCTTGCAATTCCCAGTTTTCCTTAATCATGGTAATATGCGACACACTGATCAATATTTATCTTGGTACAGGTCGGTTAGTAACCCTGAAATGCATGTGTCTCATCCAAGGTACTTGGTTGACCCACGCACACAATGGACACAACCCTCGTTTCCCCAACAACAAACCCAAAACCCATCAACCTCCCACCAACCCCCAAGAAGAAACAGACCCACAAACACCCAACCACAGTCCCCACCACAACACAATTACACTCAAATGCCACACAACCAACCACAATCACCACTTCACTACCAATACCCCGATATGCCTCACACCCAACCACAATATCAATCAAAATACCAACACACCCGCATACCCCACACACAATTTCAGTCTTCCGTATATCCCAATATGGGCCCCTCAACATCCAGCCTTAGCCCTGATATGGGAATGTCAGAAGATTACGAACAAACCGACCCAGCCTACCATCAACCACAATATCACCAAACCACCCAACATCCTCAATACCAAACACCCCAAGATCCATTTCCTTTCTATCCACCGTACTCAGACGATCAATGCTACAGACCCACCATGGAACCCCACCCACCGCCAACACGACCAAACTTTGAGGGTATGGGTAACCGACTGTACCAAAGCGGATCTTTTAGATATGGAGATCTGACTGATTTTATGGATCCAAACTGCATTGACTTCGCTGAGCCATCGATCCTGCCGCAGCAGGAAACACGACGACACTCAGCACGGGAAAGACGAGGACAGGGATGCGGAACCGGGGGTCATTATCGGGTTCTGGGGGATCACTGATTTATCTGTTTTTTTTTTCCTGTATTTTTTTATCTGTTTTTTTTTATCTGTTTTTTTTATCTGTTTTTTTAATGTAATACAGTTGGATGTAATTTTTTTTATTTTATAAAAAGTCCATTTTGTTGATCCTGTATCCAATATGCAACGCACCGGACAAAAAAAAATCAAATTTTGCCCTAAAAATACACCTAGGCGTCATCTCACTTGGCTTAGGGCATGCCCTAAGCACATAGGCGCCAAGTGAGATGGCGCATCCCCTTAAAAAATGGGAGTAGGCGCCAAGTGAGATGGCTCCTCCTTTGGAGAGTCATCTGAAACATGGTTATTTACGTAATTTTTTCCGAAACGCGGTTATTTGCGAGAAAAAAATTTAATACTTAATTATTCCAAAAAAAAATTCTCCATATGTTTCATTACAAAATTGTTCATCATTTGGTTTTCTGATGGAACTTTTATAGAATTTTTTTAGCAAAAATAAGTCATAAAAATTTATGTAAGTGAGAAGTTGAAAAAACACCTTAGTAATTTTTTTCCTTATAGAAACTGTTAATGAATTAGACAACAATTTATTAAATTGCAATAAGTCTAGTAATCTCCAAAAATTGACATTAAGGATGTTCTTGTTAGTTGAAGCAATGTACAATGAGTTTTGAGATGTATAATATTTAATATAGGATAAAAAAAATTAATTTAGCACTTGAGAGTAGTAAACAATTTTAGTAAGGAAAGAAGAGAAGGAAGATAATGAACACTATTTCCTCTATTTTTTTTATAAATTTTTTTTTGACTTTTTAAATTTATTAAAAATATAAAAAATAAATACATTATTTATTCAATAAATATAAAAAATTAAAATTTATTTATAAATATGAATGGAGGGAGTACCGTCCATTTTGATATGGGACACGTAGCAATCCGTTCTAGTAGGGGACACATAGCATGTCAATCATCTAAGATTTTTGTTAAAATTTAACAGTAATAATCATTTTAATTAACGGAATTATTTTTAAGGACTAAAATATACTTAGATGAAAGACTAAAATGAAAGTTGAAATTAAGTTAAGCATCTCGTGACTAATCTATAATATAAGAAAACTCATTATATCATAAAAGTCTATTTTGTCATTTTGTTCTAAAAACACGTAGATAACTTCTTTGGTCTCTATTTCATTTTTTTCACAAATCTCCTAATTATTTTTTCAAATCTCAAACACGTGTTTTTCTAATTCTCAAACGTGGGAGCGCTCAAACTTCCCCTGTTCATCATCAGTTTCGTAACCACTTTCTATTCCATATTCCATTTTCAAAAACCACCCCTCTCACTACTTCACGGTCTATATTTAGGGTTTTCGTTTCGCTTTTCTTACGCATTTAGGGTTTCTTTTTTCCTTCAATTCAATATTCATTCACCACGAAACCTGTCGATAACATGTGAGTTTCTTCTCTCGGTTGCGTCAATTCAATTTTGCAATTTGAATCTATTCGTTTTACGTTCTTCCTATCTAATGTTTCCGATCTCGTGTTCGTTTTTGTTTGTTAGGTTGAAGCGCAAGGGTGTTGGTGCTAGAACTAAGCAATTGAAGAGAGTTGTGAAGGATCCTAACAAGCCTAAGAAACCTCAAAGTGCTTTCTTCGTTTTCATGTATGTTTCGTGCTAAAAATTGTTCGGTCTACTTTTTTTTTGTTGATATCGATTTAGATTCGAGTTTTCAAGGTGAATCGGTTTCTCATTTATATTCTCGTAATTTTTCTATCGTTTTAGGTATGAATTCAGAGAGACTTTCAAGAAGGCGAATGTGGTAAGTTTTGTGACGTTAAGTTACCGTTCTGTGATTGATTTCCTCCCGACTTTGATTTTCTATGATAATTTGTGTTTCTATGACAGTGTTATAAATCAAATTATATGGTTCATGTTTAATGGTCAAAATTAAACTGTGCAGAATTAACATTCTTTTCAGCTTACGCCGAAATAGCTCGCACGGGTGAAGGGTGGCATTCAGAACTCGACCAAACACACTTCGATTTTTACTCTCCTCGTGATTTTCGTGTACAGGTAATTATACTTTTGGTCATGTTTAGAAAGACTTAACTTCAACAATGATGGTCTGAGTGATGTTTATGTTTGGATAGTTTAACTTTGTTTTGTGTCAGCACATGATTTAGGAAGTTTTAGACATGGTGATGGATTTAGTGTTGCTGGTAAAAGAAAGACTGATTAGAGTAAAGTTACTTCTCAATCACATTCTAATTTCCCCGGTTCATACGATGGACATGACTAAGGTTATGGTAAGTTAACAATATTTATACTTGTATTCCATTTTCATTATGTTTATTGATTATGAATATGAATTTCTCTTAATAAATATATAAATTTAGTGTAGGTTGAAGAGCTCTTGAAATAATATGACAATGTATGCACTCTAAGAGTTCGGATACCGATTTCATCAGACCTAGGCAATCCACACTATTCCATTATACAAGATGGGCGTTCTCAGCATATGGTAAACGATTCTATTTTTTTTGGCATGATTCACTTCTTTTTTTACTGCTAATGCTAATGTGGTTATTATGTTTTGCAATTTCATCTTTTTTGTTGTTTTTCTTACTACTTACATCTTCTCACTTTTTCTTTGTTTGACATACAACAAGCATACATGTACAACAAGTATACACTTTTTCTTTGTTAGTTTGAAATATTGAAATTTTGAGTTTTATGTCAATTACTTTTTAATTCATGTTTATGCAACTTTTATTTGTGTACAACATACTTTATTTTATATACAACTATCTATATATTGATTAACTTGACAGAAAACTACATGATATGCTTAAATTCAGAATAGTCAATTTTCTCAATGTGTTGATATAATGCACTGGTTTGCATGAAGAGGAATGCTAGAGACATGTGTTGGTAGTGTTTAGCATATGTTGGTTTCACTGTGGAACTAATTATAAAATAAGGTTCGCATTTATAAAAAAAAATTGTCGTAAAATATGTGCTGTTTTTTTTTTCTAATTCAATTTTAGTTTTTATCTTTTAATTATATTATCTAATTAATACTTTTTATTTACTATTTCTCTCACCTTACATTAACGATAATTTGAATACATCAATAATCAATCAGAATAATTTAATAAAATTGTTATTCGTTCTATTTTATTTATCACATTTTCTCAATCCGTGTAAAAGTGTGAAGTATAACAAATATTTTAGAATAGAGGAAGTATTTATTATCAAAATATTAGATTAATAAAAGAAAATTAAAATTGATACATTTTTTCTTTCTTCTTTAAATATTTTTTCTCTTCGTTGTTTTTTAAGCGTTCAGTTTAAAATAGCACATAAAAGAGAGCATGAGAGAAAAATGGGAAAAAAATTCATTTTGAGCAATATAGTTCTTTTAAATATTTGGCAAAATACTTATTTTGGTCTCTTAAATATACCTTTAGATTCAATTTGGTCCCTTATCTTTTTTATGTCAAATTGATCTTTTAACCTTTTAATAGATGCATATCAGTCCCTTCCGTCTACTCCGTTAGTCAAAGTCTGTTAAATATCTACGTGGCAGCTCTTGCGACAACCTTAGTGTTGGAAAAACTGACGCTAAAAATTATTTCTAGAAATTAATTATTGTTGTTCATCTTGTTGGTGCACAAGGTTGATAAATGAAAGAACGGTAAGAGGGAATATATTTACTACAATGACGACTATAAAGCTTACAAAGGAATTATTGGAAGGTTACAAATGACATCTACCACTAGTCTATTTATACACAAAGTAAATTGCCATGTAGGCTCCAATAAAAGATAAACTTAATGACTAAGTTAAAATGTACAAATTAGAAAATACTAAACTTAACAGCTACGCTAACAAACTCAGAACTCAGAATCCCAAAAGCTAAACATACTTTTGGGTGTAACCTCAGAAGCTTTTATTTCTGATTAATAACAACTTCTCATTATATCAAACTACTAATTTTAACTAAGCAGTCTCAGAAGCTTACAACTTCTGGCTAACAACCTCAGAAGGTCTACTGCTTCTGAATAATAACATCTTCTGATTATGAATTACTTTCAACACCATCCCTTAATTCATATTCAGCTAACCAAAACTCTTCAACACCAATTTCATCCCTCAAACGGATAAAGTGTTCAGTCTTGACATCCTTCGTCAGAACATCTGCAAGTTGCTTATGGTTGATACAGTGTGCAAATTTTAATACTTCATTTAGAAGTATAGATTTCTCCTTGAGAACCCATCTGACGCTGATGTTTTTCTTCTCCTTCGGAAGCTCAGTTAATTTCCAAGTCTTTTTTCTTTCTATATCCTCAAGTTCTTTTTTCATGACACTCAGTCATACATTCTTCAACACTCACAAGTTTAGAGTCTACTAACATGGAACACAGAACAATTTCTCCTTCTGAATCTACTTCATCGTCTTGAAACATATCAAACTCATCAAACCTTTTTGGTATTCGTCCGATTCTTTGTGGCCTCTAAACTTGTTCAGAAACTCTTTCCAATTCTAGAACAGTATCACATACTTGACCACCTTCAGAAGTTGGATCGCCTTCAGAACCTCTACTTTCTTAAGTTCCACCTTTAGAATTATGACCTTCACCAGAAACATGATCATCTTCAGAAGCTTGTCCTCCAGAACCTACATCTTCAAAGTTTTCCCTTCCAGAAGCATGACCACCACCAGATTCTAGATTATCATCAAAATATCGATCAGAATCAGATTCACCATCTGACTCATCTTCAAAGTTTCTAGAATCATCATTTAACTCAGACTCTTCTTCAGAACTATCAAGTTCTGACTCATCTTCAGAAGAAGAATCTTCTTCAAATTATAACTCATCTTTTGATTCTTCTTCAAACTCAGAAACACCTTCAGATTCTGACTTGTCTTCAACTTCAGAGTCATCTTCTAACTCTGACTCATCTTCATAAACCTCAGATTCTGACTCATCTTCAGCGTTATCTTCTGATTTTGACTCATATTCAAACACTCCTTCAGAGTCAGAGTATTCAGAGTCATCTTTTACCCATTCAGAATCAGAAAATGACAATCTCATAGGTTCCTCATCATATTCATAAGCCATTAATAGCACCGGTTCATCATCTGAATCTCCTCTGCCTATTTTTGCTTCTTCTTTGTTTGACCAACAATCCTTATCAAAGTGGCCAAATCTGTTACAACCGTAACATTGAACCATTCTCTTGTCATACTTCTCTTTTCCCTTATGATGTTTCTTTTCATCAGAATAGAAGACTTCTGACTTCTGGGAACTACCATGTTTTTTATGCTTCTGGTCCTTCTTATCAAAAGAAGCTTTCAGAGCCTGCTCAACTTCCCTCTCAGAAGTTCTTTCAATCAGACACAACTCTTGCGCCTCGCAACTGCATTTCAGTTATTCTCATGGTGTCTAGATCTTTAGAATATTCAATTGCTACAACACTGTAACCAAATTGAGGAGTAAGAGACCTCAATACATTCTCAATGATTACTTGTTCATAAAGGGTTTCTCCACAAGCCTTCATCTCATTAGTGATCAGAATCACTCTAGAGATGTACTTAGAAACCTTCTCATTATTCTTCATGTTGAGATTCTCATATTGCTTTCATTGAGACTGAAGCTTCACCTTCTTCACTAATGCGTCACCACCGTAACATTTGACCAGTATATTCCACGTGCCCTTTAACATCGTCGAATCTGCAATTTTCTCAAACACATTCTCATCCATACACTGATGGATGAAGAACAACGCCTTCTGATCTTTCTTCCTCTTGTCTCTCTATGTGTTTCTCTGCTCCTCTGTTGCGTTTTCTGCAATTGGAACATAACCTTTGGTAACAAGCTCAATAACATCTTGAGCACCGAATAACACACGCATATGAATCATCCAACAATTCTAATTTTTGCCATTAAATACTGGAAGCTTGGTGCTTAGACTACCATTTCCGTTCATCTTCAACCTTGTACAAAACACTCATATCTCACAAACATAGTGTTTCCCAATCCCACAAAATTAGAAAAAAATGTGATTATGTTCAGATTTTATTCAACGATTCAACACGAACCTTGAACCAAAATCAATCACACAAACGCCTTACTGTTCCACTTGTGTTTCTTTGTGCATCTAACTGGAGCTATAGATACCAATTATTGGTGCACAAGGTTAATAAATGAAGGAAAGGTAAGAGAGAATATATTTACTACAATGACGACTATAAAGCTTACAAATGAATTATTGGAAGGTTATAAATGACAGTTACCACTAGTCTATTTATACACAAAGTAAATTGCCACGTAGGCCCTAATAAAAGATAAACTTAACGACTAAGTTAAAAGGTACAAACTAGGAAATTCTAAACTTAACAGCTACACTAACAAACTTAGAACCCAAAACCCCAGAAGCTAAGAATACTTCTGAGCGTAACCCCAAAAGCTTCTACTTCTGATTAATAATAACTTCTGATTATATCAAACTACTGCTTCTAACTAAGCAATCTCAGAAGCTTACAGCTTCTAGCTAACAACCTCAGAAGCTCCACTTCTTCTGAATAATAACATATTCTGAATATGAATTACTTCCAACATATCTTCTTCCCCAAAAAATTTCATAAACAAAACAAATTTTTTGTTCAAAATCCAACTCCTCAAACAAAACCTAAAATCTATTCAAAATTCTTCCAAAAATTCTTCTTGAAAATCAATGGTGGACGTTGTTCTACTTGAGGTTGTACACTCTGTAAGCATGAAGGAGGACCTAATTCGCTCAAAATATGAGGTTCAAAACTGGGAATCATGCGTAATTAGATAAGAGACAAAGATAGGTCATTGATTACTTCTTGCGGGCATCAAGCTTTTCAATAATGTTTTTGGGAAGAAAGCTTACAACTTTGTTCTATTGCTGAAACAACCAGATGAAAATCATCAAACAATGAAGTTGCCATTGAATGTATTTTATCCCACATGAAGGGAAAGGTGAACATCGAGAAAACCTGAGAAGGAAGAAGTCATAGTCTTGCGACCGAGAGATCGGAAGAGGGTATGTTACGCGAGGGGAAGGTATTAGCACCCCGCATGTCCGCAGTACTCTATGGTATCCAATCTTGTTATTTATCTTATGAGTGTGTCTAATATATGTATACTACTCACTACTGAGGAAGAATGCATGAAAAAGAAATGCGGGAAAAAGAAGGAAGTATTTACGAATTTTGCCCGGTTAGGCCCCGCGACCTGTTGCCTACGTATCCCTTTCGAGGAATCAGAGTGTTGTAGTTCGGCTCTCATGTTATGTTTGTTTTGTGTTTTTTAATGGAACAATGCTAAGCTTCCCATTCTACCGTTGCTCGACCCTGGGAGACTCATGCGTCTGTAGTAGAAAGGAACTAACATGCTCATACCTGAAGAGGTATCTTCGAAAGAAAAATGCCCGAAGGCAGATGATGTTTGGTACGCAACTTTTTGGCAAGTAGACATGGGTGCAACCCGACCTTTGTGGATTTACGCGTCGTATCGCCTAAAGTAGAACTAACACATCCTTTGAGAGTTTCAACGAAAGGCCCAGAGGCGAAAAGAGTTTGGATTGGTTGATGTTTTTTACCTTGAAAAAAGGTTTTTGTATTATTAGAGTGTTTTTGAAGTTTTAAAGAAAAAAGGTTTTAGTCTTAATGCATATATAAAAGAGAAAGAAAATTCTAAGGGAAACGTCTACCTATGTTAGCATGCCAAAAACCTAGGGGTGAGGATAACTTCCTATAGGGAACATGCAAAGATTAAAGTCGTTGTCTCAATTTTAATTGAGTGACATCATCGATCATTAACAAAGGAAAACGACAAAGCCCTAAGGGAGCATGCAAAGATCGAATTTGTTATCTCAATTCTAAGTGAGTGACATCATCGATCATCAACAAAGGAAAACGATAAAATCCTAAGGGGAGCATGCAAAGATCGAAGTCGCTGTCTCAATTCTAATTGAGTGACATCATCGATCAAAAAAACATAGAAACACACAAGCACAATCACAAGGAGAAAATAAATGTGGAATGCCTGCTACAAATCTTTAAACATCGACTTCAAGTGCACGCTATTTATTTCTTACTTCTTATGATATCTAAAAAAGTGACAAAGCATGCATCTCCAGTCCTACTTCTCATGGCATCAGAAAGCGGTAGACAATGCAGAGATGAGGAATAAAACAAAGTAACGATGATACCTAACAGAGAAGGTCTGTTTCCTCTTCAAAGCCACGCCATCAAAGAGAAATCTCTACAGAAGCTGCTTTGCACAAGTGATCAAACTAATTAATCTCCAAGTGTTCCACATCACAAAAGTTGCGTCAACATTCAACCATAAAGATAGTAAATCACATGAACATTCGATAAAACATAAAGTATATTTTTAGCTTTTTCATGAGCATAACCAAAAACAATCACTCAACCTTTTATTCAAGGATCATGACCTGCTTATTAGTCGTTCCAAATGTAAAGGAAGTCGAATCAACAAGGACATGCAAAAACCTAATTTCCAAGGAAATTTTGTTAACTATTTCCATCACGTTTTATGAACCAAAATATTAATGAAAATACTTTAAGCAAACAGCACTAGAAACATGTCATATTATCATCAAGAAAAATATATCAAAATCATGTAAAAATTTGAAATAGAAAAATCAAGAATAAAATGCAAAAATTCTAAAACAAAGAATGAAGCATTGAGGTATACTGGATCAGGGGGTGGTGTACGCTTGAATTTCATGGACCGAGGCAAATGAAGCCTAATGATTTAACATCCAAGTTCCTAGAAATTTAACAATGAAACAAAATTTTTTTTTTGAAGAAAATAATGACTAAATGGCCAAAACGGAGTCGTATTCAAGTGGCTAGGATTGAGTTTTATGTCTCTTCAGCTTCACGTGAAACAGAGCTTTACTTCCTCTCTTCTTCTCCAAAACACAGCGGCACCTAATTCAAACCAAACCTTTCCGTCCGTCGCCGTCGTCTCAACCACGAAGTCCTTCTCTATTCCGTCACCGCTGATCATCCTCTTCTGTGGCTGAGCGACTTCCTTATCCGTCATCCGGAATTCGCTCTTTCTTCTTCTTCGTTCACACCTCCGTCTCAACATCCGTCTTGCTTCAGTCGCGGTTCCGTCCATCTCAATCCCTCTCCGTCGCGATTCTTCTCACCTCCGCGTAAACTCCTTTGTTTATCCGTCATGATGAAATCAACAAGTGGAAGTAAAGAGCGAAGAACAGAGGAATATCGAGTCTTACCGGCCGGAGATGCTCCGGCGGCTTTACAACAGCGAAATCGATGACGAGAAAAATCAAGGAACTCAAGTGAACGTCTTCCTCTTCGTCTTACTTTTCTTTGATTCCCCCTCTTTCCTCTTCTGATTCTTATTCTTTCTTCTTCTTCTCCTTCAATTTGTGTTACGATTATTGTTGCGTGCCTTTTCGTTAATGGTTGGAGCAGGGTGCTATGCAGAGAACACGAAGATGATGCCGAAGATTGGTGATGCTGCAGTAGAAGGTTGAAGAGCTTTCAGAGAAAGTTTGTTATGATTCTTCTGCAGCAGTGATCGAAGAAGGAGGTGATAAAGTTGTTGATTCGGTTGTATGCAGAGATTGCCGCGTGAATATTGAAGATGGAGATGCTTGAAGAATTGTGCGTTCTTGAGAATTGTAGAGGAATTTTTCAGAGAATAATTTAAAGGTGAGTTTTTCCCTGTGCGTTTGAATCGTGAAGGTGTGAGGAATGATATGAATGAAGATTCTGATACTGAGAAAATGGAGGAGAGTGATTGAATGAAGGTGGAAAAGAGGTTATATAGGAATTAGAGGAAGATAAAAACGGTTAGAGGTTGATGATTCTCAACCATAGGATCTGGGAAGTTAGTTACTAGATGAAGGGTCAGATTCGAATCGATTAAATTTATGTTATGCTAAGATGGAATTGGTTATGATAGTTAGTGTGAAATTAGTTATAGGCTTGTGAAATTCAGTTAGATGATAGAAAACTGTTAGGTCTGTCAGAAATCGTTAGTTGGTTAGAAATTTGTTTGAACTATTTTGTCAAGGGAAGTGAACTGTTTTTTGAACTGATATACTTCCTCTTATTTATGAACAATGATGTTTGGCATCATATTAGCAAGTCTGAACTTTGGTTATGTGAAGCAGCTTTGGTGTATAATATGTTGAAGTGTTAATTGGTTAAGAACTGGTAGAAAAAATTAGGAACTATGTTTTGTATGCAGGTTTTTCTCTTACGTTTTATGTTTCTGATATGAGTAGCTTTGTGCAGGTTGGTAATGCTGGCGTATATTGCAGCGGGGCTGTAAATTTGTAGGGGATTTTGATGCAGCATCAATTTTTTATGCAGGTATGTAATGATGGGCCTATGGTGGCAATGAGTTTGGTTTAGGCAGCCGACAACGTGTTGGAAGCTGGCATGGTGCATGTCGTGGTCGTTTTGTGGGCATCCTTGTGGAGAATTCGAGCACAGAGGCATGAAGTGCAAGTCAGTCATCATGTGAAGGATTTGTTTGTTGGATATTGTTCTGAGCTTAACGGATATTTGTAGGGCTACAATTATTGATTTAATCAACTATTTTGGACATGTTGGTGCTTATAGATTTCTCTCTCTATGAATGGTGCAGGTCGGGCTCATGGCTCATGTTAAACAAAAATATGGTTGAATTTAATTGGATTGTGGAATTTGGGAAAGACTCGTGGAACTTGGTTGAAGAAATACAAAGGCATACATGAAGCTTAGTCTAGAGAAATGGCACACAGTTTTGGAGCTTGGAAGTTTAAGGCATGATCATGAAGTTTGCAAAGAATTTTGGAGAAGAGATGAGGAGAATTGGTGAAGAATGTTGTATGAAGAATGGTGGCCACTAGGTTTAGGATAAGACATAGGTTTTGTGTATGATTTTTTTATATAATTGAACCTTGAGGTAATGTAACTTTTCAAACCAATTTGTAACGTTTCGTTTTTTTTGTAAAACTTTGTGATTATGATGATGTAATAGAATAGGCGATGTACTTGGCGTACTTGAAATGATATGGATGTAATGGTGATTTTGAAATGGTGTATATTTAATGTTATTTGAACTTTGTATTTTGAATGGATTTGAATGTATACTAGTGATTCTTGATGAAATCTTGATGAAGCTTGAAATAAATTGGAATGGATCTCTTGGAGGTGATATGTAATGGTCCTTCTTTTTCAAATAAAGTTTGAAATCCATTTTTCCTCCATATGCTTTATTTGAATATTCCAACCTTTCTTCAATTTTGTAATTTGGATGAATCATAATATGAAATACGAAATCTATGCTTAAGATAGGCTTTGGTCAAAAGTCTTGCTAAATGTCTTTCAGA
The DNA here is from genome assembly GCA_948472305.1 of Vicia faba. Classification (NCBI taxonomy): domain Eukaryota; kingdom Viridiplantae; phylum Streptophyta; class Magnoliopsida; order Fabales; family Fabaceae; genus Vicia; species Vicia faba. The sequence continues at coordinate 1,453,259,095 of OX451739.1, forward strand.
CTTGAATGATCCAATGATATACTATGCTCCACACTCAATTCGTGTACAAAATCTAATAAGATGCCTTGTTCCATAAACGAGCACAAAAATCCTTAATCCCTAGAGATCAATAACACATTTGAACGATTCAGATTGCACTGTGTGTAACGAACGAATAACCAACAAATTCGCAAGAATTATCTAAATAGCCAAAATGTCTAGAATAGGAAATTTCGGATGATCACAACTTCACACAAAAACTCTCTTGAATGGTGTATGACTTAGATCATGTCCTCTCGGTCGACCTTACTGAATAACTTGCATTTTAAGTAACAAAAGCCATCTCATGTGCCGAAGAAAGCAGCCAAAGTATTGAGAAAGAAGATCTCTTGATGTAACCAAATTCCTACAGATTCATTCGATGACATTGAGTATAAAGGGAAAAATCCTAATTCCATTGCTCCATGCTCAACCATGTGAAACCCTAAATCACCATGTACCTTGATCCAATACAAAACTTTTTGATTAATGATACATGACGTGCAAAATGACCTAATGGAAGGACAATGCATACGAAGAGAACGAAATGCATAAGCCAGATAATCTTTTTTTAAGGTTAGGACAAATTTGGGACATGACAGTTGGACAATGCTTTCGGGAAAAAATCCTTCACCATTGTTTGGTTCTTCTTCAAATTCAGTTATCTTTTGAGCCCATTTTCTTGGACGTTATTTCTCTTCAGTATTAACCCTGCCACACAAAGTCATATAAGACACAAATATGGTTGTTTGTAAATTGTAATGTCCAAAATGAATACTTTCTGTTTTTTTTCAATTTAACTTCCAATAGCTTAAATTAACAAACAAAACTTCATAACTAAATAACACATGTATTTTTCATAGACAAAGTTGAAAGAAATACCATGCAATACCTTACTATGTTTATGAAAAAATTTGGGGAAGAAGATAAACAATAATATTTAATTTCCAAAAAATAATTTTTAATGTCGATTTTTTCAACGCTAAGTCCGTCACAAGAGCTGTCACGTAGATATTTAACGAACTTTGACTAACGGAGTAGACGGAAGGGTCTGATATGCATCTATTAAAAGTTAAAGAACCAATTTGATACGAAAAAAGATAAGGGACCAAACTGAACTAGGGATATAGTTAAGGGATCAAAATGGATATTTTGCTAAAAAAAATTTATAGAGATTTCTTAGTACACCCTTATATGGATGAAAAAACCTCTGAAAAACCCCAAAATATCCTTCGAATATGTATATCCGAACACACCCTTAAATCAATTTTTAAGGTGTTTCAAATATGCATATCCAAAAAACCCTTGTTTACACGTTATAATTATTTAAACATTGGATTTAAACATTCAGTGATATTTTCATATATGCGTATCCGAAAACTCCTTGTTTACACGTTATAATTATTTAAACGGATTTAAACATTTAGTGGTATTTTTGGATATGCATATCCGAAATCACCAAATATATTTTTCGAATATGCGCCTCCAAAACCCTGGATTGAATGTGTTTATGGCATAGTTTTTTTTATAACAAATCAATGTCGGTACCTAATAAACACAACAGTTTGACACATAATTCGTTTAAATAATATAAAAGATGAAATAACGAAAACAAAAAATGATATGAACAAAAAAGTTCAGAAATACCAAAAATTAATACGTAAATTGTTTAGAAAGTACGGAATGTAAAATGATTACATCGGTAAATATAAAAAAAAAGGTATAGTATATTGTGTATGTCTAATCCTAACCCCCTGGCCCCTCCTCTGCCTACTGTAAGCCATTGCACTCGATGCCTCCCTAACCAACCTCTCTATGATGGACACCACCTCAGAACCGCCTCTCTCAATGATCTCTAAGTCCAAAGCCTTATGTCCAATCAAATGTATCTGGTGACAAATCGACAAGACATCAGTGGAATGGTCATCCTAGGCCCGCTGGTTCTCCAAGATCTCCTAGTGAGTTGGCTTAGGTGGACGTCTAGGAGCATCTGGTGTCATAATAGGGCGTGACATTGTGTAGAATCATGTCACGTATCCCTCTACACAATGCCAACTGCTGGATGTATGTATCATTCGACACTCATCTGCCACCATATGATTCTCCAATCATGTAAGATGCCAACGAGCTCCCATGCAAAGCAGAACAATAGATTCAGAGAAACTTACTCAAATTCAGAGTTTTGAAGTGTTGTTGAAATGGTTTGAAAATGCGTTTTGCTTCTTGGAAGTGTGCTTTGGTCTTCAAATGAGTTGAAAGTTTTTGTCAAAATTTCAAAAGGAAGAGTTTGAATAGAGAGTTAGAATTTAGAGAGTTATGGGAAAGAGATGTTCTATTTTGCAAATTTGTATATATTAATACGATTCAGATATGCATATTCGAACAACTCCTATAATTAAATTTTGGAGTTAATTCAGATATGCATATCCAAAACTCCCATGATGTATACTAAAAGGTTGATTCAGACATGCATATATGAATTTACTCCTATAAATATGTAATGTGGTGGATTCGGAAATGCATATCCGAATTCAGGGAGTATTATGAGAATTTCGCCAGAAACATCTAAGAAGACATAAGAGTGCATTAAAACATCTCCTATTTTTATTTCCTGAGAGATTATTTTCAGTCGTCTGTCACATTCAGATAATTTAGCTATTATGGACTTGCTATTAAATGATTTTTTTACTTTGCTTAATTGGTTGTAATAAAAATGAAGATTTATGTCATTTATTTTATAAGTGAAATTACATTCATCTCATTTGAGATCTATTAAAATGACATCGATACTTTCTAGAATTTTAAAATATGCAAATAACTTCTTCTGAACTCTATTAAAATGACACTAATATCTATAATTTTTAGTGTTATAATAAATTTGTAGGTATATATGATATTAATACGATTTTTATTTTTATTTTTAAAAAATTATCGTTGGTATATATAAGTTTAAAGGATGTTAGTGCATATTTGAAAATTAAAAGGAGACATTAGTATCATTTCAACAAATTTCAAGAGAGACGGGCGATTTTTTTTGTTGATATTTTGATATTCAATCTTACATCCCACTAATTCAAGAGGACCAACAGATTTCAACAAATTTAAGATACATTTATAAAATGATTAGAGATTGCTAGTGTCTTAATGAATAATTTTTCTTGCCATGTGAAACCATTTTAAGAAATCAAATAATAACTTTCAATTTTTAAAGTTTAGTCTGTGCACCAACTTTAACTTGTTTTTCAAAAACTCAATTGATTTTAACTATAAGTTAAAAACAAAATTGAATTCAAACTTTATTTTAAATAAAAGGAGAAATACTAACATAACATAAGATCAAAGATAAATGGAGAAAAATGTAAAATATATTTGAAAACTAAAGTAAAAACGGTAGGAGTAAATTTTTTATATGTACATTCGGGCAAATGTTACAATTTTGAAGGAAAAAAACAGTAGTAAAAACAAGGGTGCAGAAAATATGCAGAAAATAACACCAAACAAGATCCAACAAATATAAATATTTTGTGAAACAAAATAAACACATTCCAAACTTAGCCGAAACACTTCTTATTCACCTCCTCCTTTTATAGTACACCGTTTTTACTTTTAGTTTCTCTTCACCTTCTGTTTTTTTAACAAAACACATCATTTACCTGATCATACAATTAAAACGTGAATTTACAAATGTAATCCGGACAAATTGAGTGTAAAGTGGTAGGAGTAAAGAAAATTCATCTATCTCCAAAGAGTTGGTTTAGAGGTAAATAATTAGTTTTTGAGAATGTTTGATTCTCAAAGGTTGAAATTCTATAAATATGCATAATTTATTGTTGAGCTTTGCTATTTCTACACCACTTTTCTATATTAATATTTACACCGTATCCACTTTTCACTATATTTATACAATGAACAATATTTTTTAAGAAAATAATATTAAATAGTGAACAATACTAATGAATAATATATGTGAACAATGTTCTCGAACAATATATGAACAATGATTTTTAATAATAAAATAAAATTGGTTAATAAAGTGTAAAATATTGGTTAATGAAATGATGAAGTTGGTTAATAAATATTTTGTTGGAAATAATTTATATTTTATGAATGTCTTGTTGACTAAGTTTGTTAGAGGGTATTTTAATATTTTATTATACCCTAATATTGTGTATAAATAGCCTAGTAGTAGATAGGTCAATGTATTCATTACTCCTTATTTTGTAGCGTCATTTAATATATTCTTTTTGTCTTTCATCTCTCTTTTATGTACCAACAACCAGTATCTAGAGCTCTGGTTCGAAATCCACGGGGAAACACAGGAAACACGAGTGAATAGTGAGGTGTTGTGTGATCTACACAAAGTTGAATATGAACGAAAACGCAATATCAGTTCCAAACTTCCAGTGTTTGATGGCAAAAACTGGAATTGTTGGAAGATCCAGATGCGTGTGTTGTTCGATTCTCAAGATGTGTTAGATTTTGTCACCGATGACTATGCTTCATTAGCAGCAGACGCGGTGGAGGCACAGAAGACAACACAGAAGGCGATAAGGAAGAAAGATCAGAAAGCATTGTTTTACATTCATCAGTGTGTGGATGCGAATGTGTTTGAGAAGATTGTTGACTCTTAAACCGCGAAGGCTGCGTGGGACACACTTAGTAGGTATTGCGGTGGTGATGCATTAGTGAAAAAGGTGAAGTTTCAGTCTCTCAGAAAGCAGTATGAGAATCTCAACATGAAGGATAATGAAAAAGTTTATGAGTACATCTCTAGAGTGATTTTGATCACTAATGAGATGAAAGCTTGTGGAGAAACCCTTTATGAACAAGTAATCATATAGAAGGTATTGAGGTCGCTTACTCATTAATTTGATTACATTGTTGTAGCAATTGAACATTCTAAAGATCTGGACACCATGAGAATACAAAAACTGCAAAGCCGTCTAGAGGCACAAGAGTTGCGTCTGACTAAAAGAACTTCTGAGAGGGAAGTTGAGCAGGCTCTGAAAGCTTCTTTTGTCAAGAAGGACCAGAAGAAGAGAAAACATGGTAGGTCTCAGAAGTTAGAAGTCTTCTATTCTGATGAAAAGAAACATCAAAAGGGAAAGGAGAAGTATGACAAGAGAATAGTTTAGTGTTACTGTTGTAAGAAGTTTGGCCGCTTTGCTAAAAATTATTGATCAAACAAAGAATAAGCAAAAATAGCCAGTGAAGATTCTGATGATGAATCTGTGCTATTGATGGCTTCTAAATCTGATGATATAAATTCATCAGAATGGTGGTATATGGACACAGGGTGTTCAAACCATATTATTAGAAACAAGAAATGGTTGGTTGATTTTGACTCTAGGAAGAGTACAAAGATCAGATATGCTGATGATAAATACCTCAATGCAGAAGGTATCAGAAATGTTAGAGTCATTCTAAACAATGGGAAAGCAACAGTGATCCCGAATGTGTGGCATGTATCTGGCATGAAAAGCAATATGATGGGTGTGGGACAAGTGATTGAGAAAGGTTTTTCAGTTACCATGAAGGACAATCTTCTGAAGTTGTATAACTGTAATTAGAAATTGATTATGGAGTCAGAACAGGAAAGGAACAAAACATTCAAGGTGAATGTTAGAACTGCAGACTTTGAATGTCTTAGTGCAACAAGTGTGGTCAAGGAGAGTGAGTTGTGACATAAAAGATTTAGTCATCTAAATTTCATAAGCTTAGGGCATCTGAAATCGAAGAAGTTGGTACATGGAATTCCTACAATCAAGAAGTCTGAGAAGTCATGCAAGGTGTGCATGGAAGGGAAGCAACCAAGATTGCCATTTGCGTCAGAAGTAACTCCAAGAGAAATATACCTTGAGAGTAGTACATTCTGATGTATGTGTGGTCTATTTCCAGTAGCATCGATTGAAGGGAATAAATACTTTGTATCATTTGTTGATGAGTTCACCAGAATGACATGGGTATCTCTCATAAAGTTCAAACACAAGGTGTTTGCTAAATTTAAGAAGTTCAGACCTAAGGTTGAGAATCAGAGTGGCCAGACTCTGAAGATTCTTAGAACTGATGGTGGTGGTGAGTATAACTCCACAGATTTCAAAAGGTTCTGTGAGGAGAATGGAATTGAACATGAGGTTACTTATCCCTATAATCCTTAACACAATAGTCTTGCTGAAAGAAGAAACTGTACTTTGCTTGATGTGGTGAGAAGCTTGTTAAAAGAGAAGAAGCTTCCTCATACTTTGTGGGGAGAAGCTGTTGCCACTGCATGTTATGTGCTCAACAGATGTCCAACGAAGAAGCTGAAGGAAATAATTTATATTCAGAAGTGGAGTGGAGAAAAGCAAAGTGTTAGTCATTTGAAGGTGTTTGGTTATGTATGTTACAAACATGTCCCAGAAGTCAGAAGACAGAAGCTGGATAATGAGAGTAAAGTAATGTTACTGGTGGGGTACCACATTACACTTTCATACAAACTTTATTGTCCAAAAACTAACAAATTTGAGTTCAGCAGAGACGCCATTGTAAAAGAATCAGAAGTCTAGAATTGGAAAAAGTCTCATTTTGACTCTGATGAGAGAACTTCTGAAGAAAAGTCAGAAACACATGTTTCTAAAGCTGGTAAACATTTTGACTCTGAAGATGAGTCTGATGATGACTTTGAATCTGAAGAATATTTAGAAGGTGAAGATGATTCTGACTCTGACTCCGAAGGTGATTCAGACTCTAGAAATTTTCTAGACTCTGAAGACAGTCACAGTTCTGGAGAAAGTCCAATTTCTGAAGCAAGAGCTTCTGAAGGGGAAAGTTCTGGTGTCTGAGGTTCTGAAGTTCAAGTTCAGAGGTAACAAAGAGTCAGAAGAATCCCAAGAAGATTTGTAGAGTTTGACATGCTGCAAGACACTGAAGTAGACTCCAATGGAGAAGTTATTTACCTAAAAGGTACCCCAGATCCGGGTGTAGGATCTATAGTAACAACCCAAACAAATCCCAAAAGGTAAAGCATACAAAGCACACAAAGCAGTTTAATAATGAACTAAACTCTTAAGGTAACCCCACTTTTTAAGTCCCCAACAGAGTCTCCAGTTCTGTAATATAGTGGCAGAACCGACTGTTGTACTAGTTTTGTGTTTGTATTTGCAAATGTTGCAGTAAGTAAGAGTCGCCACTGAATTTTCTTTTATCCAACAATGGAAAGGGTGAAAAGAACAGAAAAAGACCTTTTTGAGAATTTAATGAGTAAGGGGGGTAGATTATGGAAAGGGAATGTGTTAGCACCCTTTCTATCCTTAGCTATCTATGGGCTCTTAGAGGTTTGCTCATTTTGAAATACCTTTGTGCTTTGTGTGTTTGAAAATGTTTTTAAAAATGCCTTAGTGCGGCGATTCGCTTTGTGATAACTCTTGTATTAGTCCTCAAGAGTGTTGACAAAGCAAATGTTTTTTTAAAGTTGTTTTTGAAATGTTTTTGTGTAGGTGCAAAAAGTTGTTTTGAGCAAACTTCTAATAGCTATCTACTTTGTACTCGAAAAGGATCGTTCTTTTCCTTTTTTCCTTTAGACAGTTCTAGCCTACTTGATCTGACCTGATCAGAAATTGACCGTCACGGCTGGCTCCGGGCAGAAAGCTTTTTGAACGAAGTGGGGGGGGGGGGTACCTGCAAGGCACTCCGATGCTGAAGTAAGTAGAAGTACGAGCAGGTAATAGCAAGTGTATGGTTAGGATGATGAATACCTGACCCTCTGGAAACAGAGGGTATTTATAGCCCCCAGCGCTGGGCCAAGGTTCCTTCATTGGGCCGGGCAGGTTTGGCCTAATGGAGGAACTGCCAGGTTCTACGTGTGTAGTGGGGACCCGCACGTGGTCCCCTTCCTGGATGTTCTGCGTGAAGTGCGGGAGGACGGAGACGCGGTCTTTTCGGGGTCTCGTTGGGGGAACCGTGGACTGAGTCTGCCCTAGTTGGGGTGCTCGAGGTAATGTCGAGCTGGAGGTGTAAAGGTCGAGCACGTGACCTCAGGGAACACGTCGGGCATGACTGTGACCTTTTGGTCGGCATGGTCCTCAGCAAGTCTATTTGGATTGGGCCTTAGCAATGCTTTTGGGCCTGTCGGGCCCAGTCCAGAACACTACTATTAGTGAGTAGGTAGCCCTAGTCGTTGGATGTTTGAGGGACATCGAAGGGACGATACGGTCACGAAAGCGACTTGGTAAGAATTTTGAGTAACTGTCCTAAAGTTTCTAAGACCACTTTAACCGAGGCAACGTCGAGAGGGTCATCGAGGGACTTGTGATCTTTCAAACTAAAGGACAACCACTAAAACTTCTCATGTTTCGAGAATTGTGACAGTTTTCCGAAGGCAACCAAAATGGGATACCCTAGAGGTGTATATGTGCACATGTGTTAAGTTCAGTTATTTATCTAGTGTTATTAAGTTCGCTAGCGTTTGATTTCAGTCTTGCCATACACGCCTAGTTACTAGCAGTTAATATTTGCATAAATTTAAAGTGCGAGAATTAAATCCTACGCTATTACAATGCCTCGGGACAGTTACATTAAAAAGGTGCAAGAAAATAAAGTGCGGAATTTAGATCTAAACTATTACATCCCATAATCAGTTTATTTATATAAAATGTAAGATTAAAAATAATGTGCGCGAAATGAATATTACGTCTAAGAGAAATAAAATATGGGCCTGGATATGCAAAAAGCAAAACGGGGGGTGTTGATCTGAAAAATCGTTTGGCCCATTTGTATGGGAGCCCAGAGGCTGTAATGGGATCTAGTGAAGAGCAACCTTGAGGGCTCATGGTGAACCTTACACTGAAGCTTTTGGATCTGGATGGATTGACATTGAAAGACGTGGATTTGATGGTCTATGATGCACATTTGGCCATGTAACACATGGAATATGCATGAAATAAGTTAGAAAAATGTAAAATACTAGACCTGGGACTCGAACCCATGCCCTCTCCCTCACACATGCGCACCTTTACCAATTGAGTTGTTGTTTCAATTGTTATTATAATAACATAGTAATAATATAATGGAAAAATGATGTTAAGTCCTAGCCAGCAAAACGCGCGCGTCAGAAATTTAAACAAGCCAATTAAAATGCGTGAAACTGCCATGCCTGCTCCCAGACGGATTCAAAAGGTCAACAACGCCAGAGCAAGCCTTCGGTCGTCTTCTCCGGGCATGTAGAAACGATATCTGCAATTTTGGAAGGTTTAAACCCAAGATCTTCCTGAGTTCAAATCCAGTTTTAGTTTCCATGGATCATGGTTGCATCACCCTGTTCAAGGCACGGTACAGTTTTTGCCCTAAACATGGCAAAAACTTATATCTGCATCGAACCACTCATGCTTCACGTTAGAACAAATCAAAATTATCATACAAATAAGAATATATGCATTAAACTTGTTTAGAATGTGTGGATTAAAAGATTCAGATCTTGGAAATTTTACCACAATAGAGCAATCCGGTTGGTCAATCTTAGGGTACCTCAGGCGTGGGTATGGACTGGATTCAACTTCTGGAAGTCCTGGGATGTTGATGGAGTCCTTGGATTGGATCAAAAGGGGCTGGAAGTGTGATTTTGAATTTTGACAATTTTGTTATTTTTTGTAAATTTCGTGTGGCCTCTTGGGATGTTTTTTTAGCGTGAGTTTGTCTTGCAAGGAGACAGTATTTATAGAGTAAAAGGAGGAGACGAGGTTACATGGAAAGAATCTCAACCATAAACATTGTTTTCAAACCATGACCAATATTTGAAAAAATGCCATAATTGGATATTTCATGCCATGTTTGATGCTGAATGAACCTGGACACCCCCTGAAAGAATTTGTGGGCTTGAAATCAAATCAAACCAAAAGCCCAAGTGTCATGATCCATCATTTACTATTTTATATAATTTATCTTGTATTTATGTGAATAAAAACAAAATAAATATGAATAAAATAGCTGAAAAATGCAAGGCAAGGTATGAATGAAATTAGAGGTCCTCTATAAGCTTATGAAGATAATTGAAGCCTAAAAAGTTAAGCCATTGACTCAAAAGTTCAAATTTACTCAATGCACCATTCTTGAATTTTCCAAAATTTTCCCAACTTGGGCAAGCCATAACTTGCTCAATTTTGATCTCATGATGATGACCTTGGACTTTTTGGAAAGAAAAAGATGTCTACTTCAATCCCTATTTTGATAAATTTTGCATTTGAAATCTTTATCTTGATGTAAATGGTCTTGATAAAAAGTGCCTTTTATTGACTTTCTGAAAATGATTTGTAATGTATGAGCTTGTATCTTTCAAATGGTACATCTCTTGAACTTGATGGTTGAAGAGAAGTTGTAGGGAATTGGATTCTCTTCAAAATGAGATTTGGTTGGGGGAAATGGATGAAGTATGTGAAAGTTATGCCGGGTCCAAGTTTGGTTGACTTTTCCTATAGAAACCATAATTAGCAATTCTTGACTTTTGATGAATTAGGAGCATTTCTTGAGGAATCATGATCAACCATTGATAAAATGATGGATATCACTTCAAAATTTCGATGTTGACAAAAAATCATGAAGTTTAACTGTATATAGGCCACAATTGACTTTTGACCTAGTTAGTTGATTTTTAGGCATTTGAGCAATTGACTGAGCAAACTTGTAGTGGAAGGCATGAAATTTGTCATGGACAATATTAAAGGCATATTAGGACCATGGAAAACATTTGAGACCTTTGGAGCTTACACATATTGATGAAAAGTGAAACCCTAATTAGAGGTTCATTGCTTAGGAGGAGAGTTTGTCTGATCAACTCTTGGTCAACCTTGAGCAATTGAGGACCTCTAGAAGCATGTCTTGAGTGAAAATGGGAGGGCAAATTTTGGGGTACAACACCTGGTAACTTTTTTTAAAACCCTTATTTTCTTATTACCAACCCTAAAGTCACCAAACCAAAACCAATTTTTTAAACCATTTAACTTTTCTAAAAAAACTTTTTCACAAACCCTAATCAAAATTAGGGTTTAGTTTTTGTTTAATTAATAAAATTTCTTTTTTTAATTAAAATTACTTAGGGTTTTTAGGTTTTAATTAATTAACCAATCTAGGTTTTTTAGGTTAATCATCAAAGCTTTTTTATCATCGTCAAAAAAACCCTTTCGCTTTCCTTTTCCTATGTTATATTTTCGCGTGGTTCATTATTTTGGCAATTTTTCCAATTATTGTAACTGCTCATAGATTGTAATAGTAATTAGGTTTTGTTTTCGCATTCTCCTATTATGTACCTTCCATTTTCATAACCTACCCCCCGAACTCAATAGTCTCAAGGTATTTCTTGTTCTTTTCACCCTTTCCTTATTGGATAAAAGAAAAGTCGGTGGCGACTCTTGTTATCCGCAACATTTGCGATAAATTGCAAAAATAAGTCAGTTCTCCCACCGTATTACAGACATCATAGACATGATAAGTCCCTAAGATGTGATTAAAATGATAAACCTTCACTGAAGGATCCTTTCCACCCCCACGAGGTGATTAAATATGTTGGACCTTCACTGAAGTATCATTTATGCTCTACGAGGCGAATATATCACATGATCATCATTGAAGAATCATTGATGCCTTAATAATGTTCCCACTCAACACTGATACTATGAATAATAGAAAGGAAGTCACACTAATATTTCATAAGAGAACCACTAAAGGCATGAACATAGTCATTAAAGGAAAGCCCTTAAAAGGTAGGGTTACAAAATGTCCTACAAAGGGCAAGAATACGAGGGACATACTGAATACAAAGAATTGAAATCGTTTCAAAAAAGTTTCAATTTAATTGTCCTATGAGGGACTCAAGAAAGTATTGCTTAAGGGACTTGACAAATTCTCGTCAAAGGGACTTAACAAAGTCTCGCTTGAAAGACTCAATGAAGTCTTGTTAGAGAGGCTAAAATTTTTTTTGCTTTAGGGACTCAACAAAGTCTTGTCTGAGGGACTCAATAAAGTCTCGTCAGAGGAACTTAACAAAGTATCACATAAGGGAATCAACAAAGTATCATCAAAGATACTCAACAAAGTCTGGCCTGAGGGGCTCAACAAAGTGTCTCCTGAGGGAATCAACGAAGTCTCCTCAGAGGGACTCAACAAAGTATCGCCTAAGGGACTTAACATAATCACGCTTGAAGGATGCGATTAAACCTTGAAATAAGAGTGGCAACCAATCCTCACCTAAGGGTATGGGTGAGCGCCTTGAAGACTCCTCTAGAAGGTTTGAAAGTGGAGGGGTAAAGCATTTAAATCTTTACGCCATCTTGCTTGAGGAATTTGTGTAGCAGAATAATTGAGGAAGACCTTTAGGAGAGGGTAAAAGGAGTATGCTTTGGCCTTCCCAAGTTACCCAAGTATTAGTTTGAGTGCCCTTCATCTAGTTCGATCACCACTTACCTGGATTCGTCGCCCAACCTCCCATTTCTCCATCTACAACGTGCGATCATCGAATGACTAAGTACATGGACAACAATTGGTACTAGGAAGTTGTGGGAGTTAACTGTGTCTCCTGAATTTTGGGTATCAACCACTCATTCCCGTGAAGGTTGTTATATTCTAGAGAGACTTGGTTCACTCGATTCAAGAATCCTTGGGAGCTATAAATATATGAAATTATCATATTAAATGAGGACCAATCTCTAATACCCCTTATCTGATAGGGGTTGTCACACTTATTATACTTGTATCCAATACTGAATTTTACCCAAATCTTTATAGTTGCCATATCATTTTTGAATCTAGACCCGACTTGTCAGAGTACCTCCTACTTACTAAACTCTCTCATGTTTGCTTTTCAGATATGTTTAGATTCTCGAATTATTCTCACGTACAAAGATCTAAAAAATTAGACTTAGATCATAATAGAATATTACTTTTTAAAATATTCAAGTTAGTTATTCTTATGCTCATACTAAGACTTAAATAGGGAATCATTATAGGTTCTTAGTAGTAAAGCCACTCAGAAGTTATTTCTCCCCCTCCATGTTGTTTATTTATTTTTCTAAGAAATAAAATTCAGGTTTGGCAAGACGTGTCAACTAAAGATCGAAGACGGAGGATTATATCATTGTTATGTGTTAGTATTTAAAAATGGGATTGATATTTATGTAACTCCACTTATGTATTATTTCTTACTTTAATTTATTGCAGAGACGGCCTTAGTGAGAAAATTGCAAAGGATCACCTATGACATAACACATGCCCTCAATTAATGCTTTTGGTACAATTTCTAATATTTTTATAAAGAATTACCTTTCCATATTTATACCGTATTCCAATTTCTCATTTCATAATTTATTACACACTCCTTTCTCTCTCCCATACTTATTTTTCTTCTTCTAAACCCTTTATGATATCTTACTCACAATTTCTCTCTCTCACTTCTACTTCTTTTTCTAAACCCCTATCTTACTCACAATTTTCTCTCACTTCTCCAAAGACTCGACAATTTGCAAGCACCTCTTGAAAGGCCATTTCTTGTTTCGAATCTCTGCTCAAGATACATAGATCTACATAAGTTTCAACATGATTGAAGAAGTCAAGCCTCCACTGCAATGAGTCGGATTGGGCTATGAGTACTTTTATGTTTAACACTTTATAATAACTTTTATATAACTATTATATGGTGTTATGCTTTGGTATCAAAAAGTGGGTCGAGCAGACCATGCTATGGATAGTTAGGATTAGTATTACATTAACTTAATGGTTGTATTTTATATAAAGATTATATGTCCTCAATTGAGTGGGACAACATGGGAAAATGATGCGGGTAGGGGTGTTTAAATTAACCAATTATATAAATTATCTATATCTATATTCAAATTCGAATATAAAAAATGGGATAAGTATTAATATGAAGCAAATAGAAATATATCACAATCAAAAAAACAGGTTACACAAGGTGATTCATATTAATTATTAATATGATTTTAAATAAATCTATATTTTAGACATTTTATTAATATGATTTTAATTAAATTTATATTTTGAATGTTTATATCAAAAATAAAAACTAAATTAACATATTTTTTGAAATTGTTTTTAAAAAAACAAGTGTGCCACAAAAAATCTTCTTTTTTTTGAAATTATGATAAATAGATTTTAATCGAAAATACAAAAATTTGAGTTTTTTTAGAAATATGAAAAATCGTTTTTTTTTTCAAAAATATAAATAATCGAGTTTTTTTTAAGAAATATAAAAAATTGAATTTTTTTTCGAAATTATGAATAATCGGTTGTTTTTCAAAAACACAAAAAATCATTTTTTTAAAAATACAAAAAATAGGTTTTTTCAAAATTATGAAAAATCAAATTTTTTTTTAAATACAAAAAATTCTGTTTTTTTCGCTAATACAAAAAATTGAGTTTATTCGAAATTATTGAATATCGATTTTTTTTTTGAAAATGTAAAGTTGTTTTTTTCGAAAATACGAAAAATTGAGTTTTTTTTCGAAAATACGAAAAACGCATTTTTTTTTAAATTGTGAAAAATCTATTTTTTTTCGAAAATATGAAATATTGAGTTTTTTTTTTGAGAATACAAAAATCAAGTTTTTCCCGAAATTATGACAAATAGATTTTTCCGAAAATACAAAAAAAATAAGTTTGAAATTATGAAAAATCTATTTTTTTTTCCGAAAATACAAAAAATCGAGTTTTTTTCGGAAATATAAAAAATCGAGTTTTTTTTTGAAAAATACAAAAATCAAGTTATTTTCATAAATATGAAATTTTGAGTTTTTTCGAAATTATGAAAAACATTATTTTTCAAAAATACAAAAAAAAATCGAGTTTTTTTTGAAAAAATAAAAATAAAAATTTTCCGAAATTATGAAAATCGAATTTTTTTCCGAAAATGCAAAAATTTGAGTTTTTCAAAAATACAAAAAATCAAGTTTTTCGAAAATATAAAAATAAACAAGTTTTTTCTAAATTCTGAAATTTTTTTTTCTTCAAAATTACAAAAAAGTCAAGTTTTTTCAAAATAATGATAAATCGATTTATTCTGAAACACTTAAAAAATCTTTTTTTGAGAAATACGAAAAAAAAATCATTTTTTTCTAAGAAAAATGTAAGTTTAAAACTAATTATATAAAAAAAAGAATATCCAAAATAATTTTTTTTACGTTTGAGATTGTTTTTAAATTAAAAAGTGGATTTAAATTTTAAAATCCGTTATGAAATCTATAACCGATTATAAAATTTAGTTATGGATAAACCGATTTTATAACCGGTTATATAGAAATATAACCATTTATATGGATTGGTTATGATATCTAATTATAATAAATGGTTATAAATTATTTATGAAAATAATCCGTCCATGACCATCCCTAGATGCGAGGACAAGAATCTTTGTGATCAACAATAAAAAAACAATTACGGAAGTTTCTTAACAAGCTTCATGTGACGATGAACTCGGAGTAACCAATAGACAAGGTTTTTGGATTGGTGCTTAAGAGCATCTCCAATGGTGCTACTCACTTTTTGGTTCTTTGTGAGATTCATTAAGCCACATCAGCTTGAAGTAACTCATCTAATTTCTTACTCCAATTGTACAACTCTAAAGAACTCATATATGGTCCCACAATTTTATCTCATATAAATATTTTATTCATATTAATTTTATTTTAACTTAAAATGATAATTTAAATTATTTAAATTAATATTAATATAAAATAATTAGAACATAAATTAAATATTAAATTTAAAATAATAATTAAAATTAATCTCAAGTACATGCCATATATTTAAAAACAATAAAAATAAATAACATCACATTTTAGTCAAATTTAAATTTCGTCATCCTCATGTCCAAAACATTCTCAAATATATTCTACTAGATCTCTTTGAAATTGACGATGAACTTGTTTTCACGAAGACTTGCTCTTCTTTGTAGTCTTGTTGCAAGACTCGGAAGAGGACCATTAAATGTTCCAGTCGTTGAGTTGTTGTTACCTACATTATCATAAGAGTAATCAAAATCACCTTCATATGTGTGTCGTTCGTTGTGATACGGTGGGAGAACTGACTTGAGGTTTTGCGTTTGTGTTTGCAAATGTTGCGGTTTAGCAAGAGTCGCCACCGACTTTTCTTTTATCCAATAAGAAAAGGTGAAAAAGCACAGGAAAGACCTTTGGAGATGTTTTCTCGGGTTCGGGGGGTAGATTATGAAAAGGGAAGGTATTAGCACCCTTTTCATCCATGGTTTTCCATGGGCTCTTAGTTAATTGCTAGATCACTTGCTTTTTGTTTGAATGTGTTTGTGGTGTGAGTTTTGAAAGTATTTTGAAAATGTAACTTTGTAATGATTCTTGTTTTTATAAGAACGCATACAAAGTGTTTGTTTCGAAAATAGTTCAAAGAGGTGTTTGTGAGTGTATAAAATGTTTTTGTTGTGAGTAAGCGAGTAACTGAGAGCGAACCTACCTACTCAAAAGGTCTTAGATGTGCTTTTCCTCCTCCTTTAGATGTTGCTATCTTACCATTGTTTTGGTAAGAAGCTCCATCGTTGGATGTGAAGGGACATGTATGAGACGTTTGTATAGTTATAGAAGGCAACCCATGGGACGTTTTTAGCAATTTCGTTTAGGGACTAGATCGTTTACCAAAGGCAACATCGAGGGTCATCGAGGGACTACGATCTTTTATCGAGGGTATTTGCTAAAACGCCCATGTTCGAGGGACATGACTATTTTTCTGATAGACAACAAAGTGAGATTACCCTAAGGGTGCATGTGTGCAAGTGTGTTTGATTGCATGCATTTTAGTCTTGATTAGGGTGATCTATTTGTTGATTTTATCTCTTGCCATACACACCTAATTACTATACAGTATAAGGAAAACAGTAAATTGCGGAAAATGAAATTCTACGCTATTACAATATTTAGGGGATGGGGGTACATATGTACGAATGAGGATTCCAAGTAAAAATAAGTCCTAAGTTACTATTACAACCATATTGAAATGTACAATATAAGAAAGAAATGGACTTGTTTAGAAAATGTTTTTTTGTCTTAAAGAAATAAATTAAAAGAAAGATATTTTTATGTTTTTTAATGTTAAAAAAAAGAGTTAATTTTAAAAATGATGAAAAAGAAAATAAATGAAAGATAGAAACAGTGCTGCTGCAAGCAAAACAACAAGGATCAAAAGTTTCGGAGTCAGGAGCGCTGTGACTCAGCAGGAAACGTCAGTTGGTATCAGAAGTTCTGAGTTGGTACACTCTGAGGTCCTGCAAGACACATTAGAGGAAAAACACAGAAGTTCTAGATTGCTATGTGCTGAACTTCTGAATGTTAGAACAGTGAGAAAACCTCAGAAGCTCTGTGCGTGTCAAAACAGTAGGAAGAACCCAGAAGTTCTATATGGTGCTAAGACAGTGAATGAACAGTCAGCAGTTCAGCATGTTATCAGCGCATGGAAATCAGAAGTTCAGTGTATTTGACATGTAAGGAGAACTCGGAAGTTTTGTGCTGTGTTAGAACAGTGAGTGAATCATCAGAAGTTCTGAATTATGCTGAGTCAGTGAGGGAATATTAGCAGTTCAGTATGTTATCAGCATGTAAGAATCAGATGTTCAGTGTGTGTTAATAGTGAGGAAAGTCATAGAAGTTCTGTGTGTTAAAACAGTAAAGAGAACTCAGAAGTTCTGTGTGTGTTTAATAGTGAGAAAAATCATAGAAGTTTTGTATGTTAAAACTATGAATGAACATCAGAAGTTTTAATGTCATATTTCAACACTCAATCAGCACATCAGTAATCTATTCAATTTTCAACAATCAGCAAGTCAGAAGGATAAAAAGCACAACAGTTTACAGAAGTTCTAATCCTGAGCCTAGCCTTAATCAAGAAGTTATGATCCAAAGTTTTTCTACTTAAGCAATGATATGTGTAAGTGCCCTGGCTGGAGAGTTGGCCTCATTTGTAAAACAAATAAGAAAGCAAGTTTACCCAGATCCCCTCTGTTGTTTTAATATGTGGTGTTGAAGAAGTTCAACATCTGGACCAACATGTTGTGTAAGATGTCACAACATCAGCATGTGACATCGCGCCTGAAACTAAGTACTGATTAAGTAACTATGTTATATGTTGAATGTTTGTAACAGCTGTGACTTATAACCTAACTATCCTAAGTGATCTAAATTATGAAAGAGGTTATTTGTTGTGTTGAAAAAGTTCAACATCTAGGAAAACATGTTAGATGTAATGTCATGACATCTGACTTGACATCACGTCAACAGAATTGATAATTCAGTTACAGTTCTGGTACTTAAATACTCTGAGAATATATGTGGCGTTTCTTGTGGAGAATCTGAAGATCAATCAAGAATCAATCAGAATATTTGAAGAAAATACTGTTTCTAAATATGGAGATATTTTAGGAACTAGAAGATTGAAGACCTTGATTATAGGAGAAGTTTGCTGCTGAGTTGTAACAGTAAGGAGAAAAACTTGCTGAGTTAGGTAATAGGCTATAAATAGCAGATTGTAACCTAGGGTTTGATACACACACACAATGTAACATTAGGGATGTTTTTTTTGTTAGGTAAACCTGTCGGTCTGTGGCAAGGTTACCATGTATGTAACTCGAAACCTGTAGGTAAGAGTTTGAGTGTTCTTGGATGAAGCTGTGAAGCAAGTCTAAGTATTTTTACATTACTTAACATTCATTGTAATGTAGGAAACCAAGTGGGAGGGCACTGCTTCTTGAGTAGGAGTAAGACTTCTATTGTTGCGACAATAGGAATGGAAACTGGTAGGTTTCTATCTAGGAGTTCCTAGGTATAGGTTGCACTGGGTAGATGATTAAGTGAAGGATGGGAACTTGTGAAGTTTAGTCCTGAATTAATATTGCTGATAGTGGATCTTCTTCCTGGCTTGGTATGCCCCCAGAGTAGGTGTGTTTCACCGAACTGGGTCAACAATTGGTTGGTGTTTTTATCTTCAACACTTTATAATTCTGTCTAGGTAAAACTGTAATGTTGTAACAGATGATGTCTTTGAACATGTTAAGACATCGTGCTGATATCTGTGCAGAAGAAATAGAACTGCAAAGGCTGTTTGCTCTCTGCTGATCATGTGCAACAGATGAACAAAACTAGACACATCGGTGTTCTATCCTCTGCACCTTCAAAGCAGATCTGGCACAGCTTGGTTAAACTGTGCTTCTGTGACTCTTCAGTACTAAATCATAAAAATTGGGTATCTACCTTCCAGTGTATTTATTATGTCATATCAGATGTTTAGACATTGAGTATAACATCTGAAGACTGGCATACACCAGAATTTCAATTGGTATCAGAGCAGGCATCCTGTTCTGTTTCTAGATGAGATCCATGGGTGATACTTTCTGGTATCTGCAAGGTCAATTTTTGTACTGAAGTTTGTAACCTGGAATGGTTTGCTATTTCCCTGAATGGTCCCTTGAAGTGGGAGGATGGACTATTCTTGACAGAAATTGTGTGATTGGAATTTGGCCTGGTTGTGTGGTAGCTGCTCTAGATTTGATTTATTTTCAAACCTAGGAAGTGTGTACGCCTGAAGTTGTGTGCTAGGTTTGAACCATAATCAAACTTGGTCTATTTTTGAAGGCTAGTCTGGTGGAGTGTATGTGCAAAGATTGGGTTGTACTATGTTCTTCCGCTGTGTAATACCTGGCAAAACTCAAGCTCTGATGTGTTTTGCCTCTTGTGGACTGAAGGCCATTGTATTCAAGAATTCAACATAAACTATTGAAGATGTCACAGATACTTGAGCCTCTCAAGTCCACTCATGAAGACGTTCTTCGTTCAGGATGGTAAGAATCACATAATCACGGATTAGTGCTATATGAAGACCTTGAAGAATTTCAAGGAGGGCCTTGTTCCAAGGTGATGGAACTGATGTTCTATGTGATGGTGAAACAAGGATGCAGCTACTAAGTTGAAGAGCATATGTTTTGGGTGTCAAACAAAGGGATACCTTTGTTTGGAACCTACTCCTGACCTGGAAGAGGAGACATCTGTGTGTGCAAAGTTGACAATGGTAAAGTCAACTATGTCTGTGTACTCCCGAAGGTTACTTTAGGAGTCAGAACTCTAGAAGTAAAGCTGGCTGAGATATGACATTGATTAGGACTGAGCAATTGTTCCCTGAAGTAATATGGTGTGAAGAAAGACAAGCTCACTGGTTAATAAAAGCCAATGATGGTGCAACACTATTGCTCCTTCGTAGAAGTAGATTGGGATCATGAGTCTTGAATATGAAGACTCATAGTTTGGTTAAGGTATAGCTCTTGGAGTTACGTAGGGATGTCATATGTCATGTCGAGACATTTGTGCACAATGCATGGATATTTTGTGTGGAGCTTCCATGACTGATAGCTTGAGGGGGAGATCTGGTTAATCTCCTCACATTAGCTCAGCCTGGTGTTTAGCTAGCTGTTGACCTATGTCACATGGGTTCTGGTTGTTGTGTGACATATTTGCAAGGAAGGATTCATCTCTCTCATTCCTAATGATGAATCTGATCTGGTAGGAGTCTCAAGACAGTTGAAGTAAGTAGAGCTTGTTCGGAGAAAATTCTATTTACTTGAGTCAAGGGTGGCAACCTAGATATCTCAACTCTTTGGTCTCTCAAAGAAAGAGCTTGCAAGAAGAAGATATTAACACACGAAGAGTATGTCAAAGTATTCAAATGGTGAAAGTATCTTACTGGATAATGGGAAGGATCTATGATCAATTGCTATTTAATTGATTATCCTTGGAGTTCAAGATAACTGATGTGGGAACATTCCTTCTTCTAGACCACTGTGAAGAATCACAGGAAGAGTGATACCTTAGAGCTATCTCCTTGGCGACAGCAAAGTCAATTGATCCTTGAAAAGGTTTCCTGGAAACATGCTCAGACTTAAAACCACAAGAAGAAGAAGACATCATAATCTTGATGATGGTCACTTGAATCAGTCTGGAGCTGAGTTCAACAACTAGATGATGCGACATTTGGTTCAACATCAGATTCTTGCTTGGTGAAGTGGCTCATCAACTTAAGATAGGATGATCTACGAAGTTGAAGATTCTCCAAAAGGATCGTCTCTTTGCAGCTCTTTGGAGTTGTTACATGTTCCTGTCTCAGTGTATCTAAGCCTTTGTGATAACTTGTAGCCTAAAGTTCAAATTTCAATTGGAAGATCAGAATATCTTTGGAAGATGTCTGATAAACATGAAGGTGGCATTTGATTCATGAAGGAGATAATCAAACAGTGACATTTGGTCTAACTCAGCAATGGATTCTGAGAATCAAGATAATCAACATATGACAGCTGATTATTAACGAGAAAATTTGATTCACAGTATGAATGCGTTCAATCAATACTGTTGAACAGAGGGTGCGCTCTTGAAGACATGAAGATGCGTCTTATGTTTTCCATTCATCAAGGGGTCTTATTTACTTTAATCAGAAGCTGCATTGAAGGTACAACTGAGTATTGAATGTGCCCTACTTGCTTCCATGAGGAGAAGTGATTGTCCCTAACAGGGGGAGTATTGGTTTGTACAAAAGGCCTTCATCAAACTCGTAGGATATGAAGTGTGGCACCTTATTTAACTATTGAATGATGTGTTCAAAACTGAAGAAGACTATGTCTGACCGAATGTCATCACATTGGTAATGACATTGTTCCTAATTTCCTCTAAAACTACAGACAGAAGGAAAATTGGATGAAGTATGGATTATTACTAATAAATCCATGAGTGACTCAGAGGGAGTAACCATCCTCTTGAGATAATGGAATGGCTTCAAGCTGCTAATCTGAAAATAGCAGAATGTATGACGACATAGGATTTGAGCATGTTTTCATCTGCTAAGAAAACAGAGCTGTTGTGTCTCATCATGAAACAGTTTAGTGAGCTGGAATGTTTAGGTGATAACTTGTCATCTAATAAAGGTATTATATAACTAATGCAGAGTGTAATATACCAACGATGTTTCTTGGAAAGGGGATCCTAAGACAAGGAAGTAGTCTGTTCTAAAAGACAAATGTCTGTTTTAAAAGGGCATCCTGACATGGTCAAAGGGTCAAACCCAAGGGTAGGTACCTGCATTAAAACCAGTCCTAGGGTACTGAAACTGTCAGAGTAAAGTACCAAGGTCGTTACTATCTATGCCAAAGTTGCATTATTTATGAAGACCCTCTCTATTCCTTCTCTTCATCAGAGGGTTTCAGCAATATGAAGTTTGTTAGCATCTGGGAAAATTGTGCATGGGTATGGATCTGTATGGGCAGTCTTTGTCAAATTCTGGCCAAAAAGGGGGAGAAAGATAGGGACCCAGTCTCAGGCGAGACTCAGGTGAAAGCAACAGACGACAATGTCCAGCAAGACTCAGGAGAAAGCAACATGATCCCTAAGTAAGTGACTTTGGTTGTGTCTTGTGTTCTGAGTTAAGAGGATAGTTGTGACTTGTGATCTGAGTTACATGATCACAAGTAATAATCTTGAGAAAAGAAATCCTCTTGGGGCATCGGTGGTTTGGAGTTGCTCACAGTTGACGACAGAGGTTTGTTGTTTGCTCAAAGGACATCAGCCTTTACAAAAGAAGATGTTAGACAAGATGTTGTAACATCTCAACTGTGTTGTGGCCTGGTCCCAAAATACAACTTGCACTTATTTGTTTTAGCCAAAATTTGCCAAAGGGGGAGATTGTAAGTGCCCTGGCTGGAGAGTTGGCCTCATTTGTAAAACAAATAAGAAAGCAAGTTTACCCAGATCCCCTCTGTTGTTTTAATATGTGGTGTTGAAGAAGTTCAACATCTGGACCAACATGTTGTGTAAGATGTCACAACATCAGCATGTGACATCGCGCCTGAAACTAAGTACTGATTAAGTAACTATGTTATATGTTGAATGTTTGTAACAGCTGTGACTTATAACCTAACTATCCTAAGTGATCTAAATTATGAAAGAGGTTATTTGTTGTGTTGAAAAAGTTCAACATCTAGGAAAACATGTTAGATGTAATGTCATGACATCTGACTTGACATCACGTCAACAGAATTGATAATTCAGTTACAGTTCTGGTACTTAAATACTCTGAGAATATATGTGGCGTTTCTTGTGGAGAATCTGAAGATCAATCAAGAATCAATCAGAATATTTGAAGAAAATACAGTTTCTAAATATGGAGATATTTTAGGAACTAGAAGATTGAAGACCTTGATTATAGGAGAAGTTTGCTGCTGAGTTGTAACAGTAAGGAGAAAAACTTGCTGAGTTAGGTAATAGGCTATAAATAGCAGATTGTAACCTAGGGTTTGATACACACACAATGTAACATTAGGGATGTTTTTTTTGTTAGGTAAACCTGTCGGTCTGTGGCAAGGTTACCATGTATGTAACTCGAAACCTGTAGGTAAGAGTTTGAGTGTTCTTGGATGAAGCTGTGAAGCAAGTCTAAGTATTTTTACATTACTTAACATTCATTGTAATGTAGGAAACCAAGTGGGAGGGCACTGCTTCTTGAGTAGGAGTAAGACTTCTGTTGTTGCGACAATAGGAATGGAAACTGGTAGGTTTCTATCTAGGAGTTCCTAGGTATAGGTTGCACTGGGTAGATGATTAAGTGAAGGATGGGAACTTGTGAAGTTTAGTCCTGAATTAATATTGCTGATAGTGGATCTTCTTCCTGGCTTGGTATGCCCCCAGAGTAGGTGTGTTTCACCGAACTGGGTCAACAATTGGTTGGTATTTTTATCTTCAACACTTTATAATTCTGTCTAGGTAAAACTGTAATGTTGTAACAGATGATGTCTTTGAACATGTTAAGACATCGTGCTGATATCTGTGCAGAAGAAATAGAACTGCAAAGGCTGTTTGCTCTCTGCTGATCATGTGCAACAGATGAACAAAACTAGACACATCGGTGTTCTATCCTCTGCACCTTCAAAGCAGATCTGGCACAGCTTGGTTAAACTGTGCTTCTGTGACTCTTCAGTACTAAATCATAAAAATTGGGTATCTACCTTCCAGTGTATTTATTATGTCATATCAGATGTTTAGACATTGAGTATAACATCTGAAGACTGGCATACACCAGAATTTCAATATGTACAACATTAATACTATGATATTTACATGTTAATGATATTCAGAATGAAAAACAAGCAAAGTCAGAAAGACTTACCTTGAACCTGGAGCGTGCTTGGAGCTTTGAGCTGCTACCTTTGGATGTTCTGGTGTCAGCGTGAGTGACAAGAGAGTGGTTGTGCTCTTTGATTCAAAGGGGGGAACAAAAGGCTTTGTTTCAGATTTACGAATGTTGTCCCTGCTTCCTCTTCTCTCTTTTAGACTCTTGGAATTTTAGCAGGGGTTCAACTCTTTTCTTTCTCAAATTTCCCCCCTTTTTCCAGTTGCCAATGGAGTTCTATTTATAGGCAAACGTTTTGTAGTTTGGAGATGTCAAGTGGCACCAAAGTCATACGCTAGATGCTGACTTACTCTTGAAGTAAGCTTAAACAAGTGTGGTTTAATGCATCAAGTGGGATGGTTAACAGCGTCTAAGCTGGATTTGTCAGCATGAATTAAGGAAAAGTAGAAACAACGCATGAGCCTAGCATACTTTTGCACAACAGTTTGTCTTCCCAAGACAGTAGGGGTACACGTGGTGAAAATCCTTTGGATAAAGACTCAGAAAGTGATTGTGAGCATTAATGACGATGAGACTTATCACAACCAGAAATCCTGCCACGTGAGATTCTACACCAAGGCTTAGTTCTGGATCAGAAGTTCTGCTTCAACATAGCATCCAACCTCCGATCTTTGTATCTTCTAACTCCATCATGTTCTGAAGGAGAACATTGCTTCCACATGTTCTGATTAAAGCGTCATATTCTGAACCAGAGAACATCGCTTCCATATATTCTGATTGAAGCCTCATGTTTTGAACCATGTTTGCAACCTCTGACTGAAGCTTTTTGTGAAAACTTGCCCAGAAGTTCTGACCAAACTCTACCTTGAGAGTGTCCAGAATTTGCTGAGCGTTATGGTGATAACCTGGTCAGAAGTTCTGAGTTTTGTCATGCTTCTTAAACACTTAGAAAAGTTCTAAATATTTAAAATTTAACTTTTTCAAAGTAAAATTTGACTTTTAAATTTTTAGATGAAACAAACTTCATATTCCAAAATGTCTCGATGAAATATGATTTTTGAGATTTGATTTTGATCCAAAAGTCAAAGTTAGACTTCTCAGTGTGCAAATGACCATTTTGCCCTTGCGGGTGACTTTTCTTGAAAAATTGCAGTTCAAGGCTTGAAATTGGATGGAAGCAAACTTGAGGATCCAGGGTGATTCCTTGAGAAATGAGAGGGAAAATTTTGGGGTACAACAGCTGCCCCTGTTCAATCTTCTTACACCTGAAGAGTTAGATTGGTAAGTCTGCCATTCATGACTTGAAGGTGGAAGATGATTGAACACTAGAGTGCCCATAAAATTTGCACTCGAAGATGTGTTAGTTGATTATGTAGGGAATGGGCTTAAAGATGTCATTTGGAGAGGTAATGGATAGTTGTTGGAGATGGGCTTAAAGATGCCATCCAGAGGTGATTGTTGAACTGTATTTGAATGAGTGACAGAATGACATCCGAATCTGGATCGTATCTGGACTGTATCGGAAGGTTGGGTTGTTTGAGCTGGTCGAGTAGATAGTTGTCCTGTCTGGTTTCAGGTATTAATCTCTGACCTGAGAAAGAAAGATAGTTTTCCTGGCTTATTACAAGTATTAATCTTCAATCTCTTCATGTAGATAGTTTTCCTGGATTGTTACAGGTATTAATCTACAATCAGTCATCTACAAATAGTTTTCTTGGCTTGCTACAGGTATTAATCTGGAACTTGAAAATTTTGGTCGATGAGATAGTTGTCCTGTCTGGTTTCAGGTATTAATCTCTGACCTGAGAAAGGAAGATAGTTTTCCTGGCTTGTTACATGTATTAATCTTCAATCTCTTTATGTAGATAGTTTTCCTGGCTTGTTAATCTACAACCAGTCGTCCACAGATAGTTTTCCTGCCTTGCTACAGGTATTAATCTGGAACTTGAAAAGGTTGGTCGATGAGAAAGTTGTCCTGTCTGGTTTCAGGTATTAATCTATGACCTGAGAAATAAAGATAGTTTTCCTAGCTTGTTACAGGTATTAATCTTCAATCTCTTTATGTAGATAGTTTTCCTGGCTTGTTACAGGTATTAATCTATAATCAGTCATCCACAGATAGTTTTCCTAGCTTGCTACAGGTATTAATTTGGAACTTGAAAAGGTTGGTCGATGAGATAGTTGTCCTGTATGGTTTCAGGTATTAATCTCTGACCTGAGAAAGAAAGATAGTTTTCCTGGTTTGCTACAAGTATTAATCTTCAATCTCTTCATGTAGATAGTTTTCCTGGCTTGTTACAGGTATTAATCTACAATCAGTCGTCCACAGATAGTTTTCCTGGCTTGCTACAAGTATTAATCTGGAACTTGAAAAGGTTGGTCGATGAGATAGTTGTCCTGTCTGGTTTCAGGTATTAATCTTTGACCTGAGAAAGAAAGATAGTTTTCCTAGCTTGCTATAGGTATTAATCTCCAATCTCTTCATGTAGATAGTTTTCCTGGCATGTTACATGTATTAATCTACAATCAGTCGTCCACAGATAGTTTTCCTGGCTTGCTACAGGTATTAATCTGGAACTTGAAAAGGTTGGTCGATGAGATAATTGTCCTGTCTAGTTTCAGGTATTAATCTCTGACCTGAGAAAGAAAGATAGTTTTCCTGGCTTGCTACAGGTATTAATCTTCAATCTCTTCATGTAGATAGTTTTCCTGGCTTGTTACAGGTATTAATCTACAATCAGTTGTCCACATATAGTTTTCCTGGCTTGCTACAAGTATTAATCTGGAACTTAAAAAGGTTGGTCGATAAGATAGTTGTCCTGTCTGGTTTCAGGTATTAATCTCTGACCTGAGAAAGAAAGATAGTTTTCTTGGCTTGCTACAAGTATTAATCTTCAATCTCTTCATGTTAATAGTTTTCCTGGCTTGTTACAGGTATTAATCTACAATCAGTCGTCCACAAATAGTTTTCCTGGCTTGCTACAGGTATTAATCTGGAACTTGAAAAGGTTGATGGTAACCATCTGTTGATTGACCTTTCCTGAAAAAGGTAGAACTTTAGTTGTATGCAATGTCGTGATGCATGAAATGCATGATGTCATGATGTTCTCAAAATAAATGAGATTGTGTCGTATTCACTTTGTGATACGGTGGGAGAACTGACTTGAGGTTTTGCGTTTGTGTTCGCAAATGTTTCGGTTTAGCAAGAGTCGCCACCGACTTTTTATTTTATCCAAAGGAAAGGTGAAAAAGCACAGGAAAGACCTTTGAGATGTTTTCTTGGGTTCGGGGGGTAGATTATGAAAAGGGAAGGTGCAAGAACCATTTTCATCCATGGTTATCCATGGTCTCTTAGTTACTTGTTTAGATCACTTGCTTTTGCTTTTCAATTGTTTGAAATGGTGCTTTGTGTGTGTGGTTTTGAAAATGTTTTGAAAAGAGACCATCGTCGTGGAAACTTTTGTAATGATTCTTGTTTGAATGTATACAAAGGTGTATTTTAATTTGAAAAGATGTTTCAATGTTTGCAAGTTTTGTTTTGGGAAATGTTTGAAATTGTGTTGTGAGGTGTGTTTGAAAATAGCAAGAATGTTTTTGCAAGTTTTGATCAAGTTACTAAGAGTCGTCTACCCTATTTTACTCAAAGATCTTTCCTACACATTTTTGACCCTTTTGACAATGTTGCTTTACCATTGTATTTGGTAAACAACCTTGTATTAGGATATTAAACGGGACAGGCGCGGGTCATCGTTTTGACCATGATAGCAATATTGCCAAGTATCTTTAGCAACTTTTTTGAGGGACTAGATCATTTTGTATAGGCAACCAAGATAGCGTCATCGAGGGATTATGATCTTTTGTTTTGTTTTTGTTTTGCCAAGATACTCAACATGCATAACATGGCCATTTTAAAGGCAACAAGTGGATGAAAACCTAGGGGTGCATGTGTGCATTGTGTTGTCAATTTACATGCTTTTTGTCTTTGTATTAGTCAAGATATTTGTTTTGATTTTGGATTTTTGCATACAAACCCTAATCTCTAACATGGCATATTTGAAAGCATAAAGTGCGCAAAATAAATCTACGACTATTACAACATTGATATGGGGAGGGGGATACAATTTTTGAATATGAGATTATTTTACAAGAAATTAAAACCCTAATATTTACTATTACATCCAAATTGAATAAATGGTACAAATAAATAAATAGACAAGTATTTAAATGGTCAATTAGATAAATATGCAAAATATTATGAATATGCAAAAAAATGTTTTTATTTATTTTTATGTATGTAAAAATAATATATTTAATATATTAAAAAAATAGAAATAAAAGATTATTTTTGTTAAGGGAAAAACCCTAAATTTTGTTTTAAGAAAGTATATTTATTAATATTATTTATTTATGTACAATAATAAAAATATATACGAGTGTCAAGAAATAAAAATGTATTAGAAAAATATTATTTTTAAGAAGGGTGAAAACCCTAGTTTTCTTTTAAGAAAGTATATTTATTAATATTATTTATATACAATAAAATAAAAATAATGAGATATGTACAAATGTCAAAAAAATGAAAATATATTAGAAAAATATTATTTAAGTATGCAAATAATAATAATAAAAATATAATTTTTTTAATGTATTATCTTCAAGTTTTTTATTAAAGAAAATAAAAATATATTCTAATTAATAATTATTTTCGTGTTAGAAAAATAAAATAAAATATAAAAATAAATGTGAAAATTTATAAAAATATTTTTGGTACTTTTTTATGTTTAGAAAATATAAAAATAAAATCAGAAATGAAAAATAAATATAAAAATACACAAATATAAAGAAATGGGCCAGGGGGTGCAATCAGCAAGGCATGAGGTGCAAAAAGTGAGCCAAGCCAAAGCCCAGCCCACTGAACTTCATCTTCAACCTTTGTCAAACAAAAACGCGCGCCCTGTACAAATATCCAGATCCTGCATACGTGCTCTAATGCAAAAACTCATAACACCAAAGTTGTAGCATTTGTCAAGACGATTTCAACCATATAAGAAACTTAATCTAACTCTTAAAGACCAGAGAGAATTTCTCTGGCCCTAATTTTTAACCTAATTTTTTCAGGAAGTTCATGAATCAAATTCTCTTAACACGTTTAACTTAAATGAAAACTGAGCATATGTACAACTTCAGGGCTATGAGTACTACATTTTTATTCACAAACCTAAGCCTAATGATTCATAAATAGAGAGATAGAAAGTTGCCAAATACATGTTTCAGATGAACTCGTGTATGGCAGTGTGGAGCTTTTCAGTGAGGCCTGAGATGTTTGGGAGCTTGCTTGAACTTCCTCTGACCTTCCCCAATGCCTAGTTTGCTTTGAATGTGCTTGAACAAGCTTGTAGAACTCAACCTGCACAAGCTGAAAACAGAAATGGTGAAGCTTGAAAATGGAGTTACAGTCACTGTCTAATGATTGGGATAGCTTGGATAGGTTATATGGAATGTATTGGAACAAGTTTGGGGCAAAACGCACGAGCAACTTGTGAGATGGAAGTGGAACTGCAGGGAGTGCCATGTTTTGCAAGTTTTTGGTGTTTTGATGTTTAAGAGTGTTTGAGGGATGGAGGGCTCGTGTTTCTGGCTCAAGGGAATTTGTAAAACTTGTTTCAAATGCTTGCAAGGGTTGGTTATAACAGATATGCAAGTTGTGTCTCTTTGGGAAGTTTTCTTGTATTTTAAGCAAAAGTAAACAAGTGATGCAAGACAGGCCTGTACAAGCTATCTACCAGCTTGTACTTTATGATATTGGCCCCCTCAATTTGTGGATATTATTTGTTGTACAAGATTTTTCTCAAGGCTCAAGAATGCAATTTGACATCAAGCAAATTTGACAAAAATGGCAATGTTGCCTTTTTGCTATTTTTGGATTAATCTCTTGTGTAATCCTCCCATGATCAGAACAAAGCCTCAAACCAATGGATTTTCATTTAATTATTGAGTATGAAAGGGTTTAGGGACCTGTAATCAAGTACAAACAATGCTGGATGGAAGTTGCAACTTGTATCAACAATAAAATGCCATGGATCAAAAGTGAGTTTTTGCCAAATTCAAACCTTCAATTCTCCCTAACCAAAAATGATTTTGGAGAGTTCTTGGACATTTTGGAAAGCTTGTAACATGCTATACAATCCATATTTGAAATTAATTTTGAGATTCCAAGTGGAACTATGTGAAAAATGGTCATGAAGATAGGTCAAAATCCTGCCTAAACTAGGGCAAAATTTCACTAAGTTAAAAGTTTCATGGACCCTTGTTCCAAAAATCATAACTTGAGATCCAAGCTTATTTTGGGAAAACTTTGTGAATCAAAGTTGTATACTTTGTGGAGGACTAAAACTTTCATGTTGGAAGTTTTTTTTGAGTCCAATTGCATCATGGTGAAAATGTTGGGCAAAGTTGGGGAAAATTAAGGAAATTTCATAACTTAGAAAAATTCTAAGTTATGAAAATTTTCAATCTTAAACCCTAATTTGAAAAATTGGGTTTCTTGATGAAAAAGTTTCATGTTTTGACACATCTTGATGAAAAATGACCCTTGGCACTTGATTTTGACCAAAAAGTCAAAGTTTGACTTTTTAGTGTATAATTGATTTTTGATCAGTTGACTGGAAAATTCATCTGTCAATCCAATGCATTTGAGATCTTTTGAACCTTGTGAATAGGTCAAGATGATGCCATTGAGTCCTTGAACCCATGCTTGAACCCAATTTGCCATTGGCTAGGTGAAAAATCAGAAATTGCCCTTATACAGTCAAAACCCTAGAAATGACCATTTTGCCCTTTTAATGATCTGATCAAATTTCTTGAGGAGTTGTAGTCAAAACTTGATCAAATGGTTCATATGAGTCTATAATGTTGATGTGGATCAAAAATTATGAGTTTTGACTGTAAATTGGTCACAGTTGACTTTTTCCCTAATATAGCTAATTTCTAGGTCAACTGTCCAATTGACTGGGTAAAAATTTGATTCAAAGCTTGAAACTTGGTAGAGGTAATCTTGTAAGTCCAACATGAAGTATTAAAGTCAATTTGAGCATTGAAAGTCCAAAAATCCCTGTGCAAACTCAAACCCTAATTCAGGTCATCAGTGCAAGGAGATGTCTTGAGAAGAGCAAACCCCAGCTTGGCCTTGAGCTCAAAGAGTCTTGTGAGGAGAAATCTTGATAAAATGAGAGGGAAAATTTTGGGGTACAACACACTTATCATGTATGCAAATAGGTTGTGTGACATGTTTATTGAAGTGTATCTTTGTCTGTTAAATCCTGGACTGCTGTTGAAGAGTTGGTGTGTCTTCAAACTTTGCTTAGAATATTTCCACCGGGGATTCCTGTTTTGTTGTGTGAGGATAATTCCGTTGGGGAAAGTTGAGAACTCTATGGAGAGTATCGATTCCTGCTTGGGGGAAAAAGTTCAGGAGTCTCAGTTGTCCGTTGCTCTACTGGGGAGTCGAAGTTGAACTAATATCTGGTCGGGTCCAGGTTTCACAGTAACTTGCCAGGGATTGTAGAGTAGTCTACTGTGGAAAAGGAGTTATGGTCCTTTGATTTGTAGTAGTTGGAGAGGCAAACTCAAGCTGGGGAATCCTGCCGTTTGTTGGGGAAATAAACCCTGTTGTCGGTCTGCTTGAGAGGTGACGACTTCGTTGGGGGAAAGTCCTCGAGGATTCTTGAGGTTATCTCAGCTGGGGAAAGGTTTTCAAAGATTAAACTCTGGCTGGGAGTCATCCTATGAGAAGGATTTTGGGGAGTTTTTTCATTTCCCCTAGCAGCAAATGTTTGTGGTATTGCCAAAAAATGTTTGATTGTACGTAACCCTTTGGTGAGATTGGCGTTCAATGCCCCAAGTAATGGAGATGGAGACATGCCTCTGGTTATTCTGCAATTCTTGGGATATTTCTTGGAATCTTGACTGGACTTCCCCAGGTGTGCTCGGATAGTGACATGTCACGCCCCCCTGTTGATAGGAGATTTGTCAATGGAAGGGTCATCCTTCTTGAATTGATTTTGTTTACTGAGAGAGCTTTTGTTCACTGAATATTCGTTGTGTGAATTTCTCTGCTGTCAAATAAATAGCCATATGCAAACAATGATATTCAAGTAATGCAAAGTTTATGTTTATCTTGAAGTTTTTGAAAATGCGTTTTAGCGAGTAAAGAAATTTTGTAAGAAAAATTTAACTCAGGATTTTGAGTAAAGCCTTACAGGAGTCAGGATACCTTTTGTAACAGTATACTTTCGAACTAACCCATGCTTCAATTAGGACTTTTGAAGGGTTGTAACGTGGCTTGGTTCACGGTTTAAGAAACAAAGGATAAAGGCTCAAATGTATTTGTACCCACCCGTTCTTCGTGATGTTCTTCACTCCTAAGCTCATGTAATTGTACGTTTGAACTCCAATTGAGTCTGGTAATGACATTTTAGTGATGGTTCAGACAAGTTAAGTTTGTCGGAAGGCAGTCATTTTTGCAATATTTTTCATGTTGTCGAGGATTTGTAGTGACCCCTTTGATTTGTTATCCCTAATTTTTGCCTGACTGTTCTCGTTTTGAGATTACAGTCAGAGGGATGCCCCAGTTTTCTTAAGTCTCCTTTGTAGGTTTTGACTTAGTGGGCTTTTCTTTTTTTTCTTCTTTTTTTCTTTGAGAGATAATGACTGCCTATGTGATAGGGAACCATCACCGTCAGAGGAATGTTTCTTGACGTCATTCGTTATATTACGAGATGAGAGTTTGCGGCTAAATGCACGTTTGAATTAACTGAGAGACTATCCTGCCCTAAGTTTTGTTTAAAGGTTTCAATTTGTGTTAAAACATAAAACTTCTACTTCTTTGGCTCGAAGGGGTTGACTAGGGATTATCTTCCTTATAACTCCAGTGTTTAGGATTTGAAAGAATGTCTGTACATCGTCAGCAAGGTCTGTTCAAAAGCATATTGTATGAGATTATGGCATTGTTTTCGTCATCCTCCCTCTAAAGGCTTGTAACTTTTAGCAAGAGTTGAATGTCATAAAGAGAGTAAAAATCATAGTTTAAATGTAATGAAAATGAGTGGATCAAATCAAGATAAACATATGAAATGCATTAATGAAACAAAGTTTGACATTAATAGATAATTGTTTGAATAACAAAAGAAATTACAATTGAAAATTCAAATGAACAAAAGCCTCTTTGTTTGAACTTGTCACTTTAGGAGGTAGGCCTTTGGCAGAAGAATTCAGTCTGACCATCTTGTGTGAACTCCAGCATTCCTTCTTCGATCAGGTTTTCAATCTTGTACTTCAATGCCCAATAATCGTTTGTATCATGTCCAGGACTATCAGAATGATAGGCACACCTGGCATCGGGATTGTAGCTGGGAGAAAAAGTTTTGGGATATGGATGAGGTCCTATTGGTGTAATCAGATTCATCCTCAGCATGTGTTGTAAAGCTTGGGACAGTGGTATGTTGATGTTGGTAAACTGTCTTTTAAGCTCGCTTTGCATTTGCTTATTTTCCGGTTGATGTTGACGAAGTCGTTGTTAGGCTCGTGACGTGGAAGCAAATTGGGAAGGTCTTCTCTCCCTTAAACCGACTTCTTGTCTCATGGGCAGCTGAATGACGACCTGATCCCCAATTCTAGATGTTTTCCCCATTTGGTTACATCCATCTTGACGAAGCTTGTTGATGAGGACTCTCAGCTCTTCTTGTCCCTGAGCCAAGTTTTGGATAAGATCCATCTGGCCCACCAGTTGTCCCATCATCTGGACTTTCATTACGGATATCTCAGTTTATAGATGCTCCAACTAGTCATTTTTGTTGCCCTCAGGATTCCCCATGATCATGCCCATAGTGAGAAGAGCTTTCCCTTCTTCTTGCCCCTTGGATAGGTTCAAGAATATTTCTCGAAGTTGAGCGTTTTGAGCCTGGATGTCCTTGATAGTCTGCTCTAGAGCCATCTCTACTGAAATAAACAGTAGGAAGATAAGGAGATCTGTGTGGGAGAAACCTTTCATGATATGTGGATGCATGTTTTCAAGGATGCATGTTTTCAAGGATCTCGCGGGGTAAGTAGTCACTTACAGTTTTGGTTGGAGAACTTTGTATCGGTGGATGTCCTTCCACAAGAATTAAGCTCACCATAACAAGTGGGTCATAGCCTTTGACTTAAGTTGTTGTACTTGATCTTTGACGGTGCTTGGTTAGAGGAAAATAAATCCTCTTTCCCCTTGATAAACATCTGGTTCAACGTGACCCTGCATCATAGGCCCTCGAGATCCTTGAAATGCTATGGTCCAATGTTATTGAAAATGCTATGTTATGATGTTATGTACAAACATGTGAGGTAAGCAAGTTTATATACAAATAATCATATTCACACAA
This sequence comes from Vicia faba, assembly GCA_948472305.1. Lineage (NCBI taxonomy): Eukaryota > Viridiplantae > Streptophyta > Magnoliopsida > Fabales > Fabaceae > Vicia > Vicia faba. Next base: position 1,453,293,684 of record OX451739.1, read on the forward strand.
AGTAGACAAGTCCTTAGGTTTAGGCTTGCATGGGGTTTGTAGGTAAGTACCCTCTTGAAGTTTAGTTGGCTCAACCTATCCTAGTAATAGTAACCGGGTTCTAAGGGATCTCAACATCACCGATCTTTCTCCCAGCTTCGTTCAATAGGAGATTGACTCGCAACCAAACAAAACTCAGGAGTCAAACCTCAATGAGTGTAGCATCGAGTATCTACCAACTTCGGACTGCACCAAAGCCGGTCATCTCACTACGTCCTAATGGCCAAGTTGGTCAAGTAAGGTTCTAAGGTCAGTTGATACTTCACGACACCACGCGGCGGCCCTGTACTCTCCTTGATTGACTCAAGGGTTACCGGTACCAACCAAAGTGCCACATCAACGTAGCTACTGCTTCAACCGTGTCAGTATACCCTACACGGTTCCCTCACAGTTTATTACTACTTACCTAAAAGGTGTCCCCAAATCCGGGTGTAGGATTTCTAACAGTAACCCAAACAAGGACCAATAATGTAAAGTAAACAAATCAAACAATGTAAGCAAGTAAAAATGATCTATCCCTAAGGTAACCCCACTTTTAGGATAATTCCCCAGCAGAATCGTCAGTTCTGTGATACGGTGGGAGAACTGACTTGAGGTTTTGCGTTTGTGTTCGCAAATGTTGCGGTTTAGCAAGAGTCGCCACCGACTTTTATTTTATCCAATAAGGAAAGATGAAAAAGCACATGAAAGACCTTTAGAGATGTTTTCTAAGGTTCGGGGGGTAGATTATGAAAAGGGAAGGTATTAGCACCCCTTTCATCCATGGTTTTCCATGGGCTCTTAGTCACTTGCTTTTTGTTTGAATGTGTTTGTGGTGTGAGTTTTGAAATTATTTTGAAAATGTAACTTTGTAATGATTCTTGTTTTTATAAGAACGCATACAAAGTGTTTGTTTCGAAAATAGTTCAAAGAGGTGTTTGTGAGTGTATAAAATGTTTTTGTTGTGAGCAAGCGAGTAACTGAGAGCGGACCTACCTACTCAAAAGGTCTTAGATGTGCTTTTCCTCCTCCTTTAGATGTTGCTATCTTACCATTGTTTTGGTAAGAAGCCCCATCGTTGGATGTGAAGGGACGGGTATGGGACATTTGTATAGTCATAGAAGGCAACCCATGGGATGTTTTTAGCAATGTCGTTTAGGGACTAGATCGTTTACCGAAGGCAACATCGAGGGTCATCGAGGGACTACGATCTTTTATCGAGGGTCTTTGCTAAAACGCCCATGTTCGAGGGACATGGCTATTTTTCTGATAGGAAACAAAGTGAGATTACCCTAAGGGTGCATGTGTGCAAGTGTGTTTGATTGCATGCATTTTAGTCTTGATTAGGGTGATCTATTTGTTGATTTTATCTCTTGCCATACACACCTAATTACTATACAGTATAAGGAAAACAGTAAATTGCGGAAAATGAAATTCTACGCTATTACAATATTTAGGGGATGGGGGTACATATGTACGAATGGGGATTGCAAGTAAAAATAAGTCATAAGTTACTATTACAACCATATTTAAATGTACAATATAAGAAAGAAATGGACTTGTTTAGAAAATGTTTTTTTGTCTTAAGGAAATAAATTAAAAGGAAAATATTTTTATGTTTTTTAATGTTAAAAAAAAAGAGTTAATATTAAAAATGATGAAAAAGAAAATAAATGAAAGATAGAAACAATGTTGCTGCAAGCAAAATACCAAGGATCAGAAGTTCCAGAGTCAGGAGCGTTGTGACTCAGCAGGAAACGTCAGTGGGTATCAGAAGTTCTGAGTTGGTACACTCTGAGATCCTACAAGACACGTTAGAGGAAAAACACAGAAGTTATGGATTGCTATGTGTTGAACTTCTGAATGTTAGAACAGTGAGAAAACCTCAGAAGCTCTGTGCGTGTCAAAATAGTAGGAAGAACTCAGAAGTTCTGTATGGTGCTAAGACAATGAACAAACAGTCAGCAGTTCAGCATGTTATCAGCGCATGAAAATTAGAAGTTCAGTGTATTTGACATGTAAGGAGAACTCAGAAGTTCTGTGCTGTGTTAGAACAGTGAGTGAATCATCAGAAGTTCTGAATTGTGCTGAGTCAGTGAGTGAATATTATTAGTTCAGTGCGTTATCAGCATGTAAGAATCAGAAGTTCAGTGTGAGTTAACAATGAGGAAAATCATAGAAGTTCTGTGTGTTAAAATAGTGAAGAGAACTCAGAAGTTCTGTGTGTGTTTAACAGTGAGAAAAATCATAGAAGTTTTGTATGTTAAAACTATGAATGAATATCAGAAGTTTTAATGCCATATTTCAACACTCAATCAGCACATCAGTAATCTATTCAGTTTTCAACAATCAGCAAGTCAGAAGGATAAAAAGCATAATAGTTTACAGAAGTTCTAATCCTGATCCTGAGCCTAGCCTTAATCAAGAAGTTCTGATCCACACTTTTTCTACTTAAGCAATGATATGTACAACATTAATACTATGATATTTACATGTTAATGATGTTCAGAATGAAAAACAAGCAAAGTCAGAAAGACTTACCTTGAACCTGGAGCGTGCTTGGAGCTTTGAGCTGCTACCTTTGGATGTTCTGGTGTCAGCATGAGTAGGAGAGTGGTTGTGTTCTTTGATTCAAAGGGGGGGAACAAAAGGTTTTGTTTCGGATTTGCGAATATTATCCCTGCTTCCTCTTCTCTCTTTTAGACTCTTGGAATTTTAGCAGGGGTTCAGCTCTTTTCTTTCTCAAATTTCCCCCCTTTTTCCAATTGCCAATGGAGTTCTATTTATAGGCAAAGGTTTTGTAGTTTGGAGATATCAAGTGGCACCAACGTCATACGCTAGATGCTGACTTACTCTTGAAGTAAGCTTAAACAAGTGTGATTCAATGCATTAAGTGGGATGGTTAACAACGTCTAAGCTATATTTGTCAGCATGAATTAAGGAAAAGTAGAAACAGCGCATGGGCCTAACATACTTTTTCACAACAGTTTGTCTTCCCAAGACAGTAGGGGTACACGTGGTGAAAATCCTTTGGATAAACACCCAAAAAGTGGTTGTGAGCATTAATGACGATGAGACTTATCACAACCAGAAATCCTGCCACGTAAGATTCTATACCAAGGCTTAGTTCTGGATCAGAAGTTCTGCTTTAGCATAGTATCCAACCTCTGATCTTTGTATATTCTGACTCCAGCATGTTCTGAAGGAGAACATTACTTCCACATGTTCTTATTAAAGCATCATGTTCTGAACCAGAGAACATCGCTTCCATATATTCTGATTGAAGCCTCATGTTCTGAACCATGTTTGCAACCTCTAACTGAAGCTTTTCGTGAAAACTTGCCCAGAAGTTCTGACCAAACTCTTCCTTGAGAGTGTCTAGAATTTGCTGAGCGTTATGGTGATAACCAGGTCAGAAGTTCTGAGTTTTGTCATGCTTCTTAAACACTTAGAGAAGTTCTAAATATTTAAAATTTGACTTTTCCAAAGTAAAATTTGACTTTTGAATTTTTAGATGAAACAAACTTCATATTCCAACATGTCTTGATGAAATATGATTTTTGAGACTTGATTTTGATCCAAAAGTCAAAGTTAGACTTCTCAGTGTGCAAATGACCATTTTGCCCTTGCGGATGACTTTTCTTGAAAAATTGTAGTTCAAGGCTTGGAATTGGATGGAAGCAAACTTGAGGATCCAGGGTGATTCCTTGAGAAATGAGAGGGCAAATTTTGGGGTACAACATTCGTCTTAAAAAATCATGTTATGCAATATGATGCAAACATATAAGGGTTTCCATGTGCCAAGCACACGCTGGACCACGTATTATTACAAATCGAGATTGAAGCACTCTGAATGCCCATTCCACACTCTTTCTAGCTTATTCTTGGTGTTGTGCAAATAGTTTTCTCTCCTTGCGACATTGAAATGATCTTGACAAATGTAGCCCACTCAGGATATATACCATCCACTAAATAATACCCCATATTATATGGAGTCTCATTGATTGTATATTGCACAGTAGCAGCATGTCCTTCCAAAATATCGTTAAACACATTGGATTGGTTTAGCACATTAATGTCATTGTTTGAACCTACGATACCAAAAAATACATGCCAAATCTATAAGTCTTGTAATGTCACTGCTTCAAGCATGATCGTGTGTTTACCATGATCACCTCGACAAAACTGTCATTTTCATGCAACATGACAATTCTTCATTCCCAATGCATACAATCAATGGAACCTAGCATGCCTAGAAATCCATGTGACTCCCCCATTTGTAAAATATGTTCAACATCATTGTTATTATGCCTTCTCAAATACTCAGCACCAAATACCTCATTCACGCCTCTTATGAATCTCTCTAAGCACTCAATTGCAGTGCTTTCACCAATTCAAACATATTCGTCTACAATGTCAGCGGAAGATTTATATGCCAACATACGAATAGCAGAAGTGCACTTCTGCAATGGTGAAAGACCCATTTTACCAATTGCATTGACCCTCATTTGAAAATATCCATCATAATTTCCAAGGGTTTCTACAATTCGAAGAAACAAATGCCTATGCATTCTGAACCTTCTACGAAATTGGGCTTCCATGTATGTTGGATTTTCTGAGAAGTAGTCATTGAATAATTGTATATGCCCTTCTTCACTATTCCGATATATCACTGATCTTCTTTTTGGCCTTGATGAACTTCTAGATTGACTTTCCTTCTCGATAATTGACAACAATAGTTCTTCATCTGTGTTTTTCATAAGTTCTTCTTCAATCACCTCCAAAAAGGTTTGTTGAGGTTGTTTGAATCCTTGAAGTGAGAGAAGGGTGATAGAAAAATGATAGAAGAACGAGAGAAGGATGAGAGAAGGGTGATAGAAAAATGAGAGAATGATGATAGAAAAATGATAGAAGAATGAGAGAGGGTGGTAGAAAAGTGAGAAAATAATGAAAGTATATATAAGACTAGTTTGAATAACGACTAGTTTGAATAACGACTTGTTTAAATAACAACTAGTTTGAATAACAACTAGTTTGAATAACGGCTAGTTTGAATAATATTTTAATATAATAAATACTAGAAAATTGCATCTTGTTGTACCCCAAAATTTTCCCTCTCATTTCTCAAGAAATCTCTCATAAGATCTCCATTGATTCAAGATTATACAAGGTTTGATCAACTAAAGACACCTCCTCAGCACTGACAACTCAAAATTAGGGTTTGAGTTTGTACAAAGTTAATTGAAATTCTAATGTCTTGTATGACCTTCATGGATCATTAGGAACCTTCAAGATTTCTCATGTCAAGTTTCAAGCTTTGGATCACATTTTTGCTCAGTCAATTGACCAATTGATCTAAAATCAACTATATTAGGGGAAAAGTCAACTATGGTCAACCTACAGTCAAAATTCAAGATTTTGGATCCATATCAACATTATGAACTCATATATGTCAATTTATCAAGTAGGATCACAATTCCTCAAAGAAATTTGATCAGAACACTGTTGTACCCCAAAATTTTCCCTCCCATTTCCTCAACATTTTCTCATCACAAGACCCTTGGAGCTCAAGATCCAGTTAGGGTTTCCTCTGCTCAAGACTTCTCCTTGCACTGTTGACCCAAATTAGGGTTTGTGTTTGAACAAAGATATTTTGACCTAAAATTCCTAAGATGACTTTCATGCTTCATGTTGGACTCCCAAGTTTATCCATACCAAGTTTCAAGTCTTGATTCCAAATTTTGCCCAGTCAATTGGACAGTTGACCTAGAAATCAACTGTATTGGGGAAAAAGTCAACTGTGGCCAATTGACAGTCAAATCTCATGAAAATTGACCCACATCAACATTATGAACTCATATGGACCATTTGGTCAAGTTTGGATCACAATTCCACAAGAAATTTGATCAGATCACCAAAAGGGCAAAATGGTCATTTTTAGGGTTTTGACTGCACAAAGGCAATTTTTGACTGTTTGACCTAGCCAATGGCAAACCAAACTCACATATGGACTCAAGGACCACATGGAATTGTCTTGACATACTCAACAAGTTCAAAAGATCCCAAATGCACAAAATTGACAGTTGAATTTCCCAGTCAATGGATCAATTTTGACTGTATACTGAAAAGTCAAACTTTGACTTTTTGGTCAAAATCAAGTGTCAAGATTCATTTTTCATCAAAACATGCCAAATAATGAAACTTGTTCATCAAGAAATCAAGAATTGCAAATTAGGGTTTGAAATGAAGATTTTTCATAACTTAGAATTTTTCTAAGTTATGAAAAACCCTAATTTTTTCCTAACTTTGCCCCACTTTATCACCAAGATTCATTTGGATTCAAGCAAAAGTCAAAACATGAAAGTTGTAGCCTATTTCAAAATCTACAACATTGATTCACAAAGTTTTCCCAAAAGAAGCTTGTAGCTCAAGTTACAATTTTCGGAACAAGGGTACCAAACCATTCTTAACTTAGAGAAATTTTGAACCATTTTAGGCAGGATTTTTGCCTAACTTCAAGACCATTTTTCACATACTTCCACTTGAAATTTCAATTTTCATTTCAAAGATGGATTGTAGTACACATTCCAAGCTTTCCAAAATGTCCAAGAACTCATCAAACAACCTCATGGTTAGGGAGAATCGAATTTGGCAAGTTGGGAAAAACTCACTTTTGATTTGGCCAATTTACATGTTCATACATTTGTGCCATTTTGAATTCAGCATGCTTTCCTTGATTACAGGTCCTATATCCCATTTGCACTCAATAATTTAATGCTAACTCATTGTGCCAAGACCTTATTTTGTGTGTTCAAGCATTGTATGCAAAACTAAGCCATAAATAGAAAAAGCAAATTAGCTATTCTTGAAAAGTTGGACTTTATGTCAAATGCAAATCCAAGCAAGTACAGGGCAAATCCTTTTGGCACAAGTTTATGAACAAAACACACTGATCAAGGCCAAGGTATGCAGCATAGATTGGGGGCCTGCATCAGTCTAGAACACCACTTGGACATTTGTTGCTTAAAGTTGAAGAAAACTAGCATAACACATAACAACTATCATTCCTGTCAAGGCAAGCTTAAGAAAAGACTTTGTACACTTTCTAAACATCCTAACTGAGCTAGAACACGAGCCAACCATCTCCATTGCCTTCTCAAACACAAAATCACCCTCAAACTGCCCCAAACAGGGTACCTGCTGCAGATTGAGTTCCATAGCTCAATCCTTTCATGCATTCTTGCTAAAATCACTTCAAACACATCCCATATCATCCCTTGAAACTATTCCAAGCCTCAAACACGACCTGTAACACTCCCAAGCAACATCACCATTTTCATTTTCTTGTTTTGCAGTTGAAGTTCCATAACACGATTCTCTTGGTTTCCAAAGAAAGTAAAGCTTGGAATAGCATCCCTGGACATCAAGGAAGCTGTACCAATCATCATCTTGCATTGAAAACACCTCCATCACCAGATATGATTCCAACTGAACAGGTAAGTTCATGAACTCGTATCTCTCTATCCAGGCATTGTTAGCTTTAGGTTTGTGAAGAAAATATGTCACATTCATAGCCCTGAACATGCCCATGTAATTAGTTTTCATTTATGTTACGTGTGCTATGAGAATTTGATGTCTGAACATGGAACAAAAACTAGGTCAGGAATTGGGGGAGAAGAAATTCTCTCTCATTTCTGAGAGTTAGATTGATTTCTTTATATGTCTAGAATCGTGGCTTCAAGCTCTACAGGTTTCATGTTGAAAGATTTGGCAAAGGATCAAGGAATCTGGAGATAGAAAACGCGCGTGGATGGTTGTTCAAACATGTTCTGAGGTTGAAGACAAAGTCTTCTTGGGCTGGGCCTGAGTTGACTTTCTTTTTGCACCCTTTTGTTGCTTTTACACCCCCTTGGCCCATTATGCTTATTTTTATGATTTTTTGACCTTTTCTTTTTTGTTCTGACTTATTTATTTTTTCTCATAATATTAAAAATATAAAAAATATTTTTCACACCATTTTTGTATTTATTAGGGATTTATTTGTTTAAATATATGTTTGTACATAAATAAATACCTAGATATACTTTTATTTAAAAAATACTAAAAAATAATGTAAACACATTTATTTTCTAATTTTTATTTTATTTTATCTTCTGAAAATATTTTATATAAAATATACCTTTTTTTTTATTAAATATTATTATTTTGTATATATAATATATATTTAGTAAATAATACAAATACATATATATATTAGTATATTTAGGTTAAAAAATACAAAATATATACATTTTTATTTTTATTAATAATTAACATTAAAAATACCTTTTTGATAAATATACTTCATTTTTATTTTATTTTTGTACATAATTAATAAACATTGTATATATTAAATAATTAATACTTTTTATTTGCAAAATTAGGGTTTTGCCCTAAATACATAAAAACTCAAAAAAATTAATACTTCTTATTTTGTTCATTTGACACATAAAAAAATACTTCTTTTTCATACATATAAAAAGCCTTTTTGCATCTTACATATTTATTTTATTTATTTTATTTAATTTGTGCAATTAAATATCTTGTAAATTCTCAATTTGATGTAATAGTCTAGGTTTAAATTCCTTGTCAAAATACCCCCATTTGAACATTTGTACCCCCCTTCCCATATATTGTGTTGTAATAACTTAGGTACTTTATTTTTCGCACTTTAGTGCTTTCTAATTATACCATGCTAGAATTAGGGTTTGTATGCAAATCAATTAACCAAAATAGTTTGACCTAATTTCAAGATAAACAAGCATGAAAATGGACAACACTAATCACACTTGCACCCCTAGGGTATTCCACTTGTTGCCTTCAATAATGGGCCATATTGCATGTTAGGTCTCTTTGGGCAAAACAAACACAATTCAAATGATCATAGTCCCTCGATGACGCTTTCGAAAGTTGCCTAAAAAATGATCAAGTCCCTCCAAGGAAAAATAGCCCAAAGATACTTGGCACCATTGCAATTATGGTCTAAACGATGACCCGCGCCCGTCCCTTTCACATCCTAACACAAGATTGTCCACCAAATACAATGGTGGAACAAAATTGTTAAAAGGGTTAAAAACATAGGAGAAATCTTTGAGAAATTTAGGAGTAGACAAACTCTTAGTTACTTGAATCAAACTTGCAAAACAAAACACTTGCCTATTTTTTAAAACCACACATCACTACACTTTCAAAACAACTTTCAAAAACAAATGAAAACCTTTTCAAAAGACATACACCTTTGTATACATCCCAACATGGATCATTACAAAGGTTGCCACCACATTGGCTTCTTTTCCAAACATTTTCAAACCCACACACACAAAGCACCATTTCAAACAATTGAAAATTAAGGCAAGTTGATCTAAGCCAGTAACTAAGAGCCCATGGATAACCATGGATAGAAAGGGTGCTAATACCTTCCCTTTCTATAATCTACTCCCCGAACCCAAGAAAACATCTAAAAGGTTTTTGCTGTGCTTTTTAACCTTTCCTTAGGATAAAATAAAAAGTCGGTGGCGACTCTTGCTCAACCGAAACATTTGCGAATACAAACGCAAAACCTCAAGTCAGTTCTCCCACCGTATCACAGAACTGGCGACTCTGCTGGGGATAATTTTAAAAGTGGAGTAACCTTAGGGCTTAGATCACCCTCTTGCATGACTAATTGTTTGATTTGATTGCTTTATATTTTGGCTCTCTTGTTTGGGTTTGCAATCCTACACCCGGATTTTGGGAAACATTCATATATAGCAATACGTTGTGGAAACTGTGCGGGGTATACCGACACGGTCGAAGCAATAGCTATATTAGTGCGACATATTTGTGAGTACCGGTAACCCTTGAGTTCAATCAAGGAGAGTACGGGGCCGCTGAGTGATGTCACCAAGCACTAATGACCTAGAACCTTACTTGACCATCTTGGCCTTTTATTAGGGGTAGTGAGATGACCGGCTTTGGTGCAGTCCGAAGTTGGTAGATACTCGATACTACACTCATTGAGGGTTGTTTTCTTGGAATATTTTGGTCGCTAGTTAAGTGGCTAAACCAAAACAATGAACAATGAAAACAATCCAGTGATATTGAGCTCCTTAGAACCCGGTTACTATTTATAGGACAGGTTTTTAAGCCAACTACACTCAAGAGGGTACTTACCTATGAAACCCCATGCAAGCCTGAAACTAGGGTTTGGTGTGAATTGCTTGTACATATGTTGTGCATACATCATAAACATCATAAAGCATCATATGCATTTACTAACCACTTCAAGGGTTTAGATCTTCATCTTTGTTTTTGTTTTGTAGGTCATGGAAATTCCTCGCAGAAAAACCATCCAAGTTAACCTTGTGAGAATCTCTCCTCAACTCAAGGAGCTCACCTCAAGAATTCCGGAAAGCTCATCCTTCAGTGAAAGACATGGTAGACTGCTCAGCTTAGTCAACACCAACATTGAAGAAGATATGATGAAAGTGCTATTCTAGTTCTTTGACCCTCTTCACCACTGTTTCACTTTCCCTGACTACCAGTTGGTACCCACTTTGGAGGAATTTTCTTAACTCCTGAGAATTCCTATCCTTAATCAACTACCTTTCAACGGTACGGAAAAGGAACCAAAGCCTGAAGATGTTGCTCGAGCATTACATCTACAACCTTATGACATCAAGGGGCATTGGGAAACCAGAAGCGGCGTCAAAGGATTCTTAGCAAAATTCTTGTTTGAGAAGGCACAAGAGTGTTGGAATTCATTGGACCTACAAGCCTTTGAAGAAATTGTGGCACTCCTTATCTATGGGTTGGTCTTGTTCCCAAATCCTGACCAGCTTGTAGAGGTCAACGCCGTCAAAATCTTCTTGTCCAGAAATCCAATACCAACATTGCTTGGGGACATCCTTCACTCATTTTACACACGAACAATGAGAAAGAGGGGTGTTCTCATGTGCTGTACTCCTCTCCTTGCAAGGTGGTTTATTTCGCACCTTCCACAATTTGTCTTGAAGAATGACCAAGGCTCAAGGTGGTCCCAACAGTTGATGACTCTTACTCATTCTGATGTACATTGGTGTTCTCGGTCCAGAGAAAATGTCATCATCGTCGATCGTTGTGGAGAGTTTCCTAATGTTCCTTTACTTGGAATCAAAGGAGGTATCACCTACAACCCTTGCCTAGCTTTGAGGCAATTTGGATATGCACGAAGAGATGGCCCTCACGACATGTTGATTTCTGACCTAGTTTTTGACTTCGACAACGATGCGCAAGGACTTCGCCAAAGATTCATCAGAGCTTGGAGGATGCCCAACAAGGTTGATAGCAAGACACTGGGACACAAGAACTCCATCCCTCTTGAACCTTATCTCAAGTGGGTACGAGCCCGAGCCCAGAGTCTAATGATGCCTTATCCTCATGTTCTCCCTGTGATTAAAGAGCCCGTCAAGGAAGGAGAGGTTCCCTACACCATCCTACATCCTGACATGCCTACATCGTGGGAGGAGATGCAGAAGAGTTGGATCCAACTCAAGGAGGAACGGAACACTTTTGAAGCCAGCTTTTACGCCAGCGAGAAGAAGGTTCTAGAGCTCACCCGCCGACTCCATGAGCAAGAGGCCCTTAACATCTACATTGCGCCAAAGAGGATGCGCAACGTATTTTTACCTTGAGAATTTGTTTTTGTAATATTTGGCCCATGGGGCATTTATGTACTAACAAATCTTTTCTTATTAATATGACGTGCGTTCTTTTGGTTTGCAACAATTGTGAATTTCTAAAATCCTTGAATGCATTGCATAGATAGCATCTCATGCATCATGTGCATAACATGTACCCCTTTTTCTACAGGTTGCTTAATCTTCTTCGCTGTTTATTTTGAACAGTCGTCATGAATCCAGAATCATCCAGTGAACAAGCAATCAAGGCCCTCCAGGCCCAGAGTGCCCAGTTTCAAGAAATGGTCCTGAGCCTGGCCCAAGGTCAACAAGAGTTGAAGGCTCTGCTCTTAAAGAAGAAGAAAAAGAAGAGGACTGCGTTGTTCAATACTGGACGCAGGTTTGGGAACACACTCCATAACGAGGTTGATCCAACTACTTCCTCTGCAGAGAAAGATAGTCCCCAAGGGGGAGGAGCTCCTAGTCCTGCAGTCTCTGACAACGAGACGGATTACAATGACGAACAATACCCACCTGCTGCTGACAGATACAAGCAATTAGAGGACCGCTTGAGCGCCATGGAGATTCAAAATGTGCCGGGGCTGGATTTCGGAGATTTAGGGTTATCTTCTGGGGTGGTAATCCCACACAAGTTCAAGGCGCCTGCCTTTGCCAAATACGACGGGGCTTCCTGTCCAAAGCTGCATCTCAGATCGTACGTAAGGAAGATCCAACCTTACACGACAGACAAAAATCTTTGGATCCACTTCTTCCAAGATAGCCTTTCGGGGTCACAACTTGAGTGGTTTTATCAGCTAGATGGAACCAGTATCCGACATTGGGAAGATTTGGCTACCGCATTTTATAGACAATATCAATACAATTCTGACCTCGCTCCTACGCGTACCCAACTTCAGGGTATGTCTCTAGGAACGGGCGAAGGGTTCAAAGAATATGCGCAAAAATGGAGAGATTTGGCTGGCAGGGTGAAGCCTCCTTTGACTGATCGTGAGCTGGTTGACATGTTTCTAGGGACCCTGTCTGGTCCATTCTTCAATCATCTGGTTGGTAATTCCTCCGCTGGGTTTATGGATTTGATCCTGACGGGTGAAAGGATAGAAGCTGGCATCAGGTCAGGAAAGATACAGAAAGGCGCCGCCACAAGTACTGAGAAGAGGCCTTTCAAGAAGGAAGCTAGTGCAGTCTATGGTCCTAGAAGACAAGTCAAGCCAGAAAGCCGCCAAGCCGTCAATGCCTTGGTCATTTCAAAACCTGTTGCTGCTCCTCAGCAGTACAATCAACAAAGAGGTGAAAGGCCCAAGAGGCAGTATACTCGGTTGAGTATGACCTTGTCACAAATCTTACCGCAACTGTTATCAACCAACTTGGTGACCATCAAAGAGGCTCCGAAGGTCGTGAATACTGCATCTCCTAAGTATAACCCAAATGCCCGTTGTGCTTATCATTCTGATAGCCCCAGGCATACTACTGATGATTGTTGGGCCCTGAGAAATAAGGTTCAAGACCTTATCGACGCAAAGGAAATTCAGTTTGAAGCGCCTGAGAGGCCAAATGTTGTAACTGCTCCTATGCCCCAGCATATAGTAAATGCCATTGAGGAAGATTTGTATGCTGTTTCGGTAAATGATGTTGCTACCCCTCTATTGACTGTTAAGAGGAACCTACTGCTAGACGGTTTATTTCCGGGTTGTAGCAAGGGTTGCCTCCTGTGTGCTGTTATCCCCACCGGTTGTCCGCTGCTGAAATCAGGCATCCAAAGCCTGATGGATAACAAAGAAATTCTGTTCAAGAAAACTGCTGTTCCGTTTGTTTCCGCTGAAGAAGTATCTGTCGTCACAATTTTCAACAATCCTACCAAGGCTCCCCCGAGGAAGCCAGTCCAAATTATGTCTGTTGCACCCATTACCATTACTGTTCCTGGGCCTCTCCCCTATGAATCTGACAAGGCTATCCCCTGGCACTATGGGGCAGACGTGTATATGCTTGGAGTGAAGCAGGAGTTCAACACCAGTACCAATATTAGTAACATTACTGGTCCCGCCAAGATTACTCGCAGTGGCAGGCTCTTCTCGCCTGACATTGCACCACCAGTTATCCGAAAACCTCTTATCATCACACCCGCAAGTGTGCATGTTCCAAATCAAGTTCCTGTGTCTACAACAGCCGCCGAGTCCTCTGATGCTCGGGGCAAAGAAGTTGCTACCAATTTTCCTGCCCGGACGGAGGCACCAAAAAAGACTGCTGTTGAAGCCTCCCAGCAAGAAATGGAGGAGATCCTTAAAATCATTAAAAAGAGTGACTTCAATGTCATTGAACAGCTGGGGCATACCCCCTCCAAAATCTCTATGCTATCATTGCTGCTGTGCTCAGAGGCCCACGCCAAGGCCCTGATTTCATTTCTGAAAACGGCCCATGTGCCGCAGGAGACATCTGCAGATCAGTTCACTGACTGTGTGGCTAATTTAACAGCTGACAATGGTTTGGGTTTTTCGGATGCAGACCTTACCGCCAAAGGGAAAAATCACAATGATGCCCTGCATGTCTCTATAGAATGCAGGGGCACTACTCTCGCACACGTGTTGGTGGATACCGGTTCTTCCCTGAATGTTTTGCCCAAGAAGGCCTTAGATCGTTTGGATTGTGAGGGCCTAAAATTGAAACCTAGTAACATCATTGTTAGAGCCTTCGACGGTTCTAAGAGGATGGTGTATGGTGAGGTAGACATTCTTATCTGTGTGGGTTCCCAAGTCTTCGACTCAACGTTCTACGTAATGGATATTCGTCCATCTTATTCCTGCTTGTTGGGTCGACCCTGGATTCACAAGGCTGGGGCAGTAACATCCACTCTACACCAAAAGCTCAAATACACTGTCAAAGGGAAGATTGTTACTGTGCAGGGAGAGGAGGAATACATGGTGAGTCATCTGAATTCATTCCGGTATATCGAGATGGACGGGGAGTTTATTGAAACCCCCTTTCAACATTTTGAGGAAGTACCTCCAACGTTGGCGTCGGCTGAGACAGTGGTTGAAGAAGACTTTCCTTTGAAGATGGCTTCCTTGAAGGATGCCCGGGCTGTGATCGAGAAAGGCAAGTGCGCAAACTGGGGTCAACTTCCTGACTTCACTCAAAAGACCGACAAGTTTGGGCTGGGCTTCACTGCAGAGGCTCAGAGGGCTGTTCGCAAGGAAAGGATCAGAAAGGCTCCGGTGTTCATCACCAACCCAAGGGTGAATGCTATCGAGAAGGACGGTAAAGTCAGAATGTGTGTTGACTACAGGGATTTGAACAGGGCAAGCCCCAAGGATGACTTCCCTCTGCCTCACATCGAAGTTCTTGTTGACAATACTGCTCAACACAAGGTGTTCTCCTTCATGGATGGTTTTTCAGGGTATAATCAGATCAAGATGGCTCCTGAAGATATGGAAAAGACTACCTTTGTTACTCAGTGGGGCACCTTCTGCTACAAGGTCATGCCATTCGGGTTGAAAAATGCTGGGGCAACCTATCAACGTGCCATGGTTGCTTTATTTCATGACATGATCCATCATGAGATTGAAGTCTACGTCGATGATATGATTGCAAGGTCCCAAACTGAGGAGGAACACCTTAACCATCTGCGGAAGCTGTTTGACCGACTAAAGTTGTACAAGCTGAGGTTAAACCCAAACAAGTGCACCTTTGGGGTGAGGTATGGAAAATTGCTGGGTTTCATTGTAAGCGACAAAGGTATTCAGGTGGACCCTGCCAAGGTGAAAGCCATACAAGAGATGCCGACTCCCAAGACAGAGAAAGAAGTCAGAGGTTTTTTGGGACGACTGAATTACATTGCCCGATTCATCTCACATCTAACTGCTACCTGTGAGCCAATCTTCAAATTGCTGAAGAAAGATCAAGTAGTACGTTGGAACGACGAATGTCAGGCTGCTTTCGAAAAGATAAAAGAGTATCTCCAAGAACCACCCATTCTTATGCCTCCGGTTGAAGGGAGACCTCTGATACTATACCTGACAGTACTGGACAGCTCAATGGGGTGTGTGCTGGGGCAACATGACGAGTCTGGCCGAAAAGAGCATGCTATTTATTACCTGAGCAAAAAGTTTACCGACTGTGAGTCTCGGTACTCACTGCTCGAGAAAACTTGCTGCGCTCTGGTATGGGCTGCTCGCCGGCTGAGGCAGTATATGTTGACTCACACTACTCTGTTAATTTCAAAGATGGATCCCATCAAGTACATATTCGAAAAGCCTGCTCTGTCTAGAAGAATAGCAAGATGGCAAATGATCTTGACGGAATATGATATCCAGTACACAACTCAAAAAGCAATCAAAGGAAGTGTATTGGCAGACCATTTGGCACACCAACCTGTGGACGATTACCAATCATTGAACTTTGAATTTCCGGATGAAGATATCATGATAGTAACTGATTGTGAAGTACCTGGACCGGATGAAGGACCTGAGGAAGGATCCCGATGGTCTATGCATTTCGACGGAGCCTCGAACGCCTTGGGTAGCGACATCGGCGCTGTGATCATATCCCCTAAAGGTACTCATACTCCACTCACCGCCCGGCTATGTTTCAACTGCACCAACAACATGGCGGAGTATGAGGCGTGTATCATGGGTCTTCAAACTGCAATCGACTTAAGGATCAAGTTTCTGAGTGTCTTCGAAGATTCCGCTCTCGTGATCAATCAGATCAAAGGCGAGTGGGATACGAAACACCCAAATCTTATTCCTTACAAGGAGTATGTGTTGACTTTGCTTCCCCACTTTGAAGAGATAACTTTTGAACACTTCCCAAGAGAGGAAAATCAGTTAGCGGACGCACTAGCTACGATGTCTTCAATGTTCAAAGTCAAATGGGACAATGAGGCTCCCCGGATCCTTATCTGGAAGTTGGATGAACCTGCCTACTGCTGCGATCTTGAGGCCGAAGAGGTGACCGAAAAACCCTGGTATCATGAGGTGAAGAGATATTTGTAAGCTCAAGAATACCCCGAAGGCGCATCGGTCAATGACAAGAAGTTCATGAGAAGGTTTGCGGCAAAATTCTTCCTCAGCAAAGGCATTCTCTACAAACAAAATCATGATTCAACTCTACTGTGTTGTGTGGATAAAACTGAAGCAGAGAAGATCATGACAGAGCTGCACGAAGGTACATTCGGAACACATTCCAGTGGACACACCATGGCAAAGAAAATCCTTAGGGCAGGATATTTCTGGTCCACAATGAAAGCCGACTGTTACCAACATTCTCGAAATTGTCATAAATGCCAGATCTATGCTGATAAGGTGCATATCCCTCCGGTTCTTCTGAACGTCCTGACGGCACCCTGGCCTTTTACAATGTGGGGCATCAATATGATCGGTGAGATCCGACCAACGGCATCCAATGGGCATCACTTCATCCTAGTTGCAATTGATTACTTCACGAAGTGGGTAGAAGCGACTTCCTACGCCACGGTAACCAAGAGCGTCGTGGCACGTTTCATTCGGCATAACCTGATCTGTCGGTACGGCGTCCCAGAAAGAATCATTACGGACAATGGTACCAATCTTAATAACAAGATGATCACTGAGCTCTGCGAGCAATTCAAGATACAGCACCACAACTCTTCTCCTTACCGGCCGAAGATGAATGGGGCTGTAGAAGCAGCAAATAAGAATATCAAAAAGATTGTGCAGAAGATGACAGTGACCTATAAAGATTGGCACGAGATGTTACCATTTGCTCTTCATGGGTACCGTACCTCAGCAAGGACGTCAACCGGGGCAACACCCTTTTCCTTGGTCTATGGCATGGAGGCAGTCTTGCCAATTGAAGTCCAAATACCCTCTCTCCAGATAATGAAGGATGCAGACTTGAGTGAAGATGACTGGATCCAGACTCGACTTGATCAATTAAACCTAATTGACGAGAAGAGACTCACCGCTATCTGTCATGGTCAGACGTACCAAAAACGGATGATCAGGGCATTTAACAAGAAAGTCAGACCACAAGAGTATCAAGTTGGGGACCTGGTAATCAAACGCATCATCCTTCCTCAAAGTGATCCCCGGGGAAAATGGACCCCTACATACGAAGGGCCAGTTGTGGTTAAACATGTGTTCTCAGGAGGAACCATGATTCTGACCCCCATGGATGGTGACGACCTTCCTCACCCCGCCAATGCAGACATAGTAAAAAGATACTACGCATGAATAAAAGACCCGCTAGGTTGACATACCTAGGCAAAAATAAGGACTTCCCGGCGAACCAAAAGGGTTCGGGCAAAAATAAGGGATGAAATAAAAAAAATTTGTACACCCGGCAAGTCGAAAACCTGAAAAGGCGGCTTGGGCAAAAAAGGGTATCCCGGTGGACTAAAAACCCGAAAGGGCGGTCCAGGCAAAAGTTAGGGATAAAGCGTAACACTATGTCTCATTGGATCACCTTGCATCCAGAATTCGGCATCAACCATCTGGCTCAGACTTCGGCATCGATCAATCAGCTTCATCTTCAACTAAGCAGCAAAGTGATGAGACGCTTGAAGACATAAAGACAATAGCAGAGTTGGAACCCACTGGGAATATTTGTTCACATAGCTGCTTTGTTTCCTTTTCAAAATTGTATAAACTTTATGTTATTCGGCGGTGTTCTCTTACTAGGACGTCAGCCTCTTGTACAAAAAACGCCTATTTACAGGCAAATTTCAAAATCAATACAAGTTCACTTTTCCAAACAAATTGCCAATTGTTTTTCCTTTTTCTGTTTTGTCTTGCGAAGAACGTCCAATGTTCATTTTTGATATATGCATTTGACATTAAATTGCTAATTCATAAATACTTGCATATGAAACAAAAGACTAATTACAGGTGACATCAGAAGTAGGGGCAATTTAGAGTTGTCCAGGCAGTCTAGTTGCTTTGTCCGCCAGGGTACCAAGGTAGATTCAACTGAAGAATGTGACCAAGTTATCTCAATTCCCCACAGAGTAAGACAGGATTCAACAATACTCTCCCCAGGAAGGGTTAGTCTATCATCAAGCCCTACAATAGGCACCCTATTCCCCTAGCAAGTCAGCAATACTCTCCTCCAGCAGAGTTAGTCTACGTTCAGCCTGAAGGAAGTTGCGTATCCCCAGAAGATATCAACATTCCCCAACGGAGTATAGGCAGTTCTCAGCAAGCATCCCCGGCAGTCTTGATCTAAGATTGTTCCCCGGCGGAATACAGACACTCCAGGGGAACCATTTTTTCAGTACAGTCCAAAAGTTTCCCCAGGAAATTTGGAATTCTTATCCCCAGCAGGTCTTGAAGCTTATCCCCAGTAGATTTTGGAAGCTTATCCCCTGCAGAGTACGGACGTCTCTCCCGAGCTTTATTCAAAGTTATTCCTCACAAGGGCTTATAACTGGGTTATCCTCAGCTAATTGCCACGGAAGATCGCCCTCGGAGAAGTTCTTTCAATCCCCAGAGGAGTTTATCTTTGTTATCCCCAGCGGAGTTTACCATTGTCATCCCCAGCGGAATCCATCATTGAAACCCTCAGCGGAGCTCTCATCAAAACTTCAGCGAAGTATCTCTTCCCATAGAGTAATTCCCCTCAGAGTAATCTCTCCAACAAGTTTATTCCCCAACGGAGTCATTTTCTCCTACCAGTGTATTCTTGCAACCATCATCCCCAGCGGAAGCAAAGAGCTCTACTCTTCAATGTCAGCCCAGGATTTAATTCCCCGGCCGGTCGTCAAGGATTTGTTTTCCTAAGACGAAAATACATTGATAAACACTTCATATTTCATACATCTTGTTTACATACATGATAAAGTGCATACAACACTATCTCATGTTGAAATGCATTTCATGCATCATGACATTGCATACAACTGATATTTTACCTTTTCAGGGAAAAAGACAACCCAAAAGACAACTACCTTCAACTGTCAGAATTCCAGATTCGATTCCTGTATCTAGCCAGGGCACATCTGTGAGTGATCAGTTTCTAGACTCGATTCCTGTATCTAGCCAGGGCACGTCTGAAGAATTTGAAGATTCGATTCCTGTATCCAGCCAGGGCATATCTATCAACTGTCACAATTCCAGATTCGATTCCTGTATCCAGCCAGGGCATATCTGTTGACAACTATTCCCAAATTCGATTCCTGTATCTAGCCAGGGCACATCTGAAGAGTTTGAAGATTCGATTCCTGCATCCAGCCAGGGCATATCTGTTGACGACTATTTCCAAACTCGATTCCTGTATCTAGCCAGGGCACGTATGAAGAATTTGAAGATTTGATTCCTGTATCCAGTCAGGGCATATCTATCAACTGTCACAATTCCAGATTCGATTCCTGTATCCAGCCAGGGCATATCTGTTGACGACTATTTCCATATTTGATTCCTGTATCCAGCCAGGGCATATCTGCGAGCAACCGATTGTAGACTCGACACCTGTATCTAGCCAGGGCATGTTTGCATGAAGAGATTGAAGATCAACACCTGTAACAAGCCAGGAAAACATCTGTCTTTCTCAAAATACACAAGTTCTCGCTAAGGAATCTCTTATGCGATCAACACTTCCAAATGGCATCTATAAGCCCATTCCCGACAAGGTTCCGTCACGTCTCCAGATGGCATCTATAAGCCCATCGTCTTATCCACCATATCTCCAGATGGCACCTGTAAGCCCATTCCCGACATCACATTTGCTGATACTCCAACATGCGAGTGCAAATTTCTGGGCACTCTAGTGTCCAATCTCCTTTTACCCTCGAGTCACGAAAGGCAAACTTGCCAATCTAACTCTTCAGGTTCAAGAAGATTGAACAGGGGCAACTGTTGTACCCCAAAATTTTCCCTCCCATTTCCTCAACATTTTCTCATCACAAGACCCTTGGAGCTCAAGATCCAGTTAGGGTTTCCTCTGCTCAAGACTTCTCCTTGCACTATTGACCCAAATTAGGGTTTGTGTTTGAACAAAGATATTTTGACCTAAAATGCCTAAGATGACTTTCATGCTTCATGTTGGACTCCCAAGTTTATCCATACCAAGTTTCAAGTCTTGATTCCAAATTTTGCCCAGTCAATTGGACAGTTGACCTAGAAATCAACTGTATTGGGGAAAAAGTCAACTGTGGCCAATTGACAGTCAAATCTCATGAAAATTGACCCACATCAACATTATGAACTCATATGAACCATTTGGTCAAGTTTGGATCACAATTCCACAAGAAATTTGATCAGATCACCAAAAGGGCAAAATGGTCATTTTTAGGGTTTTGACTGCACAAAGGCAATTTTTGACTGTTTGACCTAGCCAATGGCAAACCAAACTCACATATGGACTCAAGGACCCCATGGAATTGTCCTGACATACTCAACAAGTTCAAAAGATCCCAAATGCACAAAATTGACAGTTGAATTTCCCAGTCAATGGATCAATTTTGACTGTATACTGAAAAGTCAAACTTTGACTTTTTGATCAAAATCAAGTGTCAAGATTAATTTTTCATCAAAACATGCCAAATCATGAAACTTGTTCATCAAGAAATCAAGAATTGCAAATTAGGGTTTGAAATGAAGATTTTTCATAACTTAGAATTTTTCTAAGTTATGAAAAACCCTAATTTTTTCCTAACTTTGCCCCACTTTCTCACCAAGATTCATTTGGATTCAAGCAAAAGTTAAAACATGAAAGTTGTAGCCTATTGAAAAATCTACAACTTTGAATCACAAAGTTTTCCCAAAAGAAGCTTGTAGCTCAAGTTACAATTTTTGGAACAAGGGTACCAAACCATTCTTAACTTAGAGAAATTTTGAACCATTTTAGGCAGGATTTTTGCCCAACTTCAAGACCATTTTTCACATACTTCCACTTGGAATTTCAATTTGCATTTCAAAGATGGATTGTAGTACACATTCCAAGCTTTCCAAAATGTCCAAGAACTCATCAAACAACCTCATGGTTATGGAGAATCGAATTTGGCAAGTTGGGAAAAACTCACTTTTGATTTGGCCAATTTACATGTTCATCATTTGTGCCATTTTGAATTCAGCATGCTTTCCTTGATTACAGGTCCTATATCCCATTTGCACTCAATAATTTAATGCTAACTCATTGTGCCAAGAACTTATTTTGTGTGTTCAAGCATTGTATGCAAAACTAAGCCATAAATAGAAAAAGCAAATTAGCTATTCTTGAAAAGTTGGACTTTATGTCAAATGCAAATCCAAGCAAGTACAGGGAAAATCCTTTTGGCACAAGTTTATGAACAAAACACACTGATCAAGGCCAAGGTATGCAACATAGGTTGGGGGCCTGCATCAGTCTAGAACACCACTTGGACATTTGTTGCTTAAAGTTGAAGAAAACTAGCATAACACATAACAACTATCATTCCTGTCAATGCAAGCTTAAGAAAAGACTTTGTACACTTTCTAAACATCCTAACTAAGCTAGAACACGAGCCAACCATCTCCATTGCCTTCTCAAACACAGAATCACCCTCAAACTGCCCCAAACAGGGTACCTGCTGCAGATTGAGTTCCATAGCTCAATCCTTTCATGCATTCTTGCTAAAATCACTTCAAACACATCCCACATCATCCCTTGAAACTATTCCAAGCCTCAAACACGACCTGTAACACTCCCAAGCAACATCACCATTTTCATTTTCTTGTTTTGCAGTTGAAGTTCCATAACACGATTCTCTTGGTTTCCAAACAAAGTAAAGCTTGGAATAGCATCCCTGGACATCAAGGAAGCTGTACCAATCATCATCTTGCATTGAAAACACCTCCATCACCAGATACGATTCCAACTGAACAGGTAAGTTCATGAACTCGTATCTCTCTATCCAGGCATTGTTAGCTTTAGGTTTGTGAAGAAAATATGTCACATTCATAGCCCTGAACATGCCCATGTAATTAGCTTTCATTTATGTTACGTGTGCTATGAGAATTTGATGTCTGAACATGGAACAAAAACTAGGTCAGGAATTGGGGGAGAAGAAATTCTCTCTCATTTCTGAGAGTTAGATTGATTTCTTTATATGTCTAGAATCGTGGCTTCAAGCTCTACAGGTTTCATGTTGAAAGATTTGGCAAAGGATCAAGGAATCTGGAGATAGAAAACGTGCGTGGATGGTTGTTCAAACATGTTCTGAGGTTGAAGACAAAGTCTTCTTGGGCCGGGCCTGAGTTGACTTTCTTTTTGCACCCTTTTGTTGCTTTTACACCCCCTTGGCCCATTATGCTTATTTTTATGATTTTTTGACCTTTTCTTTTTTGTTCTGACTTATTTATTTTTTCTCATAATATTAAAAATATAAAAAATATTTTTCACACCATTTTTGTATTTATTAGGGATTTATTTGTTTAAATATATGTTTGTACATAAATAAATACCTAGATATACTTTTATTTAAAAAATACTAAAAAATAATGTAAACACATTTATTTTATAATTTTTATTTTATTTTATCTTCTGAAAATATTTTATATAAAATATACCTTTTTTATTTATTAAATATTATTATTTTGTATATATAATATATATTTAGTAAATAATACAAATACATATATATATTAGTATATTTAGGTTAAAAAATACAAAATATATATATTTTTATTTTTATTAATAATTAACATTAAAAATACCTTTTTGACAAATATACTTCATTTTTATTTTATTTTTGTACATAATTAATAAACATTGTATATATTAAATAATTAATACTTTTTATTTGCAAAATTAGGGTTTTGCCCTAAATACATAAAAACTCAAAAAAATTAATACTTCTTATTTTGTTCATTTGACACATAAAAAAATACTTCTTTTTCATACATATAAAAAGCCTTTTTGCATCTTACATATTTATTTTATTTATTTTATTTAATTTGTGCAATTAAATATCTTGTAAATTCTCAATTTGATGTAATAGTCTAGGTTTAAATTCCTTGTCAAAATACCCCCATTTGAACATTTGTACCCCCCTTCCCATATATTGTGTTGTAATAACTTAGGAACTTTATTTTTCGCACTTTAATGCTTTCTAATTATACCATGCTAGAATTAGGGTTTGTATGGAAATCAATTAACCAAAATAGTTTTACCTAATTTCAAGATAAACAAGCATGAAAATGGACAACACTAATCACACTTGCACCCCTAGGGTATTCCACTTGTTGCCTTCAATAATGGGCCATATTGCATGTTAGGTCTCTTTGGGCAAAACAAACACAATTCAAATGATCATAGTCCCTCGATGACGCTTTCGAAAGTTGCCTAAAAAATGATCAAGTCCCTCCAAGGAAAAATAGCCCAAAGATACTTGGCACCATTGCAATTATGGTCTAAACGATGACTCGCGCCCGTCCCTTTCACATCCTAACAAAAGATTGTCCACCAAATGCAATGGTGGAACAAAATTGTTAAAAGGGTTAAAAACATAGGAGAAATCTTTGAGAAATTTAGGAGTAGACAAACTCTTAGTTACTTGAATCAAACTTGCAAAACAAAACACTTGCCTATTTTTCAAAACCACACATCACTACACTTTCAAAACAACTTTCAAAAACAAATGAAAACCTTTTCAAAAGACATACACCTTTGTATACATCCCAACATGAATCATTACAAAGGTTGCCACCACATTGGCTTCTTTTCCAAACATTTTCAAACCCACACACACAAAGCACCATTTCAAACAATTGAAAATTAAGGCAAGTTGATCTAAGCCAGTAACTAAGAGCCCATGGATAACCATGGATAGAAAGGGTGCTAATACCTTCCCTTTCTATAATCTACTCCCCGAACCCAAGAAAACATCTAAAAGGTTTTTGCTGTGCTTTTTAACCTTTCCTTAGGATAAAATAAAAATTCGGTGGCGACTCTTGCTCAATGGAAACATTTGCGAATACAAACGCAAAACCTCAAGTCAGTTCTCCCACCGTATCACAAACACCAAAAGGGCAAAATGGTCAAAATTAGAGTTTTGATTGAAGAAGGCTCAGTTCTTGACTTTTGACTAAGAAAATGACTTATTGGTTTAACACATGATCTCAAGGATTAAAATTCACCATCTTGACCTAATTGCATAGTTCAAATCACCTCTCAAGATCATTGGATTGACAAATTAATTTCAATCAACTGATGAAAAGTCAATTGTATACTGAAAAGTCAAACTTTGAATTTTTGATCAAAATCAAGTTTCAAAAATCATATTTCATCAAGACATGTAAAAATATGAATTTTGTTCATCAATAAATTGAAAAGTCAAAGTTATCTTTGAAAAGTCAAAATTCTAGGACTTAGAAAATTTTTCTAAGTGTTGGAAAGTTAACATTTTTTCATAACTTTGTGCCAAATTTCCACCATGATGCAAGGGGATTCAAGGAAAACTTCCAACATGAAAGTTGTAGATCTCAATGAGTTCTAAAACATTGTAGGGCAGAACTTTTTCTAGAAATGCTTGGATTTCAAGTTATGAATTTATGAAGACATGGCCATGATACTAAAAATACTTAGTGAAATTTTGAGTATTTTAGTCAGGATTTTGACCTAACTTCATGATAACATTTCACCTAGTTCCAAACGGATTCTTAAAAAATGTCCAACATAAAAGTTGTAGGGGATGTTCCAAGCTTTTCAAAATGTCAAAGAACTTGAAGAAATCATTTTTTAGCTAGGAGATTAGAAGACTTGAAGTTGGCATGATAAACTTGAATTATAAGTCATTTCTGTGATGAACTCATAATCAAATCTCATAATCTTATCATTCAGTCTCACTTTTCAGGCCATGTTTCTTTTAAATCTCTCCATAATTAAGTAATTACGCAGACCCTAAGTGTATTACACAAGAATTTGATGTTTTGTCCAAGTCTTGATACCAGTTATGGTTGAAATTGAAAAAAGTAACATATCCATTATTGTAAAGCAAGCTTTTTCACAATGTCAACCCTTCTTGAGCCTCTCAATGGCTCCATCTGCACACACTCAACCTAGAAACTCAGAAGAAGCATGTTTAAAGTGATTCAACCACTCTACATAGCTTGTACCACACATTGGAATTTTGGTTTTCCACTTTGCTTAAAAAACAAACAAAAATGCCATAACATGTGATCTTGGTAATATGACCATCTCAAGTCTCCAAACCTTTCCCTATATATCAAGACACTCTTATGCAACCGAGGACACAATTTTACAAGCCCTTAAACCCTCTCATACACTCTCAAACCCGAATTGGACAAAAATCACCATTTTAAAGCATTTGAAACCTTAACTTCGAAACTCATCACTCTTTCAACTATTGTCCAAACAAATCATCTAAACACTTCATATATATCATATAGAAACTATCTGTACCCCTGTTTTCTCACTATAAAATCATTTTCATCATCCACCATTTTCAAAATCCACCATTGCAACTTGACTTGAGTAGACCAATCCAGACACTTTTAAGGCAAAGTAAAAGTTGCAACATACTCACCAAGGACCCAGGAAGCTAAAACAATCATCATATTGCTTCTGGAAGTCGTGTAGAGGCCATTAAATTTTTGCATCAAGAGATAAGTTTTTCCAACTTTGAAATCTTTATACAAGCATCATTTGCACTTACTTTCAAAATATAAAATATAGATATCATGTCTATGAAGCTAACCATATCCTTAAAATTCATTTTAATTGACTGTGGGATGAGAATTTTGAAACTGAATTTTTTGGATATTTAGGTTTTCAGTTTGTTACAGGTAGAAATTCGTGAGTTATAGTGGGAATAAATAAAAATTAATTACATATTTTAAATCCTTGCGAAATTCTAAGCAAGTTTCATTTTTATATTTCTGAATTTGGTTTAAAAATGAGGAAGTTAGAGTTTTTTTGAAAAAAATGGAAAATATTGTTGTTACAGTAACTGTTAGCATGCATGAGAAAGAAGAAGAAGGGATTGGCCATTTTCAAATTTTTACATCTGAGTTTATTTTATATTTAATGATTGTTGTTTCACTAACGGATGTAACAACCACCCCAGTGGTAAACTATGTGTTTCATTTTACTTCTTATCCTAAAGGTGCGGGTTCGACCCATATTGAACCCCCCCTTTTGCATATTTTGTATTATTTTTGTGATTTTTGTGATTTCAGGAAGAAATCTTCTCATATAACATCATGCAAGCACATGGTTCACAAGAAAACATACCTAGCCTAATGGTATTCTTGAGTTCAAGCCTTGGCAGGACCAAAACCTTATTTTTATCACTTGACTCATTTTACATTTTTAACAAACTTCAACAATTTATTTAACCCATCAAGTTAACTCCTTTTGAACTAATTTTTTGCACACTACTAGTTTATTAGGTCTATTTTAAGAATATATAAAAATCTCACCAAAAATATTTTTATGTTCATTATTCGTGATTTATTCAACGTAGCATCTTTTAGGTTTTTTTCTTTATTAAAAACTAAAAAAAAACATTTTTCTTAACAAATTTCTTTTCTTAATTAAATTAATTTTTAACTTAGTTTTTGCTTTGAATTTCTTTTCTAATTAAATCAAATTATAATTTAGGGATTTTAATTAATTAAATTCTTTCCTTTTATTAGTTTAATTAAATCAAGACTTTTCATAAACAAAACAAAACAATTTTCTTTTCCTTTCACATTGCTTTTATATTCTTGCACATTTTATTTTGAAATATTCAGTATGGTTGTAATAGTATAATTAGAACTTTATTTCTTTCATCCCCCATTTGTAAATTGTGTCCCCATCCCCAAATGATGTAATAGCATAGTAAATTTATTTTCCGCAATTTATCGTTTTCATATAAATGCTAGTAATTAGGGTTTGTATGGAAAGATAAGATCAACAAGTAGATAACTCTAATCAAAGATTAAATGCATGAATATCAAACACACTATTCACACATGCACCCTTAAGGTTAACTCCACTTGTTGCCTAAAAAATGGTCATGTTATGCATGTGAGATGTCTTAGCAAAAACAAATAAAAAATACATGATCATAGTCCATCGATGACGCTACAAATGTGCCTTACAAATGATCTTAGTCCCTCAAGAGAAATGCTAAGACATCTTACAACATTGCTATCATGACTATACGATGACCCACACCCGTCCCTTTTACATCCAAAGATAAGGCTTCTTACCAATAAATGATAAGATAGCAATATCAAAGGAAAGGAGGAAATGAACAAAAGACTTTTGAGTAGGTAGAAACCTTCTTAGTTGCTTGCTCACTTTCAAAAACCAAACACTTTAAAAACATGAAATATTTTCAAAAGTCCAACACTTTGTATACATTCTTACAACATAAAAACCGTTACAAAGTTTGCCTAAACGAAGGCGCCTTTTCAAAAAATACTTTCAAAAACCACCACAAAGCACATTTTCAAACAAAATCAAGTGATCTAGCAAGCAACTAAGAGCCCATAGATAACTATGGATGAAAAGGTTGTTAATACCTTCCCTTTTCATAATCTACCCCCCAAACTCAAGAAAATAATCTCAAAGGTCTTTCCTTTTCTTTTCAGCCTTTCCTTTTTGGATAAAAGAAAAGTCGGTGTCGACTCTTGCTAACCGCAACAATTGTGATCAAACGCAAAACTTCCTAAGTCAGTTCTCTCACCGTATTATAGAACTGGCGACTCTACTAGAATAAACTTAAAAGTGGGGTTACCATAGGGCTAGATCACCTTTATTTGCTTTCATTGTTTGACTTGCTTGCTTTACATTTTGGTTCCTTGTTTGGGCTTGTTTTAATTCCCTTGAAACAAAATGTTTTAAAGGATGTTCATGGGTGCATGAATGCATGATGCCACAATCACACACAAGATCATAAACATAGGGTTCATAGGTTCAACTCCACGAGCATGAGGTTGAAGGTACTACCCACAAGGTATGGTCTAAAAGTTTATCACCTGCCGAACAAGGTTTTAAGAGGTTCCCAGAGTCTACATCCTTCCTTCTGATATTACCAACGTCCCAATTAACTCAGTAATTAGTAATATTCTCAAGAAAAACTCGTCTGAGCATAGTATCACGTGACAACTATTTCCAGATTACTCTGTTATAGCTTTCGCACTACACCTAAAAAGCCAAGATGGGTTAAAGGTTCTACGGTGCTCAGTTTCAGCAGGCTCCCAGGTTGAAAGCAGCACGTCTTCCTGATTACTCAGTAAACAAGACTACAATCAAAGGGGCCTCCACTGAGTGGGGGATCTCATGCCTCCTTTTTTGGAATTACTCCCTCAAAGTTAACATGATTATACCACCCGTCCTGTCTTAAGTTTGCCCAAGTCCGGGTGTAGGACTTATGAGAAATCACCAAGCACCCTGAAAACCAGTAAAATCCAGACAAACATATAAGATACATCACATAATATCACGTATTCATATAAACAAAGATAGACTCAACCCACTTAAGAACGGACCAGCAAGAGGTCAATCTATCCCCAGTGAAGTCGCCATTTTTTCTGTAGCAGTAGAAATATTGAGACTAAGCCATTGGATTGACTTGACTCGCACAAATCAAAATAAAAATCACCACTGCGCTTTATTGTTTCCAAAGGAATGAAAAAACAGAGAATAACCCAAAAAGAGGGGGAGAGAATCTAAGCTCGAGGGTTGGTTATGCAAAGGGAAGGTATTAGCACCATAAACATCTACGGTACTCCGCATGAACCTCTTTGTAAACCTGTGTATTTTAGCTATAAATGTTTGTATAAAAATAGATTATGGAGATGAAAAAAGAAGTATTTTTTATGATTTTTTCACCCATCGCGATTGCGAACCTTTAGTGCCTACGTACCACCTTCCGTGCAATAGGGGATCAGGGTACTCATAGTTCATCTTTTAAAATTTTAAAACACAAGTGTGTTGGTTAAATTTTAAGAGACGAGACGTCATCGTCATTATCCGAGTGGGAAAACATACTTACTACCCACGATTATGAGAAAGGAGAATTTGCATCATCTCAAAGTGGAGGATATAGCTTGGATTTTAAAATCAACAAAGCCTAACTCAACACCCAAGAGGAAAATATCTCACTTCACTACATATCGTAGAAGTATAGTAGCTCACATCACTACAAAGATTAACAAGAGTCTAATCTTTTGAGAAATTTTAAGGTAAAAAGCCAAAGTGGAAAAGATAGTTTGAATGAGATTGATTGACTTTTAGTCTTCTCACAAAAATATTAAAGTATTATTAAATTATTTAAAGTTTGATTAAGAAAGTATTTTGAAAATACACGGACATAAGTCCAAATTTATTATGAAACTGGTTCAAGTTTTGAAACAAGAAGAGTTTTCAAAAGGAGGGAGAAGATTTTTGAAATTAAAGAAGATATGAGGAGATGAAGGGACTATCCTAAAGCATAAGGTAAAATCTAGGGAAAAGAATCATCTAACCAACAAGAATCTAACACTTGACACAATGAGTCAATGTAGAATTCTCATCCTTTGGATTTGAAACCAAACAAGCAAAGATAATAAACCTCTTAAGAAAACCAAGCTTCCATAGCATTAAGTCTTCACAAAAAATTTGGCAGAGTAACGGTTGTATACAGATGAATTCTTGATCATAGACAAAGCATGTAATCACAATTACCTGAACACAAAGCAAACAAATAAACAACCCAATATCTTGGGGTAAACCCCAAGAACTTCAGAAAAAATAACAGTTGAGGTCACAAGGTCTCAAAGTAGGTCGCAACTTCTAATCTTAAGTCCAAGAAGTCCATAATCTCCATAATGCCAAGGATAGTAACCAAGTAGTCCAAGTAACATTAAAGTTTTTTTATGGTTCAAGTTGATTATTAGGTATCTTCAAAAAGAAAATGAAAGCTCAAATGAGCAAAAATAAAAATGACATAAAAGTAAATGCTCAAATGAGCAATGATGAAAATAGCATGAAATGTAAATGCCAAAATAAATGTGCTTAAAGTAAGAGCTAAAATAAAAGCATAAAATAAAGTCAATTGTTAATGAGTTAGAAATTAGAGGTTAGTTGAATGACCATCTTGAAACTTGCATATGAAAACTCATTAGAAGATTGATAAAATCAAAGCCTCTCAATAATAAGTTTCATTTGCTTTTTGTCAAGTATATCATTCATTTCAAAATCTCAAGGAAACAATAAATGATCAATGATGTTTAAGTGGTCCAATTTGACCAAAGTTGATGAAAATTCATTAGAGGATTGGTGGGACCAAAGCCTCCTAACAATGAATCTCAAGGTTATTGGATCAAAGGGTTCAAATTAACATACTTAGGCTTACAAACATGGGTTTGGGCCACAAATGATCATTTTATCAAATCGGGACAAAATTTAGCGCTATGTTAAGAAGGGGATAAGATGAAGAGGGATGGGGTAAGAATTAAACCAAAGATTTAATCAAGCTATTATTAAAATCACATCCATTTTTTGTAGAGTTAAACTCAACATCATGTATCTAATGATGTTAATAAAACTCATGATCAAAATCTCATAGTCCAAGATCAGCCAGAATATATACAAGATAAAATATATTTAAAAAATAAAGAGAAATATTTAAAAAAAAGTTTAAAAATGGGAATAAAAGTAGAAAATAGAAACTATATTTAAAACATCCAAGAAAAATCAAACAAGGCCATAGAAAAATCAGAAATGAGCTCAAACATTTATATAAAATTTTTAATATTTTTTTAAAGTCAAACTATTTTAAAAATTAAAAGAAATAGGCAAAAAAAACCAAAAATTGTGAAAAATAGTAAAGTCAGAAATAAAAATAAAATGAGGTCACCAATATTTGTCAAAAGGTCATTGGATCATTCCATATTTTTTTCCAGAATTTAAAAATTAAGAAAATCATTTTTAAACAATTCAAATAAAGTGAAAAATTATAAAAATATCTGAACACAAAATAAAATTGTGAAAAAATAATAATCAGAAAGAGAAAAATCAAAAGTATTTTTCATAATTTTTCATATTTTTTGAGTTAAAATGAATTTTCTATGATTTTTGAAGTTTAAAACAATTTAAGTATAAAAATCAGAAATAAAAATAAAGTCAAAAAAATATGGACTAGTGGATGAAAGTCAAAACGCGTTAGTAAGCTAATCCAATGGATCAGACGCGTTGTGCATATCATGGTCTTTAGTGAATAAAGCATGCAATCAATTATTTAAATCAAATTTTAAAAAATGTGTGGCACACCTTCATTGGTTGATAGATGACACATTAATCATCTTCAACCTCTAGCCAACGAATCTGCAGGTTCCAGAAACTATAAAATTAGGATACGAGACCGGTACCATTCGCTTCGTCTCTTTAAGACGATTCCAATGGTATCTTCGCGAAAAATTTATATAAATTGTAGCTCAATCATTTTTGAAAAGAAGTTCTGAAAAGGGATTTGAAATTTCATGGCCAAAACACACTTCTAGTTGAAAACAAGTATTGCGACTAGAATCAGGATGATGAGTGTAACACCCCGATATTTAATTATTTATTCAATTAAATATTTTTGAATATTTTATATTAATTTTATTTTTTATCATTAAATCAGAATTATTTTATTAAGTTGAAATAATAATTAATCAGATTAATTTGGTGGAACTAAGTTGAAGTATCATTTTACTATTAAGCTTAAATATGATATTGGGCTTAAATTGGTGGTGTTGTGTAGTAATAAGGGGGTATGTCACTTATGTCCATTTGATTTTACTAAAGATTAAATAAAATAGGAGTATTATATTGTATAATGGGATTAGAGGAAAAATAGAGTGTATAGCTATCAGGAAAGAAAGAAAAGAGTGTAAGTACGAAGTGCGCCTAAGAGGGTGAGTGAATTAGGTACTTTAAAAGTTTTACCGTTTTAGTGATGATGGATATTATTTTTATGGTTTAGTGCATGAGTTTACAAATGTGTTTCTTTCTTTTCTGGTTTATGACTAGTGATGAAAGCGATAAATATGGAAAAGTAAAGAACACAAAGATGTATCCTGGTTCTCCTCACAGTCTGAGAGTACTCCAGTCCCCTTTCAACATGAAAGAGATTTCCTTATTGTTAGATCTCTAGACAAGACACCCTAGTCCTTCTATACAAGACTCTAACCAATAAAACCATAAAGAACAATCCTCTTGGATTTTCACTATGTCAACAATGAGAACAATTCTCTCAAGGTGACCTTACTTGTATCCAACAATCCTGGAAAAATAAGATTACAAAACCACTTGAACTTATTTTCAACAATCCGGAAAAATAAGAAAGTGTATAGCAATATTTGATTGATAGAGTTTGTAGTGCAATAATCACTTTGAGTGATTTTATCAATGACTCGATCTTCTCTTCAAATAACAATAATATACAATGACTCAAGACTATAGAATGCTCAAAGTTTTCTGTTTAATAATATATGAAAATGTGCATAAAAACTTTGTATGAAAGTGAAGAGAAAGCGTGAGTTCTGATATTTTAAAATTCAGAAACTATTGATTGGAAGAGATTTAAAATGATTTTGAAAATTCAGTATTTATATGTTCATAACACCCCTTTGAAACAACATAAATTTTTCTACAAATGAATCATGAACAATTGCCAAGATTCAATGAAAAGTTTCCATGAAATGGTGTTATGAAAATGTATGTTCAAAGCTGCTATTTTTCAAAAACGTTCAGCATGCAATCGATTGCATCCTTGTGTAAATCAATTTCACATGGTTTCAACAGCTAAAAATTTCAAATATTTTGATTGAGCAATCGATTGCATCCTTGTTGAAAACTTCATATTTTTTCACAACTTTGAACCAATTTTTCACCATGATGCAAGATGATTCAAAGGAAACTTTCAACATGAAAGTTGTAGATTCAATGAGATATAAAACATTTCTTTACACAACTTCTCCTAGAAATATATAGATTTCAAGTTATGATTTTGTGAATACATGTTCATGAAACTTGGAAACTTAGTGAAATTTTGCCCTAGTTTAGGCAGGATTTTGACCTAAGTTCGTGGCAATTTTTAACATAGTTCCAAGGTGAATTTTCAAAAGTGATTCAAATAGGGGTTGTAGAGAATATTACAAGCTTTCTAAAATGTCTAAGAACTCCTTGAGATCATGTTTTAGCAAGGAGAATCGAAGGCATAAAGTTGGCATTTCATTCTTGAATTATAGGTCATTTTCATGATGAACAAGAATTCAAATCCATGCTAGGCTGCACAATCTTTGCTTTGCAAGCCTCAAACTTGCTTGGAACTCTATAATTAATGTTTTGCACAGCTGTTAGAGGCTTCAACTCAAGCATTCAATGCATTGCCTATGCTTATTTCCATTTTGGGGAGAAAGTGCACATTGCCATTTTGGAAAAGTAGCTTTATGCACAAAATCAGTTCTTGAGCTTTGCACTTGTTTTCTTCTGATCATACACCATCTATAACCCAGAATAAACTTGTATAAAGCCTCTGAAACAACTCATCCCATGCTTGTACTTTGCCTTGAAACCATGTTTTCACTTTTATTTAAAATCAAGTAACATAGCCATAACTTGTACTTGTGTGATTCTGACCATCTCAAGCCTCACAACCTTTTTCTTACTTATACACAAGTTATTTGCATCAAAACACACGAAGACACAAGCTCAAAAACACACAAAAACTCAAAACTATATTACAAAACTCCATTGTTGCATAATCTGACCAAAAACTTGAAACTCACATCTCCCTCGTGCGTTTCCAAGCCTTTTGGTTCCTAAAGCTTCTAAACATCAAATACAACTCATCCCTGACCCTGTTTCATAACTGTAACTCCATCTTCATCAACCTCCATAACCAAAAACAGAGCTCTGCAAGTTGACTTCTCCAGAACTCCTCAGCCACTTTCAGCTCAAGCCAAGCATCACATTAGCTTCCTGGGAACTTGAGGAAGTTAACCCAATCACTGGAACTCATCAAAAGCTGCTCAAACTCAAAACACGATACCCTTTTGCAAGGTGAGTTTTCTGACTTTTGAACTATTCATATAGGCATTGTTAGGCTTGCATTTGTGAAGATAGAATATAGATATCATTGCCCTGAAATTATACATGTCCATAGATTTCATTTATGTTACTTGAGCATGAAGAATTTTGAGTTTAAATTTGCTGAAACATTTAGGTCAAAATTTGGTACTTTCATAAATTCATCTTTATCTTTGAATGTTAGCTTAAATTAGTTACATGGTTGGATTCGTGATGAAAAAAATAGACAAGTTTCATGTTTACATTTTTGAAAATGGTTGAAAAATGAGCAAGTTATAGATCCTTTGGATGAAGGTTGAAGATGAAGTACAGTCAGGGCAAGTTTTATGTTATGTATTTATTTTTGTGCCAATGTTAACGAATGTATATCCACCCTAGTGGTAAGGCAACGCCATGGTAACCAAGAGGGCGTGGGTTCAACACTCACCGCGCTGCCTTTTGTTATTTTTCACACATTTTTTACATTTTTTTGTTTTCTTTACAGCGCCTGGGCCCAACTTTGGGCCTTCTCTTTATTTTGCTGGCTTCTACCCCTGGCTTTGCTTCAGCACCCCCTGGCCCATATTTTCATTATTATTTTCTTTTTTTTATTTTAATTTATTTCTTTTTTCCTTTATTATATTTATATTATTAGTATTATTATTAATATCTTTTTTTATTGTTATTAATAAAAATCCAAAAAGAAATCTATTTATTATTTTTACCTTTATTTAGTTTATTTTGTTTTATAAAACTAAAAGAACAAATAAAATTTTCTTAATAAATTAATTTCTTTCTTAATAATTAATATTTAGGTTTAGGTTGAACCATTATATTATTTTCTTGTAATTAAAATTAATTTAGAACTTAGGTTTCTTTTAATTAATTAATATCTATATTGTTTTTATTAATTTAAAATCTTTTCATAAATAAAACCCTAAAAAATCTTTTTTAGTTATTTTCTTTTCTTAGTTAGTTTAAGTTAATTTTGTTTAATTTTCCTTAATAATTTTTTAATTAGGTCAAGATTAAACCCCTTTCATAAAAAACCAAACAAAAATCATTTCTTTTTCATTTGCATTTGTACATTGTTATTTATTCAATTCTTGTATATTATTCAATATGGTTGTAATAATTATTTAGATTTAATTTTCTTGCAATTTCCCCATTTGTAAATTTGTACACCCTCTCCCCTAATGATGTAATAGCTTAGTATTTTTATTTTCCACAATTTAATGCTTTATATATAAATGCTAGTAAATTAGGGTTTGTATGGAAAGATTAAAATCAACAAATTAGAAAACCCTAATTCAAAAACAAAACAGTGCATGTAAATCAATATACTTGCACACTTACACCCTTAGGGTAAATCTACTTGTTGCCTTATGAAAATGGCCATATTATGCATGTGAGGTATCTTATCAAAAACAAACAAAAATACAAGATCATAGTCCCTCGATGACGCTATCAAAGTTGCCTTTCAAAAAATGATCTTAGTCCCTAAAGAAAATGCTAAGATATCTTACAACATTGCTAATCATGACTATACGATGACCCTTGTCCGTCCCTTTTACATCCAAAGATAGGGTTTCTTACCAAATCAATGGTAAGATAACAATATCAAAGGAAAGAGGAAATAAACATGAAAGACTTTTGAGTAGGTAGAACGTTCCTAGTTACTCATTTTCAAACTAAAACATCCTTAATATTTTCAAAACAAACACCAACACTTTCAAAACACCTTACATTTGCAAAATATCAACACTTTGTATACATTATTACGAACGAGAATCATTACAAAGTTTGCCTAAACGATGGCGCCTTTTCAAAATACTTTCAAAAAACCACACAAAACACATTTTTCAAACAAAAGCAAGTGATCTAGCAAGCAACTAAGAGCCCGTAGATAACTACGGATGAAAATGGTGCTCATACCTTCCCTTTTCATAATCTACCCCCCGAATTCAAGAAAACATCTCAAAGGCCTTTCCAGTTCTTTTCAACCTTTCCTTTTGGATAAAAGAAAATTCGGTGGCGACTCTTGCTAACCGCGACATTTGCGATCAAACGCAAAACAACCAAATCAGTTCTCCCACCGTATTACAGAACTGGCGACTCTTCTGGGGATTATTTTAAAAGTGGGGTTACCTTAGGGCTAGATCATATTTACTTGCTTTTATTGTTTGATTTGTTTGATTTACATTATGGTTCCTTGTTTGGGCTTGCTTTGATCCTCCACCCGAATCTGGGACACCTTGTTAAGTAAGTAGCAATAGATTGTGGAAACTGTACGACATAGACCGGTATGGTTGAAAGAATGGCTACGTCAGTGTGACACATTTGTGGGTACCGGTATCCCTTGTGTTGAATCAAGGAGAATATGGGGCCGCTAAGTGGCGTCATGAAGCACTAACTGACTTTAGAACCTTAATTGAACAAACTTGGCCAATTAAGACGTAGTGAGATAATCGGTTTTAGTGGAAAGCTGAAAATTGGTTGATACTCGATACTACACTCATTGAGACTAGACTTTTGGGATATCTCGGTCGTAAGAAAAGATTGATTGTGCATGGATAATGCCTAAAAGAAAGGTCAGTGATATTGAGATCCCTTAGAACCCGGTTACTATTAACTAGGACAGGTTTGAGCCAACTAAACTTCAAGAGGGTACTTACCTACAAACTCCATGCAAGCCTAAGCCTAAAGACATGTTTTTGTCTTGTGTGTATATGCTTACTTGTACATAACATCATGAACATCATAACATCATACACAATCTCACTAACCATTTCAAGGATTTAGGAATTTATCTTTGTTTTTGTTTTGTAGGCCATGAACTCCGTCCAAAGAAACACCATTCGAATCAGCTTTGCGAAAGCACACCCTTAGCTCCAAGAGTTAGTGTGATCGGTGGATCTGGAACTGACTGTTTAACGCTGGTTCGCGAAATATCACGGAAGCAAGAGTCGCCACCGTCTTTTATTTTCTCCAAATGGAAAGGACAAAAGCACAGAAAAATTACTTAAAGAGATCGCTCTCGGTTCGGGAGGTAGGTTATAGAAAGGGAAGGTGTTAGCACCCTTTCTATCCATGGTTATCCATGGGCTCTTAGATACTTGCTCACTTGTGTTTTCAAAAATGGTTTGTTTGCTTTTCAACTGTGGGTTTTAAAAAGTTTCTTTGAAAATTCCAGTTCGACTCTTGTATCGGTCCTCAAGAGTGTTTGAAAAATTGCTTTCGAAAGCTTTTTGAAAAGGTGTCGGTGTGAAAAGTATTTTGATTTGTTTTGAAATTTAGAGCAAGTATCTAGAGTTGTCTACCTACCCTAAGGAATTCGTCTGTGTAAATGTCCTTTAAAGCAGTGCAATCCCACCATTGAGAGGTAGGTAGCACCACCGTTGGAGGTGTTCGGGTCAATTCGAGGTTCGGGACATGGTGATCACCAGAGCAATGGGAAGACACCTTAGAAGCTACCCTCATGCCAGGTTCCCGGATCATGAGGACTTACTAAGACGTCCTCTACTCGACGATCACCTTTCGAAGGGCAAGGCAACAGTGAGGCGTACCCTAGGGGTGGTGTGTGATTTGTGTGTCATGTTCATTTATTTTTGTCTTGTCATGTCAAAGTGATCTATGAGTTTGTTTTTATTTTATCATTCATTCTTGCATGCATTTATTTAACAGTTAAAAAAGATGCAGAAATTAAAAGTTCTAAACTATTACAAAGGCGCGGGTCCACATCGCCAAAATTTCCAGGACCCGATTTGACAGAAAAATAAAGAATTAAAGTGCGAAAGATAAATATTACACGGCTTTGGGAGAATTACATAGATAATTAAAAGAAACAAAATAAAACGCGAATTGAATTAAAATTAGAAACGAGGGCGTTGGACCCTTTTAACGAAATTAAATTAAATGATTAAATTAATGAAAATTAAAATGAAAGGGAATTATTTTTGGTATTTTTGTATTTTATGATTTTAATGAAATTGAATTAAATTGAGAAATTAACCCTATATTCTAATTTTTATTTGTTAAGAAAAAGTATTAAAGTTAAACCTAAATTAACCTAATTGATTACATGGAATTTTGATTTATAAAAATAACTAATTAAGAATTAATAGTTAATATGATGAAAAAAA
Organism: Vicia faba; assembly: GCA_948472305.1. Lineage (NCBI taxonomy): Eukaryota > Viridiplantae > Streptophyta > Magnoliopsida > Fabales > Fabaceae > Vicia > Vicia faba. Next base: position 1,453,332,517 of record OX451739.1, read on the forward strand.
TGAAAAAAAGATAAAAAATGTTTGAAACTCTAATTCTACCAATTTTTAGGTTTATTAAAAAATATTAAGATTTATCCTAGATTTAAAACTAAGTTGATTAATGAATTTTATTTACAAAAAATAATATTAAATAAAAAAACTTATTTTTGTCTTTTTCTGATTTTATATTGTTTTTATGTTTTTCATGAAAATATTAAATTAATTAAAAAAAACAATAATTGAAATAAATAAAAAGAATGAAAAAAATGTAAAAGCTTGCAAACCTAGGGGGGTCTGTCCCCAAATTGGAGGGCTTGCTTAGCATTTTTTTGGCCTAAGAAGCTTGGCTTGGTTTGACCTTTCTGGGCGTGTGAGGCATATTTGACCAGGGTATATGGAGCTCCTCAGATCTGGGCCCTTGGATGGTCTTCAGTGGCCACGTGGTGCGTTGAGATTATGAGTGCATGGTAGGCTTTGAAGCTTGAACTGCATAGGAATATATATTGAAAAATATTATGGAATAGAAAGGGGGACCTGGGATCGAACCCAGGTCCTGGAAGTCACCAAGATGTTCGCTTACCACTGAGCCACCTAGCGCGTTTTGATTATATAATAACTAACAAATAATATGAAAGAAAACCAAAGTTAGTGGGGCGCTTTCGCGCGAAATTTCAAACGAGCCACTTATGCCTTGACACTTCATCGTCTTCCCCGTTTTGCTTTTTTTTCCTGAAACAAAAAAAGAATGGGCAACGGTTTTGAACCGTCCCCAAAAGTATCATTCTAGAAAATAACGATTAGGCCATATGGCCATATAAATTAGGCGCGAGGGTTCTGTTCTTTTTGTCCAATCACGCTGAGTTTGGTCATGGTACTGAGAGCTTCCAATTTTACAGCATTTAAAAGTACCCAATTCAAAGCTTGAAAAACCCTAAAAGACAACAATGGCAGATTCGTGTATAGCATATAAAAACTCAATTAATCCATGTGGTTAGCTTCAGAATTAATCAAGGAACATAAATCAATAAAGAAAACGCAAGAAAAATGCATGAGATTCATGATTCGATTATGGAATTTTTCGTGCAAAGCTTGACTCAGATATACCACCTCCTCGAGTATGGGACAAAGTTCTTGATTGGAATCGTCTCCTGGCAACCTTGGCAAGCTAATGGAGTGATTATTTGACCTTGAAAAACCCTAAAACCTAGTTTTCAGTTTTCAACTTTCTTGGCAAAAACTCAAGTTTTGTTCTTTGTCTATGGCGCAGCTAGGAGATTATTGGCATTAGGGTTGCACTATATATGTATGTGTGAAGGTTTTAGGTCAAAGAAATCAAACAAAACCTTTGCATTCATGATTTTCAAGATTTGATTCTTAAGGATCTTTTCAAATATTTTTTCATGCCTATTTGGTACAAATCATGGCCAATCACTTCAATTCCTTCCATATATGATCATGCACGAAATTTTAAACCTATTCCATGCACAAAAAGATTTGATTGCATTGGTTTGGTATTTTTCATGTATTTTAATTAATTAAATGAATTATTAATAATAAAAAATCCAAATAAATAAATAAAAATGAAGAAAAAACTTCCCTTTGGGCCAAATGGTCGTGCACATGCCTTGGATGATGAATTGTGGAAGAAAAAGAGGCCCATTAGCAATTTTAGGTCATTTGAAGCAATGTTGACTTTTCAAAATATCCAAAAATTTCCCAACTTCCTCAAGGCATAACTTGCTCAATTTTTAAGCTTTGCTCATGTTCATGGACATTTTGGAAAGGTATTTGAGTCCTCTAACCAATGTCTTTGGTCCCATGTCATTTTGATTTACTAATCTCAAGTTATGGCCTTTGACTTAAAGTCCCTTTTTGTTGACTTTTGAAAATGACCTATAATGTTGAAATTGATAACTTTTTGTGAGAGCATTTCTTGGACTTGAAGTGTGAAGAGGAGTTGTAGGAAATGTCTTTATATTCAAAATGAGCTTTGGATGGAATTTTTATGATAATCCATGTGAAAGTTATGCCTTGGTCAAGTTACAGTTGACTTTTTCAACTGTCCAAATATGGAAACTTTTGCATCTTGATGATTTTTGAGCCAAGCTTTGAGAATCATGATCAAGCATTGATCAAATGATGTTTGTGGCTTCAAAATGAGATGTTGACCAAAAATTTGAACTTTTGACTGTCAAATGACCATTTTGCCCCTACAGTTGACTGTAGTGCAATTAGGGTTTTTGACTGTGCAATTTTGTGCTGAAAGTCTTGAAACTTGGTATGAGGATGCTTGACCATGTTTATAAGCATGTGGGACTTGATTGGACCCTTGGAAACTTCATTTTCTTTGTCAGAACCAAAACCCTAATTTTGACTGTTAGGAGGCCCTTGAACTGTGTAACCCTTGGGGAGATTTTGAAGCTTTGACTTGGCAAACTTTGGAGAATATGGGAGGGCAAATTTTGGGGTACAACAGTTAGCATCAAGGTGCCCGAAGATTCTCTTTTTACCTAGAAATATGGACGACTCCTCAGTTTGGCTACCTTCAATTTCCAAGAAGAAATGATGTGTGTGCTCTTCCAATTCTTTGATCCCATACATTATTGCTTCACCTTTCCTGACTATCAGTTGGTACCAATACTAGAAGAGTTCTCTCTACTGTTAGGAGTGCCCGTGCTTGATCAAATACCGTTCACCGGTTTATAAGGGATCCTGAAACCCGAGGTCATGGCCGAAGCTCTACATTTGAAGAGAGCCGACATCATAGCAAATTGAGAGACTAGAAGTGGAGTCAAAGGGTTCCTAGCCAAATTTCTATTAGGGAAAGCTCATTCATTCTGGGAAGATATGGATTTTCAAGCCTTTGAAGACGTCCTGGCCTATCTCATCTATGGTTTGGTTCTTTTCCTCAACTCGGATCAATTCATAGATGTAAATGCCATCAAAGTCTTTCTCTCCCGTAATCCTATACCTACCTTGTTGGGAGACATCTTACATTGCATCCATACCCGCACCATGAAGAAAAGAGGTACTCTTTTGTGTTGTATTCCTCTACTCGCCAAGTGGTTCATTTCACACCTACATCAATCAACATTAAAGAACGAGCAAAGATTGACATGGTCTCAAATGATGATGTCCCTCACCCATTCTGATATTCATTGGTGTTCAAGATTCTCGAATGATACTTCTATCATTGACCTTTGTGGGCAATTCCCTAACGTCTCTCTACTTGGCATTAGAGGAGTGTAGCGGTAAAATCAATGAAGTCGCCACCGAGTATTTATTTATCCCACGTGAAAGGGAAAGGAAAATCATCGAAGAAAAACCTAAAGGGGGAAATCAAGGTCTTGCAACCGAGAGATTGGGTAAGGGAGTCGATTACGCGAGGGGAAGGTATTAGCACCCCACACGTCCATAGTACTCTACGGGATCCACTTTCATTATTCTAATCAAAGAGTGTGTTCAATATAATTCTTAAGGGTTGTAAACTAAGAGAGAATGCATGCAAAGAAAAGAGAAAGAATGTAGGGAAAATAAAGTTGTACTCACTTGGGCCCTACCCCAATGCCTACGTATCCTTTTTGAGGAATCAGAACTACCGTAGTTTGGCTCATATATTTTGTTTGTTTGTATTTTTTAAATGAACAATGCTGCGTTTGATCATTCCACCGCTGCTCGACCTTTGGAGACTTATGACCTGTAGTGGAAAGGAGCTAACATGCTCTTAGAAGAGAAAAGCCAAATGGCGAAAAGAAATGGATTGGTTGGTATTTTTTTACCATGAAAAGAATTTTTGTATGCTTAGAATTTTTTATACATTTGCCAAGAAAAAGAAGTTTTAGTCTTAAGTGCAATTATGCAAAAAATGGGAAGAAAACATTCAAGGGAGACTAAACTATATCTAACCTAATGTTATCATACAATGAGGGATCCTACCTAAGTTAGCATGCCAAAGAAAGTCCAACAAACTATCCTATAGGGAACATGCAATGAGAGCGAAGTCGTGATCTCAATTTCAAAATTGAGTGACTCATCGATCAACAAGAAATAAAGGAAAGCGATAAAATCCTATAGGGAGCATGCACTGAGAGCGAAGTAGTGATCTCAATTTCTAAATTGAGTGACTCATCGATCAACAAGAAAGAAAACTAACACAAGCACAACACATATAAGAAATGAAGTGCGTTATGCCTGCTACAGGTCTTTAAACAACAACTTCGAGCGCACGCTCTTTATTTCCTACTTCTCATGGTATCTAGAAAAGCGGTAAAGTGTGAAATAAGATAAACAAGAGAAAATACCAAACGAATATCAATCCGTAACAAAGCCTATCAAAACAAAGAAACCCGAGGATCTTCGCGGAAGCTTCACCAATCAAAGAAAAGAGTCAGAAATCAGCGCCCAGAATAAACGTTAAAGCATCATCGATGTGAAAATAAATCACAATCAAAATCTCACGTGCATCCGCATATCGCACAATAAACCTGCATAAGACTCAAATCTCGACAAGCCAAGAGAGAATCACAAAATCTTGACAACAAAATGGTTACCAAACATGAACAATAATAGAAAATTCTAACTAAAATTCTAAACAAAGAACTCCTAGAAAAATTCTATTAAATTCTTAAAAAAACAATTAACAATTTTATTGTTATCAACATTTTTGCTTAACAAAATTAATTCAAGGGAAGAAAATTACTAAGAAGAAATCCAAAATGAATTACAAATAGAGGTGGGGTCTGTGACTGAAACGGATGGTAACATATCATCAAACTCTAGGCCCATTGCAAGGGATCCAACAAGCAGTTTTTTGTTTATGTATTAGGTTTTAAAAAAAAATGGAGTATACACAGGCCTAGAAGGAGTGTGCAATTCGGCCCAGTCCCACATATCTCAAATCCAAATCCAGATGCTTCAGCAAACTATTTTTTATTCTACTCATTACCAATTATCCATTAACAGAAAAACAAAGAAATAACATAAAAAAAGGATAGTATCAATACGGCCTCATTTTGATGAAGTAAAAAAGGGTTTTGATGTACCATCTAGAATTCACGATGACGACATCTTATTTGCTTTCGAACTCAGCCGTAAACGACCTCCATCTTCACCATCGCCTGCTTCCGCTGTGAAAGCTCCCCTTGGAAGACGCTACTCATCGTCTCCTTTATTTTGTTTATAACCTCTGAGTGCCTCATCTTCTTCGTATGATTTGAACACATGGGTGATAATATCAAACTAATCGGAAATGGAATCGCCGAGAGAAGAATCCAAGAACAGATTCACTATTACGAGCCAAATCGGAATTGGAGGAGGTCATGTCGGAATTACTCTGACTGTACTTCTAGCATGCCGAAGATAAATCGAGTTCACAAAGTTTTATTCAGGTATGTTCATCCTTTCTTACTCTTGATTCTTCCTCTTTTGCTCTAAATTTCTCTATTCTTTTGCATTTTTGCTACAATTCTCGTGCATACGCGATGATACAAAAGTAGAATTTTGTGGAAGATGATGGAATGTTATGCGATTTACAGATTGAAGCAATTGAAAGAATCAGTTGTGGAGAGTGAAGATTGAAGAAGATGATAATATAGATGAAGGAGTTGCAATGAGAGTGAAGATTCTTGAAGATGAAGCTTGAAGAGGATTGAAGTTGGAAATTGATGTTGGTTGAAGAATCGTGAAGAGAGTGATGAAGAATATGCAGAGGAATTTTTCAAAGAATCATTTAGAGGTGAGTTCTTCCCCGTGAGTTTTTCTGTTATTCTGTTGAGATGCCCTTATGAATGCATCATCCCTCTCTTTCTGTTATTCTGTTTAGAAAACTATTAGAATTTGTTAGGGTGATCGTTAGAGACAGTTAGAGGGTTGGTTAGAAGTTGGTTAGAGGTTTGTTATGCTCTGTTTTTCTGTTAACCGGAAGTTACTCTGTTTTGGAAGTTGTTATTTTCTATTTGGTTGTTGTGAGAAAATTATTTAGGGAATAATGGATCTGTTATATAGCTCCCTCTGTTTTGCTGCAAAACTGTTAAGAAAATCAGGATTGGAGCTTTCTATTATTTAGTTATCGCGGACTGTCCTCAATTCTTGCTTACTCATCTTCAAATTTTTGTTTTAACTTCTCCTTTGAAATGATTTTTCAGATTTTGCAGCTTATGTGAATGCAGACGCGTGTTTAGCAATTAGGACAGCTGGACTATTCTTTCTCTTCGGTTTTCTGCTCAAAATTCTTACTTCTGATTTACTATCCTGCTCCGACTTTTGTTGAAGCTTGGTGTGATACGGTGGGAGAACTGACTTGAGGTTTTGCGTTTATGTTCGCAAATGTTTCGGTTTAGCAAGAGTCGCCACCGACTTTTTATTTTATCCAAAGGAAAGGTCAAAAAGCACAGGAAAGACCTTTGAGATGTTTTCTTGGGTTCGGGGGGTAGATTATGAAAAGGGAAGGTACAAGCACCCTTTTCATCCATGGTTTTCCATGGGCTCTTAGTTACTTGTTTAGATCACTTGCTTTTGCTTTTCAATTGTTTGAAATGGTGCTTTGTGTGTGGTTTTGAAAATGTTTTGAAAAGAGGCCATCGTTGTGGAAACCTTTGTAATGATTCTTGTTTAAATGTATATAAAGGTGTATTGTCCTTTGAAAAGATGTTTCAATGTTTGATTGTTTGAAAGTTTGTTTTTGGGAAATGTTTTGAAATTGTGTTGTGAGGTGTGTTTGAAAATAGCAAGGATGTTTTTGCAAGTTTTGATCAAGTAACTAAGAGTTGTCTACCCTATCTAATCAAGAGTCTTTCCTACACATTTTTAACCCTTTTGACAGTGTTGTTTTACCATTGCATTTGGTAAACAACCTTGTATTTGGATGTTAAACGGGACAGGCGCGGGTCATCGTATTGACCATGATAGCAATTGTGCTAAGTATCTTTAGCAAATTTTTGAGGGACTAGATCATTTTGTGTAGGCAACCAAGATAGCGTCATCGAGGGACAATGATCTTTTGTTTTGTTTTTGTTTTGCCAAGATACTTAACATGCATACCATGGCCATTTTAAAGGCAACAAGTGGATGAAACCCTAGGGGTGCATGTGTGTATTGTGTTATTATTTTCATGCATTTATGTCTTGTATTAGGTCTAACTATTTGTTTTGATTTTGGATATTGCATACAAACCCTAATCTCTATCATGGCATATTTGAAAGCATAAATGCGTAAAAGTAATCTAAGTTATTACATCATTGATATGGGGAGGGGGATACAATTTTGGATAGGGGATTATTTTGCAAGAAATTAAAACCCTAAATTATTACAACCAAATTGAATTTCTTTGCTCAAATGATAAATAAACAATATTTAAATAAGCAATTGAATATAAATAGGCAATATATTATGAATATGCAAGAAAATTGTTTTTGTTTATTTTTTTATGTGTAAAAATATAATATTTAATGTGTTAAAAAACAAAATAAAAAGTTATTTTTGTTAAGGGTAAAAACCCTAAATTTTGTTTTAAAAAGATATATCTATTAATTATATTATTTATTTATGTACAAGTAAATAAAATATAAAAATATATACAATTGTTTAGAAAATAATAATATATGAGAAAATATTATTTAAGTATACAAATACTAAAAATAAAAATAAAATAAAATATTTTTATGTTATTTACAAGTTTTTATTTGAGAAAATAAATATAGTAAACCTAATAAATTAAATATTGTGTCAAAATAAAATAAAATAAATAATAAAAATGTGGAAATTTAAGGAAAATATTTTTAGTAATTTTTTATATGTGGAAAAAATAAAATAAAGTCAGAAATAAAAGGAAATGAAAATAAAATGAAAATATAAAATAATGGGCCAAAGGGGGTATGAACAACAAAGAGGGGGGTGTCAAAAACAAGCCAAACCAAGCCCAGCCCAGTTACAACTTCGTCTTCAACCTCTGATTCAAAAATACACGCGCCTGTGTACAAATGTCCAACTCCTGTATACGTGCTCTAAAGCAAAAACTCACAACATGAAAGTTATAACATTTTTCAAGATGATTCCAACCATGTAAAGAACTTAATCTAACTCTCAAAGACCAGAGATAATTTCTCTAGCCCTAATTTCTAACCTAATTTTTTCAGAATGTTCATCAATCAAATTCTCTTAGCACACTTAACTTAAATGAAATCTATGCATATGTACAACTTAAGGGCTATGAGTACTAAATTTTTTATTCACAAACCTAAGCCTAATGATTCCTAAATAGAGAGATATGAAGTTGAAAAATACCCGTTTCAGTTGAACACGAGTATGGCAATGTAGAGCTTTTCAGTGAGGCCTGGGATGTTTGGGAGCTTGCCTGAACTTCCCCTGACCTTCCCCAATGCTTTGTTTGATTTGAGCTTGCTTGAATGAGCCTGTAGAAGTCAACCTGCACAAGCTGAAATCAGAAATGGTGAAGCTTACAAATGGAGTTACAGTCAATGGTCAATGGTTGGGATAGTTCAGATAGGTTGTATGGAGTGTGTTGGAAGTGGTTTGGGGCAAAACGCACGAGTGGTTTTTGTTTTGGAACTCAAAGTGCAGAAGCTGCCCTATTTTGCAAGAGGAATGCGTTTTGATGTTCAAGAGTGTTTGAGGGATGGATGGCTCATGTTTCTGGCTCAAGTCAATGTGCAAAACTTGTTTGGAATGCTTACAAACTTTGGTTATATCAGATACTCAAGATCTGTCCTTTTGGCAAGTTGACTTGTTTTGAAAGAAAAGTGTGAAATGATACAAGATAGGCCTGTACAAGCTATCTCCAAGCATGCACAAGATTGCTATAATTTTTCCTAAGTTTATGGAACTTGTTTGCTGCAAAGAGAGAGGTCCAAGGCTCAAGGGAAGCAATGTTGACATAAAGTTGCCTTTATGAAAATGGAAATGCTACCTTTTTGCCATTTTAAGATTAATTCAATGTGTAAACCTCTATTGATCAGAATAACACCTTAAACCAATGAGTTTGCATTCAATTTTTGAGTGTGGAAGGGTTTAGAGACCTGTAATCAAGTACAAAGTAAGTTTGGACAGATTTTGCAACTTGTGTCAACATGAAAATGCCATGGATCAAAGTGAGTTTTTGCCAAATTCAAATCTTCGATTCTCCCTAACCATAAATGATTTTGGATAGTTCTTTGACATTTTGGAAAGCGTGTAACATGCTATACAATCCATCTTTGAAATGCATTTTGAGATTCCAAGTGTAACTATGTTAAAAATGGTCATGAAGATAGGTCAAAATCCTGCCTAAACTAGGGCAACATTTCACTAAGTTAAATGTTTCATGGACCCTTGTTCCAAAAATCATAACTTGAGATCCAAGCTTATTTTGAGAAAAATTTGTGGAGGACTACAACTTTCATGTTGGAAGTTTTGTTTGAATCCAATTGCATCATGGTGAAAATGTTGGGCAAAGTTGGGAAAAAATAAGAAAATTTCATAACTTAGAAAAATTCTAAGTTATGAAAATTTTCAATCTTAAACCCTAATTTGTAAAATTAGGTTTCTTGATGAACAAGTTTCATGTTTTGACACATCTTGATGAAAAATGACCCTTGGCACTTGATTTTGACAAAAAAGTCAAAGTTTGACTTTTTAATGTACAGTCAAATTTTGATCAGTTGACTGAAAAATTCATCTGTCAATCCAATGCATTTGAGATCTTTTGAACCTTGTGAATAGGTCAAGATGATTCCATTGAGTCCTTGAATCCATGCTTGAACCCAATTTGCCATTGTCTAGGTGAAAAATAAGAAATTTCCCTTATACAGTCAAAACCCTAAAAATGACCATTTTGCCCTTTTGATGATCTGATCAAATTTCTTGAGGAGTTGTGGTCCAAACATGATCAAATGTTTCATATGAGTCTATAATGTTGATGTGGATAAAAAATTATGAGGTTTGACTGTAAATTGGCCACAATTGACTTTTTCCCCAATACAACTGATTTCTAGGTCAACTGTCCAATTGACTGGGCAAAAATTTGATTCAAGGCTTGAAACTTGGTAGAGGCAATCTTATAAGTCCAACATGAAGTATGAAAGCCACATGGGGCATTGGAAGTCCAAAATTCCTTGTGCAAACTTAAACCCTAATTTAGGTCATCGGTGCAAGGAGATGTCTTGAGCAGAGCAAAACCCTAATTTGGTCTTGAGTCCAAAGAGTTTTGTGAGGGGAAATCTTGATAAAATGAGAGGGCAAATTTTGGGGTACAACACTTGGTTTATTGGAACTTTTGATTCATGGGCTGTTTTATTGTAAAATGCACGGTTTTGCAAAATCTGGGCAGCAGGCTGGCCTCTGTCTTGACGCAAGTTTTGAATCTTGGACACGGCGCAAAGCTTTAGACCCAAATAAATCTTGGCATTAAACCACTTGAAAAATAAAATTATATTTTGTAGTATTTTTATTTTATATTTCCCTTCCTGTAATATTTCAAGACATAATGGACTGTATTTTGAAACTTGAATGGATATTTGGATAGAATTTGTAATTACAGTGGAACAAAGCCTTTTGTACTTTCTTGAATCCAATTGATGAAACTCCATAAATTCAAAACTTATTCTTTCACCATGAGCATGAAATCTTCAACCTTATTTGATTTAATCTCCATGTAAGAACTATCAATTATCTTGTGCTTTTGTGTATTGAAATGATTCTTTTTTTTGCCTTGTAATTCCTTCTCTTTTTTTTTTGAGTATTTCCACTTGTAATGATTTGAGGATACTGATGAACAAGTATTTATCTGATTGCATTTAGAAATTCGAAATATTTTCTTTGATTTGGCAATATAGAATGAACCATAAAGTTTAGCATCCCGAGTAATGGATGATAAAGGTTTTGGATCTGTACTAGTATGATGTCTGAATTAAGTCTTGAACAAGTCTTCCATCTTCAAAACATAGATCCATTTGACAAATTGCGCCAAAATATTCACTTGAAAAGGATTTGAGTACCGTCAGAATGAATGAGAAATGTCTTAAATTTCAAGTAATTCTTCTTTAAATAAATTCTCATAAGACGGACTTGAATTCGCATTGACTTTGAATGATATTTGAATCACCAACTTTGAATTCCATACGAACCATTATACGAATTTTATTGAATTAATATGGGCTTAAAGGAATTTCTTGAACAAATCTTCAAATCACCTCCAATGAAACCTCAATCCAAATCTTCTATTTAATCAAAGCCCAAGAAACAAACCTACCTTGATTCACAGTTTGAGCACCAAGAATTATCTTGATGAAATCTTCAATCAATCCTTAACCATGTAACAAATAGCATCACAAGAAAAAAGTCCTTGACTAAATCCTCTAAACTTCTTGAGAGGAATGTCTTGAGATATAACGATTAGGACAAACCCTAACTGACGGTGATGAACTCGCAACAAAGGGAAGAGTAGTACTCAATGTAGCCTTGAAGTGAGACTTCAATCCAATAAATCTCCATAGAAGAATCACCACCAAGCTCAAACAACACGAAGAGAAATCCTGATTCTCTGGCTGAGTTAAACCCTAATGCATTTATTTCTCGAGAGAACCTTGATGAAGAAAAATTTGTATCTCGAGGAAACCTGATAGTGAAGGCGTCTATGCTGCTTGAGATCCAAAACCTTAATATTGTATCAATAATGATAAGAGCACTAGATGGGTCAGTATGAAGAAATATGACAAGCTTAGTCCATAGAGAGAAACCCTAATGCTAAAAGCTCTTTGATTCTCGTAACCATGGGACCAATGCTATGTACGAAATGTACAAAGTATGATGAGGGATCTTAGGGGAAAAAATTAGGGTACAACAGCCGCCCTTATTTAAGTGTCTTCTATCCGAAGATACGGAGATTAAAATCTTTGTTTCGACGCGATTGAAGATACTTAAATATAAAACAAACCCTTTTTTTGGCCCTAAGATACCATGTGATGCTTATGATTATGGATGTAACGTATGAACTTCATGCAGACGGGCAAGACACACACTGGAGAAGAAAAAGTAGAACCTATAAATTAACCAAAGGAATTCAACCAGGATAATAAATTTATGGAGAACAACACGACTCCGGGGATAGAAGTTTGAATCTATTGGGGACAAATTGGCTCTGTTGGGGAAAAGAAAACTCAACTTCACTGGGGGGTAAGATCCCGAGAGGAGACAAAATAACATAAACTTCAAAACTGAGGGGAAAGTAATGGATGACAACAATTAAACGATAGTTGTGAACTATCCACTCATAGAGGAGATAGCAAAAAGAGAGTAACATCAACACAAGGGATCAGAAATTGCTAACCAGAAAAGATCAATCTTTAACTAAGAATGGTAATGAACTACCCTCTCAAGAATGAAGGTAAAAAAAAACATAGGACAATACTGACTTTTATTGAAGGTAAAGAAACAGAAGATACGCCGACGTTTACTGAAGGTGGAGAAAAGAGAATGCACCAGCTTTTACTGAAGGTGACGTCCCAAAGAGCAATAACGAACTTACCAAAATCCTGGCATTCTTCCTAGAATGAGTAAAGATACAAGCTATCTAAAACAAATAGACTACCACTTGTAAATACTTCTCAACAAACTTCTCTTACGAAACTTCCTCGAAGAGATACCATTTGATGGAGAATCAGATAAACTTCCTCTCGATCATGACTATAAGCCACGAAATGGTCTCAATTTCTTCTTTAACCAAGATATTTCACCTGGAAAGGGTAAAAATACAAGCTACCTCAAATAAAGAGACTACCACTTGTAAATATTTCACAACAAACTTCTCTTGGAAACTTCCTCGAAGAGATACCATTTGATGGAGAATTAGATAAACTTCCCCTCGATCCTGACTATAAGCCATGAACTGGTCTCAGTTTCTTGTTTAACCAAGATATTTCACTTGGAAAGGGTAAAAATACAAGCTCTCTCTCGAATAAAGAGACTACCACTTGTAAAGATTTCACAACAAACTTCTCTTGCGAAACTTCCTCGAAGAGATACCATTTGATGGAGAATTAGATAAACTTCCCCTCGATCCTGACTATAAGCCATGAACTGGTCTCAGTTTCTTCTTTAACCAAGATATTTCACCTGGAACGGGTAAAAATACAAGCTATCTCGAATAAAGAGACTACCACTTGTAAAGATTTCACAATAAACTTCTCTTGCGAAACTTCCTCGAAGAGATACCATTTGATGGAGAATCAGATAAACTTCCCCTCAATCCTGACTATAAGCCATGAACTGGTCTCAGTTTCTTCTTTAACCAAGATATTTCACCTGGAAAGGGTAAAAATACAAGCTATCTCGAATAAAGAGACTACCACTTGTAAAGATTTCACAACAAACTTCTCTTGCGAAACTTCCTAGAAGAGATACCATTTTATGGAGAATCAGATAAACTTCCCCTCCATCCTGACTATAAGCCACGAACTGGTCTCAATTTCTTCTTTAACCAAGATATTTCACCTGGAAAGGGTAAAAATACAAGTTATCTCAAATAAAGAGACTATCACTTGTAAAGATTTCACAACAAACTTCTCTTGTGAAACTTCCTCGAAGAGATACCATTTGATGGAGAATCAAATAAACTTCCCCTCGATCCTGACTATAAGCTACGAACTGGTCTCAGTTTCTTCTTTAACCAAGATATTTCACCTGGAACGGGTAAAAATACAAGCTATCTCGAATAAAGAGACTACCACTTGTAAAGATTTCACAACAAACTTCTCTTGCGAAACTTCCTCGAAGAGATACCATTTGATGGAGAATCAAATAAACTTCCCCTCCATCCTGACTATAAGCCACGAACTGGTCTCAGTTTCTTCTTTAACCAAGATATTTCACCTGGAAAGGGTAAAGATACAGCTGTAAGAATCATTCAATGAACTGTCTTTATCATTGAAGTACAGCCAAACTCAATAACGTACTATCTACCATAATGACGAGACTACCATTCATTGGTGTGAAAAATTTTAGCAACGAACTACCTTCCATAATGACAAGGCTACCATTCATTGGGATAATAAATTTCATCAACGAACCACCTTCCATAATGACAAGGCTACCATTCATTGGGATAACAAATTTCATCAACGAACTACCTTCCATAATGACAAGGCTACCATTCATTGGGATAACAAATATCTTCTTACGTTAACAGGATTACTGGGAAGGAACAGGTTGCTCAAATAAAGAGAATTGTCGCTTTCTGTTTTAAGAAGGAATTGTAATAAGACTGGCGAGAAATGAAGCCTGATTTCCTGGGGAAATACCAATACATTCCTGTTGAGGAGAAAAAAGTATTTGCATGCAAAATATATGCACATTCTCAAATCAAGGCCCGAAGCCTGCAGACGTCAGAATAATAATGTCGGGGACTATAGACTCAAACCAGAAATAAACTGGAATGGGATAATCAACCATGTCAGCACCCAATTAGAAATAAACTCAAAAGGGGATTACACTACATCCAGATAATGAACTGAATGGGAAGGCTAAAACAAAATCTTCCACGAGGGATAACTCAGTGGGGAAATTGAAAGGGTATACACTTCCTGTCTAACATTGACAACTCTATTGGAGAGAGAGTGACATAAATTTGAAAAGAGGATAATATGATGACAAAACATCAATGAATGCAAATGAGTGATGAATTTTAAATTCATCTATGCATGATGTGTATGAATGTATGGATGTTATTGTGTGCATGTTGACGAAACAACCATAATGCACTGGGGATAACCAGACAAATCTAATTTAGGTGAAGAAAACACGCGGCCAAGTCACATGCAGGACGAAGATTAGATTCCACGAGAGGGTAAGCATCAATAGAGGAAACAAAGTCCTATTTCACGGCTTAACTTCACTAGGAGGAAACATGGCTTGAAGACAAACCAAAAACCACCTGGCTAGCAACAAATAAAGTTGCGAGAATATCATAAACTCTTTTATGTCTCACCGGGGAATACCAATACGGACTTCGATAAGGGAAGAGGAAGTTTCATTGTCTAGACTTCACTGGAGATTCCAAAACTAACTTCACTAGGGGAAGATGAAAGCCATGTCGTCGAGACTTCAACTGGGGATGTCAATACAGACTTTACTGGGGAAGATGCAACACTACATCGTTGATACTTCAACTGGGAATTTTTATGATAACTTCATTGGGGGAAAAAGAAGCCACCCACACCAAAGAGAGCCTAGATACAGTCTTCAATATCAGGCACAATAATTGTGCAAAAATTTCTCTGGGAGGGAAATCATGAAATTCCATGAAATAACAGCTTTAGAGGGAAGCATCATCCTCGACTCATCCGGAGAATTAAGAAATGGACAGCACAGTAATGGGTCACCCCA
This sequence comes from Vicia faba, assembly GCA_948472305.1. Classification (NCBI taxonomy): domain Eukaryota; kingdom Viridiplantae; phylum Streptophyta; class Magnoliopsida; order Fabales; family Fabaceae; genus Vicia; species Vicia faba. The sequence continues at coordinate 1,453,347,868 of OX451739.1, forward strand.
TGGGGATTTTAAATCAAACTCAGTGCACAGTGAGAGAAAACCCAAGGAGTAAACGCTTATCTCAAAACTTCTTAGAATGTATATTGCCCTTGTCTGGTTGTTTAGAAGCACTATACAACAATAATATCATAACTTGAGGGAATAATATCTTGCTAAAGATTTTACATTACTTCTGAACACGAAGGGAGAAAGAGTCCAACAATTAATCACATGCTTTGTAACTTTGCAGCCTCTGCTTGATCACCTTCTGACCATGGAAGGAAATTACACTCGGTTGGAGAAATCTGAATCAGGACCTGACTGGGGAGGATGGGATTACAAATCCACCATTAAATAGCTGCTTGAAGACAATCTGAACCAAAACTTAATTGGGGAAAGATGGGAACACAGGCCCAAATGCCACACCACGTATTAGCTTGTATGAGATTCAGCTATCCTAAGAAACATTATCCTAAATGGAACACACATATATCAATAAGAGCTACCAGGGGACTTTTAAAACTTAGGAGTTCGCACATCCTTGGAATCACTACTTATGTACCACTCGAATCACAATATCTGAAGTAAAAGGTAATTTATAAATTCTTTTCAAAACATTTTTTATTATTATTAAGTCTTTTTGGTTTTGAAAATTTCTATCGATAATAAATGAAATTTTTGCAAACAAAATACAAGTAAGAACTGCAAAGAATTGGATAAAGGCTCAAACTTTATTAATAGAATGGTAGTCTGGGAACGGCGAGACTCCATAGATGATTACAAAGTTTGGAAAATGGTAAATATATGGAAAAGATACATTTGAATACAATGACCACTGTTCTCCCTAACAACTTTGAACTCCTGAGCAAAGACTTCAGTTGAAGTGTGATGAGAATCTGAGAAGATTGTTGCTTCAACGACCAAGTCTTGCCTGACGCAGTTACTTGCCAAGAAATCCCTAACTTTTTCCTAGGTTGCCCTTGCGGGTTTTAAACCTACCAGGAGGAATTTATTCTGTTTATGTCTCTAATTTTTGCCTAGACCGCCCTTTCGGGTTTTCAGCCTACCGAGACGCTCCTTTTTTCCTAAGTCGCCCTTTCGGGTTTTCAACTTAGTGAGCTATTCTTTTATTTCTTTAGGCGAAGTATTTCTTGACTACATCAACATTCAAAGGACGTGGGAACTCCTTAACATCCATAGTTTCAAGAATCAATGCACCGCTCGAGAAGGCTTTCTTGACAATATATGGGCCTTCATAATTGGGAGTCCATTTGCCCCTAGAATCGGTGTTAAAAGACATGATCTTCCTGAGCACGAGGTCGCCTTCTCTGAATTCACGAGGCTTGACTGTCTTATCAAAAGCTTTCTTCTTCCTCTTCTGATATAGTTGACCATGACACAAAGCCGTCATTCTCTTTTCTTCAATCAAATTCAACTGGTCGAACCTGTTCTGGATCCATTTAGCCTCTGACAATATGGTTTCCATCATCAGGCGTAAAGAGGGAATCTCGACCTCGACGGGGAGCACTGCTTCCATACCATACACAAGCGAGAAAGGGGTTTCCCCTGTTGAGATGCAAACAGATGTACGATACCCATGCAAAGCAAAGGGGAGCATTTCATGCCAATCTTTATAAGTAACAACCATCTTCTGGATGATTTTCTTAATGTCCTTATTGGCAACTTCGACGACTCCATTCATCTTTGGATGGATAATCTTGAATTCTTCACAAAGTTCTGTCATCATCTTATTATTTAAATTCGATCCGTTGTCAGTGATAATCCTGCTTGGCACACCATATCGACAAATAAGATTATGCTTGATAAAGCGTACTACCACCTGGTTAGTAACATTGGCATATGAAGTTGCTTCTACCCACTTGGTGAAATAGTCAATCGCTACCAAGATAAAACGATGTCCATTCTACGCCTTAGGTTTAATCATTCCTATCATATCAATACACCACATCGAGAAGGTCCACGGGGATGAAATAACATTGAGAAGTGTCGGAGGCACATGAATTTTATCGGCATATATCTGACACTTATGGCACTTTTTCACAAATTTGCAACAGTCAGATTCCATTGTAACCAATAGTAACATGCCCTAAGCATCCTTTTAGCCATCGAGTGTCCATTGGCATGAGTACCAAAGGAGCCTTCATGGATCTCATGCATCAACATGTCTGCTTCGTGTCTATCCATGCATCTGAGCAAGACCATGTCATGATTTCTTTTGTATAGCACATCTTCATTAAGGAAAAAGCTACCTGCCAATCTTCTCAGGGTCTTCCTATCTTTATTTGATGCGCCCAACGGGTATTCCTGAGTTCGGAGAAAATGCTTGATATCACGATACCAAGGCTTTTCATCTGACGTCGCACTGTGATACGAGGCACATCATTCCAAGCATTCACCGGATACACAGATGACAAAGTTGCCAAAGCGTCCGCCATTTGATTTTCATCCCTAGGAATATGATGGAATTTAACTTTGTTAAATAAGGGTAATAGTCTTCTGGCATAATCTTTGTAAGGGATCAAGCCAGGGTGACGAGTATCCCATTCTCCTTTAATCTGGTTTATTACTAAAGCTGAATCCCCATAGACATCAAGGATTTTGATTCTGAGATCCATAGCTGCTTCGAGGCCCATGATACAAGCTTCATACTCTGCCATATTATTGGTACAATCAAAGGCCAGCCTTGCAGTGAAAGGGATATGAGACCTATGAGGAGTTATAATCACAACGCCAATCCCTTTTCCGTAAGCATTCACAGCTCTGTCAAACACCATGCCCCATCGGGACCCTGGATCAGTACCTTCCTCAGGAAAAGGTTCATCACAATCTTTTACTTTAAAAAACATCACATCTTCGTCGGGAAAGTCGTATTTGATAGACTGATATTCTTCAACCGGTTGGTGAGCAAGGTACTCTGCCAACACACTACCTTTTATAGCCTTATGAGTGCGGTATTCAATATCGTATTCAGACAGCAACATCTGCTAGCGAGCGATTCTTCCGGTAAGAGCAGGCTTTTCGAAGATATACTTAATTGGATCCATTTTGGAAATCAACCAAGTAGTGTGATTCAGCATATACTGACGCAGACGCTTCACTGCCCAAGCCAAAGCACAACATGTCTTTTCAAGTAGAGTGTATTGTAACTCGCAATCGATGAACTTTTTACTCAGATAGTAAATGGCGTATTCTTTTCTTCCCGTTTCATCTTGTTGTCCCAAAATGCAACCCATAGAATGATCCAACACTGTCAGATACATAATCAACGGTCTTCCCTCAACGGGAGGGAGCAAGATAGGAGGTTCAAGCAAATACTCTTTAATGCTTTCGAATTCCTTCTATAAATAACCGGTCCACACACAACCTTGATCTTTCTTTAGAAGCTTGAAGATGGGTTCACACGTTGCAGTCATGTGGGAGATGAACCTGGAAATAAAATTCAGACGTCCGAGGAAACCTCTAACTTGTTTTTCAGTCTTTGGGGCAGACATTTCTTGAATTTCCCTGACTTTATCAGGATCAACTTCAATTCCTTTTTGACTGACAATGAAACCTAGCAACTTTTCCGAACGAACACCAAAGGTGCATTTATTCGGATTCAAACAAAGGCGATACTTCTTTAAACGCTGAAATAACTTCAACAAATCTTCTATATGTCCTTCCTCGGTATGAGATTTAGCGATCATATCATCAACATATACTTCGATTTCCTTATGCATCAGATCATGGAATAGGGTTGTCATAGCCCTCTAGTATGGTGCACCAGCGTTCTTCAACCTGAAGGGCATCACTCTGTAACAGAATGTTCCCTGGAGTGTGATAAACGTTGTTTTTTCCATGTCTTCAGGAACCTTCCTAATTTGATTGTACCCAAAAATTCCGTCCATGAACGAGAAAACTTTGAATTTTGTTGTGCTATCTACCAACATATCAATATGCGATAATGGAAAGTCATATTTTGGACTTGCTTTATTTAGATCTCTATCATCAACGCACATGCGGACTTTTCCATCTTTCTTTGGTACCGGAAAAATATTGGCAATCCATTGAGGATACACTGATGTCACGAGAAAACCAGCATCGATCTGTTTCAAGACCTCTTCTTTTATCTTCATTGTCATATTAGGGTGAGTTCTTCTTAACTTCTGCTTGATGGGAGGACATTCTGGCTTCAACGATAGGTGGTGCTCCACGATGTCAGTGTCTAATCCAGGCATATCCTGGTAAGACCAAGCAAAAATATTGAAATATTCTTTCAGTAACTCAATCAATTTCCTCTTCACGCCGGGATGAAGCAATTCTCCAATATTGACTTCTCTTGGGTCTTCCTCTGATCCCAAGTTAATCACCTCCAACCACTCTTTATACGGATGAATAGTATTCTCCTCGCGCTCAAGCAACCGTGAAACCTCTTCTGGGATTTCATCGTATTCTTCTTCCTCGGTCAAATACACTGGATATTCGAAGTTGGGAGAGGGTGCAGGGTCATTGTATTCAATGGTTTTCTTAGTTAATCTGCACATGTGATTATGATTGATTTTAGAAACTGATCGATGTATAAGTGAGTATGCAGATTTTACTAATGATTATTATTTATTTCGAAAGGTTTCATCTGATTACCATTTTCCAAGAAAAAGCAATAAATAAAACATAATTTGGAAAACAAAACATCTTTTATTAATGATGTAAAAGTTCAAAACAAAATACATGCCCGTACAATATCGCTTTCACCTTGGGCAGAGTGAAAGGATTTTTGGAAAGATAACAAAAAACAAATTACTTCGAGATGTGGATGCAAGAAGGCACATCAATAGTGATCCAATTATGGAGCCTCACTCTGTGCGTTACGAAATTCGGCATCTCTTACCCTGGCTCGTCCTCAAGGATAACATTGATCTTCTAAGTAGTGGGATGCAGATACCCTGTACTTTGGAATATGTCTTGATATTTGCTGAAAGCAGACTTCGGCTTCAAAATCTCACACTTATTATTCTTTACCGAAAAGCCCAGACCAGCTTTATTCTTATTCACTGGTGGATTAATAATTTCCCCCCACGCCTTGCTAGGGGCATTCTGTACCACCTATTGAGCATCTTTGAATGAAGCAATAGAGTCCTCATTTTTCCTTATATTATCGATCGATAGAGCTTGGAACTGTGTTCCAACAACCGCCTCATCAGCCTCTACAACGCTGAAGGAAGACAAATGAGATATTAATAAACTTGCTCGCCGCTTATGATAACCACCTTCCCTTCTCGGGCAAACTTTAACTTCGGATGAAGAGTTGACGTAACAGCTCCTGCCTCGTGGATCCATTCCCAATAGACAACTGTAAGCGGGAACGATATCCATCACCTGAAAAGTAATCTGGAACATGTGTGGACCTATATGCATAGGAAAGTCTACCTCTCCAATGACTGGCTTCTTGGAGCCATCAAAGGCTTTCACTATGATACCACTAGGGCACATGGGGACTCCTTGGTACTTAAGCTTTGATAGAGTGCTTCTTGGAATCACGTTTAAGGCAGAACCATTATCAATCAATACATTGGATAAAGAATCATTTTTGCAATTCATCAAGATGTGTAGAGCCATATTGTGGTTTCTTCCCTGCTCGAGTAATTCTTCATCACAAAAGCTCAAATTATTACAAGAAGTAATATTCCCGACAACACCGTTAAACTGGTCCATGGCATATCTCTTTCAACAAACACTTGATCTAGCACTCTCATCAAGGATTCCCAATGGGCAGCAGAATTCATTAATAAGGCCAATATAGAAATCTTGGACGGGGTCTGTAACAACTGATCCACGATCTTGTAGTCGCTCATCTTAATGATCTTCAACACATCATCGACTTTTTTATCTAAGGTAGTGCCACTAGATTCCTCGGCTGCCTTTTCAGGTTCAACAGTAGTTTCGACGACTTTCTTGCCATGATCAACATCTCCCCAAAAAGTAGGAGCAAATACCCGGCCATTACGCGTCACTCGACTGGCTTCAGCAATATTCTCCACATGTGTCAAAGGTCGTATCGGGACTTCGATCCCGTCTTCTAGGATGGTCGCATTGTATTTATAGGGTACAACTCTGTTTGATTCATACGGGACGCGACCAGGTAGACATATAACGACAGGGGTTATTGCGGGCTTGCTGCAATATGTAATCTCCACCGGAGTAGGAATATCAAAATGGGGTACAATAACATTCACCCCTTCCTCTCTTGTACATCCAGACTTTACGAAATCACCAACGAAAGTATCATCTTTAACCACAGGCTTAGACTCATCATCAGAAAAGAATTCGTCAGCAGAAATATATTCATCATCCGACACGATCTCACCAGAATGGTCCGCAACCATGTTGAATAAATCATAACCATTTCTATTTCTTGTGACACTAATAGTTCCTTCATCTAGAAGTAATTGGATACCCATCTTCACGATGGAACATCCGCGGGGGTCTCTACAACAAATCCGGCAACCATCGTATTGATGTAACACTTGTCCTGGCATATGGAAAAATTTGGCATGTAACTATACCAGGTTGTCCTCCATATCATTCACGTCATAAATTCAGAACTCGTCGGGGCATCCGTGCACCATGTTCACCCCTTCTTCACATTCAGTCTTGGTCCTGATAATACAAACAAGGCCTTCATCAATTACCTTTTGAAGGTCAACTTTCACCTTAACACATCCACATCTATTTTGGCTGCAGATATTACACATATTATGGTCATGCATACAATAGCCGAGCCTGCAAAGGTCAACGTGCATCTTCACCAAATTACCTTTTATCAAATTCACATCATAAATCCTGGACTCCCCTAGATCATCAGAAATCATATTCACCGTTCCTCCACCTCCATGTTTAGGCAACGAGTTGTCTTTCACGTTGGAACCAACATCTTTAAAGGACAGAAGGCCAGACCTAACCATTTTTTGGACCTCAGACTTCAAAGGATAGAAATTCTCGATACTGTGCCCAGGGGCTCCCTGGTGGAAGGCACACGTCTGGTCTGCCTTGTAATACCATGGCAGAGGAGACAGTATAGCGGGTGGACTCCTGGTCTGCACTAAATTTTTCTGAATTAGTGGTGGAAATAGCTCTGTGTAACTCATAGGTGTTGGATTAAAATATCCAGCGTCAACCTTAGGGATTCAAAGGGCTTAACATCCCCCCATGGGCGCCTACACAGGTGTGTTAGGTGGGCCAGGTAGGCCCCTTGTTAGATTCTCTATAAGGAAATAGAGTAGCACCTTGCCTACAAGCAATTGCTTTTAGCTCAGTGGTAAGCGCTTGATCCCACAAGTGGTATCAGATCAAGGTCATAGGTTCGAATCCCCCTGACTGACACTGGAGGGGGGGGGGGGGGGGGAAGATTGTTGGATTAAAATATCCAGCGTCAACCTTAGGGATTCAAAGGGCTTATCCCCCCATGGGCGCCTACACAGGTGTGTTAGGTGGGCCAGGTAGGCCCCTTGTTAGATTCTCTATAAGGAAATAGAGTAGCACCTTGGCTACAAGCAATTGCTTTTAGCTCAGTGGTAAGCGCTTGATCCTACAATAGGGATGGGGTCAAAGGGTTCTCTCTTCTGACTATGCCCTTGATTGCCTTATTGAGGTGTTCTTTGGTACGCAACAGCAGTCGGAACTATGTTAACAACCGGAGTCACCGAAGCAACCTATTATGGATGTGTATGACGCCCTCTAGGAGGTTTAGCTATTCTCTCTTGAACAACGGAATTTGCATCTCCCTCCTTCTTTCTAGAAAATCCATATGATGATTTTTTTGCACCACTAGAACTTTCATCTCTCGTCAAACGGCCTTCCCTCACAGCTTCTTCTAAGCGGACACCCATAACCACCATTTCGGTGAAGTCACTTGGCGCACTAGCCACCATTCTTTCATAATAGAAGGAACCCAGAGCCTTTAGAAAGATCTTCGTCATCTCCTTCTCTTCCATTGGGGGGATTACCTGGGCGGCCACTTCACGCCACCTTTGCGCGTATTCCTTAAACTACTCCTTATATTTCTGGACCATAGCCTTGAGTTGATTGCGATCAGGCGCCATGTCCACATTGTACTTGTACTGCTTAACGAATGCCTCTCCTAGGTCGTTAAAGGTATGAATATTGGCACTAACCAAACTCATGTACCATTTGAGTGCAACACCAGTCAGGCTGTCTTGAAAGAAATGGATTAGCAAACATTGATCCTCAGTGTGAGTGGACATCCTCCTCACATACATTCTCAGATGAGCACGGGGGAAAATATTGCCCTTATATTTCTCAAATTCTGGAACTTTGAATTTCGCAGGTACTTTTACATTTGGAACTAGGCATAGATCGCTTACATTATGTCCGAACATTTCTTTTCCCCGGAGGGTTTTCATTTCTTTTCGCATCTCATTAAACTGATCTTGGAAGTCATCCATTCTGTCATAGAATCCAATTCCTTCGCTTGGCGGGGGAGTAGGATGGTGAACCACATCATTAACAACATGGACAACATTCATTACTGAGGCACATGATGACGAATCTCATTGTTAATAGTAGGAGCAATGTGCATCACGGGGGTCAGAAGTCATAACTTGTTGAGCAGATTGAGCAATTTGAGGAGTAGGGTTATATCCTTCTGGTGTATAACCTTCAGGCATTCCCCATGGATATCCAAGAGGCATGTGATGCTGAGCAGTAGCAGTATTTGGAGCACTTGGGATGGGAGATGTTGTAATTTCAGAGACAACTGTTGCTTGTTGTGGTTGCGTAGCATGAGGAGGTGGAGGTGGTTGTGGTTGATTTTGAGCAGCCACCAACGACTCTACCAAAGCAATCAAGTTTTCCATTCCGATTCTCAAAGCGGTAACCTCTTCGCGCAGTTCGCGATTCTCTTATTCGAGATTTTCCATCCTCCTCTTGAAAGTGCTTTGAGTATTATAACAATGAAATTTTGTGTTAGCAATCTCTGTAAAGAAACCCGAATCAAAGATAAGAAAACCTGTCATGACCCACCTATCATGATATGGTATGCATGGATGAATGATTATGCATGAAGTGTTTTATCATTTCCAGGAGAATCCTTTGGTTTTTTCATCAAGCATCGATAAGCAGTAGGATAAACAACAAGATAAAACAAAAAAGGCAAAATATCAGAGTAGAAACTGCTCATTTCAAAATTCTGACTTGGTGAGAAATTCAGTTCCAAGTTACCAATTTCAAAACAATGGCATTTTCAACTCAAGGGGTCTTAGGAAATGATTTTTTATGCTTTAGAAAGATGAGGTTACAAGCTTTGCAATGGAAAAAGAATGGAGTTAAATGGATGCTTGAGCTTAAATTTGCATTGATTCAAAGTTGGAGAAAAAGGGTTGACTTTCCATACTTAGAAATATTTCAAATTTTCCTTCAAAAATGAGCTATAATGTCTTGCATCCAAACATAGCCTTCCACTTGGAATTTGCTCTTGACCAAAAAAGATGGCATGAAGTAGATCTCTTGAATGATATTTTGAAACTTGAACCATTCAAAATCTCCAAAAATTGAGAAAGTTATAACTTGTTGAAGTTGGCAAAATTTCGTAAAATGACCTATAATATTTTGTATCCTTAAGGAAACTTCCATCCATTTTCTCACTTTGCACATAAAAGAAGGCATAAAGTTCACTTCTTCAAGATCATTATGGAAAAAGAATGGGCTCACGGTGATAAAAATTGACCAAGTTATGATCATTTGAAGTCACACATGGAAAATTGGGGATTCATCTGGAGGACTTGTAATCTTTCTTCCTCATCAAGTTTCTTCCACGTGAAAACTCCTTGGAACTTTTGAAGTGATTTGTTAATAACCCTTTGAAGAGAATGATGTATTTGGAATCACTCAAAAATACCAAAAGATGAGCAATATATACTCCTTTTAAGTTCAAAACCCTAGCTCCTAGATTAAGAAACATGCCTTGAGGAACTTTGACAATTTTGAACAAACTTCTTGTACCAACATAAATGCCTAGTAAATATAAGTTGTTGAGGATGATAAGGAAAACTCATAGCAACCAAAACCACTTCCATATCTTTAGAATTGAGAGAAATATGCACTTGTAACCAATGGGAACAAAGCCTTGTCAAAGCAAGCCAACTTCTCCAATCAATCCCTTGTGCTTTTGAACCAAATTTGATAACCTTCAAATGTGGTGAACCAAAATAACCTTGCCATGCCATTCCTTCTAAAAAAAATTCAATGGTGAGGCTTGAACTTCTCAAGCTTTATTGACTAGGGCATGAAAATAAACTCATGAACCCATGGGGCAACTTGCTGAATCTTATTGTCTTTACCTACATGGATAACAAGCAAGACAAACCAAAATTGCATTTTATTAATTAAAAGAAGAAATAAAGACAAAGAATATGCATGATCACAAAAGAATACAAGTCAAGGTGCTTGGTGATTCCTCAAAGAACAAAGCTAAATATAGGGAGGGGAACCAAGAATCCTAATGTGATCTTGTTGTGATGGAATCAACATGGTATGATGAAGTGATCTTAGGGGCAAAAATTGGAGTACAACAACCTGGAAGATTGGATTTTCCCAACTATCAGCGGAGGACTCAACAACTGGGAAGCCAAATATTTTGTCCCAAATACTTTTATCCAACAGTAATTGTCTTTTAAAACCTTGTGTCTTACCCGAGGCACAACGATCCATTTGTAAGGGTTGTTACTACATTTTCATATGTCATCAATGAATTATGGACATTTTTGCATGCAAACTTTATGATCTTTGTTTTTATTTTTCTACATATTTATTTTTTTCAAATGATAGCTATGCTCTTACACACACTCACATATCAAAATGCAGATCCACATCCATTCAGGATCCCATGGGTAACGATTCTGCTATGGCCTATTGTGACTTTGAAAATATGATCTACCAAGCCAAAGACGAAGGTGAGGAAGATTGTGAAGTGCCAGGGGAACTAGACAGGTTACTACAACAAGAAGAAAGGACCATACAGCCCCACGAAGAACTGGCTAACACAGTTAACTTAGGTACAAAAGAGGACAAGAAAGAAGTAAAGGTAGGAGCCAATATGGAACCCAGTTTCAAGAAGCGTTTAACTCAGTTACTACATAACTATGTTGAGGTATTTGCTTGGTCATACGAAGACATGCCAGGACTTGATGCTGATATCGTGGTCCATCGTCTATCGAAAAAAGAAGACTTCCCTCCGGTAAAACAGAAAGCCCGTCGCATGCGACCATACATGTCAGAGACGATCAAGACTGAAGTTATGAAACAATTCAACACCGGATTCTTAGCCGTCACCTCCTATCCATAATGGGTCGCCAATGTTGTTCCAGTTCCTAAAAAGGAAGGCAAAGTACGCATGTGTGTGGATTACAGAGATTTAAATAGGGCAAGCCCTAAGGATGATTTCCCGCTTCCCCATATATATATTCTGGTTGACAACACCACACAACATAAAGTATTTTCCTTCATGGATGGTTTCTCAGGCTATAATCAAATCAAAATGGCACCCGAGGACATGGAGAAAACGACATTCGTCACACTGTGGGGCACATTCTGTTACAAAGTTATGCCATTCGGGTTAAAAAATGCTGGGGCAACTTATCAGCGTGCCATGGTAGCTCTATTTCACGATATGATCCATCACGAAATAGAGGTCTATGTGGACGACATGATAGCCAGATCCCAAACTGAAGAGAAACATCTTGACCATTTCCAGAAATTGTTTGAAAGGCTAAAGAAATACAAGCTAAGGTTGAACCCGAATAAATGGACATTTGGGGTGAGGTCTGGTAAACTCCTAGGCTTCATCATCAGCAGTAAAGGTATCAAAGTGAACCCTGCCAAGGTGAAAGAAATACAAGAAATGCTTGCTCCTCGCACCAAGAAAGAAGTCAGAGGATTCTTAGGATGGCTAAACTACATCGCCAGATTCATTTCTCACATAACCGCTACTTGTGAACCAATCTTCAAATTACTGAAGAAAGATCAAGTAGTCAAATGGAATGATGAATGCCAAGCTGCCTTCGACAAGATCAAAGAGTACCTTCAAGAGCCTCCTGTTTTGATGCCTCCAGTCGAGGGAAGACCTTTGATCATGTATCCAACCGTCTTGGAAAATTCAATGGGGTGTGTGTTGGGGCAGCATGACGAGTCTGGACGAAAAGAGCATGTTATATACTACCTGAGAAAAAAGTTTACCGACTGTGAAACCAGATATTCACTATTCAAGAAAACTTGTTGCGCTCTGGCATGGGCTACTCGCCGGCTAAGACAATATATGTTGACCCATACTACCTTATTGATATCCAAGATGTATCCAATTAAATACATATTCGAGAAGCCTGCCCTCTCTGGAAGAATAGCAAGGTGGCAGATGATCCTGACTGAATACAACATTCAATACACTACCCAAAAAGCAATAAAGGGAAGTGTGCTAGCCGATCACCTTGCTCATCAGGTTGTGGATGACTATCAGTCCATGAGATTTGAGTTCCCAGATGAAGACAGCATGATGGTAAACAATTGTGAAGAATCCAGACCATATGACGGACCTGAACAAGGATCCCGATGGACCTTGGTTTTTGACATAGCTTCCAATGCATTCGGCAACAGAATAGGTGTTGTGATCATATCCCCTGAAGGATGTCATACTCCCTTCACTGCAAGACTTTGTTTCAACTGTATCAGTAATATGGTAGAATACGAAGCGTGTATTTTGGGTCTCAAAGCTGCCTTAGATTTGGGAATCAAGTCCTTAAGCGTATTTGGAGATTCATCCTCAGTCATCAGTCATATCAAAGGAGAATGGGACACGAAGCACCCTATTATAATCCCCTACAAAGAACATGTGTTGACGTTAATCCCATATTTTGAGGAAATTACCTTTGAGCATTTTCCACAAGAGGAAAATCAACTAGCGGACGTGCTAGCCACTATGTCATCCATGCTTAAACTCAAGTGGGGTAACGAGGCTCCCCAGATCACCATTGAGCGAATGGATGAACCAGCTTACTGTCACGAGATCGATACTGAAGAAGTAATGGACAAACCTTGGTTGCATGGAGTCAAGTGGTATCTCGAGGCCCAAGAGTATCCAGAGGGAGCTTCAGTCAATAATAAGAAGTTCTTGAGAAGATTCTCTGGTAAGTTCTTCCTCAGTAATGGCATCCTTCACAAGTGCAACCACGAATCTACTTTGCTTCGTTGCTTAGACAAGGTTGAGGCAGAAAAGATCATGGTTGATCTACATGAAGGCACTTTTGGCACCCATTCTAGTGGGAACACGATGGACAAAAATATCCTACGGGAGGGGTACTACTGGTCTACTGTGATACAGTGGGAGAACTGACTTGGGTTTTGCGTTTGTGTTCGCAAATGTTTCGGTTTAGCAAGAGTCGCCACCGAATTTTTATTTTATCCTAAGGAAAGGTCAAAAAGCACAGGAAAGACCTTTGAGATGTTTTCTTGGGTTCAGGGAGTAGATTATAGAAAGGGAAGGTATTAGCACCCTTTCTATCCATGGTTATCCATGGGCTCTTAGTTACTTGCTTAGATCACTTGTTTTGCATTTTCAATTGTTTGAAATGGTGCTTTGTGTGTGGTTTGGAAAGATATTTTGAAAAGAGGCCATTTGTTGTGGAAACCTTTGTAATGATTCTTGTTTGAATGTATACAACAGTGTTTGTCTTTTTGAAAGGTTTTCAATGTTTTGAAAGTTGGATTTTGAAATTGTGTTGTGAAATGTGTTTTAGAAAAGTAGCAAGGATGTTTTTTGCAAATTTGATCAAGTAACTAAGAGTTGTCTACCCTATTTTACTCAAAGATCTTTCTTATGTTTTTAACCCTTTTAACAGTGTTGTTTCACCATTGTATTTGGTGAACAACCTTGTGTTAGGATGTTAACGGGACAGGCGCGGGTCATCGTATGACCATGATAGCAATGTTGTGAAATGACTTAGCACTTTTCTGTAGGGACTAAGATCATTTTCGAAAGGCAACTTTGATAACGTCATCGAGGGACTATGATCTTTTTTCAATTCGTTTGTGCTAAGACATCCCACATGCATAACATGGCCATTTTTGTAAGGCAACAAGTGGAATCACCCTAAGGGTGCATGTGTGCAAGTGTGTTTGATTACATGCATTTTGTCTTTGATTTTTGTGTTATCTACTTGTTGATTTTATCTTACCATACACACCTATTTACTAGCATTTGTATAAAGAAATAAAAGTGCAAGAAATAAATACTACACTATTACAACCATATTGAAAGGCAAGAAAATGTAAAGAAAAAAAAAGAGAGGAAAATGAGTGTCTTTCGACCCAGGCAGTAGCAGCCTTCGATTGGCATTCTGTTGGCCTCCTTCGATTGGGGGATGGCATCAGTAAGGTCCTGTCCTTCGATTGTTAATTCGCGCCAGTGAGGTCATGGCCTTCGATTGGGTTTTGGCACCAGTCTGGTCATGTATTTCGATTGGAGGCTGGCACCAGCATGGAAGTGCCTTTCGTCTGAGCCTGGACTTAGTGCAAGTGTGCCTCTGCCTTTCTGTCTCCTTTGATTGGGTCTGGAGTCAGTGAGGAAGCCTGGGGCTTTGTTTCATACTCCTATCTTTTGTTTATTTCGTTTGAGATATTAAATAGCAACATGGCCCAAGGCCATGTTATCATTACCTCAGGGCCAGGTTAGTTCTTAGAGCATTTGTAACAAAACAAAGAACAAAACCAAAAGGAGAGACAATAAAAACAAACTAAAAGAGTGGAAACGAAAAGGTAACAAACACTATGTACACGTTTGAAACGAAAAGGAAGCTTATTTACATGTTATGCCAGAAATGAAGGGTCCCAGGTTAAGGATGACTTACCTTGCTTGAGGCTGGAACGTGTGTTGGGCCTGTACGTGGTTTCCTTAAAATGCTTCTGGATTCGATGGGAGGAACCAGGAGTTATGTCTTTGATGCTGGGTTTGAAAGAGAAGCAATAGGTGTGAGGTTATGCAGGCCTCAAGGCTTGTTGTAACACAGGTTTGATGTTCTGGTGTTAGGCAGGAGGATGCAGTTCTGGATTTGTTGTTTGGATTCTGGTATGTGTTTGAGTGTTTAAGTGTTTGAGAATTATATGGTGTGTGAGAACTCTGAAGATGCGTTCCTCTGGCCAAAAAAGTCCCTTTCTTTGTGCAAATGAACTCTCTATTTATAGAGAAAAGCTTGGGGAGCAAAAATAATAAAATAAGGGCCAGTTGGAAAGTAAATGTCCACTTGTGCCACAAAAGCAAGATGAATGGCTCAGGATGGGTTGCTTCACTATGAAGGAAAATAAACGCAAGAACCAAGTCAAACTTTTCCAAAAGGTGGTACTGTGCTATTAAGTGCAAGTAGTCTTAGACAGCAAACAAGCCTAAAAAGGGAAGACACGTGGCCTAGCCTATGGGTCTGTATGTTCAACTTGATCTTCTGGGTCGAATCCTCCATCTTTCTGGGACAACACTGCATTCGTTTCTACCAGCTGTGTGTCCTTCGAATGAACCAACTGTGTGTTCTTCGAATGGCCCTTCGAATGGCCCTTCTTTTCCAGCTTCAAAGTCCAATTCGAATCTATTTGGAACCTTCCCTATTAGGCAACTTCGACCAGACCCTGGCCTTGTGATGAGTCTAAGTTCTGATTCGAAGTGTTCAGAATTTCCTTCATCAGAGCATCTTAGATTAAGAGAAACTCTGCACTGAAATGCCATTCGAAGGTCATTTCGTTCTGATGTTCTTATTAATGGAAACTCTGAAGTTCTAGTTGAAGGACACTCTGAAATTCCAATTGAAGGACACTCTGAAGTTCCAGTCCAGGGACCTTTTGAAATGCCAATTGAAGGGTATTCCTGGGTCAAAGGGCATTGTTTCAAAGGGAACCAAAATCTCAATCGAAACTTGTAATGGAGATCATTTCCTTCTGAATCAAAGGGGACCTATTGGAATTCACATTGCCTCAGACGAAACTTGTGTCGAAGAAAACATATTGCCAAATTGAAAGCTCATGCTCGAAGGAAGCATATTGCCCAATCGAAGCAGGCTTGCAAGCAGCATATGCCCAATCGAAGCAGGCTTGTAGGAAGTGAACTTGTACAATATCGAAACAGGTTTACAGGCAGCTAAAATAGGTTTTCAAAGCAAGCATGCAGGCAACATGCTTGGTGAATCGAAGGGTTTGCCTTGCAGGGGGCATGTGTGGCCAGTAAGTCATGGCCTTCGATTGCAAGCACGCAGGCAGCAAAAGGCACAAACGAAGCAGGTTTGTAGGCAGCAAAAGGCACAAACGAAGCAGGTTTGTAGGCAGCAAAAGGCACAAACGATGCCTGCAACAAGAAGTCACATGCCCAGGCGAAATAGGCACGCTAGCAGCCACCTTGAGCAATCGAAAGAGGCCAAGAGTCAATCGAAGTATGCTTCGAAGGAGACATGTTTTCCAACAAATTTGTCAAAATGTTATTTTTATCTGTTTTCTCCATTTTTGACAGTTTCCTTTTAATTTTGGTACTGGAAAATCCCAATGCACTTGTTCAATCTTGAACCTTGACAATCCTTGTGAGAAAGTCCTTGGAGAATGAGAGGGCAAATTTTGGGATACAATAGCTTCCCCTGTTCAATCTTCTTGGACCTGAAGAGTTAGATTGGCAAATTTGCCTTTCGTGACTCGAAGGTAAAAGAGGATTGGACACTAGCCCAAAAAATTTGCACTCGTCAAAGTGTAGTTTGAGGGAATGGGCTTAAAAGATGCCATTTGGAGATGTGACAGAGTCTTGTCGGAGATGGGCTTAAAGATGCCATCTAGGGGTGTGAAAGAATCTTACTAGAGATGGGCTTAAAAGATGCCATCCAAGAATGTTTGTTGAATTGTAATTTTGTAAGTTGAAAGAAGGAACCTGTGTAGGGTTGCCTGATGATGAGTCCGTGTAAAACTGCATCTGAATTTGAGAAGGAACCGGTGTAGGGTTGCCTCATGATGAGTCCGTGTAAAACTGCATCTGAATTTGAGAAGGAACCGGTGTAGGGTTGCTTCATGATGGTCAAGTAGATAGTTGTCCTGGTTTGTTACAGGTGTTAATCTGGAACTTAAAAAAGTTGTTGTCGACCTTTTTGCTGAAAAAGGTAAAATGTTAGTTGAAACACAAAGTTATGTTGCATGAAATGTATGATGCAATATATGTGTTTTGTCAATGCTCATGATTTATGAACGTGATGTATGCGCATGTAGGCTGATGAGCTGTCTTGCTGAGGAAGATAAATTCTGCCAGTGGGAGATAACGGAATCTTTGACTGCTGCCAGGGAAAGTAAATCCTTGACTGCTGCTGGGGAATAAGAATTCTATGGGGAATAACCATACTGTTGAAGAGTAGCTATCCTGATGGAGAGTAAAACTCAGGATTCTAGAAAAAGCTTAATCCTATCTGGAAGAAATTCAGGTTTAGGTCGTATGCCACTTTAAGAATAAGAATCTTTATTCTGTTGGGGATATCAGGAAGTTGAATTGTATGTTATAGGTGAAAGGATGAGAAGCATGAAGGTATATGTGTTTGGGGCATCTCTGGGCTAAGGATAAATTCTGAATGAGTGACAGAATGGCAGCCAAGTCTGGAGCATATCTGGACTGTATCTGAAGTTGAGATCTGTATGAGTAGCAGAATGACTTCCATGTCTGGAGTGTATCTGAAATTGTAACTGGGATATGAATAAGTGACATAATGACAACCGTGTCTGGAGCATATCTGGACTGTATCTGAAGTTGAGATCTGTATGAGTAGCAGAATGACTTTCGTGTTTGGAGTGTATTTGGAACTGTAACTGGGATCTGAATGAGTGATAGAATGGCAACCGTGTCTGGAGCGTATCTGGACTGTATCTGAAGTTGAGATCTGTATGAGTAGCAGAATGACTTCCGTGTTTGGAGTGTATTTGGAACTGTAACTGGGATCTGGATGAGTGACAGAATGACAACCGTGTCTGGAGCGTATCTGGACTGTATCTGAAGTTGAGATCTGTATGAGTAGCAGAATGACTTCCGTGTTTGGAGTGTATCTGGAACTGTAACTGGGATCTGAATGAGTGACATAATGGCAACCGTGTCTGGAGCTTATCTGGACTGTATCTTGGAGTTGAGATCTGTATGAGAAGCAGAATGACTTCCGTGTTTGGAGTGTATCTGGAACTGTAACTGGGATCTGAATAAGTGACAGAACGGCAACCGTGTCTGGAGCGTATCTGGACTGTATCTTCCAACAGGTGATGAAGGAATTTTTGATGTTGATCGTAACTTCCAGCAGGTGATGAAGGAAATTTTGAATGACCTTGAGTTCCAACAAGTGATGAAGGAATTTTTGATGTTGATCGTAACTTCCAGCAGGTGATGAAGGAAATTTTGAACGACCTTTCAACTTGAAATGTAATTTGTTTTGGAGAATAAATCCTTGACAAATGTTGGGGAAATAAACCCATGACAGCTGGTCTGTTTAGAGAGATGATAAACTTCTCGAGGACTCCTGAATTTCTTTTCAGAAATATTTCGGAGAGGTTCATCCCTGTCCCTAATACCAGATGCTTGTGGCCTTGTCAGGAAACTTAGACTGTTCGTAACCTTGAGATTGACATTCGAATGCCCCAAGTGATGGTGAGGGAGACTTGCCCCAAGTTATCCTGCAATTGAGTGATTTCTTGAAATCTTGACTGGACTGCCCCAGGTTCACTGAACTTTTGAAAGATTTGTTGAAATCTTGATTAGACTGCCCCAGGTTATCTTTGAAAGATTTGTTGAAATCTTGACTGGACTGCCCCAGGTTAACTGGACAATACCATATCAAATCCCCTTTTTGTTGACGGAAGATTTTTGAAACAGGAGTATCATCCCACTTGAAGTGATTTTACTCACCGAGAGAGCTTTCGTTCCTCCGAACATTCACTGTATGAATTTCTTCGCTGTTAAACAGGTAAACCATGTGCAAACAACGATATTCAAATAATGCAAAGTTTATGCTTGTCTCGAAGTTCTGAAAAATGCGTTTTTTAGCAGAAAAACTTTTTATAAGACAAATTCAACACAAGATTTTAGGGCAAAGCCTTACAGGAGTCAAGATACCTTCTGTAACAGTATGCTTTCGAACTAACCCATGCTTCAATTAGGACTTTTGAAGGGTTGCAACGTGGCTTGGTTCACGGTTTAAGAAACAAAAGATAAAGGCTCAAAGTATATTTGTACCCACCCGCTCTTCATGATGTCCTTCAATCCTAAACTCAGTTAATTGTGCGTCGCACTCTATTCGAGTTTGGAACGAATTTTGGGTGATGGCTCACCAGTTGAATTTTATGGGAAGGCAGTCATCATTTTTTTAAAAACATTTTTCATGTTTATTGAGGATTTATAATGACCTCTTTCTTTTGATTCGTTATCCCTAACTTTTGCCTGACTGTTCCTGTTTTCGAGATCACAGTCAGCGGGATGCCCCAGCTTTCTTAAGCCTCCTTTGTAGGTTTTGGCTCAGTGGACTTTTCTCTTTTGAGAGATAATGACTGCCTATGAGATAAGGAACCATCACTGTATTTTGGTTCCAAAGGAAAGTTTTTGATGTCATTCGTTGTATTATGAACTGAGAGTTTGCGACTTCAATGCACGTCCCTTTTGAATTAACTGAGAGACTACCCTGCCCCAGGTTTAAATCAAAGGTTTCATTTTGTTTAAAGACAGAAAACTCCTACTTCTTTGGCTCGAAGGGGTTGACTAGGGATTATCTTCCTTATAACTCCAGTGTTTAGGATTTTAAAGAAACACATGTACATCGTCAGCAAGGTCTGTTCAAAAGCATATTGTATGAGATTACGGTATTATTTCGTCATCCTCCCTCTAAAGGCTTGTATCTTTTTATCAAGAGTTAAGTATCATAAAGAAAGCACAAGAATAGTGAAAACGAATGGATGAATTAAAGACAAACATATGCAATGCATTAATGAAACAAAGTTTGACATCAACAGATAATTGTTTAAATAAATTACAACTTGAAAATTCAAATGGAACAAAAGTCTCTCAGTTCGAGCTTTGTCATTTCAGGTGGAGAACCCTTAGCGGAAGATTTTCATCTCGCCATCCGGCATGAATTCCAGCACTCCTTCGTCGATCAAGTCTTGAGTCTTGTTTTTCAAAGCCCAACAGTCGTCGGTGTCATGTCCAGGACTATGGGAGTGATATACACAAAACGTGTCGGGGTGATAGCTAGGAGTAGAGGTATTGGGTTTCCGAATAGGATCCCTTAAAGCAAGCAGGTTGACCTCCAACAAGCGTTTCAGTATCAGAGATGATGGTATGTCAGTCTCAGAGAAATGTCTTCAAGACGTATTTTTCTTACGCCGATTACCCTGTTGACGCTGACGAGGTTGTTGCTGGGCTTGTGACCCTGAAGCAAGTTGAGGAGCTTTTCCCTTGTCTTCTTGTCTCAAAGGGGGTTGAATGATGACTTGATCTTCAACCTTAGGTGTTTTCCCCACTTGGTTGTCCCGAAGCATCTTGTTGACGAGGACCCTGAGCTCTTCTTGTCTTTGAGCTAAGTCTTGAATGAGAGCCATCTGGCCCACCAGCTGTCCCATCATCTGGATCCTCATTGTTGCCAACTCAATTTGCAGTCCTTCCAACTGATCATTCCTGACACTGCCTAAATTCCCCAGGATCATGCCCCTTGTGAGGAGAGCTTTCACTTCTTCTTGCCCCTGGGATAGGTTCAAGAACATTTCTCGGAGTTGAGCATTTTGAGCCTGAACGTCCTTGATGGTCTGCTCTAGAGCCAAGTCTACTGAAATAAGCAGTAGGAAAAATAAGGAAACCTGAAAAGAAAAACCTGTTACGATGCAATGCATGATATGTGGATGCATGTTTTCAAGGATCTCGTGAGGTAAACACAAGAAAATGTTAGAGGTTGAATTTGGATCAACATCTTTGATTGGAGAACTTTGTATCGGTGGATGTCTTTCCACGAGAATCAAGCTCACCATGTCAAGTGGGTCATAGCCCCTGTTTCAAGTTGTTGCACTTAATCTTTGACGGCATTTGTTTAGAGAAAAACCATCTTTCCCTTTGGTAGACGTCTGGTTCAACGTGACCCTGCATCAAAAGACCCTTAATATCCTTGAAATGGTTATTGAAAATGATATGGTATGATGTTATGATGTTATGTACATGTATGCAAAAATAAGCAAGTGTATATACAGGTGATCATATTCACACAAAGCAAACAAGTCCTTAGGTTTAGGCTTGCATGGGGTTTGTAGGTAAGTACCCTCTTGAAGTTAGTTGGCTCAACCTGTCCTAAAATAGAAACCGGGTTATGAGGAGCTCAATATCATTGGATTGTTTTCTATGTTCATTGTTTTGGTTTATCCACTTAACTAGCGACCAAAATATTCTAAGAAAACAACCCTCAATGAGTGTAGTATCGAGTATCTACCAACTTCGGACTGCACCAAAGCCGGTCATCTCACTACCCCTAATAAAAGGCCAAGATGGTCAAGTAAGGTTCTAGGTCATTAGTTCTTAGCGACATCACTCAGCGGCCCCGTATTCTCTTTGATTGACTCAAAGGATACCGGTACTCACAAATATGTCGCACTAATATAGCTATTGCTTCAACCGTGTCGGTATATCCCATACAGTTTCCACAACGTATTGCTATCTATGAATGTTTCCCAAATCCAGGTGGAGGATTTCAAGCCCAAACAAGAGAACCAAAATGTAAAGCAATCAAAGCAAACAAATAATCATGCAAAAGGTGATCTAAGCCTTAAGGTTACTTCACTTTTAAAGTAGTCCCCAACAGAGTCGCCAGTTCTGTGATACGGTGGGAGAACTGACTTGGGTTTTGCATTTGTGTTCACAAATGTTTCGGTTTAGCAAGAGTCGCCACCGACTATTTATTTTATCCTAAGGAAAGGTCAAAAAGCACAGGAAAGACCTTTGAGATGTTTTCCTGGGTTCGGGGAGTAGATTATAGAAAGGGAAGGTATTAGCACCCTTTCTATCCATGGTTATCCATGGGCTCTTAGTTACTTGCTTAGATCACTTGCTTTGCATTTTCAATTGTTTGAAATGGTGCTTTGTGTGTGGTTTGGAAAGATGTTTTGAAAAGAGGCCATTTTTTGTGGCAACCTTTGTAATGATTCTTGTTTGAATGTATACAACGATGTTTGTCTTTTTGAAAGGTTTTCAATATTTTGAAAGTTGGATTTTGAAATTGTGTTGTGAAATGTGTTTTTGAAAAGTAGCAAGGATGTTTTTTTGCAAATTTGATCAAGTAACTAAGAGTTGTCTACCCTATTTTACTCAAAGATCTTTCTTATCTTTTTAACCCTTTTAACAGTGTTGTTTCACCATTGTATTTGGTGAACAACCTTGTGTTAGGATGTTAACGGGACAGGCGCGGGTCATCGTATGACCATGATAGCAATGTTGTGAAATGACTTAGCACTTTTCTGTAGGGACTAAGATCATTTTTGAAAGGCAACTTTGATAGCATCATCGAGGGACTATGATCTTTTTTCAATTCGTTTGTGCTAAGACATCCCACATGCATAACATGGCCATTTTTGTAAGGCAACAAGTGGAATTACCCTAAGGGTGCATGTGTGCAAGTGTGTTTGATTACATGCATTTTGTCTTTGATTTTTGTGTTATCTACTTGTTGATTTTATCTTACCATACACACCTATTTACTAGCATTTGTATAAAGCAATAAAAGTGCAAGAAATAAATACTACACTATTACAACCATATTGAAAGGCAAGAAAATGTAAAGAAAAAAAATGAGGAAAATGAGTGTCTTTCGACCCAGGCAGTAGCAGCCTTCGATTGGAATTTTGTTGGCCTCCTTCGATTGGGGGCTGGCATTAGTAAGGTCCTGTCCTTCAATTGGGAATTCACGTTAGTGAGGTCACGACCTTCGATTGGGTTTTGGCACCAGTCTGGTCATGTATTTCGATTGGAGGCTAGCACCAGCATGGAAGTGCCTTTCGTCTGAGCCCGGACTTAGTGCAAGTGTGCCTCTGCCTTTCTGTCTCCTTCGATTGGGTCTGGAGTCAGTGAGGAAGCCTGGGGCTTCGTTTCATACTCCTGTCTTTTGTTTATTTCATTTGAGATATTAAATAGCAACATGGCCCAAGGCCATGCTATCATTACCTCAGGGCCATGTTAGTTCTTAGAGCATTTGTAACAAAACAAAGAACAAAACCAAAAGGAGAGACAATAAAAACAAACTAAAAGAGTGGAAACAAAAAGGTAACAAACACTATGTACACGTTTGAAACAAAAAGGAAGCTTATTTACATGTTATGCCAGAAATGAAGGGTCCCAGGTTAAGGATGACTTACCTTGCTTGAGGCTGGAACGTGTGTTGGGCCTGTACGTGGTTTCCTTGAACGCTTCTGGATTTGATGGGAGGAACCAGGAGTTATGTCTTTGATGTTGGGTTCAAAAGAGAAGCAGCAGGTGTGAGGTTATGCAGGCCTCAAGGCTTGTTGTAACACAGGTTTGATGTTCTGGTGTTAGGCAGGAGGATGCAGTTCTGGATTTGTTGTTTAGATTCTGGTATGTGTTTGAGTGTTTAAGTGTTTAAGTGTTTGAGAATTGTGTGGTGTGTGAGAACTCTGAAGATGCGTTCCTCTGGCAAAAAAAGTCCCTTTCTTTGTGCAAATGAACTCTCTATTTATAGAGAAAAGCTTGGGGAGCAAAAATAATAAAATAAGGACCAGCTGGAAAGTAAATGTCCACTTGTGCCACAAAATCAAGATGAATGGCTCAGGATGGGTTGCTTCACTATGAAGGAAAATAAGCGCAAGAACCAAGTCAAACTTTTCCAAAAGGTGGTACTGTGCTATTAAGTGCAAGTAGTCTTAGACAACAAACATGCCTAAAAAGGGAAGACACGTGGCCTAGCCTATGGGTCTGTATGTTCAACTTGATCTTCTGGATCGAATCCTCCATCTTTTTGGGACATCACTGCATTCGTTTCTACCAGCTGTGTGTCCTTCGAATGAACCAACTGTGTGTTCTTCGAATGGCCCTTCGAATGGCCCTTCGATGGCCCTTCTTTGCCAGCTTCAAAGTCCAATTCGAATCTATTTGGAACCTTCCCTATTAGGCAACTT
Organism: Vicia faba; assembly: GCA_948472305.1. Taxonomy (NCBI): domain Eukaryota; kingdom Viridiplantae; phylum Streptophyta; class Magnoliopsida; order Fabales; family Fabaceae; genus Vicia; species Vicia faba. The sequence continues at coordinate 1,453,372,057 of OX451739.1, forward strand.
CGACCAGCCCTTGGCCTTGTGATGAGTCTAAGTTCTGATTCGAAGTGTTCAGAATTTCCTTCATCAGAGCATCTTAGATTAAGAGAAACTCTGCACTGAAATGCCATTCGAAGGTCATTTCGTTCTGATGTTCTTATTAAGGGAAACTCTGAAGTTCTAGTTGAAGGACACTCTGAAATTCCAGTTGAAGGACACTCTGAAGTTCCAGTCCAGGGACCTTTTGAAATGCCAATTGAAGGGTATTCCTGGGTCGAAGGGAATTGTTTCAAAGGGAACCAAAATCTCAATCGAAACTTGTAATGGAGATCATTTCCTTCTGAATCGAAGGGGACCTATTGGAATTCACATTGCCTCAGACAAAACTTGTATCGAAGAAAACATATTGCCAAATTGAAAGCTCATGCTCGAAGGAAGCATATTGCCCAATTGAAGTAGGCTTGCAAGCAGCATATGCCCAATCGAAGCAGGCTTGTAGGCAGTGAACTTGTACAACATCGAAACAGGTTTACAGGCAACTAAAATAGGTTTTCAAAGCAAGCATGCAGGCAACATGCTTGGTGAATCGAAGGGTTTGCCTTGCAGGGGGCATGTGTGGCCAGTAAGTCATGGCCTTCGATTGCAAGCACGCAGGCATCAAAAGGCACAAACGAAGCAGGTTTGTAGGCAGCAAAAGGCACAAACGAAGCAGGTTTGTAGGCAGCAAAAGGCACAAACGAAGCCTGCAACAAGAAGTAACATGCCCAGGCGAAATAGGCACGCTAGCAGCCACCTTGAGCAATCGAAAGAGGCCAAGAGTCAATTGAAGTATGCTGAATCGAAGGAGACATGTTTTCCAACAAATTTGTCAAAATGTTATATTTATCTGTTTTCTCCATTTTTGACAGTTTCCTTTTAATTTTGGTACTGGAAAATCCCAATGCACTTGTTCAAGCTTAAACCTTGACAATCCTTGTGTGAAAAGCCTTGGAGAATGAGAGGGCAAATTTTGGGATACAACATCTACCATAGAAGTAGATTTCCATCAGCATTCACGACCCTTTCACAAGTGTCAGATCTATGCTAACAAGGTACATGTGCCTCTAGTTCCTCTAAACGTCCTAACTGCTCCCTGGCCATTCGTAATGTGGGGCATCGACATGATTGGAGAAGTCAAACCTACATCTTCTAATGGACACTGCTTCATCTTGGTGGCCATTAACTATTTAACAAAATGGGTTGAGGCAGCTTCTTTCACTTATGTTACCAAGAATGTTGTGGCCCGATTCATCAAAAAGAATCTCATTTATCGGTACGGTATACCAGAGAGAATCATCACAGATAATGGTATGAATCTCAAAAATACTATGATCACTGCACTATGCGTGCAATTCAAGATCCACCACCATAATTCTTCTCCTTACCGGCCAAAGATGAATGGTGTTGTCGAAGCCGCAAATAAAAACATCAAGAAGATCATACAAAAAATGACAGTGACCTACAAGGACTGGCATGAGATGTTACCATTTTCTCTCCACGGTTACCGTACCACAGCGCGCACGTCAACAGGGGCAACTCCTTTCTCTTTGGTCTATGGTATGGAAGTTGTCCTACCAATTAAGGTCCAAATACCTTCTCTACGAATCATAAAGGATGCAGGGTTGAATGAAGATGAATGGATCCAAACTCGACTTGACTAGTTGAACTTTATTGATGAGAAGAGGCTTACGGCTGTATGTCATGGTCAGATGTACCAAAAACGTATGATCAAACCTTTTAACAAGAAGGTCAGACGTCAGGTATATCAGGTTGGTGATTTGGTAATCAAGTGTATCATACTGCCACAAGGTGATCCCAGGGGAAAATAGACTCCTACATACGTGGTACCATTTGTGATCAAAAGCATATTCTATGGTGGGGCAATGATCTTAACCACTATGGATGGCGACGACCTTCCGCACCCTGTAAACGCGGACATAGTCAAAAGATACTACGCATAAATAAAGACCCGCTAGGTCGACTGGCCTAGGCAAAAATTAGGGAATCCCGGCAAACCAAAAAAGTTAGGGCAAAAATTAGGGATAAAACAAAAAAAATCTGTACACCCGACAAGCTGGAAACCCAAAAGGGAGGCTTGGGAAAAAAAGGGTATCCCAATGGACTGAAAACCCGAAAGGATGGTCCAGGCAAAAGTTAGGGAATTAAAGCGTATGACTATGTCCCGTTGGATCACCTTACAAACAACCTTTAACATCGACTGACAAACTCAAACGGGTCTAATCAATCCAATCAACTTCGGACAAGGCAGCAAGTGGATGAGACACTCAGAGTTAATACATAGCTATCTTTTCTTTGTATCAATTTTCATTTTTTACGACGACATTCTCTTACTAGAATGTTCGTCTCATTGTACAAATATACTTATTCAAGTTAATACAAAGATATCCCTTTGAAAGTGCAAAACTATCAGTTTTTCTTTTATTTCCGTGTTTTGTTTGCGAAAACGTCCAATGATTATTTTTGAACATATGCATTTGAACGTGACTATTGTTTACAAATGAAAAAAAAAGAGGAACAGAAAATAGAAAGACAATCACAAATGGATTTAATAAATATGATAATATCTTTAGACCATTCCATAAAATCCCCCGCAGGTACTTTTTCCAGCAAGAACAAAAAAAAGGACATCCCACTATAGGATCGCTATCATATCTCCAGTATGCAACCTAATGGTATCAAGTGCTCTCACATCCCCGACGAAACAAAACTTCCGGTTACCGCTCCAAAGGTTCTCCGGTGAAAGTTGCCCATTTTCTCAAGATTCCTCAGCAGGATTTTGCAAGGTCCACAAGCAATGCACAGCGTTTCCCTTCCACAACAGAGTTTGTCTCTCTAACAAATGGAAACTCATCAACACTTCAACTTCAAAAATACAGGGACCTACATTCCCAACAGTACTCAGGGATTTATTTTCCCCAACTCCAGCAACACTGCGGCATAACAATTAATGTGTCCATACATTACATCCATACGTCATAGTATTGACAACACAGATACATACAACACAATCTCATTTATTTTTAGAACATCATTGTACCATGCATTTCATACATCATGACATTGCATGCAACTAACCTCTCATCTTTTCAGGAAAGATCAATCAACAAAAAATTATCGTCAAATTTTCAACAAGTCAATTCCCAAGAAAAGACTGATCAACCATCTACATAGCAGATATTTCTTTCAGACCCCTGTCGGTTCAGTTTAAATATCTCAACGGTTTATCCTATTTCTCCCCCGCAGACATCTTCTCTGGTTTAGATGATTCTCTAAATAATTTGTTCTGATTCTGCTCCAGATCCTTGACGATTCATCTTGGATCTCTCAATGGTTTATTCTGATTCTTTCCTGCAGACGTCTTCTCTAGTTCAGATTAATCTCTCAATGATTAGTTCTGATTCTTCTCCAGATCCCTATCGGTTCAGTTTAAATCTCTCAACGGTTTATTCTGATTCTTTCCCGCATACGCTTTCTCCAGTTCAGATAAATCTCTCAACGATTTATTCAGATTCTTCTCCAAATCCCTGTTGGTTCAGATAAATCTCTCAACAATTTATTCTGATTCTTTCCTAGTAGGCACTTTCTCTCGTTCAGATAAATTGCTCAAAGATCTATTCTAATTCTCTCCAGTTAAAGAATATTCAAGACCTCTTTTGGTTCAGTTTAAACCTCTCAACGATTTATCCTGATACTTTCCAAATGAACATTTCTGGTTCAGATAAATCTCTCAACGATTTATTCTGATTCTTCTCCAAATCCCTGCTGGTATAGATAAATCTCTCAACAATTTATTCTGATTCTTTCGTAGTAGGCACTTTCTCTGGTTCAGATAAATTGCTCAAAGATCTATTCAGATTCTCTCTAGTTAAATAATTTTCAAGACCTCTTTTAGTTCAGTTTAAACCTCTCAATGTTTTATCCTGATACTTTCCAAATGAACATTTCTGGTTCATATAAATCTCTCTAAGATTTATTCTGATTCTTCCTAGTCAAACAACATACAAGACTTCTGCTAGTTTCAGATAAATCGCTCCAAAAATTTATTCTGATTCTTTTCCAGTTGAAATCAAGTTCATACTTAGTCCATTTTATTTCAACAATCACCTTTGGATGGCATCTACAATCCCATATCCGGCAAATATCCCTTATTCCTCCAAATGGCATTTATAAGCCCATTCCCAATTCATCTTCGAGTGCAAATTTCTGGGCACTCTAGTGTTCAATCATCTTCCACCTTCAAGTCACGAATGGAGGATCCGCCAATCTAACACTTCAGGTTTAAAAATATTGAACAGGGGCAGCAGTTGTACCCCAAAATTTTCTCTCTCATTTATCAAGTATTTTCTCACAAGATCTCCTTTGGTTCAAGACTGCACAAGGGTTGATCAGCTCAAGACACCTCCTTAAGCATTGATGACTGAGATTATGGTTTGATATTGCACAAGGATAATTGAACTTTTAATGCTTCATATGACTTTCATGGATAATTATGGACTCTCAAGATTGCTCATGTCAAGTTTCAAGTCTTGGATCACATTTTTGCTCTATCAATTGATGAGTTGATCTAAAAATCAGTTGTATTGGGGAAAAAGTCAACTGTCCCCAATTTGTAGTCAAACTTCATAATTATTGATCCATATAAACATTGTGAACTCATATGTGTCATTTTATCAAGTTTGGACCATAATTCCTCAAGAAATTTGATCAGATCATCAAAGGGGCAAAATGGTCAAAATTAGGGTTTTGACTGAGAAAGGGAAATTTCTGATTTTTGACCTAGCAAATGGTTGATTGGTTGGAAAAATGATCTCAAGGATTTAATTGAATCATTTTAACCTAATGGCATGACTCAAAACTTCCCTCAAGATCAATTGATTGATAGTTGATTTTCAGTTAACTGATCAAAAGTCAACTGCACACTGAAAAGTCAAACCTTGACTTTTTGGTCAAAATCAAGTGTCAAAGATCATAATTCATCAAAACATGTCAAAATATGAAACTTGTTCATCAAGAAATCAAAAAGTCAAGATGTCATTTTGAAAAGTCAAAATTTCCAAACAGAAATTTTTCTGTGTTGAAAACTTCATATTTTTTCACAACTTTGAGCAAATTTTTCACCATCATGTAAGATGATTCAAAGGAAACTTTAAACGTAAAAGTTGTAGATCTCAATGATATCTAAAACATTTCTTTACACAACTTCTCCTAGAAATGTATGGATTTCAAGTTATGATTTTGTGAATACATGTTCATGAAACATGGAAACTTGGTGAAATTTTGCCCTAGTTTAGGCAGGATTTTTACCTAAGTTCATGGCAATGTTTCACATAGTTCCAAGGGGAATTTTCAAAAGTGATTAAAAGAGGGGTTGTAGAGAACATTACAAGCTTTCTAAAATGTCCAAGAACTCCTTGAAATCATGTTTGAGAAAGGAGAATCGAAGGCATGAAGTTGTCATTTCATTCTTGAATTATAGGTCATTTTCATGATGAACAAGAATTTAAATTCATGCTAGGCTGCACAATCTTTGCTTTGAATGCCTCAAACTTGCTTGGAACTCCATAATTAATGTTTTGCACAGTTGTTAGAGGCTTCAACTCAAGCATTCAATGCATTTCCCATGCTTATTTCCATTTTGGGGAGAAATTGCACATTGCCATTTTGGAAAAGTAGCTTTATGCACAAAATAAGTTCTTGAGATTTGCACTTGTTTTATTTTGATCATACACCATCTATAACCCAAAAGAAACTTTTCTAAAGCCTCTAAAACAACTCAGCCCGTGCTTGTACTTTGCCTTGAAACCATGTTTTCACTTTTCTTCAAAATCAAGTAACATAGCCATAGCTTGTACTTGTGTGATTATGAGCTTCTCAAGCCTCACAGCCTTTCCTTACTTATGCACAAGTCATTTGCATCAAAACACACGAATACACAAGCTCAAAAACATACAAAAACTCAGAACTGTATTACAAAACTCCATTGTTGCATAATCTGACCAAAAACTTGAAACTCACATCTCCCTCTTGCGTTTCCAAGCCTTTTGGTTCCTAAAGCTTCTAAACATTAAATACAACTCATCCATGACCCTGTTTCATAACTGTAACTCCATCTTCATCAATCTCCATAACCAAAAACATAGCTCTGCAAGTTAACTTCTCCAGAACTCCTCATCCACTTTCAGCTCAAGCTAAGAATCACATTAGCTTCCTGGGAACTTGAGGAAGCTAACCCAATCACTGGAACTCATCAAAAGCTGCTCAAACTCAAAACACGATACCCTCTTGCAACGTGAGTTTTTCTGACTTTTGAACTATTCATATATGCATTGTTAGGCTTGCATTTGTGAAGATAGAATGTAGATATCATTGCCCTGAAACTATACATGTCCATAGATTTCATTTATGTTGCTTGAGCATGAAGAATTTTGAGTTTAAATTTGCTGAAACATTTAGGTCAGAATTTGGTACTTTCATAAATTCATCTTTATCTTTGAATGTTAGCTTAAATTAGTTACATGGTTGGATTCGTGAGGAAAAAATACACAAGGTTCATGTTTACATTTCTGAAAATGGTTGAAGAATGAGCAAGTTACAGATCCTTTGGCTGGAGGTTGAAGATGAAGTACAGTCAGGGCAAGTTTTATGTTATGTATTTATTTTTGTGTCAATGTTAACGGATGTATAGCCACCCCAGTGATAAGGCAGCACGCTGGTAACCAAGAGGATGTGGGTTCAACACCCAGCGCGCTGCCTTTTGTTATTTTTCACACTTTTTTTATAATTTTTTGTTTTCTTTACAGCGCCTGGGCCCAACTTTGGGCCTTCTCTTTATTTTCCTGGCTTCTACCCCTCGCTTTGCTTCAGTACCCCCATGGTCCATATTTTTATTATTATTTTCTTTTTCTGATTTTATTTTATTTCTTTTTCCTTTATTATTATTAATATTATTATTATTATTAGTATTATTATTAATATCATTTTTTATTGTTATTAATAAAAACCCAAACAAATATTTTATTTATTATTTTTACCTTTATTTAGTTTATTTTTTTTATAAAACTAAAAGAATAAAAATTATTTTCTTAATAAATTAATTTCTTTCTTAATAATTAATATTTATGTTTAGGTTTAACCATTATATTATTTTTTTGTAATTAAAATTAATTTAAAACTTAGGTTTCTTTTAATTAATTAATATCCATAATATTTTTATTAATTTAAAACCTTTTTATAAATAAAACCCTAAAAAATATTTTTTAGTTATTTTCTTTTCTTAGTTAGTTTAAGTTAATTTTGTTTAATTTTCCTTAATCATTTTTTTAATAAGGTCAAGATTAAACCCCTTTTATAAAAAACCAAACAAAAATCATTTCTTTTTTATTTGCATTTGTACATTGTTATTTATTCAATTCTTGTATATTATTCAATATGGTTGTAATGATTATTTAGATTTAATTTTCTTGCAATGTACTAATTTGTAAATTTGCACACCCCCTCCCCTAATGAAATAATAGCTTAGTATTTTTATTTTCCGCAATTTAATGCTTTATATATAAATGCTAGTAAATTAGGGTTTGTATGGAAAGATTAAAATCAACAAATTAGAAAACCCTAATTCAAAAACAAAACAATGCATGTAAATCAATACACTTGCACACTTACACCCTTAGGGTAAATCCACTTGTTGCCTTATGAAAATGGCCATATTATGCATGTGAGGTATCTTAGCAAAAACAAACAAAAATACAAGATCACAGTCCCTCGATGACGCTATCAAAGTTGCCTTTTAAAAAATGATCTTAGTCCCTAAAGAATGCTAAGATTTCTTACAACATTGCTAATCATGACTATACGATGACCCTTGCCCGTCCCTTTTACATCCAAAGATAGGGTTTCTTACCAAATCAATGGTAAGATAACAACATCAATTGAAAGAGGAAATAAAAATGAAAGACTTTTGAGTAGGTAGAATGTTCCTATTTGCTTGCTCATTTTTAAACTAGAACATCCTTGCTATTTTCAAAACAAACACCAACACTTTCAAAACACCTTACATTTGCAAAATATCAACACTTTGTATACATTCTTACGAACGACAATCATTACAAAGTTTGCCTAAACAATGACGCATTTTCAAAATACTTTCAAAAAACCACACAAAGTATATTTTAAACAAAATCAAGTGATCTAGCAAGCAACTAAGAGCCCGTAGATAACTACGGATGAAAAATGTGCTAATACCTTCACTTTTAATAATCTATCCCCCGAACTCAAGAAAACATCTCAAAGGTCTTTTCTGTTCTTTTCAACCTTTCCTATTGGATAAAAGAAAAGTCGGTGGTAACTCTTGCTAACCGCAAAATTTGCGATCAAACGTAAAAAAACCAAGTCAGTTCTCCCACCGCATTACACTTTGTTATTTCCGGAAAGAGACTTCTCCCCTTAAGATGTATAACTCCCCCTTTGTATTAGAAGCTCTGAAATCATTTGGATTTTCTCATCTTGAAGGATTCTTTGTACCTTAAAAGTTTAAGACAAGGAAATACACAAGCATAAAGTGTAACATCCTTCTCCCCCTTTGACATTATCAAAAAGGGAAAGATGCATAAAAATATACATACATACATATACTAAACATTCTCCCCCTTTGTCATTAGCAAAAAAGGAATGGGAAAGACTTCAAATATATAATGAAATTATAAACATAAAAACAATTTTTACCTATAAGTTTTACCTAAAGAGTGACTTCATAAACCGTTCATCCTTGATGAATTTGAATCCTTTTCAACAAAGTTGTCTTTTAGAAGTTGTCTTTTGTTCTTCAACATAAAGTACATCTTCAATGGATATGAAAGTTAGTGTATGAAATTTGCCAATGCCAAGAATTCTTCCTTTAAGGTATTTCCCATATGTGAAATAATCCTTGTTCTTGAACTAGATTTGAAAGTTAGTGTATGTCTTTCATCAAATGCTTAGAGCCACCACTTATCAAAACACCATCTTTTTAATGTGGTCCTCAAGCAAACCTACAAAACAAATTAAGTTTTATTTCGTACCCAATGTGCTTTGGGTCCATCATAGTTAGTTCCCTTCTTAACCCACACATAATACCCACTTGCTACACTAAAGTTTCTAACATAGCAAGCATTAGGTTTATGTCCAACAATACCATAATAAAAACAAGTAGGTTCAAAGTTACTTCTATATCTAGGAGGGTAAGATTTCTTCTTAGGAGATGTTTTCTTTTTAGGATAATGATGAACCACTTTAGGTTTGTTCACTTTATCTTTTGATGATTGATCACTAGCCTTAATAAAGATAGTTTTATTAGAACTTGGTTTTGAAAACTTTGAATATCCAAGCCCACTTTTATAATTGGGGTATCTTTGTTGACTAAGGACACCTTCCGATCCAATTTGTCCTTTTTCATATCTTTCAAGAACTCTTTTCAATTGGACAATTTGGAAAGAAAGTGACTCACAATTTTTGCATACAAAATTATGTTTTTGCTCACTAATAATCTTTTTTTTTCATCCTTGAAATTATTTTCCAATGTCTCAATTTTTTCTTATAAAGATGAAATATGTTTCTTTTGAGATTAAATAGTTTTGTATAAAATTGTACATTCATTTAAGAGTTCATCTATTGCACCTTGTATATTATTATCATAAAGAGAATATTCATTACTAACTTCATCATTTTCATCATTCGAATGATGTGAAGCCATTAATGCAAGAGTAACACATTGATTGTTTTCGGAATCGGAAGATGAACATTCCCATGCTATATATTCTTTCTTTGACTTATTATATTTATTTCTCTTGAAATATTTCTTCTTCTTTTCAAGTGTAAGCCATTCATTTTTAACATGTCCCTTTTCTCCACATTCAAAGAATATAACCTTCCTTGTTGGTGCTTCTCTTTTTCTTTCTTTTCGTAGAACCTTTTCAATCTTCCTGATGAGATCATAATCTTCACTATTAGTGGATTCATCCTCTTGATTTCTATCATGATTTTTTATCCTTGTATTTCAAGTAATGTATTTTGAATATTTTACTTGGATTTCATTCTTTTCAAGTCTCGCAAGTTCCATCTCATATTCTTGAAGTTTTCCGAACAAAATGGCAGAAGTCATTGTTGATAGATTCTTCTTCTCGGATATTGTTGTCACTTTTGGTTGCCATTCCCTAGATAAAGATCTAAGAACTTTAAGATTTAGTTCATCATTCGTCAAAGCCTTACCAAGAGCACTTAGATGATTTGTCAACTGCACGAACCTCTTTTGCAAGTCAAGGATGGTTTCTCTGGGCTGTATTCGAAATAACTCGTATTCTTGACTCAAAGTATTTAGTAATGATCTTTTAACTTCAATAGTTTCTTCATGAGTTTGTACCAAGGTATCCCATATTTCTTTCATTGTTTTGCATGCCGAGACACAGAAGAATTCATCCATGCTAAGTGCACCTTGAAGAAGATTGATTGCCTTTTTATCATAGAGGACCTTTTTCTTATCATCTTCATCCCATAGAGTTTTAGGATTTGATAAACCAACATCGTTGATCACCGTTATAGGAATAAATGGACCATTTTCGACGGCATCCCATATTTTTCTCCTTGTGCTTCTAGATGTGCCTTCATGCGTATTTTCCAGAAGTCAAAATATTCACCACAAAATAGAGGAGGCTTGTTGTTACTACCACCATCTCTGAAAACGGGATTTTGATTTGCGGAAGCCATTCTGGATCTTTTAGGAACAGGTTACCTATAACCCGCTCTGATGCCAATTATAAGTACGAAGTGCGCCTAAGAGGGGAGGTGAAATAGTTACTTTAAAAGTTTTATCGTTTTAGTGATGATGGATATTATTTTTCTGGCTTAGTGCATGAGTTTACAAATGTGTTTCTTTCTTTTCTGGTTTATGACTAGTGATGAAAGCGGTAAATGCGGAAAAATAAAGAACACAAAGATGTATCCAGGTTTCCCTCACGGTCCGAGACTACTCCAATCCCCTTTCGACATGAAAGATATTTCCTTATTGGTAGATCTCTAGACAAGTCACCCTAGTCCTTCTATATAAGACTCTAACCAATAAAACCACCAAGAACAATCCTCTTGGACCAATAACAATCCTCTTGGATTTTCACTATGTCAATAATGAGAACAATCCTCTCAAGGTGACCATACTTGTATCCAACAATCCTGGAAAAACAAGATTACAAAACCACTTGAACTTATTTTCAACAATCCTGAAAACTAAAAAAGTGTATAGTAATATTTGATTGATAGAGTTTGTAGTGTAATAATCACTTTAAGTGATTTTATCAATGATTTGATCTTCTCTTCCAATAACAATAATATACAATGACTCATGACTATAGAACGCACAAATTTTTCTGTTTAACAATATATGAAAATATGTAGAAAAACTTTGTGTATGAAAGTGAAGAGAAAGCTTGAGTTTTGATATTTTAAAATTCAGAAACTATTGATTGGAAGAGGTTTAAAATGATTTTGAAAATTCAGTATTTATATGTTCATATCACCCCTTTGAAACAACATAAATTTCTGCAAATGAATCATGAACAATTGCCAAGATTCAATAAAAAGTTTCCATGAAATGGTGTTATGAAAACGTATGTTCAAAGCTGTTGATTTTCAAAAATGTTCAACATGCAATCGATTGCACCCTTGTGTAAATCGATTGCACGGGGTTTCAACAGCTAAAAAGATTCAAATATTTTGAGTGAGTAAACGATTGCACAAGTGTGTAAATTGATTGCACTTGAAGTCAATAGCAAAAATTGATTGAGAGCAATCGATTGCACAAACATGTAAATCGATTGCACTTAGAAACAGTAGCTAACATTTTTAAAACGTGAAGCATACAATCGATTTCATTAACATGAAAATCGATTGAACCCAGGTGAAAATTGAGTTTTTGCATAGAAAACTTGAAAACAAGTTTGGACAAGATAAAAATACTTCATTTGATCATTGAGCATCTAAGATTTAACTTAATAGCAAGAGTTATTATTATACCTTATGAAATTCGCAAAGATCTTGAACCAAAGACTTTTATCCATTGATGCTTTTATCTTGATCAAACTTTTTTCCTTCTTGCCAATATAGTTTGTCTTCATCAAAATAACATGCATTGAGAATCATTTGAGAAGCTTGATATTACATTCTCCACCTTTTTGATGATGACAAACAATATTTCTTGAAGCTTTGTTATTTTCGGAAAGAGACTTCTCCCCTTGAGATGTATAACTCCCCCTTTGTATGAGAAGCTTTGAAATCATTTGGATTTGCTCATCTTGAAGGATTCTCTGTAACTTAAAATTTTAAGACAAGGAAATACACAAGAATAAAGTGTAACATCCTTCTCCCCCTTTGACATTATCAAAAAGAAGGGAAAGATGCATAAAAATATACATACATACATATACTAAACCTTCTCCCCCTTTGTCATAGAAAAAAAGGAATGGGAAATACTTCAAATATATAATGAAATTATAAACATAAAAACAATTTTTACCTATGAGTTTTACCTCAAGAGTGACTTCATAAATCATTCATCCTTGATGAATTTGAAGCATTTTCAACAAATTTGTCTTTTATAAGTTGTCTTTTGTTCTTCAACATAAAGTACATCTTCAATGGATATGAAAGTTTGTGTAGAACTTTTCCAATGCCAAGAATTCTTCCTTTGAGGTATTTCCCATATGTGAAATAACCCTTGGACTTGAACTAGATTTTAAAGTTAGTATATGTCTTCCATCAAATGCTTAGAGCCACCACTTATCCAAACATCATAGATTTAAAGTGGTCCTCAAGCAAACCTATAGAACAAATTAAGTTTTATTCAGTGCCCAATGTGCTTTGGGTCCATCATAGTTATTTCTCTTCTTAACCCATACATAATACCCACTTGCTACACTAAAGTTTCTAACATAGCAAGCATTAGGTTTATGTCCAACAATACCACAATAAAAACAAGTAGTTTTAAAGTTACTTCTATATCTAGGAGGATAAGATTTCTTCTTAGGAAATGTTTTCTTTTTAGTATAATGATGAACCACTTTAGGTTTGTACATTTTCTTTTTGGATGATTTATCACTAGCCTTAACAAAGATAGTTTTATTAGAAATTGGTTTTGAAAACTTTGAATATCCAAGTCCACTTTTATTATTGGGGTATCTTTGTTGACTAAGGACACCTTCCAATCCAATTTGTCCTTTTTCATATCTTTCAATAACTCTTTTCAATTGAACAATTTGGAAAGAAAGTGACTCACAATTTTTGCATACAAAATTTTGTTTTTGCTCACTAAAAATCTTTTGTTTTTCATCCTTGAAATTATTTTCCAATGTCTCAATTTTTTCTTCTAAAGATGAAATATGTTTCTTTTGAGATGAAATAGTTTTGTATAAAATTGTGCATTCATTTAAGAGTTCATCTATTGCACCTTGTATATTATTATCATAAAGAGAATATTCATTACTAACTTCATCATTTTCATCATTCGAATGATGTGAAGCCATTAATGCAAGATTAACACATTGATTGTTTTCGGAATCGGAAGATGAACATTCCCATGCTATATATTCTTTCTTTGACTTCTTATCTTTATTTCTCTTGAAATATTTCTTCTTCTTTTCAAGTGTAGGACCTTCATTTTTAACATGTCCCATTTCTCCACATTCAAAGCATATAACCTTCCTTGTTGGTGCTTCCCTTTTTCTTTCTCTTCGTAGAACCTTTTCAATCTTCCTGATGAGACCATAATATTCACTACTAGTGGATTCATCCTCTTGATTGCTACCATGATTTTTTTATCCTTGTATTTAAACAATGCCTTTTGAATCTTTTACTTGGATTTCATTCTTTTCAAGTCTTGCAAGTTCCATCTCATATTCTTGAAGTTTTGCGAACAAAATGGAAGAAGTCATTGTTGAAAGATTCTTCTTCTCAGATATTGTTATCACTTTTGGTTTCCATTCCCTGGATAAAGATCTAAGCACTTTAAGATTTAGTTCATCATTTGTCAAAGTCTTACCAAGAGCACTTAGATGATTTGTCAACTGCACGAATCACTTTTGTAAGTCAAGGATGGTTTCTCTGGGCTGCATTCAAAATAACTCATACTCTTGACTCAGAGTATTTAGTCTTGATCTTTTAACTCCAACAGTTCCTTCATGAGTTTGTACCAAGGTATCCCATATTTATTTCACCGTTTTGCATGCCGAGACACGGAAGAATTCATCCATGCTAAGTGCACCTTGAAGAAGATTGTTTGCTTTTTTTATTATAGAGGACCTTTTTCTTATCATCTTCATCCCATGAAGTTTTAGGCTTTTATGAACCAACACCATTGATCACCGTTATAGGAATAAATGGACCATTTTTGACGGTATCCCATATTTCTTCTCCTTGTGCTTCTAGATGTGCCTTCATGCGTATTTTCCAAAAGTCAAAATATTCACCACAAAATAGAGGAGGCTTGTTATTACTACCACCATCTCTTAAAATGGGAATTTGATTTGCGGAAGCCATTCTGGATCTTTTAGGAACAGGTTACCTATAACCTGCTCTAATGCCAATTGTGAGTACGAAGTGCACCTAAGAGGGGAGTGAATTAGGTACTTTAAAAGTTTTACCATTTTAGTGATGATGGATATTATTTTTCTGGTTTAGTGCATGAGTTTACAAATTTGTTTCTTTCTTTTCTGGTTTATGACTAGTGATGAAAGCGGTAAATACGGAAAAATAAAGAACACAAAGATGTATCCTGGTTCCCCTTATAGTCTGAGAGTACTCCAGTCCCATTTCAACATGAGAGATTTCCTTATTGTTAGATCTCTAGACAAGACACCCTAGTCCTTCTATACAAGACTCTAACCAATAAAACCACCAAGAACAATCCTCTTGGACCAAAAACAATCCTCTTGGACCAACAACAATCCTCTTGGATTTTCACTATGTCAACAATGAGAACAATCCTCTCAAGATGACCTTACTTGTATCCAACAATCCTAGAAAAACAAGATTATAAAACCACTTGAACTTATTTTCAACAATCCTGAAAAATAAAAAAGTGCATAACAAGATTTGATTGATAGAGTTTGTAGTGCAATAATCACTTTGAGTGATTTTATCAATGACTTGATCTTCTCTTCCAATAACAATAATATACAATGATTCAAGACTATAGAATGCTCAAAGTTTTCTGTTTAACAATATATGAAAATATGCAGAAAAACTTTGTGTATGAAAGTGAAGAGAAAGCTTGAGTTTTGATATTTTAAAATTTAGAAACTATTGATTGGTAGAGGTTTAAAATGATTTTGAAAATTCAGTATTTATATGTTCATAGCACCCCTTTGAAACAGCATAAATTTCTGCAAATGAATCATGAACAATTGCCAAGATTCAATGAAAAGTTTCCATGAAATGGTGTTATGAAAATGTATGTTCAAAGCTATTGATTTTCAAAAATGTTCAACATGCAATCGATTGCACCCTTATGTAAATTGATTGCACGGGGTTTCAATAACTAAAAAATTTCAAATATTTTGAGTGAGCAATCGATTGCACAAGTGTGTAAATCGATTGCAATTGAAGTCAATAGAAAAAATTGATTGAGAACAATCGATTGCACAAACATGTAAATCGATTGCACTTAGAAACAGTAGCTAACATTTTGAAAACGTTAAGCATGCGATCCATTGCATCAACATGCAAATCGATTGCACCCAAGTGAAAATTGAGTTTTTGCTTAGAAAACTTGCAAAAAAAATTGGACAAGATAAAAACACTTCTTTTGATCATTGAGCATCTAAGACTTAAGTTCATAGCAAGAATTGTTATTATACCTTATGAAATTTTCCAATATCTTGAACCAAAGACTTTTATCTATTGATGCTTTTATCTTGATCAACATCTTTGCCTTCTTGCCAATATAGTTTGTCTTCATCAAAATAAAGTGCATTGAGAATCATTTGAGAAGATTGATATTACATTCTCCCCCTATTTGATGATGACAAATAATCTTTCTTAAAGCTTTGTTATTTTCGGAAAGATACTTCTCCCCTTAAGATGTATAACTCCCCCTTTGTATGAGAAGCTCTGAAATCATTTGGATTTGCTCATCTTGAAGGATTCTTTGTACCTTAAAAGTTCAAGACAAGGAAATACACAAGCATAAAGCGTAAAATCCTTCTCCCTCTTTGACATTATCAAAAATAAGGGAAAGATGCATAAAAATATACATACATACATACATATACTAAACCTTCTCCCCCTTTGTCATTAGAAAAAAAGGAATGGGAAATACTATAAATATATAATGAAATTATAAACATAAAAACAATTTTTACCTATTAATTTTACCTCAAGAGTGACTTCATAAACCATTCATCCTTAATGAATTTGAAGCCTTTTCAATAAAGTTGTCTTTTAGAAGTTGTCTTTTGTTCTTCAACATAAAGTACATCTTCAATGGATATGAAAGTTAGTGTATGAACTTTGCCAATGCCAAGAATTCATCCTTTAAGGTATTTCTCATATGTTAAATAATCCTTGGAGTTGAACTAGATTTGAAAGTTAGTGTATATCTTCCATAAAATTCTTAGAGCCACCACTTATCAAAACATTATAGATTTAAAGTGGTCCTCAAGCAAACCTACAAAACAAATTAAGTTTTATTTGGTGCCCAATGTGCTTTGGGTCCATCATAGCTAGTTCCCTTCTTAACCCACGCATAATACCCACCTGCTACACTAAAGTTTCTAGCATAGCAAGCATTAGGTGTATGTCCAACAATACCACAAAAAAAACATGTAGGTTCAAAGTTACTTCTATATCTAGGAGGGTAAGATATCTTCTTAGGAAATGTTTTCTTTTTAGGATAATGATGAACCACTTTAGGTTTGTTAACTTTATCTTTGGATGATTGATCACTAGCCTTAACAAAGATAGATTTATTAGAACTTGGTTTTGAAAACTTTGAATATCCAAGTCCAATTTTATCATTGGGGTATTTTTGTTTACTAATGACACCTTCCAATCCAAATTTTCCTTTTTCATATCTTTCAAGAACTCTTTTCAATTGGGCAATTTTTAAATAAAGTGACTCACAATTTTTGCATACAAAATTCTATTTTTTCTCACTAATAATATTTTGTTTTTCATCCTTGAAACTATTTTCCAATGTCTCACTTTTTTCTTCTAAAGATGAAATATGTTTCTAATGAGATGAAATAGTTTTGTATAAAATTGTGCATTCATTTAAGAGTTCATCTATTGCACCTTGTACATCATTATCATAAAGAGAAATTCATTACTAACCTCATCATTTTCATCATTCGAATGATGTGAAGCCATTAATGTAAGATTAACACGTTGAATGTTTTCGGAATCGGAAGATGAAATTTCCCATGCTATATATGCTTTCTTTGACTTCTTATCTTTATTTCTCTTGAAATATTTATTCTTCTTTTCAAGTGTAGGACATTCATTTTTAACATGTCCCTTTTCTCCACATTCAAAACATATAACCTTCCTTGTCGGTGCTTCCCTTTTTCTTTCTTTTCGTAGAACCTTTTCAATCTTCCTGATGAGATCGTCATCTTCACTACTAGTGGATTCATCCTCTTGATTTCTATCATGATTTTTTATCCTTGTATTTAAAGCAGTGTCTTTTGAATCTTTTACTTGGATTTCATTCTTTTCAAGTCTTGCAAGTTCCATCTCATATTCTTGAAGTTTTCCGAACAAAATGGCAGAAGTCATTGTTGATAGATTCTTCTTCTCGAATATTGTTGTCACTTTTGGTTTCCATTCCCTGGATAAAGATCTAAGCACTTTAATATTTAGTTCATCATTCCTCAAAGTCTTACCTAGAGCACTTAGATGATTTGTCAACTGCACGAATCTCTTTTGCAAGTCAAAGATGGTTTCTCCGGGTTGCATTCGAAATAACTCGTATTATTGACTCAAAGTATTTATTTTTAGTCTTTTAACATCAATAGTTCCTTCATGAGTTTGTACCAAGGTATCCCATATTTCTTTCGTTGTTTTGCATGCCGAGACACGGAAGAATTCATCCATGCTTAGTGCACCTTTAAGAAGATTGATTGCCTTTTTATCATAGAGGACCTTTTTCTTATCATCTCCATCCCATGCAGTTTTAGGCTTTGATGAACCAACACCGGTGATCACCGTTATAGGAATAAATGGACCATTTTCAACGGCATTACATATTTCTTCTCCTTGTGCTTCTAGATGTTCCTTCATGCGTGTTTTCCAGAAGTCAAAATATTCACCACAAAATAGAGGAGGCTTGTTGTTACTACCACCATCTCTTAAAACAGGATTTTGATTTGCGGAAGCCATTCTGGATTTTTTAGGAACAGGTTACCTATAACCCGCTCTGATGCCAATTGTAAGTACGAAGTGCGCCTAAGAGGGGGGTGAATTAGGTACTTTAAAAGTTTTACCATTTTAGTGATGATGGATATTATTTTTCCGGTTTAGTGCATGAGTTTACAAATGTGTTTCTTTCCTTTTTGGTTTTTGACTAGTGATGAAAGCGGTAAAATAAAGAACACAAAGATGTATCCTGGTTCCCCTCACAGTCCGAGAGTACTCCAGTCCCCTTTCAAGATGAAAGAGATTTCCTTATTGTTAGATCTTTAGACAAGACACCCTAGTCCTTCTATACAAGACTCTAACCAATAAAACCACCAAGAACAATCCTCTTGGACCAAGAACAATCCTCTTGGATTTTCACTATGTCAACAATGAGAAAAATCCTCTCAAGGTGACCTTACTTATATCCAACAATCCTGGAAAAACAAGATTATAAAACCACTTGGACTTATTTTCAACAATCCTGAAAAATAAGAAAGTGTATAGCAATATTTGATTGATAGAGTTTGTAGTGCAATAATCACTTTAAGTAATTTTATCAATGACTTTATCTTCTCTTCCAATAACAATAATATACAATGACTCAAGACTATATAATGCTCAAAGTTTTCTATTTAACAATATATGAAAATGTGCAGAAAAAATTTGTGTATAAATGTGAAGAGAAAGCTTGAGTTTTGATATTTTAAAATTCAGAAACTATTGATTGGAAGAGGTTTAAAATGATTTTGAAAATTCAGTATTTATATGTTCATAGCACCCCTTTGAAATAACATAAATTTCTGCAAATGAATCATGAACAATTGCCAAGATTCAATGAAAAGTTTCCATGAAATGGTGTTATGAAAAGGTATGTTCAAAGCTGCTGATTTTCAAAAACGTTCAGCATGCAATCGATTGAATCCTTGTGTAAATCGATTGCACAGGGTTTCGACAGCTAAAAAATTTCAAATATTTTGAGTGAGCAATCGATTGCACAAGTGTATAAATCGATTGCACTTGAAGTCAGTAGAAAAAGTTGATTGAGAGCAATCGATTGCACAAACATGTAAATCGATTGCACTTAGAAACTATAGCTAACATTTTGAAAATTTTAAGCATGCAATCCATTGCATCAACATGCAAATCGATTGCACCCAAGTTAAAATTGAGTTTTTGCTTAGAAAACTTGAAAAAAAAATTGGACAAGATAAAAACACTTATTTTGATCATTGAGCATCTAAGACTTAAGTTCATAGCAAGAATTGTTATTATACCTTATGAAATTTTCCAATATCTTGAACCAAAGGCTTTTATCTATTGATGCTTTTATCTTGATCAACATCTTTGCCTTCTTGCCAATATAGTTTGTCTTCATCAAAATAAAGTGCATTGAGAATCATTTGAGAAGCTTGATATTACATTCTCCCCCTTTTTTATGATGACAAATAATCTTTCTTAAAGCTTTGTTATTTTCGGAAATATACTTCTCCCCTTAAGATGTATAACTCCCCCTTTGTATGAGAAGCTCTGAAATCATTTGGATTTGCTCATCTTGAAGGATTCTTTGTACCTTAAAAGTTCAAGACAAGGAAATACACAAGCGTAAAGCGTAACATCCTTCTCCCCCTTTGAAATTATCAATAAGAAGGGAAAGATGCATAAAAATATACATACATACATACATACATACATACATACATACATACATACATACATACATACATACATACATACATACATACATACATACATACATACATACATACATACATACATACATACATACATACATACATATACTAAACCTTCTCCCCCTTTGTCATTAGAAAAAAAGGAATGGGAAAGACTATAAATATATAATGAAATTATAAACATAAAAACAATTTTTACCTATGAATTTTACCTCAAGAGTGACTTCATAAACCATTCATCCTTGATGAGTTTGATGCCTTTTCAACAAAGTTGTCTTTTAGAAGTTATCTTTAGTTCTTCAGCATAAAGTACATCTTCAATGGATATGAAAGTTAGTGTATTAACTTTGCCAATGCCAAGAATTCTTCCTTTAAGGTATTTCACATATGTGAAATAATCCTTGGACTCGAACTAGATTTTAAAGTTAGTGTATGTATTCCATCAAATTCTTAGAGCCACCACTTATCAAAACATCATAGATTTAAAGTGTTCCTCAAGCAAACCTAAAAAACAAATTAAGTTTTATTTGATGCCCAATATGCTTTGGGTCCATCATAGTTAGTTCCCTTCTTAACCCACACATAATACCCACTTTCTACACAAAAGTTTCTAACATAGCAAGAATTAGGTGTATGTCCAACAATACCACAATAAAAACAAGTAGATTCAATGTTACTTCTATATCTCGAAGGGTAAGATTTCTTCTTAGGAAATGTTTTCTTATTAGGATAATAATGAACCACTTTAGGTTTGTTCACTTTCTCTTTGGATGATTGATCACTAGCCTCAACAAAGATAGTTTTATTAGAACTTGGTTTTGAAAACTTTGAATATCCAAGTCCACTTTTATCATTGTGGTATCTTTGTTGACTAATGACACCTTCCAATCCAATTTGTCCTTTTTCATATCTTTCAATAACTCTTTTCAATTGAGCAGTTTAGAAAGAAAGTGACTCACAATTTTTGCATACAAAATTCTATTTTTTCTCACTAATAATCTTTTGTTTTTCATCCTTGAAATTATTTCCCAATGTCTCAATTTTTTCTTCTAAAGATGAAATATGTTTCTTTTGAGATGAAATAGTTTTGTATAAAATTTTGCATTTATTTAAGAGTTCATCTATTTCACCTTGTACATCATTATCATAAAGAGAAAATTCATTACTAACCTCATCATTTTCATCATTCAAATGATGTGAAGCCATTAATGTAAGATTAACACGTTGAATGTTTTCGGAGTCGGAAGATGAAATTTCCCATGCTATATATGTTTCTTTGACTTCTTATCTTTACTTCTCTTGAAATATTTCTTCTTCTTTTCAAGTGTAGGACATTCATTTTTAACATGTCCCTTTTCTCCACATTCAAAACATATAACCTTCCTTGTTGGTGCTTCCCTTTTTCTTTCTTTTCGTAGAACCTTTTCAATCTTCCTGATGAGATCATCATTTTCACTACTAGTGGATTCATCCTCTTGATTTCTATCATGATTTTTTATCCTTGTATTTAAATTAGTGTCTTTTGAATCTTTTACTTGGATTTCATTCTTTTCAAGTCTTGCAAGTTCCATCTCATATTCTAGAAGTTTTCCGAACAAAATGGAAAAAGTCATTGTTGATAGATTCTTCTTCTCGGATATTGCTCTCACTTTTGGTTGCCATTCCCTGGATAAAGATCTAAGCACTTTAAGATTTAGTCCATCATTCCTGGTTCCCCTCACAGTTCGAGAGTACTCCAGTCCCCTTTCAACATGAAAGAGATTTCCTTATTATTAGATCTCTAGACAAGACACCCTAGTCCTTCTATACAAGACTCTAACCAATAAGACCACCAAGAACAATCCTATTGGACCAAAAACAATACTCTTGGATTTTCACTATGTCAATAATGAGAACAATCCTCTCAAGGTGACCTTACTTGTATCAAACAATCCTGGAAAAACAAGATTACAAAACCACTTGAACTTATTTTAAACAATCCTAAAAAAATAAGAAAGTGTATAGCAATATTTGATTGATAGAGTTTGTAGTGCAATAATCACTTTGAGTAATTTTATCAATGACTTGATCTTCTCTTCCAATAAAAATAATATACTATGACTCAAGACTATATAATGCTCAAAGTTTTCTATTTAACAATATATGAAAATGTGCACAAAAACTTTGTGTATGTGTGATACGGTGGGAGAACTGACTTGAAGGTTTTGCGTTTGATTGCAAATGTTGCGGTTAGCAAGAGTCGCCACCGACTTTTCTTTTATCCAAAAGGAAAGGTGAAAAAGCACAGGAAAGACCTTTGAGATTGTTTCTTGAGTTCGGGGGGTAGATTATGAAAAGGGAATGTATTAGCACCCTTTTCATCCATGGTTTTCCATGGGATCTTAGTTACTTGCTAGATCACTTTCTTTTGTTTGAAATTGTGCTTTGTGTGGTTTTTTAAAGTATTTTGTAAAGAGGCCATTGTTTAGGAAATCTTTGTAATAATTCTCGTTCGTAAGAATGTATACAAAGATGTTTGATCTTTTGAAAATGTTTTCAATTTTGTAAGATGTTTGAAAGTGTATGTGGTTGTTTGGAAAATAGCAAGGATGTTTGTTTTAAAATGAAGCAAGTAATTAGGAGAAATCTACCTACTCAAATGTCTTTCTTGTTCATTCTCTTTTCCTTTGACATTGTTGTTTTACCATTGATTTGGTAAGCAACCCTATCTTTGGATGTAAACGGGACAAGCGTGGGTCATCGTATAACCATGATTAGCATTATTGAAAGGTATCTTAGCATTCTTTTTGAGGGACTAAGATCATTTGTAAGGCAACTTAGATAGCGTCATCGAGGGACTATGATCTTGTATTTTACTTATTTTGCTAAGATATCTCACATGCGTAATATGTCCGTTTTTTGTAAGGAAACAAAGTGGATTTACCCTAAGGGTGTATGTGTGCAAATGTGTTGATTTACATGCATGATTTTGTCTTGAATTAGGGTTTTCTAAGTATTGGTTTTAGTCTTTCCATACAAACCCTAATTACTAGCAATTGTATATAAAGCGATAAATTGCGAAATTAAAATATACTAAGCTATTACATTATTAGGGGAGGGGGTGTACAAATTTACAAATGGGGATTTTGCAAGAAAATTAAATCTAATTAACTATTACAGCCATATTGAATAAATGTACAAGAATTGAATAAAAATGCACAAATGCAAATGGAAAAGAAATGATTTTTATTTGGTTTTCATGAAAAGGTTTTAACCTAAATATAATTAAGAAAAATGATTAATTAAAATTATTTAATTTAATTAAGAAATAAATTAAATTAAAAAAATTATTTTTAGGGTTTTTTTATGAAAAGGTTTTAAATTAATAAAATAATATGGAAATTGATTAATTAAAAAAACCTAAGTTCTAAATTAATTTTATTTACAAGAAAATAATATAATATTTAAACCTAAACCTAAATATTAATTATAAAAAAAAGAAATTAATTTGTTAAAAGAAAATGTTTTTGGCCTTTTTGTTTTATAAGAAAATAAAATAAGTATGAATGCAAAAAATAATAAAATAAATATTTTTGGATTTTTGTTAATAATAATAAAAGTAATGTTAATAGTAATAATAAAAATAATAAAAGAAAATATGAAAGTAAAATAAAATATATAAAAAATGAAATAAAGAAATAATGGGTTAGGGGGGTGCTGAAGTAAAGCAGGGATTATGAGTCAGCAAAAAAAAAACACAAGGCCCACTTATTGGAAGCCTAGACGCCTAGTTGAACAAAAATGAGAAAAATGCTAAAAAAATAATGGCAAAAGGTAGCGCTGGATATTGAACCCATGACCTTTCATACACACGCACGCTACCTTTGCCACTGGGGTGGCTGTACATCCGTTAATACAAATGAAACAATAAATACATAAGGTAAAACGTCTCCATGACCTGTACTTCGTCTTCAACCTTCAGTCAGTCGGACCACCTGTATCTCATTCATTTCTCAACAAAAATGGAAAATGCAAACATGAAAATTGTGCTATTTTTCCTCACGAATCTAACCATATAACTTATGTAAGCTAAAAGTCAAAGATGAAGATTAATTTTTCTGGCCCTAAATTGAAACCTAATTTTTTCAGAAAGTTCAAATCTGAAATTCTCTACATACAATTAATATAAATTAAAACTATGAACATGGTCAGATTTAGAGCAATGATATCTACATTTTATCTTCAAAAATCAGAAACAAATGATGTCTGTATGAAGAGATGGAAGTTTGAAAACTTACCTCTTGCAGCTGGAGTCGTGAATGGAGTTTGAGCAACTTTGGAGATGGCCTAATGATCTGTTTAGCTTGTCTAGACCTCCTTGAGTGTATTCCAACTCTTACTTTGCTTTGAAAGTCCCTGAATCTCCCTACTCAAGTCAACCTGCAAGCTTGATATTTGAAAATTGTGGATAGTGATGGAGGGGTTACAGTCTTGAAACAGGGGCATGTATCACTTGTGTATGATGTATGTAAGGTGTTTGAATGATTAAGAATCAAAACGCACGAGTGGAAATGGAGATGGAGAGTTTTGGCTCAAAACTGTCAAGTTGAGCAGTCATGTGCAGCAAGGGTGTTTGGGAGAGTTTTAGGATGCTTGAAATCGTGCCTTAGCTTGCAATAAACTTGTTGATATGTATGGAAAAGACTAGAGCACAAAATCACTCCAGGTTTCTGAGTTATAGGGTTATGGCTCCATAACTTGCTTTTGAAGAAAAGTGAAATGACAAATCTGAAGTATTGTACAAGCAAGTTCTGAGCTTTATTAGGTCTTAGACACATTGCTTTTGGTTTATAGGAGTTATGTGTGCAGAAAGAACAAGTTAGAAGCTCAAGACAAGTTGACTTTGTGATTAAAGCAACTTTTCAAGAATGGAATGGTAGCTTTCTTCCAAAAATGGCAACTTGGCTTAGACAATGCTTGGAACACTTGGATAATAGCTCAAAAGCAAGTGTAATCTTCTAATTATGAAGAGATCTTGAGGTTTAGAAGCCTGCAAAACAAGATTGTGCGGCATAGGTTTGAAATTGGATTTTTGTTCATCATAAAGTGCCTTGTAATTCAAGTGACAAAACACCAACTTCATCTCTTCGATTCTCCCTACTCAAGAATGATCTCAAGGAGTTCTTGGACATTTTAGAAAGCTTTCAATGTTCTCTACAATCCATCTTTGAATTGACTTTGAAGATTCCCCTTGGAACTATGTGAAAAATTTCCATGAAGTTAGGTAAAAAAATCTGCCTAACTAGGGCAAAATTTCACTAAGTCTTTTTTTGTTCATGAGCATGTATTCATAAAATTATAACTTGAGATCCAAGAAATTTTGGAAGAAGTTGTGTGAAGAAGAGTTGTATATTTCATGGAGATCTACAACTTTCATGTTGGAAGTTTCCTTTGAATCATCTTGCATCATAATGAAAAAATTGCTCAAAATTATGAAAAAATAAGAAATTTTTGACACTTAGAAAAATTTCGAAGTTTAGAAAATTTGACTTTTCAAAATGAAATCTTGATTTCTTGATTTCTTGATGAATAAGTTTAATATTTTTACATGTTGTGATGAATTGTGATCTTTGGTACTTAAATTTGATCAAAAAGTCAAAGTTTGACTTTTCAGTATACAATTGACTGCAAAGTTTATCTGTCAATCCAATGGATTTACAATATTTTGAATCATTTCATTAGGTGAAAATGATGCAATTGAACTCTTGAGATCATGCCTTAAACCAATTTACCATTTTCTAGGTAAAAAATCAGAAATTGCCCTTTCTCAGTCAAAACCCTAATTTTGACCATTTTGCCCTTTTGGAGATTTGATCAAATTTCTTGAGGAATTATGGTCCAAACTTGATCAAATGATACATATGAGTTTAAAATGTTGATGTGGATAAAAAATTATGAAGTTTGACTTTAAATTGGCCATAGTTGACTTTTTCCCAATATAATTGATTTTTAGGTCAATTGTTCAATTGACTGGTCAAAAGTGTGATCCAAGGCTTGAAACTTGATATGAGTAATCTTGGGGGTCCATAATGGTCCATGAAAGTCATATGAAGCATTGATAGTTCAAAAGTCCTTGTGTAAACTCACACCCTAATTTTGGTCATCAGTGCATAAGGAGGTGTCTTGAGCTGATCAAAACCTAGTGCAGTTTTGAGCCCAAGGAGATATTGTGAGCAAATTCTAGATAAATGAGAGGGAAAATTTTGAGGTACAACAGCTTCCCCTGTTCAATCTTCTTAAGCCTGAAGAGTTAGATTGGCATGTTTTTCCAGTCGTGACTCGAAGGTGGAAGATGATTGGATACTAGAGTGCCCAGAAATATTCACTTGGCGATGCGATGGTAGAAGGAATGGGCTTAAAGATGCCATTTGGAGAGGTGATACAAATTTTTTGGAGATGGGCTTGTAGATGCCATCCAAGAGTGATTGTTTGTGTTGTAGTTTGTAAGCTGAAAGAATGAGTATCAGAATGGCGTCCGTGTCTGGAGCGTATCTGAACTGTATCTGGGAGCTAATTTTGAATGATTATCAAAATGGCATACGTGTCTGGAGCATATATGAACTGTATCTGAAAGCTAGTTTTAAATGAGTTTCAGAATGGCATCTGTTTCTGGAGCGTATTTGAACTGTATCTGAGAGTTGAATTTGAATGAGTATCAGAATGGCATTCGTGTCTGGAGCGTATCTGAACTGTATCTTAGAGTTGAATCTGAATGAGTATCAGAATGGAATCCGTGTCTGGATTGTATCTGAAATGTATCTGAAAGAGGCTCTGAATGAGTATCAGAATGGCTTCCGTGTCTGGAGCGTATCTGAACTATATCTGGAAGAGGCTCTGTATGAGTATTAGAATGGCTTCCGTGTCTGGAGCGTATCTGTACTGTATCTGAAAACTTTGAACATTGTTAATGGTAGATGTTAACCTTATCCTGAAAAGGGTAAAATGTTAGCTAAAACGCAAAGTCATGTTGTATGAGATGTATAATGTAATGCATTCATGTCATCAAGGTTTATGATATATGGTTCAATGTATGCGCATGTGAGCTAATTCTGCTACACTACTGTTGGATTGGGGAAACTAAATCTCTGTCCGCTGCTGAGGATATGGAGTGTAAGTCTTCATGTTGTGAAGTTGAAGTGTTGATGAATTTCTACTTAGAGAAACAAACTCTGTTGTAAGGGAAATGTCGTGTACTGCTTGTAAAATCCTGTTGTGAAATCCTAAGAAATTGAACGACTTCGACTGGGGATTGATAATTGGAAGCTTGTTCCGCTGGGAATTAAACTGCAAATTGTGGGGGATTTATGGAAATAGCTTAGAGATATTTCCCTACCTCTTAAAGCCATTAGTAATTGTCTTTTATTTTTTTATTTGTAAACAGTAATTATGTTCAAATGCATATGTTCAACAATGAATCATTGGACGTTTTTGTAAACAAAACACAAGAGTAAAGAAAAACAGATAGTTTTTCACTTTCAAAGGAATATCTTTGTATTGACTGAGTAAGTATTTTTGTACAGTGAGACAAACATTCTAGTAGGAGAACACCGTCGTAAGAAAAAATGAAAATTTTAATACAAAGAAAAGATAGCTATGTGTATTTATCCCATGGGGTTCCCATTCTGCTATAGCCTTTGTATCTCTGAGAATTTTGTCTAATTGTTGCCTTGTCCGAAGAAGATTGAATTGGTCAGATATGTCGAGTTCACAAGTTGAAGCCAAAGGTTGTCCTCAAAGTGATCCAACGGGACATAGTCATACGCTTTAATTCCCTAACTTTTGTCTTGACCTCCTTTTCGGGTTTTCAGTCCACCGGGAAACCCTTTTTTGCCCAAGTCGCCCTTTCGGGTTTTAAACTTGTCGGGTGTACAATTTTTTTTGTTTTATCCCTAATTTTTACCCGAACCTTTTTGGTTCGCCGGGATGCCCTTTTTTTTGCCTAGGTATGTCAACCTAGCGGGTCTCTTATGCGTAGTATCTTTTGACTATGTATGCGTTCGTAGGATGCGGCAGGTCATCGCCATCCATGGTGGTCAAGATCATTGCCCCACCAGAGAAAATGTTTTTGATTACAAATGGTCCTTCATAGGTAGGAGTCCATTTGCCCCTGGGATCACCTTGTGGCAGTATGATGCGTTTGATCACTAGATCCCCAACTTCATACACTTGGCATCTGACCTTCTTGTTGAAAGCCTTGATCATCCGTTTTTGATACATTTGACCAAGGCAGACAGCAGTAAGTCTTTTCTCATCAATCAAATTCAATTGATCAAGTCGAGTCTGGATCCAATCATCTTCATTCAGACCTGCATACTTCATAATTCTTAGAGAGGGGATCTGAACCTCAATAGGCAAGACGACTTCCATGCCGTATACCAAAGAATAGGGTGTTGCCCCGGTCGATGTGCGAGTTGTAGTACGATACACGTGGAGAGCGAATGGTAGCATATCATGCCAGTCTTTATATGTGACTGTCATTTTCTGTATGATCTTTTTAATGTTCTTATTTGCAGCTTCGACAACACCATTCATCTCTGGCCGGTAAGGGGAAGAATTGTGATGCTGAATCTTGAATTGCTCCCACAAGGAGGTGATCATAGTGCTGTTGAGATTTGTACCATTGTCAGTGATGATCCTTTCCGGGATACCGTACCAGCAAATGAGATTTTTCTTGATGAAGCGGGCAACAACATTCTTGGTAACAGAGGCGAAGGAGGCTGCCTCAACCCACTTTGTAAAATAGTCAATGGCCACTAGGATGAAGCGGTGTCCATTGGAGGCCGTTGGCTTGATTTCCACAATCATATCAATTCCCCACATAGCAAAGGGCCAAGGAGCTGTCAAGACATTCAGAGGAACCGGAGGTACGTGCACCTTGTCAACATAAATCTGACATTTATGGCAGGTTCGAGAGTGTTGATAGCAATCTGCTTCCATGGTCGACCAGTATTAGCCTGCCCGTAGGATTTTCTTTGCCATCATATGCCCACTAAAATGGGTGCCAAAAGTGCCTTCATGCAATTCAGCCATGATCCTTTCAGCTTCAACCTTATCTACACACCGAAGTAACACAGAGTCATGATTGCGTTTGTACAGAATGTCATTACTAAGGAAGAATTTAACAGAGAATCTCCTTAAGAACTTCTTATCATTGATTGAAGCTCCTTCTGGATATTCTTGAGCCTCGAGATACTTCTTGACTTCGTGAAACCAAGGCTGGTCCACTACTTCTTCAGTATTAATCTCGTGACAGTGCGCTGGTTCCTCCATTCGTTCGATGGTGATCTGGGGAGCCTCGTTATCCCAATTAAGTTTAAACATAGATGACATTGTGGCTAGAGCATCTGCTAGCTGATTTTCTTCTCACGGGAAATGCTCGAAGGTAATCTTCTCAAAATGTGGTAGCAACGTCAAAACATGTTCTTTGTAAGGGATAAGGTTTGGGTGTTTGGTGTCCCATTCCCGTTTGATCTGGCTGATAACCAAAGCTAAGTCTCTGATTACATTCAAAGATTTGATCCCCGAGTCTATGGCATCTCTGAGACCAAAGATTCATGCTTCGTATTCCACCATGTTGTTTGTACAATTGAAGCAGAGTCTTGCGGTAAAGGGAGTATGACACCCTTCCGGAGATATGAGTACAACACCGATACCATTTCCAAGTGCATTGGATGCCCCATCAAAGAACAGGGTCCATTGGGATCCTTGTTTAGGTCCGTCATATGGCCTGAATTCTTCACAGTTATTTACCATCATGATGTCTTCATCTGGGAATTCAAACTTCATGGGTTGGTAGTCTTCCACAGCTTGGTGAGCAAGGTGATCAGCTAGTACACTTCCCTTTATAGCTTTTTGGGTAGTATAATGTATGTCATATTCTGTCAGGATCATCTGCCACCTCTTTATTCTCCCAGAAAGAGCAGGCTTCTCGAAGATGTATTTTATCGGATCCACTTTAGATATCAACAAAGTAGTATGAGTCAGCATATACTGTCTTAGCCGACGAGAATCCCATACCAGAGTGCAACAAGTTTTCTCAAGCAGTGAATATTTGGTTTCACAGTCGGTAAACTTTTTACTCAGGTAGTAAATAGCATGCTCTTTTTGGCCAGACTCGTCATGCTTCCCCAATACACACCGCATTGAGTTTTCTAAAATAGACAGATACATGATCAATGGTCTTCCCTCGACTGGTGGCATCAACACAGGAGGCTCTTGTAGGTATTCTTTGATTTTGTCAAAAGCAACTTGGCACTCGTCATTCCATCTGACTACTTGATCTTTCTTCAATAATTTGAAGATTGGTTCACAAGTAGCTGTCAGGTGAGAGATGAATCTGGCAATGTAGTTCAAACGCCCCAAGAATCCTCTGACTTCCTTTTCAGTACGAGGAGCAGGCATCTCTTGTATTGCTTTAACTTTGGAAGGATCAACCTCGATACCTTTATTGTTGACGATAAATCCTAGGAGTTTACCAGACCGGACCCCAAATGTGCATTTGTTTCGATTCAAACTCAGCTTGTACTTCTTCAGTCTCTCAAACAGTTTTTGTAAGTGATCAAGATGTTCTTCTTCTGTTTGATATCTGGATATCATGTTGTCCACATAGACCTCTATTTTGTGATGTATCATGTCGTGAAATAGGCCTACCATGGAACGCTGATAGGTTGCCCCAGCATTCTTCAGTCTGAATGGCATTACCTTATAGCAGAAAGTACCCCACTGCGTGACAAAGGTTGTCTTCTCCATCTCCTCAGGTGCCATTTGATTTAGTTATAACCTGGGAAACCGTCCATGAAGGAAAACACTTTGTGTTGTTCCGTATTGTCAACTAGAATATCAATGTGGGGGAGTGGAAAATCATCCTTAGGGCTTGCCCTATTCAAATATTTGTAGTCCACACACATTCGCACTTTGCCGTCTTTTTTGGGCACGGGAACAACATTGGCAACCCATTGGGGATAAGAGGTGACAGCCAAGAATCCAGCTTTGAATTGCTTCATGACTTATGTTTTAATCTTTTCTGACATATCATGCCTCATGCGGCGAACCTTTTGCTTTACTGGCAAATAATCCTCTTTTGTAGGCAGACGATGTACCACAATATCAGCATCAAGTCCTGGCATATCTTCATATGACCAGACAAAGACTTCAACATAATCATGTAACAACTGAATCAGACGCTCCTTGATATTAGGTTCCAGATTGGCACTCACCTTGACCTCTTTTTTTCTTCTTCGATACCTAGGTTGATTGTATCCACGGGTTCCTCGTGAGGCTGGATGGTTCTCTCTTCTTGTTGTAGTAGTCTGGCAAGCTCCCCTGGTACTTCACAATCTTCCTCACCTTCGTCT
Organism: Vicia faba; assembly: GCA_948472305.1. Lineage (NCBI taxonomy): Eukaryota > Viridiplantae > Streptophyta > Magnoliopsida > Fabales > Fabaceae > Vicia > Vicia faba. Next base: position 1,453,403,591 of record OX451739.1, read on the forward strand.
TCGGCTTGGTTGATTAGATTCTCAGAGTCACAAAAGGCCATAGCCGTATAGTTACCCATGGGATCCCGAATGGATGTATACCTGCATTGTGAGTGTGGGTGTGTGTATGGGTATAGCTATCTTTTAAAGAAAGTAAAATGTAAAAGAAAAACAATGAGCATAAAAGTTTGAATGCGAAAACATCCATGATTCATTGATGTTATATGAAAAATGAGATAAAAACCCTTACAAATGGACCATTGTGCCTCGGGTAAGACACAAGGTTTTAAGAGTGTGAATTGTTTTGAATATTACATAGCCAACAAAATGTAAAGACAAATTACTGATGGATGAAAGTGATTGGGACGAAGTCTCTAGCCTCCCAATTGCTGAGCCCTCCATTAACAGTCGGGAAGATCCAATCCTCTAGGTTGCAACCATCTTCACCATCTTCCACTGCGTTGACTTCTCGGTTGTTGATCTTCAAGGGTGGCCCTCTAGCACGGGCACAACGTACAGCCTTTTGAGAACTTGAAGTGAAACCTAGGCCAAACTTGTCAGACTTATATGGGATATCTGGGAGTTGTCCCCAGATAGTGCATCCAACTTCTTCCACCACTGCTTTAGCATATTTCAGCGACGACATCCAGAGTGGAGGCCTTGTAACCTTGGGAATCTGAGACACAGTCTTGGTCACTACCACATCTTGGGGGACCTCTTCAAATTGTTGAAATGGAGTTTCAATGAATTCGCCGTCCAATTCCACATATCTGAAGGAATTGAGATGGATGATCATGTATTCTTCCTTTCCATGGACGGTGATAATCTTCCCTTGAACTGGATACTTCAACATTTGGTGCAACATAGAAGTAACAGCGCCAGCATTATGAATCCATGGTCGGCCTAGCAAGCATGAGTATGAAGGGCAGATGTCCATCACATAAAAAGTTGAATTGAAGGTTTGGGTTCCCACCTTTATGGGAATGTCTACCTCCCCATGTACCATCCTTTTCGAACCGTCAAAAGCCCTTACCACTATGTTGCTTGGCTTCAAAGTCAACCCCTCACAGTCAAGTCTATCAAGAGCTTTTTCGGGTAATACATTCAACGATGAGCCAGTGTCCACCAAAACATGCGCCAGAGTGGTGCCCCTACATTCCATTGAGACATGCAACGCCTCATTATGCTTTCTTCCCCTCGGCGTCAGATTAGCATCTGAAAAACCTAAACCATTGTCCGTAGTTAGGTTGGCCATGCAGTCTTGAAATTGATCAGCAGATGTCTCTTGAATTACATGGGCGGTTTTTAAGAACTTCACCAAGGCTTTTGCATGTGCCTCGAAACATAGTAGTAATGCCAACATGGAGATCTTAGAGGGAGTTTTCCCCAGTTGTTCAACTACATCATAGTCGCTTCTCTTTATAATTTTTAAGATCTCCTCCATTTCCTTCTTGGAGGTCTCAAGGATAGTCAATGGTTGAGCCTTCGTCCGGACAGGCGCAACCAAAACACCTTTTCCTCGAGCCTTGGTTAACTCGACAGCAGGAGTGTCAGTAAGAATGATTACATGGGTTGTAATGGTTTGTCAATTGGATTACTGTTGGAGATAAATGTAGGACCGGTAATAGCTTTTGGGGGAACAACAGCAGGAATGATTACGGGTCCAAAAACTGCTTTTGGGGGAGTAATTTCTAGAGAAAATATCCTACTGCTTCGGGTAATTTTGCTAGTTCCTGCAATGCTACTGATGTCAGAGTTGACCTTCTCGGAGCTTGAATCTTTGGCGGCTAACCAGTCCTGCTTGATACCATGGTAATAGACATCCCCTCCATAATTACATGGTATGGTTTTGTCTGATGTATATGGGACTGGCCCAGGCATTGTGATTATTAAGGGAGCTGCTTTCGGAACTGATGTAATTCTAATGGGTCTTTTGGTGGAGAACCTGAAAGAATTGGCGGAAATGGTAATGATAGAAACATCTTCAAAAGGAACAGGTGTAATAGGAGTCTTTTCAAACAAAATCTCTGTTATCTATCAGGAACTGAATGCCTACTTTCAAAAAAGGACATCCAGTTGGTGAGGATAAGCAAAGATGGCAAACTTCATTACAACCCGGGAGCACACCGTCTTTCAACCATGTCGGTATACCCCGCACAGTTCCCTCACAGCCTTGTTGCTACCTAAAAGGGTTTCCCCAGATCCGGGTTAGGATCTATAAAACTCCGATACAAAGCCCATAAATGTAAAGAAAACAAAGCAATCAATTGAAAGTAAAGGTGATCTAAACCCTAAGGTAACCCCACTTTTTAAATCGGTTATCCCCAGCAGAGTCGCCAGTTCTGTGATACGGTGGGAGAACTGACTTGAGGTTTTGCGTTCGTATTCGCACTTGTGCGGTTGAGTAAGAGTCGCCACCGACTTTTTATTTTATCCTAAGGAAAGGCTAAAAAGCACAGCAAAAACCTTTTGAGATGTTTTCTGGGTTCGGGGGGTAGATTATGAAAAGGGAAGGTATTAGCACCCTTTTCATCCATGGTTATCCATGGGCTCTTAGTTACTTGGTTTTTTAGATCACTTGCCTTGTTTTTCGATTGCTTTGAAAATGGTGTGTGTGTGGGTGCTTTTTGAAAATGTTTTGGAAAAAGATGCCTTGTTTTAGGCGACTAATGTATTTGACTCGTGTTTGAGTGTTTTACAAAAGTGTGGATCTTTTCGAAAAGATGTTTTCAAATGTTTTTGAGAGTTTGTTTGAAAGTGTTGTGGATTGTGGTTTTTGAAAAGAAGGCAAGTGTTTTTGCAAGTTTGATCTCAAGTAGCTAATAGCTTTGTCTACCCTATTGTACTCAAAGGTTTTTGTCATGTTTTAACCCCTTTTAACAATTTTGTTCCACCATTGAAATTGATGGACAATCTTACGTTTAGGAAGTTTATTCGGGACGGGCGCGGGTCATCGTATGGACCATGAATGCAATGGTGCCAAGTGTCTTTGGCAATTTGTTTTGAAGGGACTATGATCATTCCGTTTAGGCAACACTTTGAGACTTATGATCATTTGATTTTGTTTTGCCAAAGATACTCGACGTGCAAGCATGGCCCATTTTGGAAGGCAACATGTGAGATTACCCTAGGGGGTGCAAGTGTGATTGTGTATTGATTACATGTATTTGTCTTGTATTAGGTTATCTAGCGTTTGATTTTATGTACATACAAACCCTAGGTCTAACCATGGTATAATTGGAAAACTGTAAATTGCGGAATGTAAATCTACGCTATTACAAAATAGTGTCCGGGAATGGGGGTATAAATGTACAAGGGGATGAGACTTATAGTACCCAAATAAATTACAACCAAATCGAAGTCGCAATCAAATGTAAATATCGAATATACAAATATAAGATAAAAATGTATAAGGCAAGGTGAATGTATTTGTGTAGGTGTACAAGTGTATATGTATATGAATTGTGTAATTATGTACAAGTGCGAAATGTGAAATTGAGTCGTATTAGGGTTTGACCTAGAGAAATGTTTTTAAATGAATCTTTGATTTGTATTTAGATATGTACAAAAAGAGTTCAAGTTTTAAATTAAGAATGTTTCTTTATTTGCAAAAAAAGTATTTTGACTAAATGTTGTGAATTTGATATTAGAGAAAAATGTATTGAATTGTTATGTATGAATATGTATTTTAATTAAAAGAAGGTTTTCAATTTTAATTATATGATAAAAATGATACGTATTATTTTATATACAAATATATTTTAATGTGTATTAAGAAATATTTTCAAGTTAATTATGTATAAAAAGTATTTTGTTATTGTTATGTACAAATATGGGTGTTAATTAAAAAGAAGATGTTTTCAAATTTAATTATATGATAAAAGGTGTTTTATTATTTTATATACAAATATCTATCTAAAAAGATGTTTTAACCTTATGATAAAAAAATGTATTTTAAGTTAGTATTTTACAAAAAAATAAAAAAAGTAAACATTGTTTTTATAAAAATGAAAAGGGTTAGTGTTTTACCAAGAAGAAGAAGTAAATATAAAATAAATAAAAAAAGGGTTAGTGATTAATGGGCTTAGAACAATTAAGAACGGGTCAGGCCCATGTTTGTCTTGAACGAAATTAGGGTTGTTGAATGTTATTCAGAACGACAGTTTTAGGGTTTTGAGACGGCGCCGTGTTCACTGAGTTCGTCTTCTCCGATCAAGCTTCACTTCCCTGAACGCTTTCTCCGGCCACCAGCGCCACTCCTGAAGCCTTTCTTCCCTCCACTGACATGAGCCCAGCGTCCTTGATTTAAGGTTTGATTTCCACACTTTATGTTCTTTCGTGAATGATACGCATTTTGGATTCGTTTTAAGTTGAGTTTTTATCATTATGAGGTGAAGGAAAGGAAGAAAAAGAATGGTGCTTACTACCTGACCTTGGAGGAGGAGGAGAGAAGAGTGGAGGCGTTGAGGAGGCCGGAGATCCGGTGATGGAGCTTTGAGCTTGCTTTGCTTTTGATGCCTTCCTGGTATTTTCGTTCTTTTGATATATTAGGGTTTTGATGATGATATGTGCTGAGGAATCCTTCTTAAAATTCACTTTTTCATCTTCTTCTTTCCTACTGTGATGCCTTTGGGAATTTGTATGCTTCTCCTTTCGTGTTGCCTTTACTTCTGTTTGTCTTGAATATTTTGGAACAGTTGTTGCCTTGAGTGTGGGTTGGAATATGATGCTTGTTTGACTGCCCTATTGCCTCTCCTGTGTTGCCTAATTTAACATGTTTTTTCTCGCCCCATGATGAATCCAAGATTCTGAGGGCTTGAAGGCTTGATGCCCTTTTTTGGAGCTTTGAAGCTTTGAAAGGCCTTAAGCTTATCTTTTACAATGGCTGGCTTGAGTATGCTTGAGGGATTATGTGTTTGGTTATGCTTGACAGGCGTTGGTATGATTTTAGTACTGGTATCAGGTTTGAGAGTAGTGATGCCTTTTTTTGGATTAGGCAGGTTATGTATCAGCAGGTTTTGGTACTGGTATATTGCTTATCAGGTTTTTGATGTTCAGGCTTGAGACTTGGCAATAGGGGTGGTGATTCTGGTTATGGTTGGTTTTTGAATGGTTTTGCAAGGTTTGTGTGGATTAATGCAGGTTGATGGGCTTTGACAGGTTCTGAGTAATTTTTGTATATCTCTTTCTCTCTTGCTATGCTGAACTGTTTTATTTGGCTTATGGCTTGGGTTTGAGATGTGTTATGTTTTCTTGAAACTCAGAGGCTTGTGTTTGTATCTCTTCTTTCTATCTCTCTTTTACTGCTTTGTATTGGCTTGTGTTTTTTGAGACTGATGCAGGGTTGTATGTTCAGTGTTTGATGTTTTTTTGTGGTTCTGGACAGTAGGCAAGTTGTATGTTGGTTTTGGATGATGTATTTGATAACTGGTTTAACAAGGTTCTCTTGGTTGGGCAGGGTGTTCTGAGTTTGTATACTTCTCTCTTCTATCTCCTCTGAACTTCCTGCTACTGAACTGAGCTTTTTGTATCTTTTTTCTCTTCTATCTCCTCTGAACTGCCTGCTACTGAACTGAGCTTTGTATGTTGTGTTATATCTTTTCTGCTGTCCTACTGTCTATGCCTAACCCTGCCTATGCTTCTATTATCTCTCTTTTTCTCTCTTGAAGTACAGCTTTAGAATTTTATATGATTATATTGTACTTGCTCTGAAGGGGCCTACTATGCTGATGGGAAATGATGAAAAGATCTTAGTTGCTTGCATCCTACATTTCTTGACTGCATCCTCTTTATCCAGCTTTTGTGCTTTGCTCTGACTTTGCATTTTGATATCCTTTCCAAAATCTTCTTTGACAGCTTGGGTACTTGTGACAGCAAATGTACTTTTGAAATCTTTGATATCTTTGGCATTTTGACAGTAACTTGCCTTTTGCTTTGGATAGAAAGTTGAGATTGGATTTTTTCAGTTTAGTTGGAAGTTTGCAGTTTGAATTTTTAGAAATTATGCATTTGACATTTGCATTTCATGAATAAAAAATCTTCCCTCTCTGCGAACCGGGAGAAATCCCGTGATTTGCAGAGAGGGTCAACTGATCCCAGTCAGTGGCCCCTAATGATGAGCAATATTTTATCTGTCTTTTCTATTAACTGCTTTCTGACTTTTCTTGTTTCTTTTTGCAGATAAAAATGGAGCACCGGAGCGGAGTGAAGAATGAAGAATATTAGAAAATAGGATAGTTTTAATTTTATGTAATATTTAAATTAATGTATATTATTGTTCATAATTTAAATTATAAACAACAATTTGTACAAATAATTCAATTATCAATAAAATCTAAATTATCCAATTAATTCTAATTTTCTTTATTGTTTATTTATTTATTTAAAATTCTTAGAATTAAAACAATTGAAAAATAAATTTCAATCATTCAATTTTTTAGAATAATAAATAACTTAAATAATAACAATATTGGTCAATTAAACCCGTCTTATTCAAAATCCGAAGCAAAGCAGCAGTCAATCCAAATAGACTGATCAAACGCATAAACACTGTGAATCCAACACTGCATACTGTATCTGACTGGCCCAATCAAAACGTACTGAATTCAAACCACTGTCTCTTTTACTGATTAAATCAAGATAATGCGAATTTAACCCGAATCTCGGAATAAAATGCAAAGTGTTGTGGAATTTAAACCTTTCTGAGAATATGCCCGTAAAACCTTAATTCCTGATTAAATGTCGAATAACGCTCGCCTGATCAAAATTGAGCCAAAATCCATCAAAACTCTAAGCCCACTGTATGAAACAATCCAGAGCTCTAAAAATCAGTAAAAACCCTAATTTTGCTTGACTGTCAAGAAAAGTCCGTTTGTCCGATTCTTGAGCCAGTCTGAGAAGTCAGGAAATGTTTGAAGCTGATATTTCTTGGGGAAAAATGCGAGGGCAAATTTTGGGGTACAACAGAGGGGATGTTGTATTGGGGTTTTTTGGAGCTTCTTTCAAGGTTACCAAATTGGATCTCAGAAGATGCGGTAGTACTTGGGACAAGGTCATGTTAATTCTGGTGAATTTCCTGAATGGCCTTTCTACCCTTGGTTTATTACTTCTTTGTTGATCAGACGTAGGCTTCGGAATCATAACAGCCACCACCATTAGTCGATGTTCGGCCCTATCTTGGTTCCTTTGCGGATATACAGCAGCTACCTCTTTCTTCCCGATGAAAGGCTTCCTTACAGCTGTAGAAGAAGATGTATCTTTATGAATCTTTCCATTTTTTATGCCGGCTTCTACCCTCTCTCCGGTCAATATTAGTTCAATAAAGCCTGCAGATGAACTTCCGATTAAATAATTGAATAAGGGACCAGATAAGGTGCCTAAGAACATGTCTACCAATTCTATCTCGGACAGAGGGGGTTGAACTCTTCCATCCAAATCTCTCCATTTTTGTGCATAGTCCTTGAAACCTTCATTGGAGGCCATGGCCATACTCTGGAGTTGAGTACGGGTAGGCGCCAAATCAGCATTGTATTGATATTGCTTGTAGAAAGCTGTGGCAAGATCTTCCCAATTGTGAATGTTGGCTCTTTCTAGTTGGTAAAACCAGTCAAGTTGAGTACCAGACAGTATGTCTTAGAAGAAGTGCACCCATAAGTCTTTATCAGCGGTATGGGGTTGAATTTTCCTCACATATGACTGGAGATGAATCTTAGGGCATGAAACTTCGTCATATTTAGCGAATACAGGTGCTTTTAATTTCGGAGGAATCATAATCCCCGACACTAGTCCCAATTCCTCAAAGTCCAAGCCTGGCACCTTTTGGATTTCCATCGCGCTCAAACGCTCTTCAAGATGTTTATACTTGTCATCAGCCAGAGGGTATTGTTCCTCAGAGTAGTCCTCTCCGTCTTCCTCCTCTTCCGATTCTGAAGGGACAACTGTTTCCTTGCCTTTCCCCTCTCCTTCACCGGATGTTGTTGCAAAGTCCAAAGTCCTTCTTGTCTGCCCATGAAATCTTCTTCCCATGTTTAAGACTTTGGTTACCTTCTTTGTCTTCTTTTTCCTCTCTTCATCCAGCAGAGTCTTCAACTCTTCTTGCCCCTTGGCTAGGGTCATGAGCAACTGTTGAAACTATGTATTTTGAGCTTGGAGATCTTTCACTGTTTGCTCGAGATCCATCTTACTGAAATAAACAATAGAGAGATGAGGAGACTTTTTGCAAAAGACTTGTTTATGTTATGATGAATGATATATGCATATGCAAAGTTTTAAAGGATTTCAAAGATTCAAATTTGTTTTAGACAAAAAAGAAACACACGTTATATTAATAAGATAAAGTTTGAGTACATCAATGCCCCTTGGGAAAAATAATACAAAAACTCTAAGATAAAAAGGTATTGCGCATCCTCTTCGGTGCAATGTAGGCATTCAAAGTTTGCTGCTCATGAAGTAGCCTAGTGAGCTCTAAAACCTTCTTCTCGCTTGCGTAGAATTGGGCTTCAGAAGTATCTCGCTCCCCTTTGAGTTGTATCCAATCCCTTTGTAAGTCTTCAAGAGATGTGGGCATGTCAGGATGTAGGATAGTGTATGGAACGTCTCCCTCCATGACAGGCTCAATGATTACCGAGAGAATGGAGGGGTAAGGCATCATAAGACTCTGAGCGCGAGTTCGTACCCATTTGAGGTAAGGCTCAAGAGGGAGGGAATTTTGGTGTCCCAAAGTCTTGCTATCCACCTTGTTTAACATCCTCCAAGCTCGGATAAATCTCTGGCAAAGACCTTGATCATCGTTCTCATAGTCGAATACTAAACCTTGAATCAGCATCTCGTGCGGGCCATCCCTTCGGGCATAACCAAATTGTCTTAAAGCTAAGAAAGGGTCGTAGGTGATTCCTCCCCTAATGCCAAGTAAAGGGACATTAGGAAATTCTCCACAACGGTCAACAATGATAACATTCTCTTTGGATCGGGAGCACCAATGAATGTCTGAATGCTTGAGCGTCATCAACCTTTGTGACCACCTTGAACCTTGCTCATTCTTTAATACCGATTGGGGAAGATGAGAAATAAACCATCTTGCCAAGAGAGGAGTGCAACATATAAGGACACCTCTTTTCCTCATTTTGCGAGTGTGAAAAAAGTGTAGGATATCCCCTAGCAATGTAGGCACCAGGTTGCGTGATATGAAGATTTTGGCGGCGTTCACATCTATGAGTTGGTCAGGATTTGGAAACAAAACCATCCCATAGATGAGGAGACCCACAATTTCCTCAAAGGCTTGCAAGTCTAGGGAATTCCAACAGCTTTGGGCTTTCTCAAACAGAAACTTTGCTAGGAAGCCTTTGACACCAATCCTTGTTTCCCAATGAGTTGTGATATCAGATGAGTGCAAGTGTAGAGCTTGAGCAATCTCTTCTGGCTTTGGATCTCTTTCCGTACCGTTGAAAGGTAGTTGATTGAGAATGGGAATCCTCAAGAGTTGGGAGAATTCTTCCAAAGTAGGCACAAGTTGATAGTCGGGAAATATGAAGCAATGGTGCAAAGGATCAAAGAACTGAAATAGCACGTGCATCATGTCCTCATCTGTGTTGGAGGTGACCAAGTTGAGTAGATGACCATGTCTCTCGGTGAATGGAGAGTGTGATACGATGGGAGAATTGACTTGAGTTTTGCGTTTTGTATTCGCACTTGTTCGGTTTAGAAAGAGTCGCCACCGACTTTTTATTTTATCCTAAAGGAAAGGTTGAAAAAGCACAGGAAAAACCTTTTGAGATGTTTCGTGGGTTCGGGGGGTAGATTATGAAAAGGGAAGGTATTAGCACCCTTTTCATCCATGGTTATCCATGGGCTCTTAGTTACTTGGTTTTTTAGATCACTTGCCTTGATTGCTTGAAATTGTGGTGTATGCGTGTGTTTTGAAAATGTTTTTGAAATAGACGCCTTTGTTTAGGCAACCAATGCAATTGACTCGTGTTTGAGTGTTTTACAAAAGTGTGTATCTTTTCGAAAAGATGTTTCAAAATGTTTTTTGGAAGTTTGTTTGAAAGTGTGTATGAAGTGTGGTTTTTGAAAAGGAGGCAAGTGTTTTTGCAAGTTGATCTCAAGTAACTAAGAGTTTTGTCTACCCCTATTGTACTCAAAGGTTTTCTCTATGTTTTCAACCCCTTTTAACAATTTTGTTCCACCATTGAATTTGGTGGACAATCTTGCGTTTAGGAAGTTCAACGGGACGGGCGCGGGCCATCGTACGGACCATGAATGCAATGGTGCCAAGTGTCTTTGGCAATTTTGCTTGAAGGGACTTGATCATTTTGATAGGCGACTTTCGAAAGCATCATCGAGGGACTTATGATCATTTGAATTCGTTTTGCCAAAGAAACTCGACGTGCAAGCATGGCCCATTTTGGAAGGCAACATGTGGGATCACCCTAGGGGGTGCAAGTGTGATTGTATGTTGATTTCATGTATTTGTCTTGTATTAGGTTATCTAGCGTTTGATTTTATGTACATACAAACCCTAGGTCTAACCATGATATAATTCGAAAGCGATAAATTGCGAGAATTTAAAGTCTATGCTATTACAAATAGTATCCGGGAGTGGGGGTACAAATTCACAAAAGGGGATGAGACTTAAATAATTACAACCAAATTGAATCGCGATCAACTGTAATCAATGTACAGCAAAGTATAACAAATGTATAATGCATCAAATGTAAAATGTATTGTGTAAGTGTAAGTGTACATGTATTTACAAGTGCGAGATGTGAATTTAAATGTATAATTAAGTGTTGTTTAACCTAATAAAAGGAATTAAATATTTTCTTTATTTAATCTTTGTAATCTTGTATTTTTCTTTAATATGTACAAAAAGGTATTTTACTTAAAAGAAAGAAAAATGTTTTAAATTATATTATGTATGTTAAAAAATGTATTTTAATTGATTATGTACAAATTATTTCTAAGAAAAGAAAATGTATTAACTTAAAGAGAATTTATGTATAAATCAAAATAAGTTAAATAAAAAAAAATGTTTTAAATAATTCTAAATCTTATGTATTTTTTTTAGTATTAATGTAAAGTATTATTTTAAGAATTATTTCTTATATATTAGTAATTAGTATTAATATATATATTTATACAAGAGTTTTTTAATTGAAAGAATACGTTTTAAGTTTGAGGAAAAATATATTGTGTTCAAAGTTAGAATTATGTTAAAAAAATTTGTTAATTTGTATATAGAAAAAGAATATGATAGTTAAAAATAGTTTGAAAGCAATCAGAAATGGGCTTTAAGGTTTGAGGCCCAAATGCAATTTATAGAGAAAATGAATAGAACAGGGGGGGTATGAATTGGAAATTCGTTTGGGCTTCAGTGTGGAAAGGGCAAGGCCCAATTGTTTGTGAAAGTTTCTTAGGGTTGTGATGTTTTGTATCACTTGGGACATGGCTTAGGGTTACAGCGCCGCTCTTCGTTCATCACTTTGTTCCTTCCTCTTTCTCATGCCCAAACGTTTCTGAATCTCCTTCGCCCAAGCAACCAACGCCATCATCACCTCCTCTCCATGGTTAAGCACGCGATGATTCGTTCAAGGTTAAATCTCATTTTTAATCTCTTTAGGGTTTTTATGATTTGCATTTTTAGTTTTATGTTCTGATTTTTACTGAGCCTCGTCATTGATTCTGATCACGCGTTTTTGTTTGAGGTGTGAAGAGAAGGACAAAAGATGTTACCTTCGGTGGAGGAGGAGATTAGGAGGCGTTTTGAGGGCTTTGATGGTGGGGTGACGATGCTTGATGAACTTGGAACCCTGGTATTTGTGTCTTACTTTCGGTTTGATGATGATACTGAAAAGCTGGCTTTAACGTCTTTTTCCTCTTCTTGCTTGCTTGCTGTATGCTCGCTATACGTTACTCAGTGAAAGGGCCTTAGGCTCTGAGAGTTTGGCGCTTGCTTTGCTGTGTTTCTCTTCTTTTCTTCTTCCAATAACTTACCTGCTGATATGCTTTGATGCCTGGATGTGTTAGTTGCCTGTTGATATGTATGCTTGGGATCGATTTGAATGTTTTCTTGCCCAGTGATGAAGATTTTCTGAGGGCTTGTGTGGGTTGCCTTGTATGCTTTTTTCCTCTTTTCTGGTTGGCTTGCTTGATACGTTTTGATGATTGAGTGGTTGGCCCAATGATGAATGTTTTCTGAGGGCCCTGTGTGTTTGCTTTGATCTGACCCTGGTACAAACTTTGTGTTATTGGAATGGGCTTGGCTTTTTGCAGGTTGGATAGGTGAGGTTACAGGCCTTGAATGGTTATGGTTTGTTTATGTTGGTTTTGAAGTATGTACAGGTTTTTGAGGCATGTACCATTTTTGTGGCAGCTTTGACAGGTTTAGACTGTTTGAGGTCTTGACAGTTTAGGTTTTAACTGGTTTTGATTGAGGCTGGAAACAGGTTACTGATGGTTTATGTTTAAGCAGGGGTCTTGGCTTTAACTTTTAGGCTTGACTGCAGGTTGAGACTTGTGAAGGTTGAGACTTGTGAAGGTTTTTTTTGAATGGTGAGGCTTGTATGCTGTTTAGGTTAGGCTTAGCCGGTTGTGGCTGTTTGTTTGTAAGCTTATACTTGTTTTTAGGCTTAAGGCTTCAGCTTGGACAATGGTCTTGGCTTGATGCTTTCAACAGGCTGTTGGTTTGGAGCTGGAGGCTGGAAGGTTTTTGACAGGTTATGGGGCTTTTTGTGAACTGATTTGAAGGTTTGGGAGCTTATGTTCTGAGTTCTGTTTGGTTTGTGATTTTCTCCCCCTTTTCTACTTTGTTAGCAGTTTTTGTTTTATATTTCTCTTTCTCAAGCCTAAAAGCCAGTAAGCCCAATTCTTTTCCCTCTTCTTCTCTCTCCAGTACAACTTAAAACATTAAATAATGTTTATCATGTACTTTGCTCTGAAAAGGCAACACTGGGAAATGATGAAATGAGAAGCTTGCTTGCATTACATGTTTACTCTGCATACTTTATCTCTTTTCTTCCAGATTTTGTGCTGCACTTTTGTGATACTTTGATATCTTTGACAGCTTTTTTGGCAGCTTGTGGCAAGTTTGAATTTGGAACTTAGTTGGACTTTGTGGTTTAATTTGGATTTGGACTTTGTTTATGCCATTCAGTTTGAAACTTTTGGACTATGCAGCTTTTGACAAACTTTGAATTTGTGCATTTTTAACTTTGTGCATTTCATGCTTAGCAAGCATTATTCATCCCTTTTTGTGAACCGGGAGAAATCCCGTGATTTGCAGAAAGGGCTAACTGATTCCAGTCAGTTGCCTTTAATGATGAGCCCAAATTAATTGTCTGTCTCTTATTTATTTATCTAATTCTGACTTTTTCTTCTTTTCTTTGCAGATAAAAATTAAATGGAGAGGAAAAAGCAACAGATGGAGGATGAAGAATTGAAGACTTAGAAAAATATTAGGATAGTTTTATTTAAATTTAAATAAATGTAATATTATTATTGTAAACATTTTGTAAACAAAACAATTATACAAATAATTTAAAGATAAATAAAAAATCCTTTTATTTGATTAATTCTTCTTATTCTTTTCAATTGTTTACTTTATTATTTATAATTCTTTAAATTAAAATAATTGAAAATAAATTCCAACTATTTAATCTTAGAATAATAAATAATTAAATAAACATTGTTTCAGCATTGATTGATTAATAAACCTGGCGCTTCAACAATCCAAAGCAAAGTACAGTCAATCACAACAACTGCCCAAATGTCTTTTCAATCCAACACTGCAAATTCAATCCAAATGTTTCAGTCCACATCTCAGAATAAATTGACAAACACTGTAGAATTAAATCTTTCTGAAGAACCGCGCACCAAAAACCCTAATTCCTGGCCAAATGTCAAAGAAATGTTCGCCTGATCAAAGTTGAGCCAAAATCAACCAAACCCTAAACAAACTGTTTGAATTGTTCCAGAGCCATGAAAATCAATGAAAACCCTAATTTTGTCTGACTGACGAGAAAAGTCTGTTTGACCGATTCTTGAGCCAGTCTGAAAAATCAGGAAACGTCCGAAGCTGTGATTTCTTGAGAAAAAATGCGAGGGCAAATTTTGGGGTACAACAGTTGCCCCTGTTCAATCTTCTTGGACCTGAAGAGTTAGATTGGCAAGTTTGCCTTTCGCGACTCGAGGGTAAAAGGAGATTGGACACTAGAGTGCCCAGAAAATTTGCACTCGGCGATGTGATGGTAGAGGTGAATGGGCTTACAGATGCCATCTGAGAATGGGCTTAAAGATGCCATTTGGTGACTGCTGGTAGAAGGATGGGCTTATAGATGCCATCTGGAAATGGGCTTAAAGATGCCATTTAGAAATGTTTGTTAGGAGGATGGGCTTATAGATGCCATCTGGAAATGATTGTTGAACTGTATGTCACTGGTGAGTAGACGAGTATCAGAAAGGTGTCCATGTTTTAGAACATCTCTGAACTGGGGGTCTGAGCCAGCAATAGATTGACATCCGTGTCTGGAGAATCCGTGAACTGTTTTCAGGGGTTGAAGCAGCATCTGTTGTTGGGAAGCGTCCGTGAAGAAGTTGCATCTGAACAAGTGATAAATTAACATCCGGTGTTGGGAAGAATCCGTGAACTATTTTCAGAAGTCTGAAGGAGGAACCGGTGTAGGGTTTCCTGATGATGAGTCCATGTAAAACTGCATCTGGATGAATCTGAAACAAGTATCAGAATGTCGCCGTGTCTGGGTCACATCTGAACTGTCTCTGAGTGAATCTGGAATAAGTATCAGAATATCGCCATGTCTGGGTCACATCTGAACTATTTCTAGAAAAGAATCTCGGAAGATGATGGTCTTAGTTTGTTGACTGATCTTTCCTGAAAAGGTAAAGAGTTAGTTGTATGCAATGTCATGATGCATGATGCAATGTATGTTACACCAATGTTTATGATATGAATGTGATGAATGCGCATGTAAGCTGATGAGATGTCTTGCTGAGGATAGATGAATCCTGGATGACTGAAGATAAAAGAATCTTGACTGCTGCCGGGGAGAACAATTCCTTGGCTGCTGCTGTGGAGGGCAAGAATCTTTGATTGTTAAAAATGAGAAGTCTTGGGACCACTGTTAGGGAAATCATAAGCTTGGATTGTATGCCAAACTACTGGGGAATTCCTGTCTTGAGGAGATCTTCACTGGAGAATATTCGAATATTCTGTGGGGAACTGAGAATGAGAGTCTTCAATCTGCTTGGGGATTGATAGTTGGAAGTTTTAGCTCCGCTGGGGATATTGAAACTTGATTCTGAGGGGAATTAGCTTCTGGAAGGTTCTCTGGCTGGGGATTGCGAGAGTCCTCTGATTGCTGCAGGTGTTGGTCTGGAATAAGTTACTGAACGTCGCCATCTCTGGGTCACATCTTGAACTATCTCTAGAAACAAATCTGAATAAGTTACGGAATATCGCCGAATCAGGGTCACATCTGAACTATTTCTGGAAGGAAATCTGAATGAGTTATAGAATGTCGCCAAATCTTGGGTCACATCTTGAACTATATCATGAATGAAAATCTGAATAAGTTGCGGAATGTCGCCGAATCAGGGTCACATCTGAACTATATCTAGAAGGAAATCTTGAATAAGTTACGGAATGTCACCGAATCAGGGTCACATCTGAACTATTTCTGGAAGGAAATCTGAATGAGTTATAGAATGTCGCCAAATCTTGGGTCACATCTTGAACTATATCATGAATGAAAATCTGAATAAGTTGCGGAATGTCGCCGAATCAGGGTCACATCTGAACTATATCTAGAAGGAAATCTTGAATAAGTTACGGAATGTCGCCGAATCAGGGTCACATCTGAACTATTTCTGGAAGGAAATCTGAATGAGTTATAGAATGTCGCCAAATCTTGTGTCACATCTTGAACTATATCATGAATGAAAATCTGAATAAGTTGCGGAATGTCTCCGAATCAGGGTCACATCTAAACTATATCTAGAAGGAAATCTTGAATAAGTTACGGAATGTCGCCGAATCAGGGTCACATCTGAACTATTTCTGGATGCAAATTTGAATGAGTTATAGAATGTCGCCATCTCTAGCTCACATCTGAAACTATATCTGGAAGGAATCTGGAATGAGTTATAGAATGTCGCCATCTCTGGGTCACATCTTGAACTATATCAATCTTCTGAGGTGATGAGGGAATTGTTGAGCCCTCTTGACATTCGAAAGCCCCAAGTGGTGATGAAGGAGTCTTGAATCAGATTACTCTGCGGATTGAGAGATTTCTTGAAATCTTGACTGGACTGCCCCAGGTTAACTGAACTTTGAAAGATCTGTTGAAACCTTGACTGGACTGCCCCAGGTTGATAGGATGTTGACATGCCATGCCCCTTGTTGATAGGAGATTCGCAATGGAAGTGTCATCCTTTTGAAGTGATTCTGTTCACTGAGAGAGTTTTCGTTCCTCCGAACATTCGTTGTATGAATTTCTTCACTATCAAACAAATAGTCAAATGCAGACAGTGATATTCAAGCAATGCAAAGTTTTTGTTTGTCTCGAGTTTTGAAAAATGCGTTTTGTAGCAGAAAACTTTTCATAAGACAAATTCAACACAAGGTTTCAGAGCAAAGCCTTACAGGAGTCAGGATACCTTTAGAACAGTATGCTTTCGAACTAACCCATGCTTCAATTAGGACTTTTGAAGGGTTGTAACGTGGCTTGGTTCACGGTTTAAGAAACAAAGGATAAAGGCTCAAAGTGTATTTGTACCCACCCGCTCTTCGTGATGTTCTTCAATCCTAAGCTCAGTAAATTGTGCGTCGCACTCTGTTTGAGTTTGGAACGACTTTTGGGCGATGGTTCACCAGTTGAATTTGGGGAGACAGTCATCATCTCCTTTTTCTTTTTCAACATTTTTCATGTTGTTGAGGATTTGTAGTGACCTCACTATTTTGATTTTGATTTGTTATCCCTAACTTTTGCCTGACTGTTCCCGTTTTTGAGATCACGGTCAGCGGGATGCCCCAGCTTTCTTAAGCCTCCTTTACAGGTTTTGGCTTGGTGGGTTTTTTTCTCTTTTGAGAGATTGACTGCCTATGTGATGGGGAACCACCCTGTCTTTTGATTACAAAGGAATGCTTTTTCTTTTTTGACGTCGTTCGTTGTGTTACGAACTGAGAGCTTGCGACTTCAATGCACATTTTCTTTTGAATTAACTGAGGTACTACCCTGCCCCAGGTTTATATCAAAGGTTTTGATCGTTTAGAACAGAAAACTCCTACTTCTTTGGCTCGAAGGGGTTGACTAGGGATTAACTTCCTTATAACTCCTGTGTTTGGGATTTGAAAGAAATGCATGTACATCATCAGCAAGGTCTGTTCAAAAGCATACGGTATGAGATTATGGTATTGTTTCGTCATCCTCCCTCTAAAGGCTTGCAGATTTTTATCAAGAGTCAAATATCATAAATAAAAGCATAAGAGTAGTGAAAATGAATGGATGAATTCAAGACAAACATATGAAATGCATTAATGAAACAGAGTTTAACATTAAAAGATAATTGTTTGAATAACAAAAGATTACAACTTTGAAAGTTCAAAATGAAACAAACACAATCTCAATGAGCTGGCATAGAAGCAGTGATCATGCTGGGGCCTCTGGAGGACCAAACTCAATTTCCTTGGCATCAATCAAATTCCGAATCTTGTACTTCAAAGCCCAACAGTCGTCACTGTCATGCCCGAGACTGTCAGAATGATAAGCACAAGTTGCACTAGGATTGTAGTTAGGAGATGAAGTCTTGGGGTTGGGATGAGGCCCTATCAATGCAATCAGATTCATCTTCAACAAGTGTTGCAGTGCTTAAGACAACGGCACGTTGATGTTGGTAAACTGTCTCTTAGGCTCGTCTGGTCGTTGTTGACTTCCCTTTTGCTGATGCCTCTGTCTTCGCTGAGCAGGTGTAGGGTTAGAGATCAAGACTTCCCCTACATGTTGGTCAAGACGACCCTTTTGACTGCTCGCAGCATTGGACTCCTTCTTTCCGTTGTAGGGAATTATCCGAGTATCGGAGGTTGTAGCTCCTTGGATCTTTCCACTTTTGATGCCAGCTTCGACCCTTTCGCTGGTCAGTATTAGCTCGGTGAACCCAGCTGAGGAGCTTCCAATTAAGTGCTTAAAGAAAGGCCATGTCAAAGTTCCCATGAAGATGTCAATCAGCTCTCTGTCAGTTAAAGGGGGTTGCACCCTACCAGCCAGATCTCTCCACTTTTGGGCGTATCCCTTGAAGCTCTCGTCAGAATCCATGGTCATGCTCTGCAATTGCACTCGAGTTGGTGCGAGATCAGCATTGTACTGATACTGTTCGTAAAAAGCCCTGGCTAGATCTTCCCAGGTGTGGATACGAGAACTCTCCAATTGATAGAACCACTCGAGTTGAGCCCCTACCAGACTTTCTTGGAAGAAATGGATCCAAAGCCTCTTATCAGCTGTGTATGGTTGAATCTTGCGGACATAAGACTTTAGATGCATCTTAGGGCAAGAGACTCCGTCGTACAGAGCAAAGGTAGGAACTTTGAACTTTGAAGGGATGACCAATCCAGGAACTAGGCCCATGTCTCCTAGATCCAAGCCAGGTATTTGTTGGATCTCCATAGCACCGAGGCGATCCTCCAACTCTTTGTATTTGTCATCAACAAGAGGATATTGCCCCTCGGAGTAGTCAGCTTCTTCTTCAACAATCTCCACATTGTGGTCTTCTTCAAGACTACCTCCTGTGTTGGATGGAGTTGCAAGGTCTTGGGTCTTAGGTCTTCTCCTCAAGTTCAGGATGCGGACTGCCTTCTTGGACTTCCTCTTCTTGTCTTCGAGAAGAAGAGCTGTCAGATCCTCTTGCCCTTTACCCATAGCCAGCAGCAATTGTTGGAATTGAGCATTTTGAGCTTGAAGATCTTTCACTGTTTGTTCTATATCCATATTACTGAAATAAACAGTAGGAAGAATAAGGAGACCTGTATGGGAGAAACCTGTTATGCAATGATATGTGTGATATATAAATGCAATGTTTTCAAGGATCTCTTGGGGTAAACACAAGAGAATGTTAGAGGTTGAACTTCGATCTTTGATTAGAGAACTTTGCACCGATGGATGTCTTTCCACGAGAATCAAGCTCACCATGTCAAGTGGGTCATAGCCACTGATTCAAGATGTTGTACTTGATCTTTGGTTGGAGAACTGTGCACCTGTGGATGTCTTTCCACGAGAATCAAGCTCACCATGTCAAGTGGGTCATAGCCACTGATTCAAGTTGTTGCACTTGATCTTTGGTTGGCGTTTGTTAGAGGAGAAACCTCTTTCCCTTTGGTAGACGTCTAGTTCAACGTAACCCTGCATCAAAAAGAACCCTCGAGATTCTTGAAATGGTTATTGAAAATGCTATGGTATGATGTTATGATGTTATGTACATGTATGCAAAAAGCAAGTGAGTGTATATACAGACAAACATATTCACACAAAGCAAACAAGTCCTTAGGTTTAGGCTTGCATGAGGTTCAGATACTACCCTCTTTCAGTTTCGTTGGTTAAAACATGTCCTATTAAAAGTAACCGGGTTCTAGAGGATCTCAATATCATTGACTACCCTCAATCGGTCATAACTCCAGCATCGCTATCTTTCCTTGTGGCCGGAACCATCGCGAGAGTTTAGCCTCAATGAGTGTAGCATACTGCTACTATTCTAATGGCCAAGTTGGGTCAATTTAGGGTTCTAAGGTCGGTTGGTGCTTAATGACTCCTTAGAAGACCCATATTCTCCTCGTTTCAACACAAGGGATATCGGTACAGACCAAGGTGCCACACCAACGTAGCCACTGCTTCACCCATGTCGGTATACCCCGGACAGGTCCCTCACAGATTATGCTACCTAAAAAAGGTATTCCCCAGATCCGGGTTAGGATCTATGAAACTCCGATGCAAAGCCCACAAATGTAAAAGCAGACAAAGCAATCAATTGAAAACAAAGGTGATCTAAACCCTAAGGTAACCCCACTTTTTATTTATTCCCCAGCAGAGTCGCCAGTTCTGTGATACGGTGGGAGAACTGACTTGAGTTTTGCGTTTTGTATTCGCACTTGTTCGGTTTAGCAAGAGTCGCCACAGACTTTTTATTTTATCCTAAAGGAAAGGTTGACAAAACACAGGAAAAACCTTTTGAGATGTTTCGTGGGTTCGGGGGGTAGATTATGAAAAGGGAAGGTATTAGCACCCTTTTCATCCATGGTTATCCATGGGCTCTTAGTTACTTGGTTTTTTAGATCACTTGCCTTGATTGCTTGAAATTGTGGTGTATGCGTGTGTTTTGAAAATGTTTTTGAAATAGACGCCTTTGTTTAGGCAACCAATGTAATTGACTCGTGTTTGAGTGTTTTACAAAAGTGTGTATCTTTTCGAAAAGATGTTTCAAAATGTTTTTTGGAAGTTTGTTTGAAAGTGTGTATGAAGTGTGGTTTTTGAAAAGGAGGCAAGTGTTTTTGCAAGTTGATCTCAAGTAACTAAGAGTTTTGTCTACCCCTATTGTACTCAAAGGTTTTCTCTATGTTTTCAACCCCTTTTAACAATTTTGTTCCACCATTGAATTTGGTGGACAATCTTGCGTTTAGGAAGTTCAACGGGACGGGCGCGGGTCATCGTACGGACCATGAATGCAATGGTGCCAAGTGTCTTTGGCAATTTTGCTTGAAGGGACTTGATCATTTTGATAGGCGACTTTCGAAAGCGTCATCGAGGGACTTATGATCATTTGAATTCGTTTTGCCAAAGAAACTCGACGTGCAAGCATGGCCCATTTTGGAAGGCAACATGTGGGATCACCCTAGGGGGGTGCAAGTGTGATTGTGTGTTGATTTCATGTATTTGTCTTGTATTAGGTTATCTAGCGTTTGATTTTATGTACATACAAACCCTAGGTCTAACCATGATATAATTCGAAAGCGATAAATTGCGAGAATTTAAAGTCTACGCTATTACAAATAGTATCCAGGAGTGGGGGTACAAATTCACAAAAGGGGATGAGACTTAAATAATTACAACCAAATTGAATCGCGATCAACTATAATCAATGTATAGCAAAGTATAGCAAATGTATAATGCATCAAATGTAAAATGTATTGTGTAAGTGTAAGTGTACATGTATTTACAAGTGCGAGATGTGAATTTAAATGTATAATTAAGTGTTGTTTAACCGAATAAAAGGAATTAAATATTTTCTTTATTTAATCTTTGTAATCTTGTATTTTTCTTTAATATGTACAAAAAGGTATTTTACTTAAAAGAAAGAAAAATGTTTTAAATTATATTATGTATGTTAAAAAATGTATTTTAATTGATTATGTACAAATTATTTCTAAGAAAAGAAAATGTATTAACTTAAAGAGAATTTATGTATAAATCAAAATAAGTTAAATAAAAAAAATGTTTTAAATAATTCTAAATCTTATGTATTTTTTTTAGTATTAATGTAAAGTATTATTTTAAGAATTATTTCTTATATATTAGTAATTAGTATTAATATATATATTTATACAAGAGTTTTTTAATTGAAAGAATACGTTTTAAGTTTGAGGAAAAATATATTGTGTTCAAAGTTAGAATTATGTTAAAAAAATTTGTTAATTTGTATATAGAAAAAGAATATGAGAGTTAAAAATAGTTTGAAAGCAATCAGAAATGGGCTTTAAGGTTTGAGGCCCAAATGCAATTTATAGAGAAAATGAATAGAACAGGGGGGGTATGAATTGGAAATTCGTTTGGGCTTCAGTGTGGAAAGGGCAAGGCCCAATTGTTTGTGAAAGTTTCTTAGGGTTGTGATGTTTTGTATCACTTGGGACATGGCTTAGGGTTACAGCGCCGCTCTTCGTTCATCACTTCGTTCCTTCCTCTTTCTCATGCCCAAACGTTTCTGAATCTCCTTCGCCCAAGCCACCAACGCCATCATCGCCTCCTCTCCATGGTTAAGCACGCGATGATTCGTTCAAGGTTAAATCTCATTTTTAATCTCTTTAGGGTTTTTATGATTTGCATTTTTAGTTTTATGTTCTGATTTTTACTGAGCCTCGTCATTGATTCTGATCACGCGTTTTTGTTTGAGGTGTGAAGAGAAGGACAAAAGATGTTACCTTCGGTGGAGGAGGAGATTAGGAGGCGTTTGGAGGACTTTGACGGCGGGGTGACGATGCTTGATGAACTTGGAACCCTGGTATTTGTGTCTTACTTTCGGTTTGATGATGATACTGAAAACCTGGCTTTAACGTCTTTTTCCTCTTCTTGCTTGCTTGTTGTATGCTCGCTATACGTTACTCAATGAAGGGGCCTTAGGCTCTGAGAGTTTGGCGCTTGCTTTGCTGTGTTTCTCTTCTTTTCTTCTTCCAATAACTTACCTGCTGATATGCTTTGATGCCTGGATGTGTTGGTTGCATGTTGATATGTATGCTTGGGATCGATTTGAATGTTTTCTTGCCCAGTGATGAAGATTTTCTGAGGGCTTGTGTGGGTTGCCTTGTATGCTTTTTTCCTCTTTTCTGGTTGGCTTGCTTGATACGTTTTGATGATTGAGTGGTTGGCCCAATGATGAATGTTTTCTGAGGGCCCTGTGTGTTTGCTTTGATCTGACCCTGGTACAAACTTTGTGTTATTGGAATGGGCTTGGCTTTTTGCAGGTTGGATAGGTGAGGTTACAGGCCTTGAATGGTTATGGTTTGTTTATGTTGGTTTTGAAGTATGTACAGGTTTTTGAGGCATGTACCATTTTTGTGGCAGCTTTGACAGGTTTAGACTGTTTGAGGTCTTGACAGTTTAGGTTTTAACTGGTTTTGATTGAGGCTGGAAACAAGTTACTGATGGTTTATGTTTAAGAAGGGGTCTTGGCTTTAACTTTTAGGCTTGACTGCAGGTTGAGACTTGTGAAGGTTGAGACTTGTGAAGGTTTTTTTTGAATGGTGAGGCTTGTATGCTGTTTAGGTTAGGCTTAGCCGGTTGTGGCTATTTGTTGGTAAGCTTATACTTGTTTTTAGGCTTAAGGCTTCAGCTTGGACAATGGTCTTGGCTTGATGCTTTCAACAGGCTGTTGGTTTGGAGCTGGAGGTTGGAAGGTTTTTGACAGGTTATGGGGCTTTTTGTGAACTGATTTGAAGGTTTGGGAGCTTATGTTCTGAGTTCTGTTTGGTTTGTGATTTTCTCCCCCTTTTCTACTGTGTTAGCAGTTTTTGTTTTATATTTCTCTTTCTCAAGCCTAAAAGCCAGTAAGCCCAATTCTTTTCCCTCTTCTTCTCTCTCCAGTACAACTTAAAACATTAAATAATGTTTATCATGTACTTTGCTCTGAAAAGGCAACACTGGGAAATGATGAAATGAGAAGCTTTCTTGCATTACATGTTTACTCTGCATACTTTATCTCTTTTCTTCCAGATTTTGTGCTGCACTTTTGTGATACTTTGATATCTTTGACAGCTATTTTAGCAGCTTGTGGAAAGTTTGAATTTGGAACTTAGTTGGACTTTGTGGTTTAATTTGGATTTGGACTTTGTTTATACCATTCAGTTTGAAACTTTTGGACTATGCAGCTTTTGACAAACTTTGAATTTGTGCATTTTTAACTTTGTGCATTTCATGCTTAGCAAGCATTATTCATCCCTTTTTGTGAACCGGGAGAAATCCCGTGATTTGCAGAAAGGGCTAACTGATTCCAGTCAGTTGCCTTTAATGATGAGCCCAAATTAATTGTCTGTCTCTTATTTATTTATCTGATTCTGACTTTTTCTTCTTTTCTTTGCAGATAAAAATTAAATGGAGAGGAAAAAGCAACAGATGGAGGATGAAGAATTGAAGACTTAGAAAAATATTAGGATAGTTTTATTTAAATTTAAATAAATGTAATATTATTATTGTAAACATTTTGTAAACAAAACAATTATACAAATAATTTAAAGATAAATAAAAAATCCTTTTATTTGATTAATTCTTCTTATTATTTTCAATTGTTTACTTTATTATTTATAATTCTTTAAATTAAAATAATTGAAAATAAATTCCAACTATTTAATCTTAGAATAATAAATAATTAAATAAACATTGTTTCAGCATTGATTGATTAATAAACCTGGCGCTTCAACAATCCAAAGCAAAGTACAGTCAATCACAACAACTGCCCAAATGTCTTTTCAATCCAACACTGCAAATTCAATCCAAATGTTTCAGTCCACATCTCAGAATAAATTGACAAACACTGTAGAATTAAATCTTTCTGAAGAACCGCGCACCAAAAATCCTAATTCCTGGCCAAATGTCAAAGAAATGTTCGCCTGATCAAAGTTGAGCCTGTAGGTGTTTAGGTATTGGCTTGCATTTTTGGTAAATCCCAAGTGTATGTGTGAATGTCATGACTGATGTCATAACATTCTAGTTCAGGTTGTACTAACTCATTAGGTACATTTGCAGAAAAATATTGTAATTCATATACTGATGTTTATAAGTGTGTATCTGAGCATTTTGCAAAATGATCACATTTTGCTAAATCAGTAGACAGGTTTTCTCAGATGTCATAACAGATGTTATGACATCCTGTTCTGAACTAACAGGATTGCAGGATTGGATAAGTCTGAGTTTTTTCAGGAAATAACTCAGTCCTTTCTTAACAGAATCCTGCGTTTTCTGAGGGATAACCTAGCTCAACCCTAACCTGGTTAATAAAGTCCTGTGACCTGGTCTTTAGGTCAAACGGAATTAACCCTAGGTTTTTGGAAACCCTAACTGAAGTTGCAGCTGCTATATATTCAACAGAGCTGCTGTTTTTCAAGGATCCTCTGCTGATTGATTAGAAGATCATTTGTAATCTGTATAGATTTGTTTATTGTACTCCAAGCAATTATCATTGTGATAAGTGCCTTGGAATAGGTTTATATTTGTTAGGGTTGTGTAGCACTCAAAGATTTGAAGCAAGAGTGTTTGAATGTTCCTTGACTAAAGCTGTGAAGCAGAGTCAAGTTAGTTGTGTACATCACTCAAAGCTGTGAAGCACGAGTGATTGTGTTGCTTGATTAAAAAGCTGTGAAGCTTAATCAAGTGTGTGTTTTTGAAGAGTGTCTTCATCAATTCTTAAGTCAAATTGGTTTATGTATCACTGCTGTGATTGAGGGGGAGTGAGTAGGAACTCAGGTTTAAGTTGTACTTAGATTAGAATTGCATTGGGTAGGTCTTAAGTGAAGGAGATAAACTGGTTGGTTATTCCTGAATTAACATCTCTTATAGTGGATTCTCTCCCTGGCTTGGTAGCCCCCAGAGTAGGTGTTGTTGCACACTGAACTGGGTAAACAATTGATTGTGTTCTTTACTGCTTTTGTATTTACTGTCATATAGTAAGTCAGATACGGTGTCATAACATTGGACGTGACATTGAGTATCTGCAGCCAGAATTTCAATTGGCATCAGAGCAGGCACCCTGCCTGTATTACTGGGTGAGATCTAGGGATATCACTTTCTGGCACTATGGACAAAGAAGGAGTTTTTGGAAATAGACCACCCATTCTGGATGGAACTAATTATGATTACTGGAAACCTCGTATGATTGCCTTCCTAAAATCTCTGGACAAAAGAGCTTGGAAAGCTGCTGACAAAGGATGGATTCATCCCACCATAACTGAGAGAGATGGGACAATCAGTGTGAAACCTGAGGAAGATTGGAGTAAAGAAGAAGATGAGTTAGCTCTGGGAAATTCAAAAGCTTTAAATGCCTTGTTCAATGGAATTGATAGAAACATTTTCAGACTAGTACATCAATATGAACTGGCCAAGGAAGTTTGGGACACTCTCAAAACTACTCATGAGGGAACTTCCAAAGTAAAAATGTCAAGGCTTCAGATGTTGACCACCAAATTTGAGAATCTAAAAATGATGGAAGATGAAACCATTCATGAGTTTCACATGAACATCTTGGAGATTGCCAACACCTCAGGAGCACTGGGAGAAAAAATGTCAGAAGAAAAACTGGTGAGGAAGATTCTCAGATCCTTGCCTAAAAGATTTGCAATGAAGGTAACTGCCATAGAGGAAGCCCAGGACATTAGCAAGTTGAAAGTGGATGAACTTATTGGGTCTCTTCAGACTTTTGAGATGGGAATCACTGATAATGGTGTCAAAAAGAACAAGAGCATAGCACTTGTGTCCAACACTGATGTTGAAGAAAACATTTCAGAAGCTGTAGCCATGCTTGGAAGACAGTTCAACAAACTCATCAAAAGAATAGACCCAAAGTCAAGGTCTAATGTCCATAACATTCCCTCTAACATTGACAGTTCCAGCAGAAGACCAAGGTCAGAAGAGAAGGGAGTTCAAGGCAGAGGAATTCAATGCCATGGTTGTGAAGGATATGGGCATATTCGAGCTGAATGTCCTACCTTTCTTAAGAAACAAAGAGGAATGACAGTTACTTGGTTTGACTGCGATTTAGAAAGTAATTCTGAAGAAGAGACTGCCAAACGAGTTACTGCTTTGACTGGTGTTTGTACCTCTGAAAGTGACATCAGTGATGAAGAGGTGACTTTTGAAGAACTTGCTGATACTTACAAGGAATTGTGTATCAGAAGTACTGAAGTCTGTGTGCAGAATGAGAAACAATCAAAACTCATCATAAAGATGGAGGCTGAAAAAAGGGCAAACCTTGAAACTATAAGTCAGCTAGAAGGAGAAGTTCAATTGCTGAACTCACAACTAAGTCAAATGACCAAATCTGTCAAGATGTTGACAAATGGAACAGACAAATTGGAAGAGATCCTACAGGTTGGACAAAATGTGGGAAGTAAATCTGGTCTAGGATTTATGGAAGCAACGAAATCTGGTTCTGGTAAGCAAATGTTAAAACAGATGTCTCAACACAACTCTCGACATCAGGAACAGAAACATATGAGGAAAAGGTACCAAAGATGGAAATGTCATCATTGTGGTAGATATGGCCACATAAAGCCCTTCTGCTTCAGATTACATGGATACCCTAATCAGAACTCAGGTGTCAAACCTAAGTCTAAAAAGGTACCACATGCTCCTCAATGGAAGAAAAAGACTACTGCACTGATAGCTCACACTTCCCTGAGGGTCTCTGCAAAGGAAGACTGGTACTTTGACAGTGGATGTTCCAGACATATGATTGGGATCAAGAACCTCCTCAATAATGTTAAGCCTCACACCACCAGTTTTGTGACCTTTGGAGATGGGGCTAAAGGTGAAATCAAAGGAGTTGGTGATTTGGACTGCCCTGGAGTTCCAAGTCTGAATGAAGTACTGCTGGTGAAAGGACTGACCGCTAATCTCATTAGTATCAGTCAACTGTGTGATCTAGGATTCAAGGTCAATTTCTCAAGATCTGAATGCCTTGTAATCAATGACAAACAAGAGATAGTAATGAAAGGAGTCAGATCCAAAGACAACTGTTACTTGTGGGAGGCTGAGAACGCTAATTTCTCATCTGTGTGTTCCATTGCAAAAGAAGAAAAAGAGGTGAAACTGTGGCACCAAAAACTTGGCCATCTTCATCTAAGGGGTATGAAGAGGATTATCTCCTTGGAGGCAGTCAGAGGGATTCCAAAACTGCAAATTGATGAAGGAAGAGTTTGTGGTGAATGTCAGGTTGGTAAGCAGACTAGGATGTCACATCCAAAGTCAAGACATCTGACCACCTCTAAGGTTCTAGAACTCCTCCATATGGATCTGATGGGACCAATGCAAGTAGAGAGTCTTGGTGGTAAAAGATATGCCTATGTGGTTGTGGATGATTTTTCCAGATTCACCTGGATTAATTTCATTAGGGAAAAATCAGATGCATTTGAAGTTTTTAGAGAACTGTGCAAGAGAATTTTGAAGTATGTAAGTGGTACTTACAACTATGGAATGTTGTATACTCATGGTTGTGAACCAACTTTGACTGGCTACTGTGATGCTGATTGGGCTGGTAGTGCTGATGATAGAAAAAGCACCTCTGGAGGATGTTTCTTTTTGGGAAGTAATCTGGTTTCCTGGTTCAGCAAGAAACAGAATTGTGTGTCTCTTTCTACTGCTGAAGCTGAATACATTGCAGCTGGTAGTAGCTGCTCTCAAATGATATGGATGAAACAGATGCTCACTGAGTATAATGTCACACAAGATGTTATGACATTGTACTGTGACAATCTGAGTACAATCAACATATCCAAGAATCCCATTCAGCATAGCAGGACCAAACATATTGACATACGACATCACTTTATTAGAGACCTTGTAGAAGAGAAGACAATCAAATTGGAACATGATGCCACTGAGCTACAGCTGGCTGACATTTTTACCAAGGCTTTGGATGCAAACCAATTTGAAAACTTAAGGGGTAAGCTGGGTATTTGCCAACATGAGGAATTGTAGCAATTAATTTTGCTTAAAACAAGGACCAAAGGACTTATGCCTGTTCTGATTGGTTTAAAATTGTATTTTCTCATTTCTTACAATTCTTTTAAGAAGTTGAATAGACACCCCTTTGCTTCCTTCCTCTCTCGTCTCCTCATCAAAACCCAGTCTCTCAATCAGAAATTTCTCCTCATTTGCTGTTGGTCCTTCAAAACTGACAAAATGTCTCAAACACCATCATCATCCAATACGACCATCTCAACCTCTTCCTCTGATCAATATTCTGGGACAATCTCTTCCTGTCTGGACTCTGACGTTCTGGAGATCTCTTCTCATAGAAAAGTGGGAACTAACCCCACCAAGGCCAAAGAGTTGCAAACAAGACATGCAGGTAATCCATCTCATCCTTCCTCTTCAGTTCCCCCTGAAATTGCAAATAGGGAAGGGACAGCCTATGTTAATCAAGCAATAGCAAAAATTGTTTCAAGAATTCTGAACGAGAACCACTCAGTTCCTGGCATTTCTGTTCCTCTGAACCAAGAAAGCTCAAATGTTGAAACAAATCCAAATGTCTCTAAGAATGTTGAGACATCAAACAAAGAGAAGAATGCTGACATTGCTCACAAGAAAAGAAAGAAGCCTGAATCCTCTGAGTCTGATGACAGTACTTGAAGGTTGATTGCTGCTTGGTGGTGTTGCTGGTGGAGTTTGGAAGTGTGTTCTGTTGTTGTCTGCTGCTGATCTTAGTATTTTGTTTTGGATAACTGCATAATTTTTTTTAACATGTTTTCTTTGGCCCATTTGTGGCTAAAGAGGGGGAGAATATTTTGGTACTTGCTTAATTAGTACTTGACATTCTATGTTCTATTTTTCTGCTGTCACTTATTTCTGCTGCTATCTATCTCTGATTGTTTAGGGTCTTTAGCCAAAAATCTGCCAAAGGGGGAGTTTGTAGGTGTTTAGGTATTGGCTTGCATTTTTGGTAAATCCCAAGTGTATGTGTGAATGTCATGACTGATGTCATAACATTCTAGTTCAGGTTGTACTAACTCATTAGGTACATTTGCAGAAAAATATTGTAATTCATATACTGATGTTTATAAGTGTGTATCTGAGCATTTTGCAAAATGATCACATTTTGCTAAATCAGTAGACAGGTTTTCTCAGATGTCATAACAGATGTTATGACATCCTGTTCTGAACTAACAGGATTGCAGGATTGGATAAGTCTGAGTTTTTTCAGGAAATAACTCAGTCCTTTCTGAACAGAATCCTGCGTTTTCTGAGGGATAACCTAGCTCAACCCTAACCTGGTTAATAAAGTCTTGTGACCTGGTCTTTAGGTCAAACGGAATTAACCCTAGGTTTTTGGAAACCCTAACTGAAGTTGCAGCTGCTATATATTCAACAGAGCTGCTGTTTTTCAAGGATCCTCTGCTGATTGATTAGAAGATCATTTGTAATCTGTATAGATTTGTTTATTGTACTCCAAGCAATTATCATTGTGATAAGTGCCTTGGAATAGGTTTCTATTTGTTAGGGTTGTGTAGCACTCAAAGCTTTGAAGCAAGAGTGTTTGAATGTTCCTTGACTAAAGCTGTGAAGCAGAGTCAAGTTAGTTGTGTACATCACTCAAAGCTGTGAAGCACGAGTGATTGTGTTGCTTGATTAAAAAGCTGTGAAGCTTAATCAAGTGTGTGTTTTTGAAGAGTGTCTTCATCAATTCTTAAGTCAAATTGGTTTATGTATCACTGCTGTGATTGAGGGGGAGTGAGTAGGAACTCAGGTTTAAGTTGTACTTAGATTAGAATTGCATTGGGTAGGTCTTAAGTGAAGGAGATAAACTGGTTGGTTTATTCCTGAATTAACATCTCTTATAGTGGATTCTCTCCCTAGCTTGGTAGCCCCCAGAGTAGGTGTTGTTGCACACTGAACTGGGTAAACAATTGACTGTGTTCTTTACTGCTTTTGTATTTACTGTCATATAGTAAGTCAGATACGGTGTCATAACATTGGACGTGACATTGAGTATCTGCAGCCAGAATTTCAGAGCCAAAATCAACCAAACCCTAAACAAACTGTTTGAATTGTTCCAGAGCCATGAAAATCAATGAAAACCCTAATTTTGTCTGACTGACGAGAAAAGTCTGTTTGACCGATTCTTGAGCCAGTCTGAAAAATCAGGAAACGTCCGAAGCTGTGATTTCTTGAGGAAAAATGCGAGGGAAAATTTTGGGGTACAACAGAGAGTTTTCAGGAATCCTTGAAGCTAGCTCCTTAAGTTGTGGAGGGATTCTCACAAAGTTGACTTGAATAGTTTTCCTGAGAAGTGAATCCATATCCTACAAAACAAGAGCAAAGATGAATCCCAAAATCCTTGAAATGGTTAGTGGATGTGTATGATGTTATGATGTTCATGATGTTATGTACAAGTATGCATATACAAACAAAGCAAATAAGTCCTTAGGTTTAGGCTTGCATGGAGTTTTATAGGTAAGTACCCTCTTGAAGTTTAGTTGGCTCAAACTTGTCCTAGTAATAGTAATCGGGTTCTAAGGAGCTCAATATCACTGGTTTGTTTCCTTGGTCATTGTTTTAGCACAAGCCTCTTTAATGGCGACCAAAATATCCCAAGAAACCAAACCTCAATGAGTGTAGCATCGAGTATCTACCAACTTCGGACTGCACCAAAGCCGGTCATCTCACTACTTCCTAAATGTCCAAGTTGGTCAAGTAAAGGTTCTAAAAGTTCATTAGTGCTTCATGACATCACTCAGCGGCCCCGTATTCTCTTTGATTAACTCAAAGGCTACCGGTATCCATAATTATGCCGTACTAACATAGCTATTGCTTAGACCATGTCGGTATACCCCACACAGTTTCCACAATGTATTTCTACTTACCTATAATGTATCCCAAATCCGGGTAGAGGATTCAAACCCAAACAAAGAACCATAATGTAAAGCATACAAGTCAAACAATGTAAGCAAATAAATGTGATCTAAACCCTAAGGTAACCCCACTATTAGAATAGTCCCCAGCAGAGTCGCCAGTTCTGTGATACGATGGGAGAACTGGCTTGAAGGTTTTGCTTTTTATCGCAAATGTTGCGGTTAGCAAGAGTCGCCAACGACTTTTCTTTTATCCAAAAGGAAAGGTGAAAAAGCACAGGAAAGACCTTTGAGATTGTTTCTTGAGTTCGGGGGGTAGGTTATGAAAAGGGAAGGTATTAGCAACCTTTTCATCCATGGTTTTATATGGGCTCTTAGTTACTTGCTAGATCACTTGCTTTTTGTTTGAAATTGTGCTTTGTGTGGTTTTGAAAGTATTTTGTAAAAGAGGCCATCGTTTAGGCAATCTTTGTAATGATTCTCGTTCGTAAGAATGTATACAAAGATGTTGATCTTTTTGAAAATGTTTTCAATGTTTGTAAGATGTTTGGAAATGTGTAGGTGTTTGTTTTTAAAATAGCAAGGATATTTGTTTTAAAATAGAGCAAGTAACTAAAAGAAATCTACCTACTCAAATGTCTTTCTTGTTCATTTTCTTTTCCTTTGACATTGTTGTCTTACCATTGATTTGATAAGCAACCCTATCTTTGTA
Organism: Vicia faba; assembly: GCA_948472305.1. Classification (NCBI taxonomy): domain Eukaryota; kingdom Viridiplantae; phylum Streptophyta; class Magnoliopsida; order Fabales; family Fabaceae; genus Vicia; species Vicia faba. The sequence goes on from OX451739.1 coordinate 1,453,435,606, forward strand.
TGTAAACGAGACGGGCGCGGGTCATCGTATAACCATGATTAGCAATGTTGTAAGGCATCTTAGCATTTTTGAGGGGCTAAGATCATTTTATAAGGCAACTTTGGATAACATCATCGAGGGACTGTGATCTTGTATTTGTTTGTTTTCTAAGACACCTTACATGCGTAATATGGCCATTTTTGTATAAGGCAACCAAGTGGGATAACCCTAGGGGTGTTTTGTGTGCAAGTGTGTCATTTTCATGCTTGATTTTGTCTTGGATTAGGATTTTCTATTAGATTGGTTTTATCTTGCCATACAAACCCTAGTTACTAGCATGTTATGTAAAAGCGATAAAGTGTGAAATTTAAAGTTACCACGCTATTACAACGTTTGTGGGAGGGGGTATACAATTTATGAATGGGGATTGCAATAATATAAACCTAATTAATCTATTACAACCAAATTGAATATGTACAAATATTGGAATAAATAATATACAAGATGAATTAAATATGCAAAGGTAGGTAAATGCAAAGAAGATTTTTGTTTGGTTTTCTCATGTGAAAAAAGTTTTAACCTAAACCTAATAAATAAATCAAGATTAACTTAAATCAATTAAGAAAAGAAATTATTTTAGAAAAAGACTTTTTGAATAAACCCTAATTCTATTTGATTAAAAGGAAATAAATTTCTTTAAGAAAAAGTAAGGATTTTTTTGTATTTTTTTTATCTTTAAAATAATATATGGCATTATGAGATATTTTGGTCTTTTTTATACTAAAATAATATGTTTAATGGGTATGAAGTAAAATAAATATTTAAACTAGTTCTAATTTTAATTTACAAATTTAATTAATAAAAATGGATAATATATAACTAAATAAAAATATTTTTTGTGATAAAAATAAAATAAAATGAGCTAAAATATAAATCTATCATTTTTATATTTTTTATGATTTTTAATATTAAGAAAAATATATTTAATAAAATAAAATGAAAGTAAAATAAATAAATAAAATTATGTTGGGCCAGGGGTGTTAAGAGTAAGCAAGAGGTAGGATGTTAGAAAAAAACACAAGGCCCAAGAATCAGAAGCCCATGCGCTGCAAAACAACAAAAAATGGAAGAAAAAAAAACATGAAAAATTTGCAAAAGGCAGCGCGCTAAGGCTCGAACCCGTGACCTATAGCATTTACGCATGCTGCCTTACCACTGGGGTGGCTGTACATCCGTTTATATAAACACAATCATAAATATATATTAGAAAATGCCCCTTGAAGGCATCTTCATCTTCAACCTTGAGCCATGGTCGGATCACCTGTATCTTCTTCATTTCTCCATAAAAATGGAAAGTTCAAACATGAAAGTTATGGTGTTTCTTCCCACGAGTTCAACCATATAATTTATGTAAACTAAAAGTCAAAGATCAAAGATAATTTTACTTGCCCTAATTTGAAACCTAATTTTTACAGAAATTTCAAATCCAAAATTCTCTATACACAATTAATATAAATGAACACTATGAACATGGTTAGCTTTAAGGCAAGGATATCTACATTTTGCTTTCACAAATCAGGACCAAATGATGCTTGTATGAAGAGATAGAAGTTTGAGTTTTTACCTCTTTCAACTGGGATCGTGAATGGAGTTTGAGCAAGTTTTGAGAAGGCCTGAGGATCTGTTTAGCTTACTTAGACCTCCCTGAGTGTATTCTAATCCTTACTTTGTCTTGAAAGTCCCTGAATCTCCCTACTCAAGTCAACTTGCAAGCTCAATATTTGAAAATGGTGGATGGTGGAGGAGGAGTTACAGTGAGAGAACAGGGGTCCAGATCACTTAGATATGAGGTATATTAAGTGTTAAGGTGGTTAAAACTCAAAACGCACGAGTGGTTTTGGAGATGGCTGTGTAAGGTTCAAAAATGTCAAGCTATGGTAGATTCGAAGTTGCAGAGTGCTTGGGGGTGTTTTGGAGTCTTAGCCTTCGTGTGTTATATTGAAATACATTTGTGTATATGTATGGAAAAGGTTAGAGATCAACTCCACTCTAGGTTTCTGAGTTATAGCTTTTTGGCTCTAAAACTTGCTTTTGAAGAAAAGTGAGGAGACAAGTCTCTAAGTTTGTACAAACATGATCTGAGTTGGTAGAGACCTTAGACAAGTTGCTTTTGTTTTTGACTCTGCTTGTGTGCAGAGAAAACAATTGTGAGGCTCAAGAAGTTGACAAAGGCAAAAGTAGTGCTTTATCAAAATGGAAATGGCAACTTTGTGCCAAAAATGGAATTGTTCTTGTACAATGCATTCAATGCTTGGCTTAAAGCTTCCAACATTTGTTACAACATTTAATTATGGAGTGAGAAAAAAGTTTGAGGCCTGTAAAGCAAAGATTATGCAGCCTAGGCTTGGATTTGAATTTTTGTTCATCATGAAATGGCTTGAAATCAAAGTGATAAATCACCAACTTCATCTCTTCGATTCTCCCTACTCAAGAATGATCTCAAGGAGTTATTTGACATTTTGTAAATCTTGAAATGTGCTCTACAACTCATATTTGAATTGCTTTAGAAAATTCCCTTTGTAACTATGTGAAAAATTTCAATGAAGTTAGGTCAAAAATCTGCCTAACTAGGGCAAAATTTCACTAAGTTATTTTAGTTCATGAGCATGTATTCACAAAATTATATCTTGAGATCCAAGCATATTTAGGAGAAATTGTGTGAATAAAAGTTGTATATTTAATGGATATCTACAACTTTCATGTTGGAAGTTTCTTTTGAATCATCTTGCATCATGGTGAAAATTTGGCTCAAAGTTGAGAAAAAATAAGAAATTTTCTATACTTAGAAAAATTTCTAAGTTAAGAAATTTCAACTTTTCAAAACAAAATCTTGAATCCTTGATTTCTTGATGAACAAGTTTCACATTTTTACATGTTTTTATGAATTATGATCTTTGGCACTTGATTTTGACCAAAAAGTCAAAGTTTGACTTTTCAGTGTACACTTGACTTTTGATCAGTTGACTGCAAAATTCATCTGTCAATCCAATGGACTTGCAATGTTTTGAACCATTTTATTAGGTAAAAATAATGCAATTGAACTCTTGAAATCATGCTTCAAACCAATTGATCATTTGCTAGATCAAAAATCAGGAATTGCCCCTTCCTAGTCAAAACCCTAATTTTGACCAATTTGCCCTTTTGATGATTTGATCAAATTTCTTGAGGAATTATGGTCCAAACTTGATCAAATGATACATATGAGTCTAAGATGTTGATGTGGATCAAAAATTATGAAATTTTACTGTAAATTGGTCATGGTTGACTTTTTCCCCAATACAGCTGACTTTTAGGTCAACTGTCCAATTGACTGATCAAAAATGTGATTCAAGGCTTGAAACTTGACATGAGTAATCTTGGGGGTCCATAATGATTCTTAAAAGTCATATGAAGCATTTATAGTCCAAAAATCCTTGTGCAAACTCAAACCCTAATTTTGATCATCAGTGCATGAGGAGGTGCCTTGAGCTGATCAAATCCTAGTGCAGTCGTGATCCAAAGGAGATCTTGTGAAAATTCTTGATATGTGAGAGGGAAAATTTTGGGGTACAAAGTACTGTGACAGAAGCACAAACAGATTGTATTAATTTTAAGTTCACCCAATATGAAAGTGTATCAGTTTGTTTTCCTAACTATGAATTCATGTATATATGTATATATAATATTTTAGTAGTTTAACTATTAATGATAATAATAATAATAAGTTAGTTTTATTAGTAAATTAATCTTTAGGAGTTTTAAACTAGAGATAATTATATTAGATTAACGAGTTAATTTAAGTTATTTTCAATTCCGTTAGAATTATCAATTGAGTTGTCAATTAAGTTGTCAATAGGGTTGTTAGAGTTGTCAATAATGTTAAAATTATCAATAGAGTTGTTTTGAGTTATTAAAAGACACTTTTATTTATTTTGCGTAATTCCGAAATATTTAGAGTTGTCAGTAGGGTAAGATGAAGTGTCCCAATAATAACACATCTTTACTAAATTATTGATATTTTAGTTATGGATTTTTAGTTAAATATAGTAGCAGGAAATTATGAATTAACTGTACACTTCGTCAGTATATACACCTATTGTAGGCTTAGAAATTAATTAGTAAAGGATAACATTGTAGTATACCATGTATATACAGTACTTTTTTGTGTAGACATAGCCATTGGGTAGATACAGTGGATGGTTATATTGTATAACAATATAGTATTAACAATTGGTTAGATATATATTATACCATATAACAATGTTGGATATGGCAATTGTTAATAATATTGTAGAAGTTTTGTAAGTAGAAATAATAGAACTTTTTGACCGATAATTAATTAATCGGTTTTAGTCGAAATAGTATGAATAATTATGTTGTTTTATTTGTAGCAATTTTTGGTTGATTCGTTGTATTGTATTCTTCATTAAAAAATGTGAATTTGCAGGTGATGTTATTGCCTCTATTTATTGGCTAAAACTAAAATGTAGGCTTATGGCCAATGTTGAATTAAGTTGAATTATTATTTGTTGTTGTTGTTATTACGTTCATGTTGTTAATGCATACATAGCATGTCATGTTGGAGCTGATGCTCGTTAAGTTGGTCTGGATTAGAAAATATAAAGTTGAAGGCTTATGCCTTGTTGATGCCTCTATTAATTGGCAGATTTCTAAGTTGGGAGTTCTGCTCTATTGGTACCACATGCATGTGCATAAAAATGAGTCACATTTCATGTTGCATCCTCAGATGTCGTGTGGAGGAATTAATTATGTTAAATATTGATAAAAATATGTGAAGTGGTGAATTGTATGATCTAATACTAATATATTATTTATTGTATATCTGGTTATATGGTTCGATATCTCACCCCTTCGGTTTGAATGTTACCCTATGTTGGTAACGTGCAGGTAATCAAGAAGGATAGGTATTATCTTCGTTAGTTTGAGTCAGTGTTGTCACTCAGATACGTAGCACTCGGGGGGGGGGGATGAACGCATGTTTTCCTTATTGTTGATTTTCATTATGTTGCTGAATTTTTAAGTTGTTTTCATTAAAGACTTGTTGTCTTAAAGTCGTTTGAGTTGGACAAGATTTTATGGTGTTTTCAGTTGAATTTTGTGAATCTCCTGCGTAGTAATGAAAATTGTTTTATTTTTAAAGACTAAACAGGTTGTTATCAGTTCATTTGAATCTCATGTGTTATGTATCTGAGCTATAGATGATTGAATGTCGTAGTTTAAGTTGAAAGTGTAGCATTCCATTTGTTTTTTGGAAAAAAAATTTCATAACTCTGATTTTATTTAATTCGTTGGGTAGAAATGGGGTGTTACATTAGTGGTATCAGAGTAAGTCGGTTCGTCCGATCAAGTTATTGAGTCATAGTTTTATCTAACAATCGAGTATTGTTAATCTGAATTCTAATTGTTGTTTATGTTGTATAGATAAGTTGAGATGGATGGAAGGAATGATGTTGCACTTGCTGCTGCTCTGCAAGCGATGGCTCAGGCTATGCAGAATCAGCCGAATGCTGATGAGAATGCTGGATCTTGTAGTTTGGCAACTTTCCAAAGGGAGAATCCGTCTACCTTCAGGGGTAAGTATGATCCCGACGGAGTGTTGAATTGGCTGAAAGAGATTGAGAGAATCTTCCGTGTGATGGACTACACTCCAGCGTAAAAGGTTCGTTATGGTACGCATATGCTAGCGGTCGAGGCTGATGACTGGTGGCTAGAGACTTGTCAAAGATTGCAAGCTGCATGTGACAATGTCACTTGGGATGTATTCCGTAGGGAATTTTTGAGGAAGTATTTCCCTGAAGTTGTTCGTGGTAAGAAGGAAATTGAGTTTCTTGAGCTGAAGCAAGGGAGTATGTCGGTTGTTGAGTATGCTGCAAAGTTTTCTAAGTTGGCTATGTTTTATGCATACTATAGTGAGGCAAATGCTGAGTTTTCGAAGTGCATCAAGTTTGAGAACAGGTTGCGCCCAGAGATCAAGAAGGCAGTAGATATCAGAAGATTCGTGTCTTTTCTAATTTGATTGATAGTTGCAGGATTTATGAAGAGGATAATAATGCGCACTAAAAGATTATCAATGAGAAGAGGGGTAAGCATGAATAGAATAATTGTAAGCCTTATGATGCCCCAGCTGGTAAAGGTAAACAGAAAGTTATTCAGGGTAGAGGACTAGTGGGGGAGATGCTCCTGCTAGTGTGGTGTGCTTCAAATGTGGAAAACCTGGTCATAAGAGTAATGTGTGTACTACTGAGGTGGAGAGGTGTTTCTGTTGTTGTAAGACTGGACATGTTGTATCTGAATGAAAGCATAAAGAAATAATTTGTTTCAACTGTGGTGAAGAAGGACACATTGGTAGTCAGTGTCGAAAACCAAAGAAGGCGCAAACTAGTGGAAAAGTGTTCGCTTTGGCTAAGACTCAGACATATAGTGAGGACATGCTCATCAGAGGTACATGTTTCATTAATAGTACGCCTTTAATTACTATTATTCATACTGGTGCTACTCATTATTTTATTGCTACTGATTGTGTTGAAAGATTGGGTCTTGTGTTGTCTTTTATAAATGGAGAAATGGTCGTCGAGATTCCAGCTAAGGGATCGGTGACTACTTCTCGTATGTGTTTGAATTGCCCTTTGTCGATCTTCGGAAAAGACTTTGTTGTTGACTTGATTTGTTTGCCATTAAGCGGATCAGATGTGATCTTAGGTATGAACTGGTTAGAGTATAACTATGTTCATATCAATTGCTATAACAAGTCTGTGATGTTTTCTACTCCTGAAGAGGAAGGAGTTGGTTTATTGACTGGTAAACAGTTGCGGCAACTGATGCAAGATGAAGCGCAGATGTTCTCGTTGATGGCATTGTTATCAATGGAGAACCAAGTTAGAATTGATGAGTAGCAGATGGTGCGCGAATTTTCTGAAGTGTTTCCAGATGAAATTCCTGATGTACCGCTAAAAAGAGAAGTTGAACTTGCGATTGATCTTGTACCTAGTACCAGACCTATATCTATGGCTCCGTACATGATATCTGCATCCGAATTGTCTGAATTAAAGAAGCAGTTAGAAGAGTTACTTGAGAAAAAGTTTGTAAGACCAAGTGTGTCATCGTGGGGAGCGCCTGTGTTGTTAGTAAAGAAGAAAGATGGAAGTATGAGACTTTGTGTTGATTATAGTCAGTTGAATAAAGTGACGATTAAGAATAAGTATCCGCTTCCGAGAATTGATGACTTGATGGATCAATTGGTGGGTGCAAGTGTGTTTTCTAAGATTGATTTGAGGTCAGGATATCACCAGATTAGAGTGAAAGAAGATAATATTCAGAAGACCGCGTCCATAACTTGGTATGGACACTACGAGTATTTGGTGATGCCTTTCGGTGTGACCAATGCGTCAGGAGTATTCATGGAGTATATGAATCGTATCTTTCATACTTATTTGGATCGATTTGTGGTGGTATTCATTAATGACATTCTAATTTACTCTAAATTGGAAGAAGAACATGAAGAGCACCTAAGAGTTGTACTGCAAGTTTTGAAATAGAAGAAGTTGTATGCGAAGTTGTCCAAGTGTGAATTCTGGTTGTAAGAGGTTAGTTTCCTTGGTCATGTCATTCCTGGTGGCGGCATTGTCGTGGATCCTTCTAAAGTCAATGTTGTGTTGCAATGGGAAGCTCTGAAGTCAGTTACCGAGATTAGAAGCTTCTTGGGATTAGCCGGTTACTATACACGGTTTATCAAAGGTTTTTCTAAGTTGGAACTTCTGTTGACTAAGTTGACTTGTAAGGGTAAAGCTTTTGTGTGGGATATTCGATGTGAATAAAGTTTTATCGAGTTGAAAAAGAGATTGACGTCAGCTCCAGTTTTGACTTTGCCTAATCCAGGAGAGACTTTTGTTGTGTATTGTGATGCTTGTCTGATGGGGTTAGGTGGTGTGCTCGTGCAGAATAGTAAGGTGGTTGCTTATGCGTCGAGGAAATTGAGGACTCATGAAAAGAATTATCCTACGCATGATTTAGAATTGGCTGCAGTTGTCTTTGTGTTGAAAGTCTGGAGGCATTATCTTTATGGTTCAAGATTTGAAGTGTTTAGTGACCATAAGAGTTTAAAGTATCTTTTTGATCAGAAAGAGTTGAGTATGAAGCAGCGAAGGTGGTTAGAATTGTTGAAGGATTATGATTTCAGAATGAATTATCATCCAGGAAAAGCTAATGTTGTGGTCGATGCTTTAAGCCGAAAGACTTTGCACATGTCGGCAATGATGGTTAAAGAGTTGGAGTTGATTGAGCAATTCTGAGATTTGAATTTGTTTTGTGAATTGACACCGCGACGTGTTTTTTTGGGAATGTTATATATTAATAATGAACTTCTGGATGGTATTAGAGAAGCTCAAAAGTTAGATGTGAAGTTAGTAGATTCGATGGTTGGGATCGATCAGTCTGAGAACATTGATTTTAAGTTAGATGCATAAGGTGTGTTGAGATTTCGTAATCGAATTTGTATTCCTGATGATGCGGAGATGAAGAAAGTAATTCTTGAAGAGAGTCATTGAATCAAGTTGAGTATTCATCCAGGAGCTACAAAGATGTATCGGGATTTGAAAAAAAATTTTGGTGGCCTGGGATGAAGAGTGATGTGGCTCGGTTTATGTATGCATGTTTGACTTGTCAAAAGTCGAAAGTTGAACATCAGAAGCCTGCAGGGTTGATGCAACCGTTAGATATTCCAGAATCGAAATGGGATAGCATTTCAATGGATTTTGTAACGGGATTACCTAGTACCTTGAGAGGACATGATTCGATTTGGGTGATTATTGATAGGCTTACAAAGTCGACACACTTTATACCTATTAACATCACATATCTGATTTCGAAGTTGGCAGAGATTTACACCAGAGTAATTGTGAAGTTACATGGTGTTCCTTTGTGTATTGTGTCAGATAGAGACCTGAGGTTTACTTCTGATTTCTGGAAAAGTTTGCAAGAGGCGTTGGGATCTAAGTTAAGGTTGAGTTCGGTGTATCATCCTCAGACGGATGGTAAGACCGAGAGGACTATTCGGTCATTGGAGGATCTGTTGAGAGAATGTGTTCTTGAGCAGGGAGGTTCCTGGGATACTTATCTTCCGTTGATTGAGTTCACTTACAATAATAGTTACCATTCTAGTATTGGGATGGCACCTTTTGAGGCGTTGTATGGTCGGAGGTGTAGGACTCTGTTGTGTTGGCATGAATCTGGTGAAAGTGTGGTACTTGGACCTGAGGTTGTTCGAGAGACTACTGAGAAAGTGAAGCTTATCCGAGAGAAGATGAAAGCTTCTCAAAGTAGACAGAAAAGTTACCATGACAAGAGAAGGAAAGATTTGGAATTCCAAGCTGGTGATCATGTGTTTTTGAGAGTCACACTTGTGACTGGTGTTGGGCGAGCTCTGAAGTCTAAGAAGCTCACTCCTCGTTTTATTGGTCCATATCAGATATCATATAGGGTTGGGAAGGTTGCGTACCGAGTGGCTTTACCGCCAAATCTTGCTAATTTGCACGATGTGTTTCATGTATCGCAACTCCAGAAGTATATTCTCGATCCGTCTCATGTGATTCAGATGGACGATGTACAAGTACGGGATAATCTCACGATGGATACGATGCCTGTGCAAATCCCGAATCGCGATATGAAGATTCTAAGAGGAAAAGAGATTGCATTGGTGAAAGTTGTCTGGTTAGGAGCTGCTGGAGAGAGCATGACCTTGGAGTTGGAGACCAAGATGCAAGACTCCTATCCCGAGTTATTTGAACCAGGTAAACTTTTATTTTCGAGGACGAAAATATTCTAAGTGGGGGAGAGTTGTAACGCCCCGATACTTAATTATTTATTCAATTAAATATTTTTGAATATTTTATATTAATTCAAATTTTTATCGTCGAAGTCAGAATCATTTTATTAAGTTGAAATAATAATTAATCGAATCAATTTGGTGGAATTAAGTTGAAGTATCATTTTATTATTACGCTTAAATATGATATTGAGCTTAAATTGGTGGTGTTGTGTAGTAATAAGGGGGTATGTCACTTATGCCCATTTGAGTTTACTAAAGATCAAATAAAATAGGAGTATTATATTATATAATGGGATTAGAGGAAAAAGAGAGTGTAGAGCTATCAGGAAAGAAAGAAAAGAGAAAATAGAGTTTTGTGAGAGGAGAAGAAAAACAAGGAAATTGCTTCTAGTGTTAAATTCTCTAGAAATTCGGTTGAAGTTTCTTAGAGCTGCACTTAATCTAATGTAAGGGTGGGGTTCTGACTCTATAATAGGATATGTGATTAATGGTATGTGAAATTGAATTATAAAATTGTTTTTTTTTTTGTGTTGAAAATTGATATATTGTGGAAATTGAGAACCCAATTTAATTTATATATAAGTAACTTAGTGCTATTTGTTTCAATTTCATATGCATATATTATTTGTATACTTTAGCGTAAAATATAAAGGCATATTATACATACTGTAGCGGAAATAAACAAGTGCTTGTATAGTTAAATATATGTAGCTACACCATGAATCAAAGTGAGAAATTCGGTATTGTAGCGTGAAATCTTTATCGTGATTATAGTAGTGGCAAGCACTTAGTAGTATAGAATACACATTGAAAGAACGGTATTGTGACAAAAGCACAAGCAGATTGCATTAATTTTCAGTTCACCTAGTATGAAAGTGTATCAGTTTGTTTTCTTAACTATGAATTCAAGTATATATATATATATATATATATATATATATATATATATATATATATATATATATATATATATATATATATATATATATATATATATATTTTAGTAGTTTAACTATTAATGATAATAATAATAATAATAATAAGTTAGTTTTATTAGTAAATTAATCTTTAGGAGTTTTAAACTAGAGATAATTATTTTAGATTAACGAGTTAATTTAAGTTATTTTCAATTCGGTTAGAATTATCAATTGAGTTGTCAATAGGGTTGTTAGAGTTGTCAATAATGTTAAAATTATCAATAGAGTTGTTTTGAGTTATTAAAAGTCACTTTTATTTGTTTTGCGTAATTCTGACATATTTAGAGTTGTTAGTAGGTGTTGGTTGAAGATTTTGATAATGTTATTAGAAGCCAAATGAATTAAACGTTTCGATCGAAATGAGGTAAAGCGTCATGTTTCGAAGTAGCAGAAGCAGTGTTTCGAATAAGCATGTCAAAGCTTGGAGCTTCGAGTGGCAATTATGGGAACATATCTAAAGAAGTCTCGAAATAACAACAAGGTTGTGTCTGGGAAGTGCGTTCGAAACGGAGAAGTACCAAAGCATTTGAAATTCAAATGGAAGCGGGACATTCGAAGTTTGAAAGTTATGTGCTGGAGCATTTGGGGACACGTGGAAAGAAGAAAGAGGCATTGTTCTGCATGTTCTGAACGTGGCATAATCCTATAGCAAGACCGTTATGGTCGAATTAGTATAAATAGAAGTCTTAGTATTAGGATTTCGTGTGTCATATCTATTATACTAAATACTCAGTAACATTCAAACTACCACATGGCAAGGGAAACGAATGCAAGAGAAATATACGTATGATAGCACCATGTATTTCTGATTTAATGAAAACCTTTTACCATTTCCAGCACTTTCCTTTATCTTTTTGTCAAATAACATTTACAAGTTTTCTCATTTACAGTCTTTTCACTTCGAAATCTCTTCTTCAAAGTTTTACATTTTAATGCTTTCTTCACATTTCAAGCACTTTACATCTCAGAAAACTGTCATATTTTCCATACCTTTACCTTCAAGTCTTATCCTTCGAACGCATATTTTTACTTAAAGTCATTTACAGATTTCCTGCATTAAACGCTTTCTTCATATTTCAAACCTTTTACGTTCCAGAAATCCTTTACATTAACTGTTTTATAATTCGAAACCATTTACTTGACTTTTATGCAATTTTACATGTCTTTACAATTAACATTTATTCATGCAACTTAGTTTCGTACACGCACATTTTGATTACATCTTTAGACTTTTTGAGAGAGAAATCAAAATAAGCCAAACGCATATACAACACTCAAATATCAACCATGAATATCTGTTCGATCGTGAGAGTAACCTTAATGTCCAAGGAATCCTAGGTTCAATCTAGTCGATCCTGTGAGTTACCAGAGGAATTGAATAACAGTCAGAAAGATTATTCGATAGTTTGGAAGACTAGCGGTTGTTTACCAGAAATCACTGGAAACAAATTGGCACACCTGGTGGGACCAATAATTGGATATTAGAAATAAAGATTGTTGAGACATAACCATTATAAAAACGTTGGAACCTAAGAAGTTTGCTGTTTTATGAACCTGAGAAGTGGTAAAATAACCAACAGCAACCAACCTTCATCCAGAAGAAAACGTTTGGACAAAATGTCTAATTCTGACAATCAACAAGGGGAACAAAATGGCCCACATACAACAGGCACTAATGCGTCCACTTCGATCGGAACATCTAATGTAATCCCTTCGAATGCACAGTTTGTTGCATCTTCAACCAGTAACATAGCCACCAATGGAGTAAGTGGCATATCAACTAATAGTTCGATCTTAGGAAATACTGGAACCATTGGTTACCCCGGGGGATTCGTTCCACCATCAGGGACACAATCCCATTTCGCCACTCCATTAACTAGACCACCCGGTTTCGATGGGAATAGAACCAGAAATTCCTCTTATGGAATGCCAACATCTTTTATGGCAGGTTTACATAATTCCACATCGAATTCATCCCCACAACTAGGGTCTGGGTCTGGGGCGAATCAGTTTATGACAAATAACCAAGGGTCAGTGGGTTATAGCACAATGTATATCTTAACCACAGACAACCAGTTGGCTTTTAGGAAATTGATGGATGACAGTAACCATAATATGATAGGGGTGTTAGCACAAACCATGCAGGAGATATTTGCCCCAATAGTGCAAAATGTGACTGTGACAAACAGAGAAAATGCTGACAATATGAGTCGAATAGCAGATTTCTTTGCTCCCCCAGAAAGGCGTAGGCAGAATCAGGCGGGATTTCGAGCAAACATGCCTGTTATAGAACAAATTGCTAACGACCCAATTTATAGACCACCCAGAGAAGAAGTTAACTTAGGGGCCAGGGCACCAAGGTTAGAAGCCCCAATAATCCCGGGCCCACAAAGAGAAATTATGGAACCAGGGGCAAGGGTCGAAAGGCTAGAAGCCCCAGAGTTTCGAGAAGAACAACCTAGGGGAGTTGTCTTGGTTGGTCGAAATCAAGATGTCGATGCTGTCGTTCATAGAATTCGAAACGATGATATCTTAGCAGAAAACAACCTAACCACCATGATAGAGAGAGTCATGGCCCAGAATGGCCTCAACACAGGAATGAGAAGGCCAAATTATGCTTCTCCTATATTGGATTGCATAATGCATACTGATTTACCAAGGGGATATAAAGTCCCTAAATTTACAAAGTTCGCTGGGGATACCAATGAGTCAACAGTCGAACACATAGCGAGATATCTAACCGAAGCGGGAGATATAGCCAATAATGAAGATCTCAGGATCAAATACTTCCCAAGTTCCTTGACTAAAAACGCCTTCACATGGTTTACCACTTTGCCTCCTGGGTCCATTGACACTTGGGCTCTCTTAGAGAGATTATTCCATGAACAATTTTACATGGGACAGTCGAAAATAAGTTTGAAGGAATTTGCCAGTGTTAAGAGAAAGTTCACCGAACCCATAGATGATTATCTGAATAGATTTAGGCTTTTGAAATCCAGATGTTACACAGTAGTGCCTGAACATGAGTTAGTCGAAATGGCCACTGGTGGCTTGGATTATTCTATTCGAAAGAAACTAGACACTCAATATTTGAGGGATATGGCTCAGTTAGCTGATAGGGTTCGACAGGTCGAAAGACTAAAGGCCGAAAAAGCCAGAGTCTTTAAGAATAGCAAGAAAGAAAGGATTTCCTATGTTGGGACTGAGGAAGCAGAAGAATATCCTGAATTCGAATTCGAAGAGGTCGAAATCGACCTCGCTGAATTAAAACAGGCCCCGCCTTATTCCTGCAAATTGTTAGTTCCCACAAAAAGGAAAGACATTGTTGAAAATGAGAAAAGTGACAAATTTCCAAAGAAGGTTTATACCTTCGATGTCACTAAATGTGACGAGATTTTTGACTTACTTGTCAAAGATGGCCAACTAATTGTGCCATCAAATGTCAAAATACCTCCTTTGGATCAGAGAAAGAAGAGAGGATTTTGCAAATATCATAGTTTCCTAGGCCATAAAACCTCACAATGTTTTCTTTTCAGGGATCTAATTCAAAACGCGATCAAAGATGGCAGACTAAAGTTTGCTGATAAGGTGAAGATGAAAGTGGACGAAGATCCCTTGGACGTCGCAGACACCAACTACTCCGAGCCTGCATGCATTGGAGAGGTCAACATGGTGGAAACTGATCAAAGCGACGCCCTAACAGGAGAGAAGGGTACTGAAGCTGAAAACTGGGTGATGGTCGAAGTCAATAAGGAGGTCACTGAAGACATCCAGAATACGCTAGAGACTTCGATTGCCGCACCTGTAGCTGTTGCAAGAGAAACCCAGGCTACTGAAGGCCATGGAAATCAAAACCAAGAACTAACACAAGTCACTGAACGCTTGAGGCTGGAATTGGAGAAAGTCCAAATCACGCAGCCAATTTCCCCTCAGAAGGAAATATGGGACACTCTAGGGGAACCCAGTGGAAAATTTGACTATTTGGTCAAATATTCTGCCCCAGAGAGTTCGAAGGTTCAGATTAAGGATATAAAGCCCACAGGATGGGGCGATGATGAAGCTAAGGGGGAAGATGTTGAAATAAATATGGTGGATATGGAAAGACCTCGCTCTGAGATGGAGGAAGTAGAAAAATACTTAGAAAAAGAAAAGTATAGAATGGGGGATAATCACACTGGAGATGCTAGTCTCAAGGATTATCTCATGACATGCCACAAAGGAGATTCAGGCATGATATTGTGCCCTAGGTGCAGCATCCTCTGCAATCAAAGAATCGCTGCGAATTTCGAAAGGGTATAGAGGACTCGAACTGGCAACAATTGGCGCCAGGATAACCAACTTTTTAGGTGTTATCCCAAGGCTGGAGAAAGTTTGCTGGAATTTGTGTTTCGCTGCTACAAAGGGGCAACCAAATGCTTGATTTGCCCAAGGTGTTCTGCTGTGTATGACCAAAGCATGGCCAGGGCCTTCGAAACGATTCCCTTCGCCCCTTGCTGGAACCATCAAGAAACTGTCCAGATGGGCCCATGTTTCGACAGTAGACACAAACAGCGAAGGCCTGATAGTCCTCACCCCAAGGCTACTCGAAGAGTGACTTTCAAACTACCTGCTGAAGTGCCAACCGATAGATGGTTACAGGTCAGAAATGACAAAGGCAAAGATAGATGGAGAAACGCTGAACGAAATGCATGCCATGATGTGACATACAGGAGGCAATTCAACACAGCAAAAAGGGAGGAGGTGAGATTAGAAAATTACAAAGGAAGGAACCCCATGTCAAGATCCCAGTGGCCAAACAGCAAAGGATTCGAAAGGCTGAGAGAGAAGTTGTGGCAAACAAAGGGGTTACTTCAACAAAAAACCAAGGTGAATCTAGCACCAACAAACCAAAAAATCAAACTGAAGACAAACCTCCAGTCAATAGGAGGCTCTTCTCTGAAGTACAACGCGATGAACCAAAGGAATACACTCCAGGCCCGGAAGAGGACGAAGATATGATAACAGATAACTTCGAATCGGAGGGGGAGTCTTCATTTAACCTGAACTGTAACGTGGTGTCTGTGCTTCCCTGCGAATTTGGGCAGGAAACCGAAATCGATGAATATGAGGAGGAAGACACCACAGATTTGATGAAACATAGGCCTGTGTGCTACTATGTGATGGACAATGGGGCTGTTGAGGAACAAAATGCGTTCTTTGAACGTCCAGAACCTGCAATGAAGAACCATCTCAAGCCACTTTTTATTCGGGCGAAAGTTGGTGTCCATGGTGTGAACAAAGTTCTAGTGGATGGGGGTGCTGCAGTCAATTTGATACCCCATTTCATGCTAAAAAGATTAGAGATCCGCGAAGGAGACATCAAGCCCCATAATATGGTTCTGTCCAATTATGAGGGAAAAGTGGGCAAAACACTGGGAGTGGTCCAGTTGGAATTGACAATAGGCTCAAGCTGTAGGCCCACCATGTTTATGGTGATCGAAGCCAAGGCCAACTATAACTTACTGCTGGGAAGGGAGTGGATCCATGGCGTGGGGGCAGTTCCATCGTCAATGCATCAGCGACTAGTTCTGTGGAGAGATGATGGAATCGTGGAAAACATCGAAGCAGACCAGAGTTACTTTATGTCAACTGTCAATTTAGTTGACAAGAGGGATTATGATAAAAATCTGGCAAAGATTGCTCCGTGTGTTCCAAATGATGAGATTAATGAAACTAGAAACGCCCACTACTACATGACCCTTCGCCATGATGGCCTTTACTGGGATAGAACAATAATCAGTGAAGAAGAGGGAGTCGAAAGCACTATACAAAAACGGCCAGCAGGCTGGGACTTCGACAACCTTGTCCATGACTGAGTCTACCTTTTTCGAAAGGATTTCGGCCTATATGGCTGAGAACGAATCAAAAGCGGCCTTAGAGGCTGAAATAAATAAATCAACTATAAAGATGAACGAAGTAAGTGGGGATGGTTTGAAATGCTCACCCTTCGAAGAGTTTGAGATGGATCAAAGGTTGGATGCCATCTATGATAAAGAACCCTTAGGCTTCGAAAGGGACCCCATAAACTCAGGTGCCAAAATGTTGGCACAAGATCCACTCGAAGAAGTCAACTTAGGGGATGAAAAAACGAAAAGAGTAACCTACATAAGTGTTAAACTTAGCCCAGGCCTCAAGAAGGAAGTGATCGAAGTCCTCAAGGAAAACAAAGATTGCTTCGCATGGGATTATGACGAGATGCCTGGTTTAAAGAGGGAGTTGGTCGAACACAGACTGCCAATAAAAGATGGCAAGAGGCCCATCAAACAAACTCCCAGAAGATTCGCACCAGCGGTTCTCACAAAAATTAAAGCTGAGATCGAAAGGTTGCTGCGTTGCAAATTCATCAGAACAACAAGGTACGTCGAATGGTTAGCAAACATAGTACCTGTTATTAAGAAAAATGGTTCTTTAAGAATTTGCATAGATTTTAGGGATTTAAACACTGCAACCCCTAAAGATGAATATTCCATGCCTGTGGTAGAAATGCTAGTAGATTCTGCTGCAGGGTTCGAATACTTGAGTATGTTAGATGGATACTCTGGGTATAACCAGATTTTCATTGCTGAAGAAGATGTTGCAAAGACAGCATTTCGTTGCCCAGGAGCCTTAGGCACCTACGAATGGGTGGTGATGCCTTTTGGTTTAAAGAACGTTGGGGCAACTTATCAAAGGGCAATGAATTCAATTTTTCATGATTTCATTGAAACCTTCATGCAGGTGTATATTGATGATATAGTCATCAAATCTATATTTGCAGAAACACATTTGCATCATTTAAGCCAATCATTCGAGCGAATGAGAAAACATGGCTTAAAGATGAATCCCTTTAAATGTGCATTTTTTGTGCAGGCTGGAGATTTTCTTGGTTTTGTGGTTCACAAGAAAGGAATTGAAATCAACCAGAACAAAACCAAAGCCATAATGGAGACGAAAGCACCTACGTCAAAAAGGGAGTTGCAATCTCTGCTAGGGAAAATTAACTTCCTCAGAAGATTCATTTCGAACCTAAGTGGAAGAACCCAAGCTTTCTCTCCGTTACTTCGTCTAAAGCAAGGCCAAGCCTTCGAATGGAACGAAGCTCACCAGGAGGAATTTGACAGGATAAAAGAATACCTTTCTCAGCCTCCTATTTTGTCTCCACCTTCATGGGGGAAGCCCATGAGATTGTACATATCTGCCTCTGAAGTTAGTATAGGTAGTATGCTAGCACAAGAAGATAGCAATGGCATCGAAAGAGCCATGTACTATTTAAGTAGAGTGCTAAATGATGCAGAGACCAGATATAGCAATTTAGAAAAGCTATGTCTCTGCTTGTATTTCTCTTGTATGAAACTCAAGTATTATATAAAACCTGTTGATGTTTATGTTTCATCTCATTTCGATGTCATTAAACATATGCTTTCAAAACCAATAATGCATAGCAGAGTTGGCAAGTGGGCTTTAGCCTTAACAGAATATTCTTTGACTTTCATGCCTTTAAAAGCTATGAAAGGTTAAGTGATTCCTGACTTCATTGTGGACCATTCTTTGGTTGAGCAGACTGTCATGAGTTACGTCGAAATGCAACCATGGAAATTGTACTTTGATGGTTCAACCCACAGGAATGGAAGTGGTGTTGGAGTCCTTCTGATTTCTCCTGAAGGAATTCCAACAAAATTCAAGTATAAATGAGATGGTCCCCGTTGTTCGAACAACGAAGCTGAGTATGAAGCGCTCATTGTTGGACTTGAAGCTTTGTTGGAATTGGGGGCAACCAGAGTCGAAACTAAAGGAGACTCTGAATTAGTGGTCAAACAAATCACAAAGGAATACAAGTGCATAAAGGAAAATTTAATGGTATACTTCGTCATAGTCAATAGGCTATTGAGGAAATTTGAATACATGGATATTCAACACATACCAAGAATAGAGAACCAAGAAGCAAATGACTTAGCGCAGTTGGCTTCGGGTTATAAAGTGTCTACCAAGAACTTCAAGGATTTGGTTGAATTAAGGGGAACAGTTATGGCTACTAGATTCACACCATCGGATCTGGAAAGTATGAAATTGGGATATGCTGAGAAATAGGGATTCGAAATATTAGCCATAAATACTTTGTCAGATGCAGATTGGCGAAGTCCACTGAAGAGTTATTTAGCAGACCCAACTCTAAATGTGGATAGAAAGACAAAATATAGAGCATTGTCATATCTCCTCATGGGGAACGAATTGTTTAAAAAGACCCAAGAGGGTGTATTATTGAAATGCCTAGGAGAAAGTGAGGCATATTTAGCATTGTCTGAAGTCCATAATGGGGCATGTGGGGCACATCAAGCAGGCCATAAAATGAAATGGCTGTTATTTCGATACGGCTTGTATTGGCCTAGCATGCTCAAAGATTGCATAGACTTTGCTAAAGGATGTGAGGAATGTTAGAAACATGCAGGAATTTAACATGCCCCTGCAAGTGAGTTGCATTCGATCATCAAACCATGGCCATTTAGAGGATGGGCATTGGATTTGATAGGAGAAATAAATCCTGCTTCGTCCAAAGGACAGAAATACATCTTGGTGGGAATAGATTATTTTACCAAATGGATCAAAGCTATACCACTGATAGTTGCTGATCAAGAGGCTATTATTGAATTTATACAAAAGCACATTATCTATAGGTTCGGATTGCCAGAGAGCATAACCACAGACCAAGGCTCTGTGTTTACTGGTAGAAAGATGCAAGGATTTGCCCAAGAAATGGGGTTTAGATTGCTAACATCAACGCCATATTATGCTCAAGCAAACGGTCAAGTCGAAGCAGCAAATAAAGTAATAATAGGATTAATCAAGAAGCATATTGGCAAAAAGCCAAGAAACTGGCACAAAACTCTGGACCAAATATTATGGGCTTGTAGAACATCTCCTAAGGAAGCTACTAACACTACGCCTTTCCAACTCACATTTGGTCATGATGCAGTGTTGCCAGTAGAAGTTCTTCTACAATCAGTTCGAATTCAGAGACAAAACGAAATCCCAGCTGCATTATATTGGGAAATGATGATGAATGAATTAGTTGAGTTGGACGAAATTAGATTACATGCATTGGAAATTTTGATGAGACAAAAAGAAAGAGTGGCCAGAACATACAATAAAAGGGTGAAGAAAAAAGTATTCATTATTAATGACTTGGTTTGGAGAGTCATATTGCCTATGGACAAGAAGAATAAAGCGTTAGGTAAATGGTCACCTCATTGGGAAGGACCTTTTCGAATATTAAAAGTATTCTCAAATAATGCATACGAAATCGAAGAACTCGTGGATGATAAACGTATCCTAAAGGTTAATGGGAAATATTTAAAGAAATATAAGCCACGCCTGCAGGAGATTCGAATAGTAACAACGTAACCAAGATGTTATAAAAGGCCAAGATGGCAAGATAAAATTCCAAAATGGCGTTGTTCGAATATTACATATAAGAAACCAAAATTGTAGTCAAATAAACATCAAAATCTAGAAATAAGAGTTATTTTTCAATCGATTAAAAGTGCTTCGAAATGATTCAAGTTTCTGCTGAGCGAACCGCCTGGCTCCTTCCAAGGTTGCCACTTATCCTTTAAGTTGTTCTGCAGTCTCCATTTCCGCAAGCCCCTGGTTGAGAAGCTCTTCGAATTGGTTACCAGCAGTATTGGTTTCGAAGGCTATTTGTTGTTCTTTAGCCTCCTTAACCTTCTGTTGAAGTTCCAGAATCTGCCTTTCCCAAAGAAGTATGGACTCAGCTCGAGCCTCATAATCAGTTTTCGCCTGCTTCAGATGCATAGCTTGATCCTCAGCTTCTTGAGAGAGTTTCGAAGCTTGTTCATAAGCAGCATCCATGGCAATGCGTTTCTCTTGAACCTTCTTGGCAGCAGATTCGTCTTGGAGAAGGTAACCAGTTACGTTGTCCAGCAAAGCCTGAAGACCGAACAAGAGAGTACTAACTGGCAAGGAGCAGGTAGAAAGATTGACCTTTGTGAGCAGCTCCTTCATAGTATAGCAAGCAGTACTATCTTGCTTAAGCACTTCGAATATATCCACATTGAGAATGGTTTTCCTAATTTTATTAAGAAGAACAATTCTTTCATCTGTGGGAAGAGGATAGCTGGTCGAACTTGTGACATCCCTGAAGGAAGTTTTAACTTAGAAACTTTTTGTTTAAATTTTTCCTTCAAGGTCTCAGCCGCTTGATGCACAGTGGAGTCCAAGCGCGTGGGGTCATAAGTAGTTTCAAAATAATTTTGGAAAGCTTTAATCTCTTTGGCATGAGTAAACATACCTTTCTTTGTTGGTACCTGCACATTGAAGGCATCAATTAGTTTCTGTTGAATTGTAAGTGTATCGAACATATAAGTTTGATAAAACTTGGTCCACCATTCCAGAAACCCTTTAGCTGTGAGATGGGTAGGTTCGAAGGTTATCAGCTCAAATTGGGCAAAGCCTTGATATTGTTCTTGCTGTATTTTGGCTTCCCGTGCCTTGAAAGTTCGTCCAGAAGTGATGGCACTCTCAGTTTGAAATAAAGGTTCAGGAATCAGTTGGCATAAGCCAAACTGCCTCGAAACAAAGTTTGGTTGGTAGGCAAAGAGAAAAATCTGGTTCTTGGCTGGAGTTATTCTTGAAGAAATGAGTCTAGGTAGCAAAAAAGCTCTCCATACATCCTGAATCTCCTTGCTCTTGATAGCTTCTGAGAGAGCCATGGTGAACCAAGAAGGTCCATGAGCCCTCGAAGCAAAAGGCGCCATGCTCTCTTCGAACTTGTGCCTTTTGGAGAATATCATGATGTACTTCGAGAATTGGACTTTGAAGTCATCTTTGTCGTCATTGGGAGTTAATCTTCGAAGCCTAGTGCCTTCGACTATCCTATCATTTATCTCAGAATCTTGCTCATCAATGGTGTTGGCGGTTGATAAGGAGGGTTCGAACATGGCATTTAGCCATAGTTGAAGTAACCAAAAAGGGCCAGCCAACAGAATATTTTTGGAGGTGTGGGATTTGAGGCTCGAAACAGCTGACCTCAGGCTTTCATAAAGGTCAACTAAGAGCAGTTCACTTAGGCACACTTTTCGATTTTCATGCAAGTCCCTAGCTAGAGGAATGAACCTACTAGCTACCTGTAGGGATCTACTGCAGAAAACGTATCTTGACAGCCACAGGGTTAAGAAAGCAATGTGCTCTACGTCAGACACATTGTCCCCCTCAGCATGGTAATGACTGATAAACTTGGAAAAACTGGCTAGCTTGACTTCGAAGTCAATTATGCTTGAATGTTCTTCGTTGTCGGGTATATAAGTTTCTCCCACTGGCGATAGCCCAGTGATGGCCGCTATGTCGAAGAAGGTTGGGGTGATCATTCCACCTGGGAGATGGAAAGTGTTATAGGTACTGTCCCAGAAATAGAGGGACGCGAATAGCAGAGGGTGGTTGTAGGTGAAACCAGGCTTCGATAGCTTAATCAGGTTATAGATACCTAATTCTTCCCATTGCTGGGATTTCTTAGCTTCTACTTTCTTGAACCAATTTTGATAAGCAATATCAGAGGTGGGGCAAGACCGAAATGGCTTAAAATTACTTTTTACATAATCCAATACAAAGGGGTCCTTAGGAGGAACAGTTGGGTTTTCTATGGTATTTGAACTAGAAGATTCTACTGCCTTAGGGGCTTCCATTTTGTTAAACAAGGGTTTAGAACTATAACAAACTGGGAAAATCGTCCTGGTGTCTTTTAATATTTCAAAAACCGTAAGAGGGCCATTTAAAGCTAACCTCTTACCAGCAACGTTGGTAGGAATGAGTACCTGTGATGCATACAGCATTTCTTTTTCCTTTGAAATCATCTGAGGGGCAAGAACGGATTGACCTTGGTGAGTGATGATTTTACTTTCCATGGTAGTTCCTGCAGTTTTTCCTTTCTTCTTGGAGACTTTCTTGAGTTGGGATGAAGTAGAAGAAGACATTTTTGAAAGATGTTGAAAGCTTGGGTTTTTTGACGAGAGAAGGAGGGTAAAAGATTTAGAGTGTGAAAAGAAAAGAAAAAGATTAAGTTGGTGATGTTTTATAATGGGGAAGTTTAAGCATCCACTGAATAAGGGTGTGATACGTGGAAATCATGGGTTGGTGTGATGAAGAGGTGGCGTAAAGTTAACATGGTTAATAGGCGTGATTTAAAGATAATCATTATTTGTAACTGCACCATGCTGTGAAGTGGCTCCAGGCGGTTAAGGAATCCAAAAGGTGCTATGATTGACGTGACTGGAGTCAAATGCATTAAATGTTACGATGATTCGAAAGTCACATCAAAATCTTGTGTAGATGTTCAAAATAGGTATTTCTCAGAGGAATCGAAATACATATTTTAAAGGGGCAATTTGTTGGCTGAAGATTTTGATAATGTTATTAGAAGCCAAATGAATTAAACGTTTTGATCGAAATGAGGTAAAGCGTCATGTTTCGAAGTAGCAGAAGCAGTGTTTCAAATAAGCATGTCAAAGCTTGGAGCTTCGAGTGGCAATTATGGGAACATATCTAAAGAAGTCTCGAAATAACAACAAAGCTGTGTCTGGGAAGTGCGTTCGAAACGGAGAAGTACCAAAGCATTTGAAATTCAAATGGAAGCGGGACATTCGAAGTTTGAAAGTTATGTGCTGGAGCATTTGGGGACACGTGGAAAGAAGAAAGAGGCATTGTTCTGCATGTTCTGAACGTGGCATAATCCTATAGCAAGACCGTTATGGTCGAATTAGTATAAATAGAAGTCTTAGTATTAGGATTTCGTGTGTCATATCTATTGTACTAAATACTCAGTAACATTCAAACTACCACATGGCAAGGGAAACGAATGCAAGAGAAATGTACGTATGATAGAACCATGTATTTCTGATTTAATGAAAACCTTTTACCATTTCCAGCACTTTCCTTTATCTTTTTGTCAAATAACATTTACAAGTTTTCTCATTTACAGTCTTTTCACTTCGAAATCTCTTCTTCAAAGTTTTACATTTTAATTCTTTCTTCACATTTCAAGCACTTTACATCTCAGAAAACTGTCATATTTTCCATACCTTTACCTTCAAGTCTTATCCTTCGAACGCATATTTTTACTTAAAGTCATTTACAGATTTCCTGCATTAAACGCTTTCTTCATATTTCAAACCTTTTACGTTCCAGAAATCCTTTACATTAACTGTTTTATAATTCGAAACCATTTACTTGACTTTTATGCAATTTTACATGTCTTTACAATTAACATTTATTCATGCAACTTAGTTTCGTACACGCACATTTTGATTACATCTTTAGATTTTTTGAGAGAGAAATCGAAATAAGCCAAACGCATATACAACACTCAAATATCAACCATGAATATTTGTTCGATCGTGAGAGTAACCTTAATGTCCAAGGAATCCTAGGATCAATCTAGTCGATCCTGTGAGTTACCAGAGGAATTGAATAACAGTCAGAAAGATTATTCGATAGTTTGGAAGACTAGCGGTTGTTTACCAGAAATCACTGGAAACAGTAGGGTAGAATGAAGTGTCTCAATAATAACACATCTTTACTAAATTATTGATATTTTAGTTATGGATTTTTAGTTAAATCTAGTAGCAGGAAATTATAAATTAACTGTACCATTCGTCAGTATATACACCTAATGTAGGCTTAGAAATTAATTAGTAAAGGATAGCATTGTAGTATACCATGTATATACAATACTTTTTTTTTGTAGATATAGCCATTGGGTAGATACAGTTGATGGTTATATTGTATAGCAATATAGTATAGAAATTGGTTAGATATATCATATACCATATAACAATGTTGGATATGGAAATTGTTAATAATATTGTAGAAGTTTTGTAAGTAGAAATAATAGAACTTTTTGACCGATAATTAATTAATCGATTTTAGTCAAAATAGTCCGAATAATTAGGCAGTTTTATTTGTAGCAATTTTTGGTTGATTCGTTGTATTGTGTTCTTCGTTAAAAAATGTGAATTTGAAGGTGATGTTATTGCCTCTATTTATTGGCTAAAACTAATTGTAGGCTTATGGCCAATGTTGAATTAAGTTTAATTATTATTTGTTGTTGTTATTACGTCATGTTGGTAATGCATACATAGCATGTCATATTTGAGCTGATGCTCGTTAAGTTGGCATGGATTGAAAAATATAAAAGTTGAAGGCTTATGTCTTGTTGATGCCTCTATTTATTGGTAGATTTCTAAGTTGGGAGTTCTACTCCATTGGTACCACATGCATATGCATAAAAACGAGTCACATTTCATGTTGCATCATGAGATGTCGTGCGGAGGAATTAATTATGTTAAATATTGATAAAAAGTTGTGAAGTGGTGAATTGTATGATCTAATACTAATAAATTATTTATTGTATATCCGATTATATGGTTTGATATCTCACCCCTTCTGTTTGAATGTTTCCCTCTGTTGGTAATGTGCAGGTAATCAAGAAGGGTAGTTGTTACCTTCATTAGTTCGAGTCGGTGTTGTCGCTCTGATACGTAGCATATGTGGGGATGAACGCATGTTTTCTTTATTGTTGATTTTCATTATGTTGCTGAAGTATTTAGTTATTTTCATAAAAGACTTGTTGTCTTAAAGTCACTTGAGTTGGATAAGATCTTATGATGTTTTCAGTTGAATTTTATGAATCCACTGCATAGTAATGAAAATTGTATTATTTTTAAAGACTAAACAGGTTGTTATCGGTTCATCTGAATCTCATGTGTTATGTATATGAGCTATAGATGATTGTATGTCGTAGTTTAAGTTGAAAGTGTAGCATTCCATTTGTTTTTTGGAAATTCTTTTTATAACTCTGATTTTATTTAATTTGTTGGGTAGAAATGGGGTATTACAATGAGAGTTTCATAATAGTATCAAAGGTTGAGAGAATTGCTGAATGAATCTACCTATTTAAGTTAAGTTGCAGAGCTCTGAAACTGGACTTGGCTGACACGATTTAGGAAGTCTTAGAGCTTAATTCTTCTTCTGTTAGCTTCAGTGATGTTTAAGGAAGGTGAATTGACAAAGAAAAATGATTGAGAAAGGCTGTAAGAGCAAATTCGAAGTTGTAGAAAATTGAGTTCAAGAGGAAGTTTGGCAGGGTGATTCTGGCTCTATAAGCTTGAGAAAATGAATGAGGTATGATCCTTTATTTATAGGGAAGCTGATTGAATGCTCAAGCATGTGAAATGATGAAATTTAGAGGGAAATTGTGTGAAGTTGCAAACAAGAAAAGTGTGACTTCTAATTTGATCAAAACTCATCCAAACCTTGCGTTTTAAAATGCTAATCACTTCTGAAGGTTCACTAAACATGTTTAGAAGCAAAAGCACGCAGAAAAAATGTGTTTAGAAGCTAAATCAAGGATTTCAAATTCTAACTTTTGAAGAAACTTCAATTTCAAATTACCAAGTTCAAATTAATGGTATTCTCAGCTCAAGGAGTCTTAGGACATGATTCTTGAAGATTTAGAAAGATGAGATCACAAGCTTTACAATGTGAAAATAATGGAATCAATTGGATGCTTGAGCTGAAAATTGTGATGAGTCAAAGTTGAGAAAAAGAGGTTGACTTTTGTCCTTAGAAAAATTCTAAGGTTTTTCTTCAAAAATGACTTATAATGTCTTGCATCCAAACATGACCTTCCATTTAAAATTTACTCTTGACTAAAAAAGATGACATGAAGTAGATCTCTTGAATAAAATTTTGAGACTTGAACCATTTAAAATCTCCAAAAAATGAGAAAGTTATGACTTGTTGAAATTGGCAAAAATTCATAAAATGGCCTAATATTTTGCATCCTTAGGGAATCTTCCATTAATTTTCACATTTTTTACTTAAAAGAAGAGTTGAAGTTCACATATTTAAGATCAATATGGAAAAAGAATGGGCTCAAGTTGATAAGAATTGAATAAGTTATGATCTTTTGAAGTCACATATGGGAATTTGATTGTTTGTTTAGAGGACTTGTAATCTTTCTTCATCATTAGGTATCCTCCTCATAAAATTTCCTTGAAACTTTTGAAATTATTTGTTGATATCTCTTTAAGGAGAAGGATGTCTTTGGAATCACCCAAAAATATCAAAAGATGAGTAAGCTATATCTCTTTGAAGTTTAAAACTCTAGCTCCTACAGCAACAAAATGCCTTGGGAAACCTTTGCAATTTGGACAAACTTCCTTGTACAAATACTTTTGTGATGTAAATATAAGTTGTTGAGGATGATAAGGAGAACCCATATCAACCAAAACCACTTCCAAATCTTGATAATTGAGGTAGATATGCACTTGTGATCAATGAAACCAAAGACTTGTCCAACTAGGTCAAACTTCTTCAATCAACCCTTGTATCTTTGAACTATTTTTGACAACTTTAGACATGATGAATCATAATAGACTTTGTCATGATATTATTTCAAAATATCTTCAATAATGAAGTTTGAGTCTCAATGAAGCTTTGTTGAAGAAGGCATAGAAATAAACTCATGAACCTATGGATCAACTTGATGGAATGTATTGTGCTTTCACCTATGATACCAACAATTAGAGCAAATATTGTACTTATTAGTCAAAAAGTTAATCAATACAAAATTTAGATGATCACAATATACAAGTCAATGTGCTTGGTGATTCCTGATGAGCAAAGCTAAAGATAAGAAGAAGAACCAAACTCTTAGGGACAAAAGTTAGGGTACAACATATAGCTTTCAATTTTTTTACAGCTGGCTAACGAAACACCAAATGAAGACCGTTGGAGATAGTCTAACATCGAAAAAGGAGGATTGACGAGTTTAAAAGTGTATGTGAACTAGAGATTCATACATTTCTATCAACAACAAAGATAACCTAATGTGTCATCCAAGTGACATCCTGTGCAATGGATGCTTCAAAGGTATTTATGGACCACACATATCATTCTCACCATTATCACGATAAGACACGTGGTAATCAGATTTGATGAAATTTAAACGTTCATGGGTCCTTATAGAACAAGAGGATCCCATAAAAAATAAGACTGTAGGAACTTTAAGAGGAGAAGTTGACTATCCTTGCAAACATGTAACATTTTAAGGAGTTATAATCATCAACACCTAACGAGAAGTTCTAATTCTTTAGAAAAGACACATAAGTCTTAACAAGACTAAGAGTTTCTTAGAAAACACGAGAGTGTAAATGAGTTTACTCAGATGGAAGTTTAAGGTCAACAAAATGGAAGAAAATTAAACTTGAGATTATTTGTTAACCCCGACTACACAATCAAGTAATTCTTACTTACTCTGTCACAAAAAAAAAGTAATTCCTACATACTTTTTTTTGTAAACGGTAATTGAGGTGAACATATCACAATTGTTCTTTTCTCCTCCTTGTCCAACCTGTCACGAGTTTTACTTTGAAACCTTGATGTGTCCCTTAACAAGTCATCTCTATATCCTTTCATCTTTTTTGGTGACCAAGTCAGAGTTAAAGTAATCTGTAGTTTTAGTTCCAGATCTTTCCTCCAAATCAAATTTTTTGTCTTTGTGAAACTGTAGCAAGTGTCATTCAATTCTTTGAATCCAAATAAGGTTTACTCATTTGTTTCTATATTAGAGACCCAACTGAAACGTTAAAGATGCTCCAAGACTAACAGTAAAATTATGGAGATTAGAGGGTGCATTAAAAGACTAAAGAACTTACTTTCCACTTTGAAGAATTAGAGGTGGATAAGACAATCGGGGTCGGGTTGGATCGAAATCAGATTAAAATTTTAAATTTAATGTAAATTTCGGTTTCATTATTAAGGTTCAATTTCGACCGAAATTTTTGATTTTTGACCGATTCGATTTAGTCAATTTGATGGATAAATCGAGTGAGTTTGATTAATTTAATATTTATTGAGATAAATCTATAAAAATGATTCATATTTTTTTAAAATTCATGGATATTCATCTTTTAAATTTTATTTATTTTTAAAAAATTATCAAAATTTTAAACTAATTCAAAGAACTATTTTTTTTATTATTGAAAAAACGTTATTATAACACTATAACGTTTTAAATTTCATTTGATAATAATTTATTTATTATCATATTTTAAACAATAAATTAAATAATAATCAAAATTTTATATTATATGTTTTGTATTTTTGTGAATATATAATGTTGGTGCATGTGATACGGTGGCAGAATCGACTATTTAATATTAATTTTGCGTTTTTGTTTATAAATGTTGCAGTAAGCAAGAGTCACCATCGACTTTTCTTTTATTCAAATTAAGGAAATAGTGAAAAGAATAGAAAAAGACCTTTTCGAGATTTTCTGAGTAAGGGGGTAGATTATGAAAAGGGAAGGTGTTAGCACATTTTCTATCCGTACTAATCTACGGGCTCTTAGAGGTTTACTCATTTTGAAATACCTTTGTGTTTTGTGTGTTTGAAAATGTTTTGAAAATTCCTTGGTGCGACGATTTGCTTTGTGTTTAACTCTTGTATCAGTCCTCAAGAGTGTTAACAAAGCAAATGTTTTGAAAATTATTTTTGAAAAGTAGTATTTGTCTAAGTGCAAAATGTTTTGAGAAAACTTCTAACAGCTATCTACTTTGTACTCGAAAAGGGTTATTCTTTTCCTCCTATCCTTTAGACAACGCTATCCTACTATTAGTGAGTAGGTAGCCCTATCGTTGAATGTATGAGGGACATTCAAAAGGGACATTACAATCACAAAGGCAATTTGTGGAGATGCTTTAGCAATTTTATTTAGGGGCTAGATCATTTACCGAGAAGGCAACTGTAAGGTCATCGAGAGACTATGATCTTTTGATTTATGGGTCTTTGCTAAAGCATTCCTGCCTCATGACTATTTTTTTAAAAGGCAACCAAAATGGAGTACCCTAGAGGTGCATATGTGCAATTGATTCAATTCAGTTATATTTTTTTGTCATTTTTGTTAAGTTTGCTAGCGCTTGATTATTAGTCTTATCATACACGCTTAATTATTAGCAGTTAACATATATTGCAGAATATTAAAATGCAGGAAATTAAATCTACACTATTATAATGCTTTGGAAAAGGGGTTTACATTATACAAGAATGAGAGGAGATAAAGCAGTAAATGTTCTAGTTTTAATCTATTACATCCAGAGTGAGCAGGTACATTAGTAATAAAAA
The DNA here is from genome assembly GCA_948472305.1 of Vicia faba. Classification (NCBI taxonomy): domain Eukaryota; kingdom Viridiplantae; phylum Streptophyta; class Magnoliopsida; order Fabales; family Fabaceae; genus Vicia; species Vicia faba. Next base: position 1,453,465,657 of record OX451739.1, read on the forward strand.
TGTGAAATTAAATAAGCGCACGTGAAATTGAAAATGATGTCTAAAAATATCCCAAAAAATGAAAATATTTTTGGTTTATTTTAAGAAAAATAATTAAATTGAGATTATCTAAAGTCTATTTAATTTTTAATTTAAGGAAAGGGTTAAAATACTTAATTAATTTATTTACAAATTAATTTGATTAATAAAAAACTATCCTAATATGTTTTATTGTGATTTCTTATTTAAAATTAATTTAAATAATAAAAAAAGATCAATAAAAAAATACAAAAAGGAACAAAAAATATGATATGAAGGAGTGAGGGGATCCTTCGATCCAGGGAGAGGCTGTCTTTCGATTTTATGAAGGGTGTCACCCTTCGATCCAATGGCAAGATGTAGCTAGAGGGTGTTACTGGAAACTGCTTAATGGATCACTTGTGAGGATGCTACATCTGCAAACATGTTAGCGAAAACGAAAGACATGACGTGGGTGCCAAACTCAGGTCCTTCGATTCTGCGCGCGCTGGCCTTATTTATGCTGGATCTGCAACAAGCGTTAGAAGCAGAACAAAGGCAGACCTGGGATCGAACCCAGGTCTTTAGTCTTGAATAAAAAATTGAATGAAACAATAAGTGTGAATATGTTATGCAAATACAAAGTTTGATCTTTTACCCTCTCTTCCCAATAGTTGGAACCTTCAATTTGGCACTTTTTAGATGTGGGTACCTTCGATTTGGAACTTCTGGGCGTGGGCACCTTTGTTTAAGGGTTTTCTTGACTTGGATCAATTATGAAAATTTTGATAACTTTTGGTGGATTTGTGGGCAGCGTATCTCCAATGTGTCTCCTTATTGGCTTGCAAGTATGCTGCTTATATAGAGTAGGAGGGAGGGGACAAGAAGACAAAAGTTTAACTGCCATAAACAAACGTTTTCAAGGCCATGAATGAAGTTTTGTAACTGTGGCCAAAAACATGGGATCCTGTCCTCTTTTGAAATTTGAATAAATATGGACAATTTTGGCTTTCGAATACCCCCAGTCTTTGTCCTTCGATTGGACCTCCCATGCACCCTTCGAATAGGCCTTTTTGTGTAGCCTTCGACTGGGCTCAAGTTGCCGCTTTCGACTGGGTCTTTAGATGGTCCATCTGGTGTACCTTTCAAATGGGCCTTTAGTGTGTCCTTTGCGTGGCCATTTTGAATGGACTCTCTATGCATGCTTTGGCCCTCTTCGAATGCCTTCAATCCTTGCCCTTCGATTAGACCTCTTGCATGCTTCTTCGAATGGTTCTGATTCAACTTCCTCGAATGGCCAGCAATATGCATCCTTCGAATGGATTTTTGGAATGCCATAGTGTAGAAATTGGGCTGTCAAAACTTAGTATGAGGGAAGTTCCTGCCTTGTGCAGGCAGGCATGTAGAAGGTGTTTGCCTTGTAGGTATGAAGAAAATTCATGCCTTGTGCGGGCAGGCATGCAGGCCATTTGTCCAAATGGGGCCTGTGTGGAAGAAACCAAAGGCGCTTCAAACGAAGGAGGCCTAGAGATGCTCCAAACAAAAGAAGCCAGAGATGCTTCAAACGAAAGAAGCCCAAAGGAGCTCCCCTTCTTTCTGAATCGAAGGGAGTCATTTCAAAGGAAAACAAAGCTCAATCAAAGAATTGCGGATCAAAGCTTGATCTAAGGGTGTTAAATGCCCAATCTAAGACTAGTGAGTCAAGCTTGTATCTAAGGATTTAAAAAAAGCTCAGTCGAAACTTGTTGTTAGGCTAATCGAAGGGAACTGTTTAACTGCCAATCGAAGGACATTGTTGAGCTGCCAATCGAAAGACACTTTGCTAAGATTCAAAAATTTCCTCTTTCTTTAAACAAGTGTTTGTAACAACCATGTAAAGGAAAAATCTTGGGAAAATATGAGAGGGAAAATTTTAGGGTACAACAGCTGCCCCTGTTCAATCTTCTTAAACCTGGGGATTTAGATTGGCTTGTCTGCCTTTCGTGATCTAAAGGTGGAAGATGATTGAACACTAGAGTGCCCAGAAATTTGCACTCGCATGAAGTAATACTGATGATTGATGACATTGGGAATGGGCTTACATATGCCATTTGGAGAAGATGACGGAAAGTCGTAAGAGATAGGCCTAAAGACGCTATCCAGAGAATATGACGGAGAGTCATCGAAGATGGGCTTAAAGATGCCATCAAGAGTAGATGCTGACTTCATAAGAGGTCTCTTTATGGGGATTCATGTTCCTGTTGTCTGAGGAGGAGTCCACTGGGGGATGTTGATTTCTGTTGTTTTTCTGTTTGAGGAAAACTCTGGGGAATAGAGTTTAGGAACTTCAGTTGTCCATGGCTCTACTGAGGGGTTATCTCTGGATTGAAGAGATGAAAGTTTATTGTTTTCTGGTTAAAATCCAGGCTTCGCGTTAATTTTCTAGGGAGAATGAAATTAACTACTATCTGGAAATGTATCAGAAGAAACCTGTGTAGAGCTGTTTCAGGATGAGTCCGGGTAAGACTTTATCTGGAATTGTATGAGAAGGAACCTGGGTAGGGCTGTTTTAGGAGATATGTGAGAGGGAGCTTGTGTAGGGCAGCTTCAGGATGAGACCGGGTAAAACGGCATCCGAAAATTGTAAGAAGGAACCTGGGTAGGGTTGCCTCAAGATGAGTCAGTGTAAAACTGCATCTGGAAATTGTTAGAAGGAACCTGGGTAGGGTTGCCTCAGGATGAGTCCATGTAAAACTGCATCTCGAAATTCAAGAGAAGGAACCTGGGTAGGGTTGCCTCAGGATGAGTCCGTGTAAAACTGCATCTGGAAATTCAAGAGAAGGAACCTGGGTAGGGTTGCCTCAGGGTGAGTCTGTGTAAAACTGCATATGGAAATTCAAGAGAAGGAACCTGGGTAGGGTTGCCTCAGGATGAGTCCGTCTAAAACTGAATTTGGAGATTGTGAGAAGGAACCTGGGTAGGGTTGCTTCAGGATGAGTCCGTGTAAAACTTCAGAAGGAGGGAGAAGGAAGCCGTGTAAGATTGCTTCATGAAGAGCCCGTATAAAGCTGTATTTGGAAGTCAAAAGAAACCCGTGTAAGATTGCTTCATGATGAGCCCGTGTAAAGCTGTATTTGGAAGTCAGAAGAAACCCGTGTAAGATTGCTTCATGTTGAGCCCGTGTAAAGCTGTATTTGGAAGTCAAAAGTAACCCGTGTAAGATTATTTCATGATGAGACCGTGTAAAGCTGTATTTGGTTGCACAAATAATTACTTTTTTTTGTTTCAGGAGCTAATCCCGGACCTGTTGAAAATTATTGATGATAAGTATTTGTTGATTGATCTTTCCTGAAAAGGTAAAATGTTAGATGTATGCAATGTCATGATGTATGAAATGCATTGTGTAATGGTGTTCTCAAAATAAATAAGGTTGGGTTGTATGCATTTGTACTGCAGATGCTATGACGTTTGTAGAATGATGTATGAATGCAATATCTGAATGTATCAGTTGTTCCATTGCAACACTGTTGAATTAGGGAAAATAAATCCCTGATTGCAGCTGGTGATGAAGAATGTAGGTCTTCATATTTTGTTGAAGTTGAACTGTTGGAGATGATCTTCCGTTGTTAGAGAAATAAACTTTGTTGAGGAATGAAAGTTTTGTGCACTGCCTGAGGATTTTGTGAAATCCTATTGGGGAATCCTAAGAAGTTTGAAGACTTTACTGGGGAAAACCTGATATCGGAGCAGTAGTTGGAAATTCCTGTCCTGTCGGGGATACAAGAACACTTGGCATCACTAGGTTGTAAGCTGAGGATATGGCGGTGACTTTTAGTAAGATGCCCCTGCCTCTGTACCTGCTGGAGAAAGTACCTGCAGAGACTTTGTGGATAGTTTGAGTGTCATCCCAACTCCTGGGGTGCTTGGTAAATGCTGGTCAGAATGATAAGTCTTCTACTGATAAACAAATGATAAGATGGCGGGACATAGTCGTACGTTTTTATCCCTAACTTTTTCCTAGACCTCCCTTTCGGGTTTTCAGTCCACCGGGATACCCTTTTTTGCTCAAGCCGCCTTTTCAGGTTTTCGACTTGTCGCGTGTACAAATTTTTTGTATATATCCCTAATTTTTGCCCGAACTCTTTTGGTTCGCCAGGATGCCCTTAATTTTTCCTAGGTCTGTCAACCTAGCGGGTCTTTTTCATGCGTAGTATTTTCTGACTATGTCTGCGCTCATAGGATGTGGAGAGTTGTCACCGTATATGACAACAAGTGTTGTAGAAATTCCAGAAAATGTTTATGTGATTGCATGTGTCCTTTCATACGTGGGAGCCTGTGTGGGCCTGCTTCAGGATGAATCTGGTGCACCTGATGTTTGATCGAGTTTCTGATAGTCTTGAATTTCCTAGGTATCTTTTCTAAGAACTTTCATGGAAGGATTGGAAGACATGATACTGACACCATCTGATACTACTGGCACAGACAAGCAATTTGGTGGTACCAAAGATTCAAATTTCACAGTGATTTTCTGCTGGAATCCCCGATCAATGTAACAGCCCCCGAGTGATTCAGATGGAGATCTGCCCCTGGCTACTTAGAATTTTTAGAGAGATTCTTTGCATATTGGCTTGATTGTCCCAGATTAATTAGACACCATGTCATGCCCCTTGATTATGAAAGGCTTGTTATTGGGAATGTTTTTTCGTCTGAGGTGATTCTGTCCATTGAGGGGGTCTTTGTTCACTGAATACTTGTTGTGTTAATTTCTATGACATTTGAACAATTAACCATATGCAAACAATGTCATTTAAAGAATGCAAATCTTATGTCTATCTTGAAATTTTTTGAAAATGCATTTTTTGTAGTAAAACAAAATTTGCAAGAATGTGATATCAACTCATGATTTATAGCAAACCTTACAGGAGTTGGGATACCTTTGTAACAGTATGCTCTCGAACTAACCTATGCTTCAGCTAGGACTTTTAAGGGTTGTAACGTGGCCTGGTTCACGGTTTAAGAAACAAAATATAAAGGCTCAAAATTTATTTGTACCCACCCATTCTTCGTGATGTTCTTCAGTCCTATGCTCAGTTAATTGTGCATTTCGAATCTCAATTGAGTTCTTGAATGTTGGCCTCGATATTTCGGTGATGGTTCAGAAATTGAACGTTTGTTTGAGAAGGCAGTCATTTTTGTGACCTTTCTTTTTGTTGAGGATTTGTAAGACCTCTTTCTTTTTTGATTTTTCTATACCTGTCTTTTGCCTGAACTGTTTCTTTTGTGATTACAGCTAGCAGGATACCCCAGTTTTTCCTTAAGTCTACTTCATAGGTTTTGACTTAATGGGCTTTTATTTTGAGAGATGACTGCCTACTTTAATGATTATGTGAAACTATCACCGTCTTTTGATTTGGAAGGACGCATTCGACAGTACTCGTCGTGTATGAAGAGAAAGCCTACGATTAAATGCATCTTTTAACTAAGGAACTACCCTACCCCAGGTTATGATTAAGGGTTTCAATTTGTGCGAAAAGGAAAAACTCCTACTTCTTAGGCTCAAAGGGGTTGAGTAGGGATAATCTTCCTTATAACTCCACTGTTTAGGATTTGAAACAACGTCTGTACATCGTCAGTGGGGTATGTTTAAAAGAATATTGTAGAGATTATGGTATCGTTCTCGTCATCCTCCCTCTAAAGGCTTAGAGCTTTTAATCAAAAGTTGAGTATCACAAAAGGGAAGTAATAAAGTAGTTCAAGCATAGTGCAAACAAATTAATTCAAGATAAACATGTGCAATGCATTGATGAAATAACAAGGTTTGATATGAATAAATGTTCGAATAATCAAAAGAAAATTACAAATTGAAAATTCTAATGAACAAAAGCCTCTTTTTTTTTATCTTGTCACTTCAGATGGTGTGCCTTGGAGGGATGACAGAATAATTCCAGTTGACCATTGTAATACCCCAATTCTACCCGGCAATTACGAATGTGAATCATAGTTTTGAAATCCATGCAACTAAATCAGGATGCCACAAATTCGACTTTAAAAACACATTGCATTCATCGTGGATACATAACACTTTAAACTTCGGATGAACCAACAGCAGAATAATTTAATCTCTTAATTCAACAACTTGAACAACTACGCAGCGGAATCATAATAACATCTTTGTCCAACAATTACAATAACTTCAAAATAATACATACTTAGCAACAAACGAATTAAAGTTCAACAACTGAAATAATCAATAACTAAAAGCAACAAGCGTGCATCCCCCCGAGTGTTACGTATCAGAGCAATGACACCTACTCGAACTATCGAAGGTATACTGCCTTCACTCTAGATTACCTGCACGTTACCAACGTAAGGGTAACATTCAAACAGAAGGGGTGAGATATCTAACAATATAATAAAATGTAGGATAAATAGTATATTAAATTAGATCATATGACATCACCATTTCTCATCGTATAAACAACAACAATCACAACAGAATACCAACAATATACACATTTACCGCATCAGTACATAACTTCTTTATGCAATCATATAATGCGACTCAATACTATGCAAATGCATGTGGTACCATTGGAGCAGAACTCCTATCTCAAAATAATTGCAATAAATAGAGGCATCAACAAGGCATAAGCCTTCATCTTAATATTCTCCAATACAGGCCATCTTAACGAGAATCAGCTCCATCTTGAAATGCAATGTATGCGGCAACAATCATGAATCGAATAACAACAACCATATTTAATGACATCTCAACACAACATCAGCGTTGGCCAGAAGCCTACATCTTAATAGCTACCAATTATTAGAGGCATCTCAAAATCATTCATCAACATCATTCATCAACATAATTCATCGCATAATTTATCAACATAATTTCATCAACATAATTCATCAAAATGATTTTACAGCAACTCGGCCACAACAACAATACAACGATAGATCGACAATCCCTCAACGTTGGCCATAGGCCTACAACATGATATTGCCTATAATTAATTAATCATCTAAGGCTTACCTCTAGTTAACAAACCTCTACATATTATTATTCTGTAATACTACATCATTATCATTATTAATCTTACTGTTTTGAGCCAAGCAATAATCTATAATCGTCTCATCCTCATCATTCTTCACAAAATCATCATAGCGATTTACGCGGGAAACTAACTCTAATCCTAATTTGGGTACTAATATTTACTATCCTTATCCTTCACTTTAATCCTTAAGAATTAATTTCATTTCATTAGCTATCCAACGCTTCAAACGGCACCTCAAACGGAGTCCGGAAACTCAAGTTACAGCATTTGGAAGAATCTGTCAAAAACCAGACTACATGAGTCGACGCATAATGTTTTGAGTCGACGCGTACTGGGCTAACATGATGCATGAGTCGACGCGTAATCTCTTTGTATCGACCCATACTGAGTCTGCAACACCGCATGTATCGACGCATGCTCCTTCGTATCGACTCATCCTGAGTCCAAAAACCTGCATGTATCGACGTATGACTTTTGAGGTCGACGCATATTGTTCTGTCATGAATATTTTCTGCGATTTCACTGTGTTTTCACTATGGTTTCCCTGCCTTAGGCCCTAAAAACATCCTCTAATCATAGTTAATCATCAATTATAATCATCCTATATTTCTACATCAAATATACAACATTAGGGCATCATTACTCATCTCTAAATCATTGATCTTCATCATACAACAATATATACATTCCAATCATAAACAAGACAACTTTTCACATCTAATACCACATACTACTCATCATAAACCCTATTATAGAGTCAGAACTCCACCCTTACCCTGTATTGAAGGTTGCTCTATAACTTTTCCGATTGAATTCCGTTCTGTCTCTTTTTCTTCTTTTCTGCAACTTTCACGTTCTCTTTCTCTTCTTCCAACCCTTATTTCCTTCTCTTCTTACTGCTTCTTCTTTTTCCTTATTATTTCTAAAAACTAATATAATAACCCTATAATTCTTATTATGCCTTAATGGGCTTAAAACTCCTACACCCTCTTCTACTACTTCTATTCTTTAAAACAAGCCCACATCAAATAATATTATCATTCTAATATTATTCCACAACTTAATAGAATAAATAAATCCAATAACAATAACACATCAACTATCATCATAACACAACTTCACAAATATTCCAAAAATAATTTAAGTAAATAATTAATTAAATTACGGGCGTTACAACCATCTTGTGCGAATTCTAATGCTCCTTCATCGATCAGGTCTTGAATTTTGTATTTTAATGTCCGACAGCTATCAGTATCATTCCCTGGACTGTTGGAGTGATATGCACACCTTGCATTTGGATTGTACATTGGAGAGACAGTATTGGGATTTGTAGGAGGATCCCTCAACGTGACCAAATTCAACTTCAACATGTGTTGCAAGACATGCGATGTTGGTATGCTAAGTTTGGTATATTGCCTAGTGAATGAATCCCGCTTACACTGATTACCCTGTGGTTGTTGGAGAATTTGTGGTTGGGCTTACGACGTAGCAACAATTTGGAAAACTCTAACTTTCTCTCCTATCAGGGGTTGACTAGTGACTTGATCGCCATCCTCAACCATCTGTTTCATATGGTTGGACCCGTCTTGATAAAGCTGGTTGGCGAGGGCTCTTAGCTCTTATTGTCCCCGGGATAGGCTTTAGATAAGAGCAATTTGTCCCAGTATTTGGATTCTCATTTCTTCCATCTCAACCTGCAGTTGTTCAACCTGGTCATCCTTGTTGTTATCAGGACGTTTCTTGGTCAAATTCCCAGTGAGGAGTGCTTTCAATTCTTCCTGCCCCTTGGATAGGTTTAGGAACATTTCCCTGAACTGAGCCTCTTGAGTTTGGAGATCTCTGTTGTCTTGTTTGAGAGCCATTGCTGAAATAAATAGTGAGAACATGAGAGACTTGTACTAGAGATTACCTGTTATGCAATAACATGTATGATATGCAAATTTTTTTCAAGGATCTCGTAGGGTAAACACAAGAAAAATAGCTATTGAACTTTGGAGCTTTGATTGAAGAACTTCGTATCATTGAAGGTCCTTCTACAAGAGTCAAGCTCGCCATATCGATTGGGTCATCGCCCCTGACTCAAGTTGTTGATTTTTGGTCTTTTGACTGCATTGGCTAGAGGAAAATAAATCCCCTTTCCCCTTGCTAGACGTCTGGTTCATCACAACCTGCACCGCAGACCCTTGAGATCCTTGAAATGGTTAAGGAAATGCTATGGGATGATGTTATGATGTGCATGTTATGCATTAAGCAAAAGTGTAAGGTGATGAATACAAGTTTGTCTTGCAAGAAAATTAGTTTATTGGATAATGCATACAAACAAGGTCCTGCAAGGAATACAAACAAAAGCCCTGCAATGAGTTCAAGTTGTTAGATAAAGAAGGTAAACAAGTCACACGGGAAGCCTTAGCTTTAGGATTGCATGGGGTTTGTAGGTAAGTACCCTCTTGAAGTTTAATTGGCTCAACCTGTCCTATGAATAGTAACCGGGTTCTAAGGAGTATCAATATCATTGACCTTCCCATCAAGAATTATTTCAGCTCACGCACTGAAGTATTGCAGCCAAAAAATCCTGAAAGTCCAATCTCAAATAGTGTAGTATCGAGTATCAACTAATCTTCGATCGAAACCAAAGTAGGCTATCTCACTACTTCCTAATGGCTAGGATGAGCCAATTAAAGGTTCTAACAGTCAATTAGCGCTTAGTGACACTATGAGGAAGCCTAATGTTATCCTCGACTTACTCAAGGAACATTAGTACAATCTAGAGTATCGCTCTAACGCAGCCACCACTTTGTCCATATCGGTCTACACCGTACAACCTCTATGATTTATTTCTACTTACCTAATAAGGTGCCCCAGATCCGGGTGTGGGATCTTTAACAATAACCCAAGCAACCCTCAAAGATAAAGCAAACAGAACACACAATGTAAGACATATTAAAGATGAATTAAACTCTAAGGTAACCCCACTTTTTATTTATATCCCAAGTAGAGTCTCCAGTTTTGTGATATGGTGGCAGAACCGATTGTTTAATTTTGGTTTTACGTTTGTGTTCGCAAATGTTGTGGTAAGCAAGAGTCGCCACCGACTTTTCTTTTATCCAAATTAAGGAAAAGGTGAAAAGAAAAGAAAAAGACCTTTTCGAGGTTTTCTGAGTAAGGGGGGTAGATTATGGAAAGGGAAGGTGTTAGCACCCTTTCTATCTGTAGTTATCTACGGGCTCTTATAGGTTTGCTCATTTTGTAATACCTTTGTGATTTTTGTGTTTGAAAATGTTTTAAAAATGCCTTAGTGAGGCGATTTGCTTTGTGTTTAACTCTTGTATCAGTCCTCAAGAGTGTTAACAAAGCAAATATTTTGAAAATTGTTTTTGAAAAGTAGTATTTGTGTAAGTGCAAAATGTTTTGAGCAAACTTCTAACAGCTAACTACTTTGTACTCGAAAAGGGTCATTCTTTTCCTCCTATCCTTTAGACAGCGCTATCCTACTATTAGTGAGTAGGTATCCCTATCGTTGGATGTATGAGAGACATTCGCAAGAGACATTACAGTCACAAAGGCAATTTGTGGAGATGCTTTGGCAATTTTATTTAGGGGCTAGATCATTTACGAGAAGGCAATTGTAAGGTCATCGAGGGACTATGATCTTTTGATTTATGGGTCTTTGCTAAAATATTCCTGCCTCATGACTGTTTATTTAAAGGCAACCAAAGTAGGGTATCCCAGAGGTGCATATGTGCAATTGATTCAATTCAGTTATATTTTTTTCTTTTTTGTTAAGTTTGCTAGCACTTGATTATTAGTCTTATCATACACGCCTAATTATTAGCAGTTAACATATATTACAGAATATTAAAATGTAGTAAATTAAATCTATACTATTACAATGCTTTGGGAAGGGGGTTTACATTATACAAGAATGAGAGGGGATAAAGCAGTAAATGTCCTAGTTTTAATCTATTACATCCAGTGAGCAGGTACATTAGTAATAAAAATGCAAAATTAAATAAACACGCGTGAAATTGAAAATAATGTCTAAAAAATCCTAAGAAATAAAAATCTTTTTGGTTTATTTTAAGAAAAATAATTAAATTGAGATTATCTAAAGTCTATTTAATTTTTAATTTAAGGAAAGGTTTAAAATACTTAATTAATTTATTTACAAATTAATTGGATTAATAAAAAAAAACTATCCTAATATGTTTTTTTTGTGATTTCTTATTTAAAATTAATTTAAATAATAAAAAAAGATCAATAAAAAATACAAAAAGGAACAAAAATTATGATATGAAGGAGTGAGGGGATCCTTCGATCCAGGGAGAGGTTGCCTTTCAATTTTATGAAGGGTGTCACCCTTCGATCCAATGGCAAGATGTAGCTAGAGGGTGTTGCTGGAAACTGCTTGATGGATCACCTGTGAGGATGCTACATCTGCAAACATGTTAGCAAAAACGAAAGACATGACCTAGGTGCCAAACCCAGGCCCTTCGATTCTGTGGGCGTTGGCCTTATTTATGCTGGATCTGCAACAAGCATTAGAAGCATAACAAAGGCAGACTTGGGATCGAACCCAGGTCTTTACTCTTGAATAACAAATCAAATGAAATAATAAGTGTGGATATGTTATGCAAATACAAAGTTTGATCTTTTACCCTCTCTTACCAATAGTTGGAACCTTCGATTTGGCACTTTCTGGATGTGGGTACCTTCGATTTGGCACTTCTGGGCGTGGGTACCTTTGTTTAAGGGTTGCCTTGACTTGGATCACTTATGAAAATTTTGATAACTTTTGGTGGGTTTGTGGGCAGCGTATCTCCAATGTGTCTCTTTTTTGGCTTGCAAGCATGCTGCTTATATAGAGTAGGAGGGAGGGGACAAGAAGACAAAAGTTTAACTACCATAAACAAATGTTTTCAAGGCCATTAATGAAGTTTTGTAACTGTGGAAATTTTGGCTTTCGAATACCCCCAGTCTTTATCCTTCGATTGAACCTTCCATGCACCCTTCGAATGGGACTTTTTGTATAGCCTTCGACTGGGCTCAAGTTGCCTCTTTCAACTGGGTCTTTAGATGGTCCTTCTGGTGTTCCTTTCGAATGGGCCTTTAGTGTGTCCTTTGCATGGCCATTTTGAATGGACTCTCTATGCATGCTTTGGCCCTCTTTGAATGCCTTCAATCCCTGCCCTTCGATTGGACCTTTTGCATGCTTCTTCGAATGGTTCTGATTTAGCTTCCTTGAATGGCCAGCAATATGCATCCTTCGAATGGACTTTTGGAATGCCATAGTATAGAAATTGGGCTGTCAAAACATATCATGAGGGAAGTTCCTGCCTTGTGCAGGCAGGCATGTACCAAGTGTTTGCCTTGTAGGTATGAAGAAAATTCTTGCCTTGTGCAGGCAGGCATGCAGGCCATTTGTCCAAATGGGGCCTGTGTGAAAGAAACCAAAGGTGCTTCAAACAAAGGAGGCCCATAGATACTCCAAACGAAAGAAGCCATAGGTGCTTCAAACGAAAGAAGCCCAAAGGAGCCCCCCATTCTTTCTGAATCGAAGGAAGCCATTTCAAAGGAAAATAAAGCTCAATCGAAGACTTGCGGACCAAAGCTTGATCGAAGGGTGTTAAATGCCCAATCGAAGACTAGTGATTCAAGCTTGTATCTAAGGATTTTAAAAAAGCTCAGTTGAAACTTGTTGTTAGCCTAATCTAAGGGTATTGTTTAACTTCCAATAGAAGGACATTGTTGAACTGCCAATCGAAAGACACTTTGCTAAGATTCAAAAATTTCCTCTTTCTTTAAACAAGTGTTTGTAACCACCATGTAAGGGAAAAATCTTGGGAAGATATGAGAGGGAAAATTTTGGGGCACAACAGCGCACAAAGGAGAGATGAAAGGCAAAAGAAATATATTTAATGACGACTACAAAAATAAGGAATAATGATTTACAATGAATTACATTGACCTACCTCACTAGGCTATTTATATACAAAATAAAATCCTAAATATCCTCTAACAAAGATATAAAAAGATATCCCTAAAATATAAATTAATATCTAAAAGATATTTCTAAATTAATTCCTAAAATATAAATTAATTCTAACACCATCCCTTAATTTATATTTACATAAAACTGACAACACCAATTCCATCCCTCAAACAAAGAAATTGATCGGTCTTGATAGCCTTTGTTAGAACATCTGCCTGCTGCTTCTGGGTGCTATAGTGCACAACTTCTAATATTCCATTCTGAACCTGATTCCTCAGAAAGAGATACTTGGTCTCAATATGCTTGCTTCTCCTATGCATCATTGGGTTCTTAGCAAGATTGATTGTAGACTAGTTATCAATCATCAAGTTCAGAGGTTTGTCTACTTCAATCTTCAGATCTTGCATCAAGTTTAGAATCCACACAGCTTGGCATGCAGTCAGAGCGCCTGCAATATATTCAGCTTCACAAGTTAACAGCACAACAGCAGGTTGCTTCTTGGTACACCAAGAAATAGGACCTCCCAAAAAATTGAATAAGTATCCAGAAGTACTTCTTCTGTCAACTCTATCTCCACACCAATCAGAGTCTGAATAACTCAGAAGTTCTGATTCGATCTTTCTTCCAGACAAAAATAACACTCCATACTTCAGAGTTCCATTCACATACCTCAGAATCCTGACAGCAGCTTGGTAATGAGACTGCTTTAGTTTACTCATAAATCTGTTAACCATTCCAACTGCATAGCAAATATCAGGTCTGATATTACACAAATACCTTAGAGAACCAATCAACTGTTTGAAGGTTATAGCATCCACATCCTCTCCATCAGAATCAGAGTCCAACTTCTGATTCGTATCAACAGGTGTGATAGAAACTTTAGAATTTATTAACTTAAATCTCTTCAGAAGCTCAAGTTCATACTTTATCTGATGCAAAATGATTCCTTTCTCAGAGTACATAAATTTCATCCCTAGAAAGAAACTCATTTTCCCAAGATCTGTCATCTCAAACGCGTTCATCAGAACTTTCTTGAACTCAACTATCTCTTGTTCAGAACATCCTGTGAGTAATATGTCATCAACATACAAACATACCAGAATCATATTACCTCCTGAGGTGTGCTGAACATAAACACCATACTCTATCTCACACTTCTGAAACCCTTGTGCCTTGAAAACCGAATCAATCTTCAGATTCCAAGCTCTGGGCGCTTGCTTCATTCTATACAAGGCTTTGTGTAATTTGAACACCACCCCTTCCTGGTTATTTTTATTAAATCTAGGAGGTTGTGATACGTATACCTCTTCTTGTAATGGACCATTCAGAAATGCAGATTTTACATCTAAGTGCATCAGAGGCCAATTCATGTTAGCAGCTATTGTCGTACCCCAAATTTGTCCTACCTCGATTGATTTTATTTTTCAAGATTTAAATAGAAGAAATATTTAATTAAAGATGGTACAACAGTATCTGATGACCCATCTCTATCCAAAACTAGGGAGTATATTTTAATTTAGGAAAATGGGTCTTTCTAAATCAGAAAGACTCGTATCCATAAACCCATTCGCGAAGCATGTTGGCCATTGGCCCATGCGATTCGAAGGTGAAAAACTATTTCAATAATAATTATTAAATATATTAAAAAGTCCATTTAGAGATTATTTCTGTTAGAAAAAGAGGTGTGCTTATCAAATTAACTAAGCCCGTTAAGTTTCTTTAGAAAACCCATTTGATCCATTTTTGAAAATCATTCTATTTGTTTTACTGATTATAAGCTATTAGTGTTAGGCCCAATCCAGGGCATTAAAGTTATCCCATTTATCATTGTTAAGAGATTCTTTTTATAGTTTTCAAAACAACATGTTTACTTTATTATAGTTTATTAAGTATTTTATATGTTGGTAAAAGGAAACACGTGTTAGGCCCAGTACCATATCCAAAAAGGGATAATGGTGTTGCAATAAAAAAAATTGTAATATACTAAAGGCCCAATTGAATTAAAAATATTGTTTTTTGCTGTGTAAAATAATAACATGCAATCCCAATACAGATGTTGGCCCAATTCTTAATAACATACGCTGTGCCCATCAAACTAAATTCATGCATGATTTTTTGCATTTTCAGCTACTGTAGAAATCACTAGTAATTCAAAAATCCAGAAAATCAGCAATAAACAAAATCAAATCTGGAAAAATCATATTAACAATAAATCAAATCCAAAATCATCCTGTCATTGAATCAAATCTAAATTGTTACAGAGTTAGAATCGTTACAGGAAAAACCCAAGCCCAAAATCCTTGTTACAATACAAGCTGAAGAACACGAATCAATTTAATCAATAAACCAAATCCAGAATCAATTACAAAATAATACAATCCCTAATTCTGTGCTAAATCCCTAATCTATGTAAAACAATTTATAACAACAATTTGTAACAATCCTAATCTACCCTATAAATACATAACTAGAAGATAATACAGTAGGGTTTTTTACAATAAAAGAACAGAAACGGGGGAGGGAAGAATACAGAGGAAGACTGCAAGAAAAAAAACAACAGTACCAAGGGGACGAATACAGACGAGTAAGAAACCAGAAGGATTTGAAGAGTTGAAGAAGAAGGAAGAACCGGTTGGGGTTTCGATCTCCCAAACCCTAATCGGCCTCCCTAGTCGCTACCCGCCACCACCGTACACCACAACAGTCCACCACGCCACCGGAACCTGTATAAAACAAAGAGGAAGGCGAGCTTGGTACCCAAACCGGAAAACTCAAAAATTGAAACAGAAGAATCGCAAAGGGGTAATTTCGCTTAGCTTTGTTATTGCTATTCTTGTATTGGGGTGGTGCGGGTTCGATTTACATTGGGTAGGGGTTGGTTAAGGGTTACGGCGCCATTGTTGGTGGTTTAGGGTTTGGGAGAGAGCGAAAGGGTAGGGAAGAGAAGAAGACAATGTTGTTGTAAAGAGAGAAGGAATGGAAATGAAAGATGTGTTAAAACAAAATAATATAATTCGTTTCAATCCCGTATGCGCTAGCCTATCGTAACTAACATGGTCCCTCGCTCTTATCCGTTTGATCTAGATCTGACGGCCTTAAGGCCAAGTCACACGCTAAGCCCTTGAACCCTTGTCGCACATAATCAATCTGGACCCCTCTCAACTTTGTATTGGGCCAAACCCAGCTACTCTTCGCACCCCCTTTCTGTATTTTTACTAAACCATAAAACAAAAAGCACCCCCCCTGTCTGAACAATAATTGGGCAAGCCCTGGCTTAACTTCCAACACCCCCCTTATTTTACTACATAACCAATATCACACCCCCTGATTAATTGATTTTCTATATTTTTAAACTCTAATTCTTTATTCTATTTTCTTTCTTTTTTTATCGTTTTTTTAATAATTACTATTATTATTATTACTATTATTTATAATTATTATGATTATTAATATTATTATTTATATTATCATTATTATCATGTTTTTATTTATTATTTATCATAAATAAATTATTTTATTTAAAACTCATGAATATTACTTTATTACATTATTGGCATTAAATATTTTTTTTATCATTCATTAATCAAGATCTTCGCAATTAACACAATAAAAAGCACTAACAAATCATCAAACTATTTTTTCGCAATAAACTAAGCTAACCAATTGTTTTTGCAAAAAGGTTTCAAACAGATTTTGACTTACCGCGCATTTAGTCAAAATCTCCACAATCACCACTCCCGACCAAAGTGCGAGGTGATTCAAAATATGTTTGCAAACCCCTAAAAAACACAAACCCCAGACGAACTACGAATTGGGACTCTGATTCCTTATAAGAGAATATGTAGGCATACGATCAAAAATCGTAGCGAGTTCCCCTATAAAAATATTTAAACCCTTTCCCCTAATTAAAATTTAAAACCCTATGTTTCCCCAACTCGAACCTAAAATCTAGTATCCTTGTGAACAAGGTAGATGAAAGGTGCCTAACACCTTCCTTTTGTCTAATTGAGTCTGAAACCTAGAATCTTTGTCTGCGACTTAGGGTTTTCTGTTATATTCCCTTCCCTAGGATAAAAACTAATAGTGGCGGCTCTGATTAAAAATCCAGTTGCAACAGTTGGGGACTCCTCAACCTTAGGTTTTAGGTTTTTTTTGGGTTTTTATTTGCTTTATTTATTTATTGCATTTATCTACTTTATCACATTTATTTATTTATTGTCAATTTTTCTTATCATCATATTTACTGCGGGGCTGGAATTCTTATTTCAAAAATATTTTAATAACCCTTAGAAAGAAGTTTGGTCTATTAGCTTAAGGGGTACATCATCCCTGCGAATTTATGTGACGACTTCGCCTAGAGTCGATGAACTTCCGAAAAAGGAATACTTATCTAGAGATATCCTCTTGACGAGTAGGACTTTGGAAGGACACAAATGACTCTTTGTAATTACCTTAACCTAAAATCTCATGACGAGACCTTTCACGACTTTGAGACAAAAGTTTCGCTATGTAAAGAGCCTCCGCCTAAGGAAGACCCTCGTGCCTTTTTCCTCTGGTGTTATTAATGAAGCCCTTAAGGAAACCACCTTTTGGGAGGGTAGAATAACCGTAGGTCAAAAGTAAGGAACCTACCGTCTGAGGGTACTTATCACAAAAACCTCGTCACTGAACCATACATCCCTACCTTATAGAGGTACTTATTACAAAAATCCTGTCACTCAACCCTACATATATGCATTCATACATTTCATATATTTGTCATATATTTTATATATTCGTCACCCGTTTCTTTCTATTTGTCTTATTCACAGGGGGTATAAAAAATAATAATAAACTCAAGATCTCGGTGACTGTCTTTAAAAATGGATACCGAAGGAAACAACTTGTCTGTGTCAATAAGCCAAACATGTCTGAAATCAAAGCCCCAAAAGGGAAATAATGTGCTAAAGACTTTCCCAAGCTTTGTCAAGAAATGGTGGATGGTTTCAAGAGCTGACTTCCACAGGCGCACCTGGAAGGGTTATTTCCCTTGGCTTAATTTCATGCAAATAAAGTTTTGGTTTAAGATTGTAATATTTTTCAATATCTGAATTATGTTACCTTCAATAACGGTATTTTGTTTCCACATCTCATTTGCATATCTATTCAAGTTGTTCACTGAATGACAATAATAAGCAAATACAAATATATACCCAAGTGAATAAGACATTTAACCCCGCTCATATTCATACATATTCATTTGTATGCATGCATTATTAAACACTTGCATATCATATCAAAACTTATATTTTTTTCAAAAAAATATCTCCAGTAAACCATTGGTAGAAGAAGATCTCCACCCCCTTGGCCTCTATATCAAACAAGGGCCCATCAACTAAAAGCAATGGAGCAAATCGAGGAAACTCAGGCTGCATTCAAAGAGGATCTCGACCAAGTAAAGGGGGATGTAACTTCAATGAAAGGAGATTTGAGCCAAGTTCTCCTAGCTTTGAAGAACATCATTGACAGGCAAAACCAGGTTCCCAGGGTAGCTTTCGAAGAAGTAACCCGAACAATTGGCGTATCAAGCGGTCACCAACCAAGGAAAGAGCCAAAATAAGGACTCCAAAAGTATGTCATGGCCCAACAAGAAGTTGAAACTGAAGGGTTTGTCCCACCGCCACCCAAAGTAGGGGCATCACATACCCTACAGATTCCAACCAATAATGCAAACAACTACTTGGACCTGCAATACAGAGACCACGACCCAGAGGATACCAACCAAGCACCTTTAAAAACTAATGGGGCTTATGTTGTTGATAATCCACTGGTAATAAATCAGTATAAAGCTTTGGAGGAAAGATTAAAAGTCGTGGAGGGTTTTGACGCTTTCGAAGTAGACGCTCTCGAAATGGGCCTAGTTCCTGATGTAGTGATTCCACCAAAGTTCAAAGTACCTGACTTTGAAAAATACAAGGGGCTCACTTGTCCAAGAAATCATTTTCGTATGTATTGCAGGAAGATGCACGCCCATGCCCACGATCAGAAGCAGGTGATTCACTATTTTCAAGATAGCCTGAGTAGGGCATCTTCAGACTTGTATATGCAATTAGAAAGAACGCGTATTCGAACCTGGGCAGATCTTGCTAATGCTTTTCTAAAGCATTACAAATATAACCTGGACATGGCGCCTACCCGCATGCAACTCCAGAACCTGTCCCAAAAGAAAGAAGATTCCTTCAAGGAGTATGCTTAAAGATGGAGGGAGTTGGCATCCCGTGTGCAACCACCACTGTTAGAGAAGGAATTAGTAGACACATTCATGGGGACTTTGCAAGGGCTGTATTATGGGAAGATGGTCAGAAGTATCTCTTCGGGGTTCTCAGACCTAGTAACTATCGAAGAAAGGATCGAGACTGGAATAAAAAGTGGGAAGATATCAGGGGGACCATCAAATGCTCCCTACGATTAAAAAAGGCCTGCTTCAAACTTCCCCAAAGGAAAAGAGGGAGAAATTAATGTCGTAGCGTCACAAACCAGGGCACAACAACCATTAGTGATCCCGCAAGGGAAGCAGCAAGGAAGGCCACCCAGGAAATTTGATCCACTCTCTAAGCCACCTAGCCAGTTATTGCAACAGCTGGTTAAGACATCCTTAGTGGAACTCAAGCATCTGGTTCCCCCAGTCAGGCCACTCCCATGAAGATACGATGCCAACGCCAGATGTGAGTATCATTCTAATTCTCCTAGACATACCATAGAATAGTGTTGGCCATTCAAACACAAGGTGCGGGATTTGTTGCAATCTCAGGACATCACTTTTGAGAAGCCCAACATCAAATCAGACCCTATTCCTTCGCAGGATGGGGCGACGATAAATTCAATTAAAGTAGTCACTGACTCTAGGGCAAGCAGACAAGCAAAAACCCCGATAAACTCGCTGAAAGAATATCTGTTGGGATGTGGATTCCTGCTAGAACACAATGAAGCTTTTGAAAGAACGCTACAAAATCTAGGGGGCCAGGGCATAGTCCAATTCGGACCATACCCTAAAGAAAAATATAAAGCTACTTTGAAGGGCGAAGCACGCTTTCCTCTGATCCAAGAGACCTTTATAGAGCATGGCAGACATGTGGCGAAAATATCCAACAAAGACAACACCAAAGGGGCAACTGAGTTCATCCGAGAATGCACCCCAGGAGAAGAACTCAAAATATGGACTGTCGTGGAAATTCCTGAGATCTTTTTCTTTCCTAATTAATTTTTCTTGTTTTTGAAAGAACTTATGTCAAGCCCGAGGCATAGGGGTTTCTTGTAAGGGTTCCCTGTTTTGTTTCAGACAATATTTACGATTAATAAAAGTTATATTTTGTTTTTAATTAAGATCCCATTCTTTCTCTTGCATTTATATCTTAAATTTAAAAATGATAATACTTTATCTGCATATGCATCTTCAAGTTTCATATACTAAAGATGCACCAAAACATGATAAGTGTGCAAATTCATGCCCAGGACCACCGATAATGTTACTGCTGCGACCTGATATAATTTTGATGCTCCCATCAACCAAGCCAAAGAGGAAAGTGATGAAGATCTTGAACTCTCTGAGAAAATGGCGAGGGAAATAGAGCAAAAGGACGACAACGTACAACCTTATCAAGAGGCTATTAAGGCCATTAATCTAGGTACAAAGGAACAAATCAAGCTAAGGGGCGATGTTAGAGCGGAGCCACAAAGAAGCTGATCAAATTATTTCACATATTTGCTTGTTCCTATAGAAACAGACCAAGGTTAGATACAGACATGATGATGGACAGATCACCTCTTCAAAGAAGGTTGTTCGCCAGTTAGGAAAAAGTAAGCGACTACGAAATACCAGGACCTGACGAAAAACCCGAGGCAGGGGAACGTTGGGCATTCATGTTCGACGGGGCTTCAAATACACAGGGGCACGATATAAGGGCAATTTTTGGATTCTCCAAAGAGGGATCACGAGCCATATACCAAGTCAACGGTGAATGGGATACTAAAACATCAAAAACTGATTCCATATTGGGATCATGTTTTGGAAACTGATTGCGGAATTCGCAAAGATCACTTTCAGTTACATCCCACAAAAAGGAAATCAAATGACAGACGCCCTGGCAACTATATCGTCTATGTTCAAAGTAACTTGGTCAAACCACGAACCATGCATCACAAACAGACACAATCAAGAGCCCACACTTAGTCTTGCTATCAAAGAAGGACCGGATGACAAGCCTTGGTTTTAGGACATCCAGAAAATGCCTCCAGCATCGACAAACAAACTCTATGAAAATTAGCCTCAAAATTCTTTCAGAGTAACGGTGTACTACACAAGATGAACCATGACATAGTCTAGTACTCAAGAAGATTCTGCTACCTCGCCTCGATTCACATGGTAAATGGACACCCAACTAAAAAGGGCCATACGTAGTCAAAACAGCACTCTCTAGTGGTGGTCTTATCCCCACAACAATGGATGGGGAAGAACTACCGCATCCGGCAAATTCAGACGTAGTCAAAAATACTATGTAAGCTCGAACCTCGAACGAGCGACTTAGGCAAAAAGGAGCGTCCCGGTGAATCAAAAACCCTAAAGGTCAATCCAGGAAAAAATTAGGGGCATATAAACAAAAAAATTATCCTGGTAGATTGAAAACCCGAAAGGGTAATCCAGGAAAAAGTTAAGGATTTCATACAAAGAAATAAAGAACAAAAAGACTGCGATCTAAGAACTGCGACTATAAACCACGAAGGGAGAGATAGATCTGAATCATACAACTCAGAAGCAAAGGAGATAAGATCATTAAAAGGATATTGGGGAACAGCAGTAGCAATTATCATTTTTATTGCCATTTACAGTTTTAAAACCTTCTGTAATGACCTCTTTCTAGGAATTGCATCTTGTATTATCGCCTATTCAGAGGCATATCAATAAAACATTTGCTTTCTTTGAAACTTTCAAATTGTGTTTTTTCTTTTCTCAGACTTGTTTACAAAATCCTGCGATCATTACTTATGAATATTGTCTTGAAATCATTTCGAGGGATTAAAAAAATAAAAGCATTTGACAAAACATAAAAAAAAACATTTTGGTTAGGAAAATATTAAAAGAAAATCAACGTCTACGTCTATGCACATGGCTATGCCCACGTATGCACTAACAATACGAGGGCTATACGCACGTCCACGCACATGGCTATGACTACACTTGCAACACAAAAGTCTATACTCATGTCCACGTCTGCGCCTGCGCTTACATCATAAAAGGCTACACATATGCCAATACATACGTCTACGCTTACGCCTGCTGTGATACGGTGGGAGAACTCACTATGGTTTTGCGTTTGTTTTCGCAAATGTTTCGGTTGAGCAAGAGTCGCCACCGACTTTTTATTTTATCCTAAGGAAAGGTTTAAAAAGCACAGCAAAAACCTATGAGATTTTTCTTGGGTTCGGGGAGTAGATTATAGAAAGGGAAGGTATTAGCACCCTTTCTATCCATGGTTATCCATGGGCTCTTAGGTACTTGCTTAGATCAACTTGCCTTGGTTTTCAATTGTTTGAAATGGTGCTTGGTGTGTGGTTTTGAAAAGGTTTTGAAAAAGATTCCTTGTATAGGCTACCCTTGTAACAATTCTTTACTCGAATGTTTTACAAAAGGGTTTTTTGTCTTTTTGAAAAGATGTTTCAAGGTTTTTTGAAAGTTTGTTTTGAAAGTGTTTGTGAAGTGTGGTTTGAAAATAGGCAAGTGTTTTCTTTTGCAAATTGACAAGTACCTAAGAGTTATCTACCCTAAAGTTTCTCAAAGATTTTTGTTATGTTTTAAACCCTTTGACAATTTTGTTCCACCATTGCATTTGGTGGACAATCTTGTATTAGGAAATGAAAGGGACGGGCGCGGGTCATCGTTTTAGACCATAATTGCAATAGTGCTAAGTGTCTTTGGGCAATTTCTCTTTGAAAGGGACTTGATCATTTGTTTAGGCAACATTTTGAAAGCGTCATCGAGGGACTATGATCATTTGATTGTTTGTTTTACCCAAAGAAACCTAACATGCAATATGGCCCAATTATTTGAAGGCAACAAAGTGGAATACCCTAGGGGTGCAAGTGTGAGATGTGTTGTCCATATTTCATGCTTATTTATCTTGAAATTAGGTCAAGCTATTTTGTTCTTTTTGTTTGCATACAAAACCCTAATTCTAGCATGGTATATTTAGAAAGCATTTAAAGTGCGAAAAGTAAAATTCCTACACTATTACATCATTACATGGGAAGGGGGGTACAAATGTTCAAATGAGGGGATATTTAGACAAAGAAATTAAACCTAGCTATTACATCATTTTTGGAACATTTACAAGTAATTAATTGCATAAATTAAATGGAAAATACAATAAAGATGCAAAAATACAAAAAAGGATTTTTATATGTATAAAAAAGGGTATTATTTATGTTAAATAAATAAAATAAAAAAAGTATTATTTTTGGAGTTTTTATGTTTTAAGGGTAAAACCCTAATTTTTATTAAATAAATATATTAACTATTTAATATGTATAATATTTAATAATTACATAAAAATAAAATAAAATGGAGTATATTCATAAAAAAGTATTTTCCACATCAAATATTAATAAAATAAAAAAAATAAAAAAATGTATATATTTTTGTATTTTAGCCTAAATATATTAATAAATATATATATATATATATATATATATATATATATATATATATATATATATATATATATATATATATATATATATATATATATATATATATATATATATATATATATATATATATATATATATATATATATATATATATATATATATATATATATATATATATATATATATATATATATATATATATATATATATATATATATATATATATATATATATATATATATATATATATATATATATATATATATATATATATATATATATATATATATATATATATATATATATATATATATATATATATGTATTAATTTCTAAATATAAGTTATATATATAAAAATAATAATATTTTAATATTTATAAAAAAAGGTATATTTTGCATAAAATATTTTCAAAAGGAAAAATGAAATAAAATCAGAAATGAGATATATTTACATTATTTTTCTAGTTCTTTTCTAAATAATAATAGATATATATATATATATATATATATATATATATATATTTATGTATAAATGATTCCTATAAACAAATAAATGCTAAAAAAATAGAAAAATGGTATAAAAATAATTTTCTATATTTTTTATATTATAAGCAAAAATAAATAAATCAGAATGAAAAAAGAAAAGTCAAAAAAATATTGAAATAAACCAAATGGGCCCAGGGGGTGTTAAAGTGAAATGAGTGTGTGAAGAGAAAATGCAAAAACAAGCCCAGCCCAGATCACTTCTTCTTCAACCTCTGAACAAAAATACGCGCCTGTTCTTCCAATTCAAACACTTGGATTCCTTGATCATTTGCACAAACTGTTCAGTTGAAGTTCTATCTGGCAATGGAGAAGCTTTCAGAGCAAGATGATGGTCTGTACAGCTTGCCTGAAGTGTGGTGATGCTATTCCAATGCTTACTTTGCCTTGAGACACCTTGAATCGAGCTATGGATCTTCAACTGCAAAATGAGAAAGTGAAAATGGTGGAACTTGTTAGAGGAATTACAGGTCATGTTTTAGGTCTTGGTTAGCTTGCATTGATGCTAGGGAATGTGTTTGATGAGCTTTGGTCAAGAAATCATGCAAGGAATGAGAGATGGTGTTCAATCTGCAGGCCTTGCCCTGTTTATGCAGTTTGAGAGTGATTCTGGGAATGGGAGTGTTTGGGAGGTCAAGGGCTCGTGTTCTAGCTTGGGTTGGATGATTAGAAGGTGTCTACAATGTTTTCTTCTGTGTTCTAATGCTGAGATAAAAGTTGTTGTATGTTATGATACTTTTATTCACACTTAAGCAAGCAAAGCCAACTTGATGTTTTAGGCAAGTAGGGGACCCTTAAACATGCTGCTAACCTTGTCTTGATCAGAGTGTTTTGCTCATAATCTTGTGCCAATTAGATTTCATCTGTACTTGTTGGATTTTCAATTGGACATAAAGCTTGCTTTTGCAAAAATGGCCATTTTGCTTTTTCCATAAATGGATTAAACTTGTATGTAATGCTTGAACTCAAAGAACAACACTTTAACACAATGAACATGAATTAAATCATTGAGTGTTGGATGGTTTAAGGACCTGTAATGTAGCACAAACTATGCTGACTTGAAAATGGCCTAAGTTATGAACATGTACATGACCAATTCAAAAGTGAGTTTTTGCCATATTGTGAAATTCGATTCTCTCAAGTTATGAGGTTGTTTGATGAGTTCTTGGACATTTTGGAAAGCTTGGAATGTGTACTACAATCCATCTTTGAAATGCAAATTGAAATTCCAAGTGGAAGTGTATGGAAAATGGCCTTGAAGTTGGGTAGAAAACCTTGCCAAAATAGGTTAAAATTTCACTAAGTTAAGAATGGTTTAGTACCCTTATTCAAAAAATTGTAACTTGAGATACAAGCCTCATTTGGGAAAACTTTGTGATTCAAAGTTGTAGATTATGCAACAAGCTACAACTTTCATGTTTTGACTTTTGTTTGAATCCAAATGAATCTTGGTGAGAAAGTGGGGCAAAGTTGGGAAAAAATTAGGGTTTTTCATAACTTAGAAAAATTCTAAGTTATGAAAAATTCTCATTTCTAACCCTAATTTGCATTTTTTGATTTCTTGGTGAACAAGTTTCATGATTTGGCATGTTTTTATGAAAAATGAATCTTGACTCTTGATTTTGACCAAAAAGTCAAAGTTTGACTTTTCAATATACAGTCAAAATTGATCAATTGACTGGGAAATTCAACTGTCAATCTTGTGTACTTGGGATCTTTTGAGTTTGTTGAGCATGTCAAGACCATTCCATGGGGTCCTTGAGTCCATATGTGAGCTTGGTTTGCCATTGGATAGGTCAAACAGTCAAAAATTGCCTTTGTGCAGTCAAAACCCTAAAAATAACCATTTTGCCCTTTTGGTGATCTGATCAAATTTCTTGTGGAATTGTGATCCAAATTTGATCAAATGGTCCATATGAGTTCATAATGTTGATGTGGGTCAATTTTCATGAGATTTGACTGTCAATTGGTCACAGTTGACTTTTTCCCCAATACAGCTGATTTCTAGGTCAATTGTCCAATTGACTGGGCAAAACTTGGAATCAAGACTTGAAACTTGATATGGATAAACTTGGGAGTCCAATATGAAGCATGAAAGTCATCTTATGCATTTTAGGTCAAAACACCTCTATGCAAACACAAACCCTAATTTGGGTCAACAGTGCAAGGAGAAGTCTTGAGCAGATGAAACCCTAACTGGATCTTGATCTTCAAGGGCTTTGTGATGAGAAATCAATGAGAAATGGGAGGGCAAATTTTGGGGTACAACAGTTGCCCCTGTTCAATCTTCTTGAATCCGAAGAGTTAGATTGGCAAGTTTGCCTTTCGTGACTCGAGGGTAAAAGGAGATTGGGCACTAGAGTGCCCTTAAATTTGCACTCGTCAAAGCAAAGGATGCGGGAATGGGCTTAGAGATGCCATTTGGAGAGGTGACAGAATCTTGTCGGGGATGGGCTTAAAGATGCCATCTGGAATGAGTATCAGGAAGGTGTCCAAGCTTTGGACCATCTCTGAACTGGGGGTCTAAATAAGCAATAGATTGACATCCGTTATTTGGAGGAATCCGTAAGCTGTTTTCAGAAGTCTTGAGAAGTAACTAAACAAGCGATAGGTTAACATCCGTTACTTGGAGAACCCGTAAACTGTTTTCAGAAGTCTTGAAGTTGAATAAGCAATAGAGATGCATCTGTTGTTGGGAAGCGTCTGTAAACTGTTTTCAAAGGTTGCATCTGAACAAGTCGATAGTTTTAACATCCGTTGTTGGGAAGAATCCATATACTGTTTTCAGAAGTTGCATCTGAACAAGTGATAGATTAACATCCGTTGTTGGGAAGAATCCATAGACTGTTTTCAGAAGTCTGGAGAAGAATCTGAACAAGCGATAGGTTAACATCCGTTACTTGGAGAACCCGTAAACTGTTTTCAGAAGTCTTGAAGTTGAATAAGCAATAGAGCCGCATCCGTTGTTGGGAAGCGTCCATAAACTGTTTTCAAAGGTTGCATCTGAACAAGTCGATAGTTTTAACATCCGTTATTGGGAAGAATCCATAGATTGTTTTCAGAAGTCTGGAGAATAAATTGAACAAGCGATAGGTTAACATCCGTTACTTGGAGAACCCGTAAATTGTTTTCAGTAATCTTGAATTTGGAGGAAGAACCGGTGTAGGGTTCCCTGATGATGAGCTCGTGTAAAACTGCATCTGGATAAATCTGGAATAAGCATTAGAATGTTGCCGTGTCTGGGTCACACCCGAACTATTCCTGGAAAGAATCTCGGAAGATAATGATTTTTGTCTGCCGACTGGTCTCACCTGAAAAGGTAAAGAGTTAGTTGTATGCAATGTCATGATGCATGATGCAATGTATGTTATATGATATGAATGTAGATGGATGCGCATGTAAGCTGGAGAGCTGTCTTGCAAAGGATAGACGAATCCAAGATGGCTGAAGATGACAGTATCTCGACTGCTGCCGGGAAGAATAATTCCTGGTTGTTGC
Source organism: Vicia faba (assembly GCA_948472305.1). NCBI lineage: Eukaryota > Viridiplantae > Streptophyta > Magnoliopsida > Fabales > Fabaceae > Vicia > Vicia faba. The sequence continues at coordinate 1,453,493,405 of OX451739.1, forward strand.
TGGGGAATAAAGAGCTTGGGTTGTATACCAATCTTCTGGGGAATTCCTGATGACTTCTACCGGGGAGTTCCAATCTAATAGACTCATGCTGGGGAGGTAAGACTGAGAATCTTCAATTTGGAGGGAAGTATCTCTGGCGACTTCACTGGGGAACTCAAGATTTCCTTTCTAAAACTCTGTGGGGAGAAGGCTCATTAGCCTGGCTTCGCTGGGGATTCTGAAACTTAAACTCTGAGGGGAATTGAATTCCTGAGGATCCTCTGGCTGGGGGATTGTAAAGATAAGTTACTGCTGGGGAATTTTGATGAACTCCGCTGGGGATAGGAAGAATTTTGGCGAGTGCGATCTTCCGTGGTTGTTAGCTGAAGATAACCCAGTTATAAGCCCTTGTGAGGAATAACTTTGAATAAAACTCGGGAGAGACGTCCGTACTCTGCGGGGGATAAGCTTCCAGAACCTACTGGGGATAAGCTTCAAGACTTGCTAGGGATATGGATTCCAAATCTCCTGGGGGTTTCCTTTGAAAGGGTATCAGGTTATCCAACTGTACCTTTAACCTATCAGTAATCCTCTTTCTTGGTTCATAAGGAAATAATTATGTTCAAATGCATATGCCTATTTAACAAAACATTGGATGTTTCTCAAAATAAAACAAATAGTGCAAGAGAAAAGAAAAGGAAATGACACAAATTTCTGGGAAAAGTATTTGTATTGATTTTCTATGAGTATATTTGTACAAAGGAGACAATCATCCTAGTAAGAGGATTTTGTCGTAAATATTTGAAAGATTTATACAAAATAAGGATGGCTATGTGAAATAATTCCATGGGATTCCATTCCGCTATAGCTTTCACAACTCTGAATATCTGTCCATTCAATGCTTCGTTCGACGATGACTGGATTGATCAGAAGCCTGGAACCGGTTGATGAAGAGATTTTCCTTGAAGTGATCCGACGAGACATAGTCATACGCTTTAATTCCCTAACTTTTGCCTGAATCGCCCTTTCGGGTTTTCGATTCACCGGGAAACCCCTTTTTGCCCAAGCCGCCCTTTCGGGTTTTCAACCTGCCGGGTGTACAGATTTTTTTTTTGTTTTTATCCCTAATTTTTGCCTGAATCGCCCTTTCGGGTTTTCGATTCACCGGGATGCCCATTTTTTCCCAAGTCGCCCTTTCGGGTTTTCGACTTGTCGGGTTATTTTATACGTAGTATCTTTTGACTATGTCTGCGTTCGCAGGGTGCGGAAAATCGTCGCCGTCCATGGTGGTCAGAATCATTGCACCACCAGAAAATATGCTCTTGATCACAAATGGTCCTTCATATGTAGGAGTCCATTTGCCCCTAGGATCACTTTGCGGTAAGATAATCCGCTTGATTACGAGATCTCCGACTTGATACACTTGACGTCTGACTTTCTTATTGAAGGCCTTGATCATCCGCTTTTGATATGTCTGACCATGGCATATAGCAGCAAGTCGCTTTTCGTCGATCAGATTGAGTTGATCAAGTCGGGTCTGCATCCAATCATCTTCATTCAAACCTGCATCCTTCATAATCCTTAGAGAAGGAATCTGAACTTCCATAGGCAAAACAGCTTCCATGCCATAAACCAAAGAAAATGGGGTTGCCCCAGTTGAAGTACGTGTCGTCGTACAGTATCCATGCAGAGCAAACGGTAACATCTCATGCCAGTCTTTGTAAGTGACTGTCATTTTCTGAATGATCTTCTTAATGTTTTTGTTCGCAGCTTCAACAACACCGTTCATCTTCGGCCGGTAGGGAGATGAATTGTGATGATAAATCTTGAACTGTTCGCACAAGGCGGTGATCATTATGTTATTCAGATTTGTACCGTTGTCTGTGATGATCCTGTCTGGAACACCATACCGACATATGAGATTTTGCTTGATAAAGCGGGCAACCACATTTTTAGTAACAGAGGCGAAGGAAGCTGCTTCGACCCATTTGGTGAAATAGTCAATGGCAACCAGGATGAAGCGATGTTCGTTGGAAGCCGTGGGCTTGATCTCTCCAATCATATCAATGCCCCACATTGCAAAGGGCCACGGAGCAGTCAGAACATTGAGAGGGACCGGAGGGATATGAACTTTGTCAGCGTAGACCTGACATTTGTGGCAAGTACGGGAATGTTGATGGCAGTCAGCTTCCATGGTAGACCAGTAATAGCCTGCCCTTAGGATCTTCTTAGCCATTGTATGCCCGCTCAAGTGAGTGCCAAATGTGCCGCTGTGTACATCAGTCATGATCAACTCTGCTTCAGCTTTGTCTACGCATCGGAGTAATACACAATCATGGCTTCGTTTGTAAAGGATGTCGTTGCTCAGGAAGAATTTAGCGGCGAATTTCCTTAAGAACTTCTTGTCATTTATGGAAGCTCCTTCAGGATAATCTCTAGTCTCGAGATACCTTTTGATTTCATGGAACCAAGGTTGTTCCACTACTTCTTCGGTATTAATCTCGTGACAATGCGCAGGTTCATCCATTCGCTCGATGGTGATTTGGGGAGCCTCGTTATCCCAGTTGAGTTTAAACATGGAGGACATTGTGGCCAGAGCATCTGCTAGCTGATTCTCTTCTCGCGGGAAATGCTCGAAGGTAATTTGCTCGAAATGAGGCAACAATGTCAGGACATGTTCTTTGTATGGGATAAGATTAGGATGCTTGGTATCCCACTCTCCTTTGATTTGACTGATAACCAAAGCCGAGTCCCCAAATACGATCAAAGATTTGATCCCCAAGTCTATAGCAGCCTTGAGACCAAAGATGCAAGCTTCATATTCAACCATGTTGTTTGTGCAGCTGAAGCAAAGTCGGGCCGTGAAAGGAGTGTGACAACCTTCCGGAGAAATGAGTATTGCGCCGATACCATTTCCAAGTGCATTTGAAGCACCATCAAAGTACAGGGTCCATCGGGATCCCTTTTCGGGTCCGTCATACGGTCCGTTACTTTCAATGTTGTCCAAATTCATGATGTCCTCGTCTGGGAAGTCAAATCTCATGGGTTGATAATCTTCGATAGCCTGATGAGCCAGATGGTCAGCTAGTACACTCCCTTTTATAGCTTTTTGGGTGGTGTACTGGATGTCATACTCAGTTAAGATCATTTGCCATCTAGCTATCCTTCCAGATAAAGCGGGCTTTTCGAAAATATACTTGATAGGGTCCATTTTGGAAATCAACAAGGTAGTATGAGTCAACATATACTGTCTTAGTCGGCGAGCAGCCCATACCAAAGCGCAGCAAGTTTTCTCGAGCAGTGAGTAGCGAGTCTCACAGTCGGTAAACTTTTTGCTAAGGTAATAAATAGCATGCTCTTTTCGACCAGACTCGTCATGCTGGCCCAAAACACACCCCATTGAGTTATCCAAGACGGTCAAATACATGATCAATGGTCTTCCTTCGACGGGTGGCATCAGAATAGGAGGTTCTAGCAAATACTCCTTGATTCTATCAAAAGCAGCTTGACAATCGTTGTTCCACTCGACTACCTGATCTTTTTTCAAGAGTTTTAAAATTGGCTCACAGGTAGAAGTCAGATGCGAGATGAATCTGGAAATATAGTTCAAGCGCCCCAAGAAACCTCTAACCTCCTTTTCAGTACGGGGAGCAGGCATCTCTTGTATTGCTTTTAATTTTTCCGGATCGACTTCAATGCCTTTGTTGCTTACAATGAATCCCAGGAGTTTACCAGACCTAACTCCAAAAGTGCATTTACTTGGATTCAGCCTGAGCTTGTATTCTTTCAACCTGGCAAACAGCTTCTCCAGATGTTCAAGGTGTTCTTCCTCTGTTTGTGACCGAGCTATCATATCGTCTACATAAACTTCAATCTCATGATGTATCATATCATGAAACAAATCTACCATGGCGCGTTGATAAGTTGCCCCTGCGTTCTTCAGCCCGAACGGCATCACCTTGTAACAGAAAGTGCCCCATTGTGTGACGAAAGTAGTTTTCTCCATGTCCTCGGGGGCCATTTTGATTTGATTGTAGCCCGAGAATCCATCCATGAAGGAAAACACTTTGTGTTGAGCTGTATTGTCGATCAAAATGTCAATATAAGGTAGCGGGAAATCATCTTTGGGGCTGGCCCTATTCAAATCCCGGTAGTCCACACACATCCTGACTTTGCCATCTTTCTTAGGTACTGGCACGATGTTAGCGACCCATTGAGGATAGAACTTAACAGCCAGAAAGCCAGCGTCAAATTGCTTCATTACTTCTGCTTTGATCTTTTCAGACATGTCAGGCCTCATTCGGTGAACTTTTTGCTTGATCGGTGGACAGTCTTCTCTTGTGGGGAGACGGTGAACCACGATGTCTGTGTCTAAACCCGGCATGTCTTCATAAGACCAAGCGAAGATTTCAACATACTCATTCAACAACTGTATCAGGCGTTCCTTGACACTCGGTTCCATATTGGCACCCACTTGCACCTCCTTCCGGTCCTCCTCGGTTCCCAAGTTGACAATTTCCAATGACTCTTCGTGCGGTAGGATGGCCCTTTCCTCTTGTTGCAGAAGTCTGGCTAGTTCCCCTGGTACTTCACAACCTTCGTCATCTTCATACTCGGCTAGATTGACCAGGTCTTCAGAGTTATTGAAAGATATAGCAGAATAGTCACCCATGGAATCCGGAGTGGATGGGTACCTGCATTGGTGAGTGTGGGTGTGTGTAAGGGATAGCCATCCTTAAACAAAAAATGCAAAAGGAAAGAAAATAAGCACAAGCAGCTAATCAAATGAAAAACGTCCAATGAATCATTAAACATGGCATATGGATATGAAAAATAATCAAAACCCTTACAAATTGACCTACATGCCCTGGGCAAGGCATGAGGTGAAAAGATAGTGTACGGATTGTTTGAAAGTAAATATTACAGACCAAATAGGAAATGTTTAACAGATAAATTACTGATGAATAAAAGTGATGGGGACAAAGTCTTTTGCCTCCCAGTTGCTCAACCCCCCTTTTGCAGTTGGATAGATCCACTCTTCGATGTTGCTCTCTTTGTCCTCATCCTCCAAGGCGTTGATTCCGTAGGGAGAAATTTTGACTGGCGCTCTTTCAATCTTCGAACGGTGCATCGCTTTCTGGCCTGCGGCTGTGAACCCTAATCCAAATTTGTCGGTCTTATGTGGAATGTCAGGTAACTCCCCCCATGCTGAATTCTTCCCTTCCTTTACTGCAGCCCTTGCGTCCTCCAGAGATGCCATCCTGGCCATCTGCCTCGGTGTCTCAGCTGCCAACTTTGCTACGGCTATTTCAGGAAGGACTTCTTCGAAATGTTGAAAAGGCGTCTCAATGAACTCTCCTTCAACCTCCACATACCGGAAAGAATTTAAGTGGCTAATCATGTACTCTTCTTCGCCATGGACAGTAATGATCTTTCCCTTGACAGGATACTTCAACATCTGATGCAAGGAGGAGGTGACTGCCCCAGCATGGTGTATCCAAGGTCTACCCAGCAAGCAAGAGTATGACGGATGGATGTCCATCACATAGAAAGTGGATTTAAACACCTCAGTGCCTATCTTGATGGGAATTTCAACCTCTCCATGGACCATTCTCTTCGAACCATCGAAAGCTCTGACAACAATATCATTCGGCTTCAACTCCAACCCTTCACAATCTAGTCGGTCCAAGGCCTTCTTAGGCAAAACATTCAGCGACGAACCAGTGTCGACCAAGACATGTGCGAGAGTGGTTCCTCGGCACTCGACTGAAATGTGCAAAGCATCATTGTGGTTTCTACCTTTAGGAGTTAGGTCGGCATCAGAAAAACCTAATGTCCGCAGTCAGGCTGGCCATGCAATTTTGAAATTGATCCGCAGAGGTCTCCTGGGGCACATGGGCTGCCTTCAGGAATTTTATCAGGGCTTTAGCGTGCGCTTCCGAGCAAAGTAGTAGTGCCAGCATGGAAATCTTTGAGGGGGTTTGCCCCAGCTGTTCTACCACATCGTAATCACTTCTTTTGATTATCCTCAAAATCTCATCCATTTCCTTCTTGGAGGTTTCCGGGATGACCAAGGGTCGAGCCCTCGTCCTGACGAGCCCATCCTGGATTCCCTTATCTTTGTCAGCAGCGGTAGGAGAGACAGTACTAGGAACAACAACGTCTTCAATCAAAGGAGTTCTAGCAGAAAGTTTTATAGGTGCAGGGATGACCTTGTCAGCTGATGAGGGTCCAAAGATTGCTCTTGGAGGGGCAATCTCTGGAGAAAATATTCTCCCGCTCCTGGTGATTTTGCTAGTGCCCGCAATGTTACTAATGCTGGCTTCTTCATCATCCGAACTTTCTTCAGTTATTTCGATTTGTTTGATACCATGGTAGTAGACGTCACCGCCATAGTTCCAAGGTATCGACTTCTCAGAAACATAGGGAACAGGCCCTGGCACTGTTATCTTCAAAGGAACAGATTTCGTAGCTGGTGTAATCTTAACAGGCTTTTTGACGGCCTTGGAAAGATTGGCGTGAATGGTTATGATTGAGACATCTTCAGTATGAACTGGAACAGCAGAAATTTTTTCAAACAAAATTTGTCGACTATCCATAAGGCCTTGGATGCCTTCCTTCAGTAACGGACAATCAAACGGCAGAGAGTAACAACAATAGCAGTCTTCTTTACATCCCGGGAAGATCCCGGCCCTTAACAGGTTCAACTTAATGGTTAGCAGTGGAGTAGTCAGATCACTGACATCAGCAACATACAGATCTTCTTCAATGGCATTGACATTTCGGCCGTGCTTCGGCATGGGTGCAGATATCACATTAGGCTTCTCCGGAGCGTCGAACTCCACCTCCTTCGCCTCTATCAGGTCTTGGATTTTATGCTTGAGTTCCCAACAATCATTGGTGTCGTGTCCAACACTGTCTGAATGGTAGGCGCATTTAGCATTAGCATGATAATGCGGAGAGGACGTATTCACATTCTTTGGTGCCTCCTTGATGGTGGCGAGATTCAACTTCAAAAGATGGGGAAGAACTTGCGTTGGAGTCATATTAATACGGGTGAAATGTCGTTGTGGCCGTTCCACTCGTTGTTGATTTGGTATGGACTGGTTATAGCAAGGCTGCTCACTTGGAGTGTTTTGAATCATTACGGCCCCCACAGTTGGCCGACGCTCCGTCTTCCCTGCTCTTCTCTGAGAATATACCACAGTTGTCTCCTTCTTAAAAGGTTTCTTCTCAACACTTGCAGCAATACCCTTCTGAATCTTTCCTGACTTGATGCCAACTTCTATTCTTTCGCCTGTTAAGATCAAATCGGTAAACCCCACGGAAGAGTTACCAATTAGATGATTGAAAAATGGCCCAGATAGGGTCCCTAGAAACATATCAACGAGCTCACGATCGGTTAAAGGAGGCTGCACCCTGCCAGCCAAATCCCTCCATTTCTGTGCATATTCTTTGAATCCCTCGCTTGTTCCTAGCGACATACCCTGAAGTTGGGTACGAGTAGGAGCAAGGTCAGAATTATACCGGTATTGTTTGTAGAAAGCGGTGGCCAAATCTTCCCAATTTCGGATGCTGGTTCCTTCTAGCTGATAAAACCACTCCAACTGAGCTCCAAAAAGGCTGTCTTGAAAGAAGTGAATCCAAAGGTTTTTATCTGCCGTATAGGGTTGAATCTTTCTCACGTAGGACCTGAGATGCATTTTGGGACAGAATAGCCCATCATACCTCACAAACACTGGCACTTTGAATTTTGGGGGAATCACAATCCCGGCGACCAAACCCAAGTCTTCAAAATCCAAACCCGGTACTCTTTGTAGCTCCATGGCGGCCAACCTGTCTTCTAGCCCTTTGTACTTGTCATCAGCTGGAGGGTATTGCTGATCAGAATAATCTTCATCTTCTTCGAACTCTTCCTCTTCCGCATCAGACTCGGAAGGTACCGCAGCTCCACCTCCTTTGCTGGTTCCCTCATCAGAGATAGGAGGAAATTCAAGTACTCTCCGGGCTTCTCCGTCAAATCTTTTCCCCAAAGTAGCCACCCCGAGTCTCTTTTTCTTCTTTTTTACTAGGTCTTTGTTCCCCAATTGAGTCTTGATATCCTCCTGACCCTTGGCCAAGGTCATCAGGAGCTGCTGGAACTGTGCATTCTGAGCCTGTAGGTCTTTGACTGTTTGCTCGAGATCCATCCTACTGAAATAAACAGCAGACAGATAAGGAAACCTGGAGTGAGACCTGCTTATGCACATGATGAATGGTATGCTTATGTATGCAATACATTCAAGGATTTAGGACATTCAAAATTGTTTCATACAAAGAAGAATGCACGTCATATTAATAAGAAGAAATTTGTTAGTACATAAATGCCCCATGGGCCAAATATTACAAAATAACTTCTCAAGGCAAAAAGACATTGCGCATCCTCTTTGGTGCGATGTAGGTGTTGAGGGCCTCTTGCTCATGGAGTCGGCGGGTAAGCTCTAGAACCTTCTTCTCACTGGCGTAGAAGCTAGCTTCAAAAGTGTTCCGTTCCTCCTTGAGCTGAATCCAACTTTTCTGCATTTCCTCCCACGATGTAGGCATGTCTGGGTGTAGGATGGTGTAGGGAACCTCTCCTTCATTGACGGGCTCTTTAATCACTGGGAGTACATGAGGATAAGGCATCATTAGACTTTGGACTCGGGCTCGTACCCACTTGAGATAGGGCTCAAGAGGGATGGAGTTCTTGTGTCCCAGAGTCTTGCTATCAACCTTGTTGGGTCTTCCCCAAGCTCTGATGAATCTTTGGCGAAGTCCTTGCGCATCGTTGTTGAAGTCAAAAACTAGGTCAGGAATCAACATGTCATGAGGGCCATCCCTCCGTGCATATCCAAATTGCCTTAAAGCCAGGCAAGGGTTGTAGGTGATACCTCCTCTAATTCCAAGTAAAGGAACATTAGGAAATTCTCCGTCACGATCGACGATGATGACATTTTCTCTGGACCGAGAACACCAATGTACATCAGAGTGAGTAAGAGTCATCAACCGTTGGGACCACCTTGAGCCTTGGTCATTCTTCAAGACAGATTGTGGAAGGTGCGAAATAAACCACCTTGCAAGGAGAGGAGTACAGCACATGAGAACACCCCTCTTTCTCATTGTTCGTGTGTAAAATGAGTGAAGAATGTCCCCAAGCAATGTTGGTATTGGGTTTCTGGACAAGAAGATTTTGACGGCGTTGACATCTATCAATTGGTCAGAATTTGGGAACAAGACCAACCCATAGATAAGGAGTGCCACAATCTCTTCAAAGGCTTGTAGGTCCAATGAATTCCAACATTCTTGTGCCTTCTCAAACAAGAATTTTGCTAAGAATCCTTTGACGCCGCTTCTGGTTTCCCAATGCCCCTTGATGTCGGATGGTTGTAGATGTAATGCTCGAGCAATATCTTCCGGCTTTGGTTCCTTTTCCGTACCGTTGAAGGGTAGTTGATTAAGGATAGGAATTCTCAGGAGTTGAGAAAACTCCTCCAAAGTGGGCACTGTGATCGGTGGATCTGGAACTGACTGTTTAACGCTGGTTCGCGAAATGTCGCGGAAGCAAGAGTCGCCACCGTCTTTTATTTTCTCCAAATGGAAAGGACAAAAGCACAGAAAAATTCCTTAAAGAGATTGCTCTCGGTTCGGGAGGTAGGTTATAGAAAGGGAAGGTGTTAGCACCCTTTCTATCCATGGTTATCCATGGGCTCTTAGATACTTGCTCACTTGTGTTTTCAAAAATGGTTTATTTGCTTTTCAACTGTGGGTTTTAAAAAAAAGTTTCTTTGAAAGTTTCAGATCGACTCTTGTGTCAGAGTGTTTGAAAAAATTGCTTTGAAAGCTTTTGAAAATGTGTTGGTGTGAAAAGTATTTTTGAATTTGTTTTGAAATTAGAGCAAGTATTTAGAGTCGTCTACCTACCCTAAGGAATTCGTCTGTGTAAATGTCCTTTAAAGTAGTGCCATCCCACCATTGAGAGATAGGTAGCACCACTATTGGAGGTGTTTGGGTCAATTCGAGTTTGTAGGGACATGGTGATCACCAGAGCAATAGGAAGACACCTTAGAAACTACCCTCATGTCAGGTTCCCGGATCATGAGGACTTACTAAGACATCCTCTACTCGACGATCACCTTTCGAGGCAAGGCAACATTGAGGCGTACCCTAGGGGTGGTGTGTGCGATTCGTGTGTCGTTTTCATTTGTATTTGTCTTGTCATGTTAAAGTGATCTACGCTTGATTTTATTATAGCCATTCATTCTTGCATGCTTTGTTTAACAGTTAAAATATTTGCGGGAAAAGTAAATCTAAAACTATTACAAATGGCGCGGGTCCACATCGCCAAAATTAAACCGGACCCGATTTGACGGAAAGTAAAGAAGCAAATAAAGTAAAGTGCGAGGAGTTTAGTTATATGGCTTCGGGAGAGATACATAATTATTTAAGCGAAATGAAATAAATGTACGAAATAAAAGAATTATCGAGGGCGTTGGACCCTTTTGCAAAAATATTGAATTAATGAATTAATTAATTAAGATTAAAAGAAAGCAAGAATTTGTTTTTTTGGTATTTTTAGGATTTAATGAAAAAGGGAATTAATGAAAATTAAAATTGAATGCAAACCCTAATTCTATTTATTTTTTAAGTTGTTAAGAAAAATGTTGAAGTTTTTAACCTAATTTAAACCTAAGTTATTTATGTACAATTTAATTATAAAAATAAATAAATAAATAATATTATGGTAAAAAAGGAAAATTAAAAGGAATAAAAATTATCAATTAAACCTAGTTCTACATTTTTTAGATTTTTTATAAAAAAAGAATTAATGTTGCAAACCCTAATTTAAACTAAATTTATTTACATGCAATTTACTTATGAAAATAATTAAAATAAAAAAATATTATATTTTTCCTTCTTTTCTGAATTTTTTGTGCATTTTTATATTTTATAGAAATAATTAATTAAAGTAAACAATCAGGAAAATAAAAATAATAATTAAAATAAAATATAAGAAAAATAAAAAGAATTGCAAACCACGGGGGGTAGTCCCCAAATAGAGGTATGGACTCAGCAATCAGGCCCATTAAGGAGCTGGCCTTCATTGACTTTTCCAGGCAGCGTACAGCAATGTTGACTCACGTTCATGGTGTTCTCCAATCCCAGCCTTTGATCTGGATTCGTTAGACGCGTGTATGCTTAGATAGTAAAGGAACATGATAGTCCTCAACGTAAGCGCTGCATAGGATTTGTTAGGGAAAATAATATTGAAATATGTAAGACCTGGGGCTCGAACCCAGGTCATGTACCTTCACCACCAATCCTGCTTGCCAGCTGAGCTACGTGCGCATTCAGTTAATATACAAACAAATAAATAATATAAAAAGAAGCAACGCGTTAGTGGATTGAAAACGCACGAAATTCAAAACAGCGTATCACTTGTTGCCACCACATCATCGTCGTCACCATCCCTGTATCATGAAATATGAGGCAACGGTTATCATAGCGTGGTTTTAGGCCGTTTTACAGAAAATAGTGATTAAGCCATCTCTAAACATAAATTAGGCGCGAGTATGTTAATCTCTTCGTCCAGGTCTGCTGATTACAATGGTCTATGTCTCAGCCTCCAATTTTACCCTATTTGAGAAACCCCAATTTCAAGCTCTGTAAACCCTAGAACTCAAACATGGTACAATCGCATATATGGCACAAAAACGCAATTAATTATGTTGGTTAGCATCAAAACATTATAATGAACATGAATCCATAAATAAATTTCACAAATAATGCTTAAATCATGATGTACGATTGTGGAATTTGTTTGATACAGTTGAGGTTCTCGTTACCAATTCCTTGCCTTCTGATGAATGTTCTGGGTTGGAATATGATCAGTGAAGCTTCAGGAAGCTATTGGAATCAAAATTAGGGCTTGAATCGTCCTCAAAGGTGGTTTTCAGAATTGACTTTCTTAGAGAAAATTTTAAGTTTGCAATGGGGTTTCTTGCGCAGCTTTCAGTCCCTTTGCATTAGGTTTCTCATCAGGCATATGTAGTGAACCAATTAGGTCAACAAAACTCAATAAAATCCAATGCAATAATGGTTTTTGGAAATTTGATTTTAAGGATCTTTTTCATATCTTTTTTCAAGTGTTCTTGGTTCAAAATCATGCCAATCAATCCAATTCTTTCCTAATTTGTATATGCACGAAATCTTGATGGTAAAACCTGTATAAAAAGATTTGTTAGGTCATATTAGATATTTTTCATATATTTAAATGATTTAAATGAATTAATATAAATAATAATTCAAATAAATAAATAAAAAATGAGAAAATACTTCCCTTTGGGCCAAGTGGTCGTGCACATGCTTGGAATGATGAATCATGGAAGAAAAATGGGCCCATTAGCAATTTTAGACCATTTGAATCAATGTTGACTTTTCAAAATATCCAAAAATTTCCCAACTTCCACAAGGCATAACTTGCTCAATTTTTAAGATTTTCTCATGTTCTTGGACATTTTGGAAAGTTCTTTGAGTCCTCTAACTAATTCTTTTGGTCCCATGTCATTTTGATTTACCAGTCTCAAGTTATGGTCTTTGACTTAAAGTCCCTTTTTGTTGACTTTTAAAAATGACCTATAATGTTGAAATTGATAACTTTTTGTGAGAGCATTTCTTGGACTTGAAGTATGAAGATGAGTTGTAGGAAATGTCTTTCTCTTCAAAATGAGCTTTGGATGGAATTTTTCTGATAATCCATGTGAAAGTTATGCCCTGGTCAATTTCAGTTGACTTTTTCAACTGTCCAAATAAGGAAACTTTTGCATCTTGATGATTTTCTGAGCCAAATTTTGAGAATCATGATCAAGCATTGATCAAATGATGTTTGTGGCTTCAAAATGATATGTTGACCAAAAATTTGAACTTTTGACTGCCAAATGACCATTTTGCCCCTACAGTTGACTGTAGTGCAATTTAGGGTTTTGACTGTGCAACTTTGTACTGAATGTCTTGAAACTTGATATGAGGATGCTTGACCATATTTGTAGGCATGTGAGACTTGATTGGGCCCTTGAAAACTTCCTTTTCTTGATCAGAATACAAACCCTAGTTTTGACTGTATAGGAGATCTTTGCACTGTGCAACCCTTGGGGAATTTTTGCAGCTTGATTTGGCAATTTCTTGAAAAATATGGGAGGGCAAATTTTGGGGTGCAACAGTTGCCCCTGTTCAATCTTCTTAGACCTGAGGATGCAGATTGGCTGACGTGCCTTTCGTAATCCGAGGGTAGAAGATGATTGAACACTAGAGTGCCCAGAAATTTGCGCTCACATAGTAGCAGTGATGGTGGAATGGGCTTATAGATGCCATTGGGAGGTTGCTGGATAGGATGATGGGCTTATAGATGCCATCTGGATGTTGATCGCGTAGGAGATTCCTTAGCGAGAACCTGCATACCTGCAAAAGAAACATGAGTACCTGACACGTTGCAGGAGTTGATTTCAGATGCTTGGCATAGATATGTCCTGACTGGTTACAGGAGCTGAGTTTGGAGCTTCACAAGATGATGAATGAACCAGGTATGGTTACTACCTTAGTTTGAATGGTAAGAGAACCTTGGGCGACTTTAACTTCAACAACGCTTGTTGAGAAAAATCTTGAGTGTCTTCTACTGGGATAAGAATCAGGGGGATCTTAGGATCGATCTGACTGAACCAGAGAAGGCCTTTGACTGGATAAGCATCAGGAAAATATTAAGGGTTGATTTAACTGAACCGGTCTAGGTCTTGAACTATCTTCAACTGGATAGGCATCAGGGAGATCTTAGGGTCGATCTGACTGAACCAGAGAAGGCCTTTGACTGGATAAGCATCAGGAAAAATCTTAGGGTCGATTTAACTGAACCGGACAAGGTCTTGGAATATCTTCAACTGGAATAAGTGTCAGAACGTCGCCATATCTGGTTCATATCTGGACTATATCTGGAAGGAAATCTGGAAGCAGCATCAGAACGTCACCATATCTGGTTTACATCTGAAACTATATCTGGAAGGAAATCTGGAAGCAGTATCAGAACGTCACCATATCTGGGTCATATCTGAAACTATATCTAGAAGGATATCTGGAAGCAGCATCAGAACGTCACCATATCTGGGTCATATCTGAAACTATATCTAGAAGGAAATCTGGAAGCAGTATCAGAACGTCACCATATCTGGGTCATATCTGAAACTATATCTAGAAGGATATCTGGAAGCAGTATCAGAACGTCACCATATCTGGGTCATATCTGAAACTATATCTAGAAGGATATCTGGAAGCAGTATCAGAACGTCACCATATCTGGGTCATATCTGAAACTATATCTAGAAGGATATCTGGAAGCAGTATCAGAACGTCACCATATCTGGGTCATATCTGAAACTATATCTAGAAGGATATCTGGAAGCAGTATCAGAACGTCACCATATCTGGGTCATATCTGAAACTATATCTAGAAGGATATCTGGAAGCAGTATCAGAACGTCACCATATCTGGGTCATATCTGAAACTATATCTAGAAGGAAATCTGGAAGCAGTATCAGAACGTCACCATATCTGGGTCATATCTGAAACTATATCTAGAAGGAAATCTGGAAGCAGTATCAGAACGTCGCCATATCTGGGTCATATCTGAAACTATATCTAGAAAGAATTGCGATAGTTGATAGTAATCATTTTGGTATTGATCTTTTTCCTGAAAAGGCAAAACATAATTGTATGCAAAATCATGATGCATGAACTGTATGTCTTCAAAATTAATGAGATTCGTGTAGTATGATGCATATGCATGCTATAATGTATGAAGATGTGATGTTTATGAACATATGTTTTCGTCTTAGGAAAATAAATTCTTGACGAGTGCCGGGAAGTCACTCCTGGGCTGATATTGAAGAATAGATCTTTGCCTCCACTGGGGATGATAGTTGCAAGAATACCGGTAGGAGAAGATAACTCCGTCGGGGAATGAACTTGGCGAATGGATTACTCTGCGGGGAGAAAAGTACTCTAGTAATCTGCTGGGAAGCAGTACTCTGTGGGGAGAGAGATGTTTTGCTGAGTGTTGATAATAGCTTGCTGGGGATACCCTTGTTGTATTGGAAGTGTTACTAGACTTCGCTGGGGTAAGAAGGCTTCGTCGAGGATGCTCTTTCCATGGCTTTTGGCTAAGGATAACCCAATTATATCCTGTTAAGGAAATAACTCTTTGAATAAAGTCGGACGACGCGTTCGTGCTCTGAGAGGATAAGCTTCCAGAATCTACTGGGGATAAGCTTACTGCTTGGGGATATGAATCCCAACCTTCCTGGGGAACTGGATTGGACTCTTCTGGGGAAGTTTTGATATGCTGGGGAAGTGATTCCTTTGAATGTTGGTATGCCGCCGGGGAACAATCTTTAGACCAAGATTGTCGGGGATGCTTGTTAAGAATATGTGCTGCTGGGGAATGTTGAGATCTGCTGGAGGATACTCAACTTCCTTAAGATTTGATAGTATAGCTTGGAGAGAGTGTACTGACTGCTGACTTACTCTCTGGGGAATTAGGGTATCTGGTTATGTTCTTCAGCCGAACCTGTTTTGATACCTTGGAGGATAGAACAATTAGGTTGCTCTTAGACAACTCCTTATTTCCCCTGTTTCTGAGGTGGGAGAGGAAGACCTGAGAGGTGCTGATAGCTTGTTGATGGACAGACCTTCTTCTGGTAGGCAGGTGACGAGGTGACAGGACATAGTCGTACGCTTAAATCCCTAATTTTTGCCTGGACCGCCCTTTCGGGTTTTCAGTCCACCGGGATACCCATTTTTGCCCAAGCCGCCTTTTCAGGTTTTCGACTTGCCGGGTGTACAGATTTTTTCATTTCATCCCTTCATTTTGCCCGAACCCTTTTGGTTCGCCGGGAAGCCCTTATTTTTGCCTAGGTGTGTCAACCTAGCGGGTCTTTGATTATGCGTATTTTTTTCGACTATGTCCATGTTCTCAGAATGTAGGGGGTTGCCCCTGTTAGAAGTGTTTTGTCATGCCACCAGAAAGCGTTTGATCAGGCCAGATTCGTTGTTGAAATGCCCCAAGTGACTCAGGCGGAGATTTGCCCCAGGCTATTTGGCCTTTTGAGAGATTCTCCGAATCTTGACTTAACTGCCCCAGATGATGGACAATGATCATGTCGTGCCCCTTGATTGGAAGTGCCTCTGTTCATTAGGCATTCATCGTGCGAATTTCTCTGTTGTTCAAACAAAAAGTCATATGCAAACAATGTTATATCAAAAATGCAAAGCTTATGTCTGTCTTGAAGATTTTGACAATGCATTCTTTTTCCATAAAACAAATGAATGTTTGTAAAACGTGATGTCAACTCCGTATTTACCGTAGGCCTTCAGGAGTCAGGATACCTTTCGTAACAGTATGCTTTCGAACTAACCCATGCTTCAGCTAGGACTTTTAAGGGTTATAACGTGGCCTGGTTCACGGTTTAAGAAACAAAGGATAAAGGCTCAAATTATTTGTACCCACCCGCTCTTCGTGATGTTCTCCAAACCTAAACTCAGTTGATCGTGCGTTAGACCTTGGCTGAGGTTTTGCTTTGATATACCAGCGATGGTTCGGATATTGACAGTATATTTTGATTAGGCAGTCATTTCCTTTTGTGTTGAGGGTTTGTAAGACCTCTTTCTTGTCTGATTTTTGTTATCCCTTTCTTTTTTGCCTGAACTGTTTCCTTTTTTGGAATTACAGTCAGCGGGATGCCCCAGTTTTGTAAGTCTCCTTCATGGGTTTTGACTTAATGGGTTTTTATTTTTTGAGATAATGACTGCCTTTCTTTATTGGTTATTCGGAACCATCACTGTCTTTCTTTGTTTTGTAAGGACCTCTTTGGTGCCATTCGTTATGCACTTGGATCAACTGAGAGACTACCCTGCCCCAGGTTATGATTAAGGGTTTTAAATTTCGAAAAGAAAAACTCCTACTTCTTTGGCTCAGAGGGGTTGACGAGGGATTATCATCCTTATAACTCCAGTGTTTAGGGATTGAAACAATGCTTGTACCTCATCAGCGGGGTCTGTTCAAAAGCATACTGTAATGATCGCGGTATCGTTTTCGTCATCCTCCCTCAAGAGGCTTAGAATTATTGATTGAGAATTGACATCAGAAAAAATATGAAAATAATTTGCGTATAGTGAATACGAATATATTGCTTCAAAACAGACATATGCGATGCATTAATGAAATAACAATGTTTTAACATGAGTAAATGCTTGAACAAAAGAAAATTGCAACTTGAACATTCGAATGAACAAAAGTCTTTTCAGTCTCAGGGCTTGTTATTTCAACTGGTGCATCTTGTAGGGATGGCAGGAGCATTCAGCCTAGCCCATCTGGGTGAAATCCACAGCTCTTTCATTAATCAGATCTTGAATCTTATTCTTCAAAGCCCAGCAGTAGTCGGTGTCATGTCCTGGACTGTTAGAATGGTATGCACATCTTTCCTCAGGATTGTACTTTAGGGAGGTTGTATTGAGACGCCTAGGAGGGCCCCTTACCGTCACCAGATTCAACCTCAACAATTGTTGTAAAGCTTGAGACGGTGACACGTTGAGTTTGGTGAACTGCCTTTCAGGCTTGTCTGACTGAAGCTGGTGAGGTTGATACTGAATTGGTGATACTGAAGCCATATGAGGAGCTTTCTCCTTGCCTCTTTGTCTCAAAGATGGTCGAACGATGACTGGCTTTTTACCCTTAGACGTTTGCCCCAGTTGGTTACCCTGAAGCAGTTGGTTGACGAGAACCCCGAGCTCATCTTGTCTTTGAGCTAACCCTTGAATGGCAGTCACCTGCCCCAGCATCTGGACCTTCAATGCATCCACCTCAGCTTGTAGGTGTTTCAGCCTTTCATCCTCAGCACTGTTCCTGACAAAGGTCCCCATGAGAAGTGTCCTTAGCTCCTCCCGCCCCTTGGATAGATTCAGGAGGATTTCCCCGAACCGAGTCTCTTGAGCAAGAAGGTCCTGGTTATCTGGTTGGAAGGCCATTGCTGAAATAAACAGCGAGAAAGGGTAAGTGACCTGCAACAAGGGTACCTGTTATGCAATGATATGTATGATATGCATGCAATGTTTTCAAGGATCTCGCGGGGTAAATAACAAATTTGTTAGAGCTGGGATCCGGTAGCTTGATTGAAGGAACTGCATATTATTGAGAGTCCTTCTTCAAAGGGTCAAAGGCTCACCATATCCAGTGGGTCATAGCCCCTGACTACCTTGGCGAGGGAAATCTTCTTCAAGTGTCAAAGCTCACCATATCAAGTGGGTCATAGCCCCTGACAACCTTGGCTAGAGGAAAATAAATCCTCTTTGCCCCTTGCTAGATGTTTGATTTATCATGACCTGCATCACAAGCCTTTGAGATCCTTGAAATGGGTTAGGATGTATGCAATGGTATGATGTCATGATGCATGGGGTAATGTAGGTAACTCTGTTGTAAGTCCCAATTAAGGACTGCAAACCAAAACCTGCAAGAAACTCAAGTAAAACCTGTCATGAGTCCCAATTAAGGACTAAAACAAACCCTGCAAGAAACTTGGTAAACCTTGTTATGAGTCCTGGTTAAGGACTAAAACAAAAACCCTGCAAGAAACTTGGTAAACCTTGTTATGAGTCCTGGTTAAGGACTAAAACAAAAACCCTGCAAGAAACTTGGTAAACCTTGTTATGAGTCCTGGTTAAGGACTAAAACAAAAACCTGTAGGAAATTCAGTAAACCCTGTTATGAGTCCTAGTTAAGGACTATAAACAAAACCTGCAAGAGACTTAGTACCCTGTTATGAGTCCCAATTAAGGACTGTAAACAAAACCTGCAAGTAGTTCATGCGTCAGATAACAAGCATGCAAGTAGTCAAGTACGAAGGCACACAAGTCACACAAGAGAAACCCTTAGAGTTTAGGCCAGCATGGGGTCTGGGTAGTACCCTCTTGAAGTTGGTGGGTTCAACCTGTCCTATTAGAAGTAACCGGGTTCTAAGGGTCCCAATATTACGGGATTGCTTTCATTGTTCATCGTTTCGATTTAGCCACTGAACTGGCGACCGAAATATTCCAAGAAAGCAACCCTCAATTGAGTGTAGTATAGAGTATCAACCAACCTCGGACTGCACCAAAGTCAGTTATCTCACTACCCTAAAGAGGCCAAGATAGTTCAATTAAGGTTCCTAAGGTCTGTTGATGCTTCACGACACCACGCGGAGGCCCCGTACTCTCCTTGACTGAACTCAAGGGTTACCGGTACACACCAAAGTGCCACATCAACGTAGCAGACTGTTTCAACCATGTCGGTATACCCCGCACAGTTCCCTCACAGCCTTGTTTCTACTTTCTAAGAAGGTATCCCCCAGATCCGGGTTAGGATCTATAGAACTCCCAAGCAACCCACAATTTAAAGCACACAAGGAAAACAATTGAAAACACAGTTATGAACTAACCCTAAGGTACACCTCACTTTATAAAGAGTCCCCAGCAGAGTCGCCAGTTCTGTGATCGGTGGATCTGGAAATGACTGTTTAACGCTGGTTCGCGAAATGTCGCGGAAGCAAGAGTCGCCACCGTCTTTTATTTTCTCCAAATGGAAAGGACAAAAGCACAGAAAAATTCCTTAAAGAGATCGCTCTCGGTTCGGGAGGTAGGTTATAGAAAGGGAAGGTGTTAGCACCCTTTCTATCCATGGTTATCCATGGGCTCTTAGATACTTGCTCACTTGTGTTTTCAAAAATGGTTTATTTGCTTTTCAACTGTGGGTTTTAAAAAAAAGTTTCTTTGAAAGTTTCAGATCGACTCTTGTGTCAGAGTGTTTGAAAAAATTGCTTTGAAAGCTTTTGAAAATGTGTTGGTGTGAAAAGTATTTTTAAATTTGTTTTGAAATTAGAGCAAGTATTTAGAGTCGTCTACCTACCCTAAGGAATTCGTCTGTGTAAATGTCCTTTAAAGTAGTGTCATCCCACCATTGAGAGATAGGTAGCACCACTATTGGAGGTGTTTGGGTCAATTCGAGTTTGTAGGGACATGGTGATCACCAGAGCAATAGGAAGACACCTTAGAAGCTACCCTCATGCCATGTTCCCGGATCATGAGGACTTACTAAGACATCCTCTACTCGACGATCACCTTTCGAGGCAAGGCAACATTGAGGCGTACCCTAGGGGTGGTGTGTGCGATTCGTGTGTCGTTTTCATTTGTATTTGTCTTGTCATGTTAAAGTGATCTACGCTTGATTTTATTATAGCCATTCATTCTTGCATGCTTTGTTTAACAGTTAAAATATTTGCGGGAAAAGTAAATCTAAAACTATTACAAATGGCGCGGGTCCACATCGCCAAAATTAAACCGGACCCGATTTGACGGAAAGTAAAGAAGCAAATAAAGTAAAGTGCGAGGAGTTTAGTTATATGGCTTCGGGAGAGATACATAATTATTTAAGCGAAATAAAATAAATGTACGAAATAAAAGAATTATCGAAGCGAGGGCGTTGGACCCTTTTGCAAAAATATTGAATTAATGAATTAATTAATTAAGATTAAAAGAAAGCAAGAATTTGTTTTTTTGGTATTTTTAGGATTTAATGAAAAAGGGAATTAATGAAAATTAAAATTGAATGCAAACCCTAATTCTATTTATTTTTTAAGTTGTTAAGAAAAATGTTGAAGTTTTTAACCTAATTTAAACCTAAGTTATTTATGTACAATTTAATTATAAAAATAAATAAATAAATAATATTATGGTAAAAAAGGAAAATTAAAAGGAATAAAAATTATCAATTAAACCTAGTTCTACATTTTTTAGATTTTTTATAAAAAAAGAATTAATGTTGCAAACCCTAATTTAAACTAAATTTATTTACATGCAATTTACTTATGAAAATAATTAAAATAAAAAAATATTATATTTTTCCTTCTTTTCTGAATTTTTTGTGCATTTTTATATTTTATAGAAATAATTAATTAAAGTAAACAATCAGGAAAATAAAAATAATAATTAAAATAAAATATAAGAAAAATAAAAAGAATTGCAAACCAGGGGGGTAGTCCCCAAATAGAGGTATGGACTCAGCAATCAGGCCCATTAAGGAGCTGGCCTTCATTGACTTTTCCAGGCAGCGTACAGCAATGTTGACTCACGTTCATGGTGTTCTCCAATCCCAGCCTTTGATCTGGATTCGTTAGATGCGTGTATGCTTAGATAGTAAAGGAACATGATAGTCCTCAACGTAAGCGCTGCATAGGATTTGTTAGGGAAAAATAATATTGAAATATGTAAGACCTGGGGCTCGAACCCAGGTCATGTACCTTCACCACCAATCCTGCTTGCCAGCTGAGCTACGTGCGCATTCAGTTAATATACAAACAAATAAATAATATAAAAAGAAGCAACGCGTTAGTGGATTGAAAACGCGCGAAATTCAAAACAGCGTATCACTTGTTGCCACCACATCATCGTCTTCACCATCCCTGTATCATGAAATATGAGGCAACGGTTTTCATAGCGTGGTTTTAGGCCGTTTTACAGAAAATAGCGATTAAGCCATCTCTAAACATAAATTAGGCGCGAGTATGTTAATCTCTTCGTCCAGGTCTGCTGATTACAATGGTCTATGTCTCAGCCTCCAATTTTACCCTATTTGAGAAACCCCAATTTCAAGCTCTGTAAACCCTAGAACTCAGACATGGTACAATCGCATATATGGCACAAAAACGCAATTAATTATGTTGGTTAGCATCAAAACATTATAATGAACATGAATCCATAAATAAATTTCACAAATAATGCTTAAATCATGATGTACGATTGTGGAATTTGTTTGATACAGTTGAGGTTCTCGTTACCAATTCCTTGCCTTCTGATGAATGTTCTGGGTTGGAATATGATCAGTGAAGCTTCAGGAAGCTATTGGAATCAAAATTAGGGCTTGAATCGTCCTCAAAGGTGGTTTTCAGAATTGACTTTCTTAGAGAAAATTTTAAGTTTGCAATGGGGTTTCTTGCGCAGCTTTCAGTCCCTTTGCATTAGGTTTCTCATCAGGCATATGTAGTGAACCAATTAGGTCAACAAAACTCAATAAAATCCAATGCAATAATGGTTTTTGGAAATTTGATTTTAAGGATCTTTTTCATATCTTTTTTCAAGTGTTCTTGGTTCAAAATCATGCCAATCAATCCAATTCTTTCCTAATTTGTATATGCACGAAATCTTGATGGTAAAACCTGTATAAAAAGATTTGTTAGGTCATATTAGATATTTTTCATATATTTAAATGATTTAAATGAATTAATATAAATAATAATTCAAATAAATAAATAAAAAATGAGAAAATACTTCCCTTTGGGCCAAGTGGTCGTGCACATGCTTGGAATGATGAATCATGGAAGAAAAATGGGCCCATTAGCAATTTTAGACCATTTGAATCAATGTTGACTTTTCAAAATATCCAAAAATTTCCCAACTTCCACAAGGCATAACTTTCTCAATTTTTAAGATTTTCTCATGTTCTTGGACATTTTGGAAAGGTCTTTGAGTCCTCTAACCAATTCCTTTGGTCCCATGTCATTTTGATTTACCAGTCTCAAGTTATGGTCTTTGACTTAAAGTCCCTTTTTGTTGACTTTTGAAAATGACCTATAATGTTGAAATTGATAACTTTTTGTGAGAGCATTTCTTGGACTTGAAGTATGAAGATGAGTTGTAGGAAATGTCTTTCTCTTCAAAATGAGATTTGGATGGAATTTTTCTGATAATCCATGTGAAAGTTATGCCCTGGTCAATTTCAGTTGACTTTTTCAGCTGTCCAAATAAGGAAACTTTTGCATCTTGATGATTTTCTGAGCCAAATTTTGAGAATCATGATCAAGCATTGATCAAATGATGTTTGTGGCTTCAAAATGATATGTTGACCAAAAATTTGAACTTTTGACTGCCAAATGACCATTTTGCCCCTACAGTTGACTGTAGTGCAATTTAGGGTTTTGACTGTGCAACTTTGTACTGAATGTCTTGAAACTTGATATGAGGATGCTTGACCATATTTGTAGGCATGTGAGACTTGATTGGGCCCTTGAAAACTTCCTTTTCTTGATCAGAATACAAACCCTAGTTTTGACTGTATATGAGATCTTTGCACTGTGCAACCCTTGGGGAATTTTTGCAGCTTGATTTGGCAATTTCTTGAAAAATATGGGAGGGTAAATTTTGGGGTGCAACAGGCACCAACTGGTAATCAGGGAAAGTGAAACAGTGGTGAAGAGGGTCAAAGAACTGGAATAGCACTTTCATCATGTCTTCTTCAATGTTGGTATTGACTAGGCTGAGCAGTCTACCATGTCTTTCACTGAAGGATGAGCTTTCCGGAATTCTTGAGGCGAGCTTTTTGAGTTGAGGAGAGATTCTCACAAGGTTGACTTGAATGGTGTTTCTGCGAGGAATTTCCATGACCTACAAAACAGGAACAAAGATGAAGATCCAAACCCTTGAAATGGTTAGTGAATGCATATGATGTTTTATGATGTTTATGATGTATGCACAAAACATATGCACAAGCAAATCACACCAAACCCTAGTTTCAGGCTTGCATGGGGTTTCATAGGTAAGTACCCTCTTGAGTGTAGTTGGCTTAAAAACCTGTCCTATAAATAGTAACCGGGTTCTAAGGAGCTCAATATCACTGGATTGTTTTCATTGTTCATTGTTTCGGTTTAGCCACTTAACTAGCGACCGAAATATTCCAAGAAACCAACCCTCAATGAGTGTAGTATCGAGTATCTACCAACTTCGGACTGCACCAAAGCCGGTCATCTCACTACCCCTAATGTAAGGCCAAGATGGTCAAGTAAGGTTCTAGGTCATTAGTGCTTAGTGACATCACTCAGCGGCCCCGTACTCTCCTTGATTGAACTCAAGGGTTACCGGTACTCACAAATATGTTGCACTAATATAGCTATTGCTTCGACCGTGTCGGTATACCCCGCACAGTTTCCACAATGTATTGCTATCTATGAATGTTTCCCAAAATCCGGGTGTAGGATTGCAAGCCCAAACAATAGAGCCAAAATATAAAGCAAACAAATCAAACAATTAGTCATGCAAGAGGGTGATCTAAGCCCTAAGGTTACTCCACTTTTAAAATTATCCCCAGCAGAGTCGCCAGTTCTGTGATACGGTGGGAGAACTGACTATGGTTTTGCGTTTGTTTTCGCAAATGTTTCGGTTGAGCAAGATTCGCCACCGACTTTTTATTTTATCCTAAGGAAAGGTTTAAAAAGCACAACAAAAACCTATGAGATTTTTCTTGGGTTCGGGGAGTAGATTATAGAAAGGGAAGGTATTAGCACCCTTTCTATCCATGGTTATCCATGGGCTCTTAGGTACTTGCTTAGATCAACTTGCCTTGGTTTTCAATTGTTTGAAATGGTGCTTGGTGTGTGGTTTTGAAAAGGTTTTGAAAAAGATGTCTTGTATAGGCTACCCTTGTAACAATTCTTTACTCGAATGTTTTACAAAAGGGTTTTTTGTCTTTTTGAAAAGATGTTTCAAGGTTTTTTGAAAGTTTGTTTTGAAAGTGTTTGTGAAGTGTGGTTTGAAAATAGGCAAGTGTTTTCTTTTGCAAATTGACAAGTACCTAAGAGTTATCTACCCTAAAGTTTCTCAAAGATTTTTGTTATGTTTTAAACCTTTTGACAATTTTGTTCCACCATTGCATTTGGTGGACAATCTTGTATTAGGAGATGAAAGGGACGGGCGCGAGTCATCGTTTTAGACCATAATTGCAATAGTGCTAAGTGTCTTTGGGCAATTTCTCTTTGAAAGGGACTTGATCATTTGTTTAGGCAACATTTTGAAAGCGTCATCGAGGGACTATGATCATTTGATTGTTTGTTTTACCCAAAGAAACCTAACATGCAATATGGCCCAATTATTTGAAGGCAACAAAGTGGAATACCCTAGGGGTGCAAGTGTGAGATGTGTTGTCCATATTTCATGCTTATTTATCTTGAAATTAGGTCAAGCTATTTTGTTCTTTTTGTTTGCATACAAAACCCTAATTCTAGCATGGTATATTTAGAAAGCGTTTAAAGTGCAAAAAGTAAAATTCCTACACTATTACATCATTACATGGGAAGGGGGGTACAAATGTTCAAATGGGGGGATATTTAGACAAAGAAATTAAACCTAGCTATTACATCATTTTTGGAACATTTACAAGTAATTAATTGCATAAATTAAATGGAAAATACAATAAAGATGCAAAAATGCAAAAAAGGATTTTTATATGTATAAAAAAGGGTATTATTTATGTTAAATAAATAAAATAAAAAAAGTATTATTTTTGGAGTTTTTATGTTTTAAGGGTAAAACCCTAATTTTTATTAAATAAATATATTAACTATTTAATATGTATAATATTTAATAATTACATAAAAATAAAATAAAATGGAGTATATTCATAAAAAAGTATTTTCCACATCAAATATTAATAAAATAAAAAAAATAAAAAAATGTATATATTTTTGTATTTTAGCCTAAATATATTAATAAATATATATATATATATATATATATATATATATATATATATATATATATATATATATATATATATATATATATATATATATATATATATATATATATATATATATATATATATATATATATATATATATATATATATATATATATATATATATATATATATATATATATATATATATATATATATATATATATAAACAAATAAATGCTAAAAAAATAGAAAAATGGTATAAAAATAATTTTCTATATTTTTTATATTATAAGCAAAAATAAATAAATCAGAATGAAAAAAGAAAAGTCAAAAAAATATTGAAATAAACCAAATGGGCCCAGGGGGTGTTAAAGTGAAATGAGTGTGTGAAGAGAAAATGCAAAAACAAGCCCAGCCCAGATCACTTCTTCTTCAACCTCTGAACAAAAACGCGCGCCTGTTCTTCCAATTCAAACACTTGGATTCTTTGATCTTTTGCACAAACTTCCAACATAAGAAATGTTAAGCATTGAATCACGATTCTAAATATATAAAAAACTTATCCTAACTCTCAGAAATGAGAGAGAATTTTGACATTCCCAAATCCTGACCTAAGTTTTCTTCCATTTTCAAACCTTAAATTCTCACAGCTCAGGCAAAATAAATGAAAAGTAAAAGCATGTACAGGTTCAGGGGCATGAGTAGAACATTTCTTATTCACAAACCTAAAGCTAATGATGCCTATACTAAGAGTTAGAAGTTCACAAAAATACCTGTTCAGTTGAAGTTCTATCTGGCAATGGGGAAGCTTTCAGAGCAAGATGATGGTCTGTACAGCTTGCCTGAAGTGTGGTGATGCTATTCCAATGCTTACTTTGCCTTGAGACACCTTGAATCAAGCTATGGATCTTCAACTGCAAAATGAGAAAGTGAAAATGGTGGAACTTGTTAGAGGAATTACAAATCGTGTTTTAGGTCTTGGTTAGCTTGCATTGATGCTAGGGAATGTGTTTGATGAGCTTTGGTCAAGAAATCATGCAAGGAATGAGAGATGGTGTTCAATCTGCAGGCCTTGCCCTGTTTATGCAGTTTGAGAGTGATTCTGGGAATGAGAGTGTTTGGGAGGCCAAGGGCTCGTGTTCTAGCTTGGGTTGGATGATTAGAAGGTGTCTACAATGTTTTCTTCTGTGTTCTAATGCTGAGATAAAAGTTGTTGTATGTTATGATACTTTTCTTTACACTTAAGCAAGCAAAGCCAATTTGATGTTTTAGGCAAGTAGGGGACCCTTAAACATGTTGCTAACCTTGTCTTGATCAGAGTGTTTTACTCATAATCTTGTGCCAATTAGATTTCATCTGTACTTGTTGGATTTTCAATTGGACATAAAGCTTGTTTTGCAAAAATGGCCATTTTGCTTTTTCCATAAATGGATTAAACTTGTATGTAATGCTTGAACTCAAAGAACAACACTTTAACACAATGAACATGCATTAAATTATTGAGTGTTGGATGGTTTAAGGACCTGTAATGTAGCACAAACTATGCTGACTTGAAAATGGCCTAAGTTATGTACATGTACATGACCAATTCAAAAGTGAGTTTTTGCCATATTGTGAAATTCGATTCTCTCAATTTATGAGGTTGTTTGATGAGTTCTTGGACATTTTGGAAAGATTGGAATGTGTACTACAATCCATCTTTGAAATGCAAATTGAAATTCCAAGTGGAAGTGTATGGAAAATGGCCTTGAAGTTGGGTAGAAAACCTTGCCAAAATAGGTTAAAATTTCACTAAGTTAAGAATGGTTTAGTACCCTTATTCAAAAAATTGTAACTTGAGATACAAGCCTCATTTGGGAAAACTTTGTGAATCAAAGTTGTAGATTATGAAACAAGCTACAACTTTCATGTTTTGACTTTTGTTTGAATCCAAATGAATCTTGGTGAGAAAGTGGGGCAAAGTTGGGAAAAAATTAAGGTTTTTCATAACTTAGAAAAATTCTAAGTTATGAAAAATTCTCATTTCTAACCCTAATTTGCATTTTTTGATTTCTTGGTGAACAAGTTTCATGATTTGGCATGTTTTGATGAAAAATGAATCTTGACTCTTGATTTTGACCAAAAAGTCAAAGTTTGACTTTTCAATATACAGTCAAAATTGATCAATTGACTGGGAAATTCAATTGTCAATCTTGTGTACTTGGGATATTTTGAGTTTGTTGAGCATGTCAAGACCATTCCATGGGGTCCTTGAGTCCATATGTGAGCTTGGTTTGCCATTGGATAGGTCAAACAGTCAAAAATTGCCTTTGTGCAGTCAAAACCCTAAAAATGACCATTTTGCCCTTTTGGTGATCTGATCAAATTTCTTGTGGAATTGTGATCCAAATTTGATCAAATGGTCCATATGAGTTCATAATGTTGATGTGGGTCAATTTTCATGAGATTTGACTGTCAATTGGTCACAGTTGACTTTTTCCCCAATACAGCTGATTTCTAGGTCAACTGTCCAATTGACTGGGCAAAACTTGGAATGAAGACTTGAAACTTGATATGGATAAATTTGGGAGTCCAATATGAAGCATGAAAGTCATCTTAGGCATTTTAGGTCAAAACACCTCTGTGCAAACACAAACCCTAATTTGGGTCAACAGTGCAAGGAGAAGTCTTGAGCAGATGAAACCCTAACTGGATCTTGATCTTCAAGGGCTTTGTGATGAGAAATCAGTGAGAAATGGGAGGGAAAATTTTGGGGTACAACACCTGCGCTTATAACATACAAATATACGCATATGCCATTACCTACGTCTACGTCTACATCTACACCTGCACTTATAGATCAATGTTCAAATTTTTCTAACACTGTTCAATGTGTTCAAATTCAACAAAGTTACAACGACACAACATACAATGCCATGGAATTGGTCTCTCTAAGCCAATGGTCTAAAGGAGAGAATGTCGGAAAGAGTCTTTGTAACATTTCGAGGCATACGCACATCTTACACATATTTCATACATACATTTTGTATATCCAAAGCATACATACACTATACATTTCAACATTCAATACGCATCCACTCAGGGTTCCACACATCAAACATCATACATTTTGCATATGTACAAACATTCAATACGCATGCATACACATGTATCACACAGCAAACAAACAACAATCTTACCCTCGAGTCAATCATCTAAGGGTCAATCAACAAAACACTTCTCCTGCGATCCAACCCATCATCTAAGTCTCTATGTCGTGACGCGTCCAACCCGTCACCTAAGTCTCCATGCTGTGACACGTTCAGCCAATCACCTAAGTCTTCATGCAGTGATAAGTTCCTAATAAAGTATTCCATTACCTAAGTCTCAATGCAGTAATGAACGAAACTTGGGGCATTGCCTCTAAGCCGCAATGTATTCTTAAAACTCAATACATTGCCTCTAAGCCGCAATGTATTCTCAAAACCCATTACATTTCCTCTAAGGCACAATGTATTCGCAAAACTCATTATATTGCCTCTAAGCCGCAATGTATTTGCAAAAATCATTACATTGCCTCTAAGCCGCAATGTATTTGCAAAACCCAGTACATTGCCTCTAAGTCGTAATGAATTTGCAAAACTCATTACATTGCCTTTGAGCCGCAATGTATTCGCAAAACTCATTACATTGCCTCTAAGCCGCAATGTATTCGCAAAACTCATTACATTGCCTCTAAGCCGCAATGTATTTGCAAAACTCAGTGCATTGCTCTAAGCTACAATGTAATCGTAAAACTCATTACATTTCCTCTAAGTCGCAATGTATTCATAAAACTCTATACATTTCCTCTAAGCCTCAATGTACTCTCTCAGCTTGCTATGTTGCCTCTAAGCTTAAACGTATTTGCAACTCTCGATCATCGCCTCAGACTTCATGCAGCGATGCTCAAAAAAATATAGCTTATCACCTCAGACTTCACGCAGCAATTTGTGAACCTAACCCATTGCCTCAGACTTCATGCAACAATGTGTCCCAAGCTCCGGACCATTGCCTCAGGCTTCATGCAGCGATGCTCGAAAACCAAAATCTAGCATATTGCCTCAGACTTCATGCAGCGATTTGCGAACTTAACCCATTGCCTCAGACTTCATGCAGCAATGTGTTTCTTTATTCCGTGACACCGACCATCATCTCATACTGCATGTAACAATGCTCATACAAATTTAGCTTATCGCCTCAGACTTCATGTAGTGATTCATAAACCTAACCCATTGCCTCAGACTTCATGCAGAAATGTGTTTCTTTATCCCACGCTCCAGACCATCGCCTCGGACTTCATGAAGCGATGTTCAAAAACCAAAATTTAGCTCATTACCTTAGACTTCATGCAACAATGTGTTTCTCTATTCCAACACAGACTATCACCTCAGACTTCATGCAGGGATGCTCGAAAAATACAAAACCCAGCCTATCGCCTCAGACTTCACACAGCAATTTGAGAACCAAGCCCATTACCTCAGACTTCATGCATCAATGTGTTTCTTAATTCCGCGACACAGATCATCACCTCAGACTTCAGGAAGTGATGCTCGAAACCAAAATCTAGCTTATCGCCTCAGACTTCAGGCAGTGATGCTCGACACCAAAATCTAGCTTATCGCCTCAGACTTCACGCAGCGATTTGCGAACATAACTCATTGCCTAAGTCTTCATGCAGCAATGTGTTTCTTTATTCTATAACACATACCATCGCCTCAGACTTCATGCAAAAATGATCGAGAATCAAATTTAGTTTATCACCTCAGACGTCACGCAGCGATTTACAAATTTAAGTTCATTGCCTAAGACTTCATGCAGCAATGCGTTTCTTTATGCTGCGATGCTTGAAAGAAGACAAAACTCTAGCCTATCGCCTCAGACTTCATGCTGCGATGCTTGAAAGAAGACAAAACTCTAGCCTATCACCTCAGACGTCATGCAGCGATTCACGAACATAACCTATGGCCTTAGTCTTCAAAGCAGCCATGTGTGATCGGTGGAAATAGAACTGACTGTTTTGAAATGCTGGTTCGCGAAATGTCGCGGTAAGCAAGAGTCGCCATCGTCTTTTATTTTCTCCAACAAGGAAAGGACAAAAGCACAGCAAAATTCCTTTTCGAGATGTTTCTCGGTTCGGGAGGTAGATTATAGAAAGGGAAGGTGTTAGCACCCTTTCTATCAGTGGTTATCCACGGGCTCTTAGGTACTTGCTCACTATGTTTTCAAAAAGTTTTGCTTTTCTTGTGTTCATGGGTTTTGAAAAAGTTTGTTTGAAAACTTCGATTTAACTCTTGTATCTGTCCTCAAGAGTGTATGAAGTGTTGTTTGAAAACTCTTGTCAGAAAAGTGTGAGTGCGAAAAGTATTTTTGTTTTGAAAGAGAAAGTATCTAAGAACCTCTACCTACTCAAAAGAAATTAAGTTGTGTAAATGTCCTTTAGACAGTACTATCCCATTATTGAGAAGTAGGTAGCACCGTCGTTGGAGTTTTTCGGGTCAATTCGATTATAGGGACATGTGGTCAGCAAAGCAATAGTATGACGCCTTAGCGGTAACCCTAATGTCTTAGATCTTTTTTATCCGAGGCAACCGTTTCAAGGCAACTTTTTGATCTTTAGACAGGAGGGCGACCTCTAAAACACCCTATACTTAATGACCACGTTGAGGCAACCAAGTGAGGCGTACCCTAGGAGTGGCATGTACGAGTGTGTCAGGATTCAGTTAAGTTATCTTTGCACATGTTATGGTGAGCTACGGGTTGATTTTAATTTCAGAGATAAGTCTTGTCATGCATAGCCTAATTAACATACATCTAGCAGTTTAATAGTTGCGGGAAGTAAATCTACGCTATTACAAGGCGTCGGGTATTTACATCGCCAAAAACAAACCCTTGAAAAGTAAATGCGAAAAATTAAAGAAAGTGATAAAAAGTCCTAATTAAAGCTATTACATCCTCGGAACAATTACATAATATGGATCAAAAATTATATGCGCGAAAGAAAATTGAATCGGAGAAGTCCTTAGGGTTTTGACTCTTTTTTGAGAAAGAAAGAGGTTTTGGTTGTTTATGAATTAAATTAAATTAAACCTAAAACTAATTAATAAAAAGAAATATTTTTGGTTCTTTAATGTCTCAAGGAAGTAAATAAAAAATAGTCAAAAGTTAGTAAAACCCTAATTCTATGTTGATTTTAAATTATTGTGAAAATAATTAAAGTTAACCTAATTAAAGAACTAAATTAATCATGTTAGTGTTTATTTACAAAATAACTAATTAAATTTAATAAAATAAAAATATTATATTTTTAGTTTTCTGATTTTTATTATGAAAAAATTAATTTGGTTAGTAAAAATAATAATTATAATTATTAATAATAAAACAATTAAATGAAAGAAATAAAAATATGAAAGAAAAGAAAGAATGAACCCAGGGGGGTGTTGGCCCAAAGAGGAGGTTGATTTGGAAATCTGAAGGCCCAACAATTCCAGCCACGTTTGACTTTTCTGGATTGTCCATGCATGTGTTGACTGGGAGTATGATGGTCTTCCACTCAGGACCATTAGATTTGAATTTGAAGCCATCTGGCGTGCTGAGATGTGAAGCACATGGTGGGGCATCACTTTGGAATCTGCATGTGATTAGATGAAGAAAAATAGGATAAACGTTTTGGGGGGGACCTGGGATTCGAACCCACGTCCCAGAGATCACATACTAGCGCGCTTGCCACTCAGCCAGGTCGTTCTAATTGATTTTATAATGGCAAGCAATTAATATATTAATAAACTAAATAATATGCAGTAAAACAAAAATAAGCGCGCGCCTTTTTAAACTAGCCAATGATATGCCAACACCTCATCATCTTCTTCGCTGGTACCTGTAAAAACATAATCAATTAGCGGGGGTTTTTAACCCCCACTATATGCTACGAGGAAAAATAGCGATTAGCAGCATGGTAGACATAAATATTTCGCGAGGGGTCCTTTGTGTTTGTCTTGGTTCAACGATTCCAACCATGTGTATCACTGGTCCTAATTTTTCTTGGTTCATAAAGCCCTAATTCAAAGCTTGGAAACCCTAGAAAATCGTTCATGGCATTCTTCGATTCAGTGCATTATAATTCAATTCAATTATACCATTAGCTTCGTATGGTCCCTATCAACACAAACCAATCACAAAAATATGTTGAATATGCATGAATCAAGATATACGATTATGGATCAAAAAGCCAAACCGTGAAACTGTCTAGGACGATTCTTTGAGCTTTAAGGCTTGAATTTGATTGCCAAACACTCCTGGGAACTCCTGCAAGGTGTTAGAATCAACAAATTTCCTTGACTTGGCCTGGAATGTAAAAATCAGTTTTGAGTTTTTCTTGAAATTTCTCAATATGCTATGGCTTTTTTCTGCAGCTTTTTCACGTCCATGAGATTAGGATTTGCTTGCATATATATAGAGGAATGAAATCAGGTCAAAAACTTGAGCAAAAATCCATTGAATTGATGATTGAATCTTTGATTGGAAATCAAATATTTTTGAATCTTCATGATTGGAAAATGTTGCCAATTTTGGATTTTTTGTATCTTTGACTTTGAGCACGAAATTGCCAGCATATCTTGACCACATTTGCTTCACAAATTGATTGAAAAAATCAAATCTTGTATTTTCCTACAATTTAAATTAATTGAATGAATTAATATTAATTAAAAATCCAATTAATCAATAAAAATAAGAAAATAAATTCAATTAATCTTGATAGGTCGTGCATAGGCCATGGATGAAGTTTCAAGAAGAGATTTGAGGCCCATTAGCAAAAATGAGGTGTTTTGAGCAAAGTTGACTTTTGCAAATTCATAAAAATTTCCCAACTTCTCCAATGCACAACTTGCTCAATTTTGATCATACGAACATGTTCTTGGACATTTTGGAAATCTATTGAAGTCCTTTAACCAATGCCTTTGGTCCCATGTCATTTGGATTTACCAATCTCAAGTTATGGCCTTTGACTCAAAGTGTACTTTTGTTGACTTTTGAAATTGACCTATAATGTAGAAATTGATAACTTCTTGTGAGAGCATTTCTTGGACTTGGAGTGTAAAGATAGATTGTAGGAAATTGCATCCCCTTCAAAATGAGAATTGAATGGAATTTTTCTGAAAAACCATGAAAAAGTTATGCCTTAGTCAAGATACAGTTGACTTTTCTACCGTCCAAAAATAGTAACTTTTTGCATCTTGATGATTTTTGAGCTATCCTTGTGGAATCATGATAAAGACTTGATAAAATTATTATTGTGGACTCAAAATAAGATGTTGACCAGTAATCTTTGGCATAGTGACCAAAGTTCTTGCAACAATAACACTGAGCATTCTTCTTGTCAGACTTCTCCTTTCCCTTTTGGACATACTTTTGCCTATCAGAGTTTGAAGCTTCTGACCTTTGACCATCATTAGTTTTCTTCCTAGCTTCTGACTAAGTCTGCTTCTGATACTTCTTACCAGAAGTTACTTTCAGAGCCTGCTGCTCTACTTCCCTCTCAGAAGTTCTCGCAGTCATACGCAACTCATGCGCCTCTAGACTACTTTGCAGCTCTTCAACTCTCATGGTGCTCAGATATTTGGAATGTTCAATTAGTACTACAATATAATCAAACTGGGAAGTTAAAGATCTCAAGATCTTCTCAATGATTACTTGTTCATAAAGATTTTCTCCATGAGATTTCATCTCATTAGTGATCAGAATCACTCTAGAGATGTACTCAGAAACCTTCTCGTTGTCCTTCATGTTGAGATTCTCATATTGCTTTCTGAGAGACTGAAGATTCACCTTCTTCACTGATGCGTCACCACCGTAACATTTGACCAGTGTGTCCCACGCAACCTTCGCTGTTTCAGAGTCAGCAATCTTCTCAAACACGTTCGCATCCACACATTGATGGATGTAGAACAACGTCTTCTGATCTTTCTTCCTTAGCGTCCTCTGTGTTATCTTTTGTGCCTATGTTGCGTCTGCTTCTAACAGATCATAGTCATCGGTGATAAGATCTAATACATCTTGGGAACCAAACAACACGCACATTTGGATCTTCCAACGATTTTAGTTTTTGCAATCAAATACTGGAAGCTTGGAATGGATATTGTCGCCGTTTCCGTTCATCTTCTACCTTGTGCAAATTTATGCAGAAACTCATTAAAGTTGTGTTTCCCAAATCCCCAGAATCAGAAACAACGATTACAACACTCCATTGTTCTCTCGTGTTTCCCGTGTTTTTCGTGAATTTCTAACCGGAGCTCTGATACCCATTGTTGGTGCACAAAGGAGAGATGAAAGACAAAATAAATATATTTAATGACGGCTACAAAAATAAGAAATAATGATTTACAATGAATTACATTAACCTATTTCACTAGGCTATTTATACACAAAATAAAATCTTAAATATCCTCTAACAAAGATATAAAAAGATCTAAAAATATATTCTTAAAATATAAATTAGTATCTAAAAAATATTTCTAAATTAATTCCTAAAATATAAATTAATTCTAATATATAATATCACCATTAAATTATTAAAAAATAATAATTTATAATAATATGA
Source organism: Vicia faba (assembly GCA_948472305.1). Lineage (NCBI taxonomy): Eukaryota > Viridiplantae > Streptophyta > Magnoliopsida > Fabales > Fabaceae > Vicia > Vicia faba. The sequence continues at coordinate 1,453,528,595 of OX451739.1, forward strand.
ATTCCATTTTTATAATGATTCAACTTCGATCGGATTTAATTTTTAATATATCTAAAATATTTGAGTTTAATTGAATTAATTATATAATATTTAAATTAAATAATTGGATTAATCCGACAACCTACCTGATCTAATCTATTTGTTTAAAAAGACACTAAATTAGTCAACTTCTATTAGAAGGTTCAAATTTATTTTCCCATATGGAGTATAAAAAAGTACTCTTGAATTTTCTTATGGAAAGGATGAAATTGACTTTACTACTATCATTTCAAATAACCTCTTTTTTATTTCCAAGAAACATTTTTTTATGAATGATATTTTTCCAATGAATTTTTTTTAACTAACTAAAAAAATTGACTAAAATTAAATCATTGAATAAAAAATTATAAATAAATGAAATCACATACCATTCTTAATAACTGCATTTTCTTTCTTGTTTAAAATCATAAATAGACCAGTAATATTTCCAATAGAGTTCCGGAATAAACAACCACATTCGAGTTTGAAATTTCTAGAATGAAAAGGAACCACAAGATTCATTTTTCTCTTTTTTTTAGTCAACACAACATTAATGCATTGACTAAAATGTGGTTCTACATATAGACGTGTAGAATAGGAGACTTCAAACTTTGGATCATAGGAGCACCATGTGAATATAGTTGTTTGTTGAAGATTGAGATTCAACGTTGGAATTAATTTGATTGGACATTTTCCAATTAACAAAAATTGAAGAGTAAATAACCCATAACCTATATGTAAAAAATTAGAGAGTAAAGAATGTATGTAATGGTGCGATCCCGACTTTTTAGAAGTCTGAGGTAAATAAAATAAATAGATTTTTAATAAAAAATGACTTTTTATTTATTTTAAAAATAAAGAAAATTTTCGAAAACAAAATTAAAAATATAAAATCTTGATTGTTTTTAACAATAAAAAGAATTTTAATATGGATAAAAAATCATATGCAAATCATTAAAAAATTCAGATTTATAATATACTTAAATGAATTAGAAATAAGAATCTTTTAAAATTTTTAATTGCTCTAATTTCTAAATAACCACCATCATTTAAAAGAAAGAAACATGTTATTTTCTCTTATTTTAATATGCAAAATCAAATTATACGACTAAGAAATATATGAGTAGGTCTAAATAATTTTCTTGTGTTAATACACAAGTTTATCTAATTCATTAAAATTTTATTTGTATAATTAAAAAAATAATAAATCAAAACACAAAAAATAATAAATTTGATTTTCATCATAAAAATTTATTAATAAATGAGTTAATTGTAAGATAATTTTTTAAATATTTAATTGTAATATATAAATAGTCTCTAAAAATATATGTTAAAATAAATTAAAATAATAAGAGTTATAATAATTAATCATCAAAAATAAAATTTGATTTAAAATTTCATTATAAATTTTAATTAACTATATAAAAATTATTTTATAATTAGTATTTGGAAAATGCTCAATGTCAAAAAAAATTAAATTAGGAATTCATCGTGAAACTTGTTAAATTGTAATTCATAGTGTCGAAACTATGTGTGTCGAAGAGATTAGATTTGTTTTAGATTTAAATAAATTTGATTTAGATCTAAAATAGAATAGATTTGATTTAGTACCAAAATAGGTATTTTGGACTTTTATAGTTTTGGGCTTATGGTGCATGCTGAATCTATAAATAGAGGGAGTAACTCTTAATTTTGTAATCAAGTCAATTAAGTTGTATTCACAAAATTTGCAGTTGCAAGTGAGTAATAAAGTTTTCTACAGTTTGTAGGCAGAGAAACTCTGCAGAAAATAATTGTCTTCTTTCTTTTCTTGACTTTCTCATAATTCAGTGTCATTGTGTAGAAATTCATCATAGATATTTGGTAGATTTCCAACATCTGGTATCAAGAACTCGGTTTCGATTCAAGGGAAGTATCAATCAAGAACGATTGAGGAAGAAAACGAATTCACGATGGCGAATTATGGGAATGCAAATTATCCAGCAACCTTACGAATTCTGAAAGTATATAACTATGTGAATTGGTGTAAACAGCTGAAAGTTTTGTTCAGGTGTCAAGGGCTTTGAGGTCTTGTAAAATGGATTCGAAGCGCTTGGAGAAAATGCATCAGAAGAAGAAAAGAAGAAACACACAGAAATTGAGAAGCTGAGTTATAAAGCACTATTTATAATTCATCAATGTGTGAGTCCAGAAAACTTTGAAAAAGTGAGTTATTCAGAATATGCAAAAGAAGCTTGAGATGTTCTTGAGAAGTCCTTTGGTGGTGCATAAAAGATGAAAGAAGTGAAGTTACAAACTCACAAGAGAACGTATGAATTGCTTTAGATGGAAGATAGTGAAAGCATATATGATTTCTTCACTAGAGTTACAAAACTAGTGAATCAAATCAAGGCATGTGGAGAAACATTAACAACAAGAGTTGTTGTTTCGAAGATATTGAGATCTTTGGCTCCTAAGTTCGACCATGTGGTGGTGGCTATAGAATAGGGGAAAGACTTGTCGAAATTGACAAAGTAAGAGCTTCAAGGGACGCTTGAATCTCATGAACAAAGAATGAATGAAAGAGTTGCAGGCAAGTCGAAGAGTGATGTGGCTTTGCAGACACATTCAACAAAAAAAACCAAAGGAAAAGGAAAGTGGTTCGATAGAGGTAGAGGCGGCTACAACAAATCGAATGGTAGAGGAAACCAAAATGAAGGAAATGTGTCGAATCAAAGAAGACCATACCAAGGCAACCAAAGAGGTGGTGTTGCAAATAGAGGAAGAGGTGTTGGTCGAAAACCTGATAAGAGTCACATTCAATGTTACAATTGTCATAAGTATGGCCACTATTCGAGTGATTGTCCAGAAAAATGAAAGAATCAAGAAAGTGATGCAAAGTTTGCAAAACATGAAGAAGAAGAAGAGATGATGTTGATGGTCACAACAGGAGATGAAGATAGATTCAAGGACCAATGGTACTTGGATTCAGGATGCTCATCACATATGTCTGGAAGGAAAGACTGGTTTGTCAACATAAAGCCCTCAATGAAAAATATGGTAAAATTTGCAAATGACAATACCCTAGCAACTGAAGGTATTGGTGATGTCATGATTATGAGAAAAGATGGAAAGAGGTCAGTAATTTCCAATATGTTGTATATACCAGGCATGAAGAGCAATTTACTCAGTATATGGCAGTTGGTCGAAAAGAATTATAAAGGTTTGATAGAAGATAAGATGATGAGAGTCGTCGACGCAAATAGAAGATTAATCTTGAAGGCTCATATGTCTCAGAATCGAGCCTTCAAGATCTAATTAAATGTGATGGAGAACAAGTGCCTTTCGAGTGCAGCTAGCAAAGATGAATGGATATGACATTATAGACTAGGCCATATCAACTTCAGAGACATCTGAGATTTGAAGAGAAGAAATATGGTTTCAGGATTGCCAGAAATCGACATTTCAAACGAGGTATGTGAGGAATGTGTGCATGCGAAGCAACATAAGAATAGCTTCAACAAGGATGTAGGAAGCAGGTTGAAGGCTATTCTTGAAGTCATAAACTCTGATGTATGTGGACCAATCCAGGTGGATTAGATGGGAGGTAACAAATACTTTGTTATATTCATATACGATTTCAGTAGAAAGTTGTGGACTTACCTGATCAAGAAGAAAAGTGAAGTGATCGAGTTATTTGCCAAGTTCAAGTTTATGGTCGAAAGACAAAGTGGTAAAAAACTCAAAGTTTTGAGAACTAATGGTGGTGGAGAGTATGTGTCGAAAGACTTAGATAGGTTATGTGAAAAGGAAGGGATTATGCATGAGGTGGTGTCACCCTATACTCCACAGCATAATGGAACTGCAGAAAGGAAGAATCGAACCATCATGAATATGGTGAGAAATATGCTGAAAGACAAGAATTTGTTAGAACATACTTTAGTTCTACATCCCAGTAAGAGTTTTGATGATAACAAACACATGATAATAAAGAACAAATATGCTCGCTAATAAAAGTATCGTTTCATGCAGGAAGTTATGATGTGAAAAAGATGTTCTGATGCAATTGGAAGTTCAGCCAGAACATCACCAGAAGTTCTGATTATGCGAGCACAGAAGTTGAGAGGACAATGAAAGATTCAGACACATCAAATATGCATGACACGCTTATATGAAGAAGTTCTGATTGAACTTATGAATGCACCAGCGCTGAAATAGGACCTCTGATATTCTGATCTGCAAAGTTCTGATAGAAGCTGTAAAGGACTCTCAACGGTAACATCCATCCTCTGATGTGAGAAGCTCTGAAGCGTTACAAACTCTCAATGCAATATCATGAGTAACGGCTACAAGCAGACAAAGATCTTCTGGTTTGGAAAGTCATTAACTCACGTTATGGACATACCAAAAGTATCTTCTCATGCATGGCATATATAAAGAACACATAAAGAAGAATTACGTGGAATGAAGAACTACGCACAAAACGTGAAAAGTCAGTAAAGATGCAAACAATCTTCATCATCAACATTCAATATTAAACTGTGTAAAACATCACAAGTTGTGATACTGTTTTTGTAAAGAAAAACATACTGTACACATTTATTCAATTATCTGTTTAGTGAATTTCCTTGAGAAAATCGGGTTGTGGTTTTGGACTCAAGAAGACTTTAACAGTTATTAAAGTAGAATTGTAATCAAGGTTTGATTAGTGGGTTAAGTCCTCTTTTGAGAAAGGCGAAATCACCTTGGCGGGTGGACTCGAGTAGTTTGGGATCAAACGAACCAGGATAAAAATATCGTGTCTACTGCATTTTTGGTTTCAAGTTTCCAATTCACCCCCCCCCCCCCCCCCCCCCCCCTCTTGTCTTTTTCACTTCTTCAATTGAATGGGGAATATTTTGACTCATAATCAGAAGATCGTCAGGGAAGTATTTTATTTTATCGTTAGCTGAGTATTATACTCAGGGGGGAGCCTTTTAATTATTGTTCTTTATATTCCATCAAAATATACTAGTGTTTGTCATCATCAAAAAGGGGGAGATTGTTAGAATATAATTTAGTTCTACATCCTAGTAAGAGTTTTGATGATAACAAACACACGATAATAAAGAACAAATATGCTCGCTAATAAAAGTATTGTTTCATGCAGGAAGTTATGATGTGAAAAAGATGTTTTGATACAATTGGAAGTTCAGTCGGAACATCACCAGAAGTTCTGATTATGCAAGCACAGAAGTTGAGAGGATAATGAAAGATTCAGAGGCATCAAATATGCATGACACGCTTATATGAAGAAGTTCTGATTGAACTTCTGAATGCACCAGCGCTGAAATAGGACCTCTGATATTCTGATCTGCAAAGTTCTGATAGAAGCTGTAAAGGACTCTCAACGGTAACATCCATCCTCTGATGTGAGAAGCTCTGAAGCGTTACAAACTCTCAATGCAATATCATGAGTAACGGCTACAAGCAGACAAAGATCTCCTGGTTTGGAAAGTCATTAACTCACGTTATGGACATACCAAAAGTATCTTCTCATGAATGGCATATATAAAGCACACATAAACAAGAATTACGTGGAATGAAGAACTACGCACAAAACATGAAAAGTCAGTAAAGCTGCAAACAATCTTCATCATCAACATTCAATATTAAACTGTGTAAAACATCACAAGTTATGATACTGTTTTTGTAAAGAAAAATATACTGTACACATTTTTTCAATTATCTGTTTAGTGAATTTCCTTGAGAAAACCGGGTTGTGGTTTTGGACTCAAGAAGACTTTAACAGTTGTTAAAGTAGAATTGTAATCAAGGTTTGATTAGTGAATTAAGTCCTTGTTGGAGAGAGGCGAAATCACCTTGGCGGGTGGACTGAAGTAGTTTGAGATCAAATGAACCAGGATAAAAATGTCGTGTCTACTGCGCTTTTGATTTCAAGTTTTCAATTCAACCCCCCTTCTTATGTTTTTCACTTCTTCAATTGGTATCAGAGCACCTGTATCTGGGTGCAAACACTTAACCGTGTCAGATAAAGATCCAAGGGGGAAAAACACTATGATGGGAACAAGTCAGAACATCAGCAACAGCCCTCCAATATTTGACGGTGAAAATTTTGACTATTGGAAGGATATGATCAGAAGTTTCTTCCTAACCTATGATGCTGACCTCTGGGATATGGTAACTAATGGATACATACATCCTGTTGATTAAAGCAGTCAGAAGATTGACAGAAAAAGGATGACAGATCATCAAAAGCAAGACTTCAGAAATCATCATAAGGCCAAAACGATTCTCTTGAGTGCCATCTCATATTCAGAGTATGAGAAGAACACAAACGGAGAAAAAGCTAAGAACATGTTTGATTCTCTGAAAATGACGCATGAAGGCAACATGCAAGTAAAAGAAACCAAAGCCCTTGCGCTCATTTAGAAGTATGAAGCCTTCAGAGTGGAAGAAGACGAAACCATTGAAACAATGTTCTCTAGATTCCAAACTCTGGTGGCGGGGCTAAAAGTGCTGGACAAAGGGTACTCAACTACTGGTCATGTAAAGGAGATCATCAGAAGTTTACCAAAACAATGGAGACCAATGGTTACAGCTCTCAAACTGGCAAAAGATCTGAACATAATATCTCTAGAAGAACTTGTCATCTCCCTCAGAAGTCATGAGATAGAGTTAGAAGATGATGAGCCTCAAAAGCAATGTAAGTCTCTCGCTCTTAAATCTAACAAATATGAAACCAAAATTTTGTAGGCAAAAGCAGAAGCAGAAAACTCTGGAGAATCCTCATCAGAAGAAGAAGAACTGTTATTTCTATCCAAAAGTATCAATCAGTTGTGGAAGCACAGGCTGAAGAATTTCAGAAACTCCAGAAGAATAGGAAATGACTCTGAACAATCCTCTGGATACAGAAAATCAAGTAACAGAATCATTACCTGCTATGAATGCAATAAACAAGGTCACTACAAAAGTGAGTGTCCAAGGCTTCAGAAGGAGAAACATAAAAGGAAGTTCGTTAAGGAGAAGAAGAAAAGCCTCATGGCAACATGGGATGATGCGGACACCTCTGAAGCTGACTCAGAGTCAGATGATGAAAGAGCAAATGTAGCTCTCATGGCAAACATGTAAGAAGAAAGTGAAGCTTCTGGTTCAGACTCAGAATCAGACACTGAAGAGGTATTTTCTGACTTCATTGTTAATTTTACTAAAGCTGAACTAGGAGAAAGTCTGAGTGAGATTCTGGAAAGGTACCAGCAGCTCAGAGTCAAATTCAAGAACCTGAAAGAGGATCTTGTTTGACTCTGAAGAAACTGAGAGTCTGAGATTAGAAAACTCTAATTTAAAAGAAAAGATTTCAAAACTAGAAAATGATTTGCAAAACTCTCAGAAGGAAATAATCTCAGAGGATCCCAGCAATGTTGATAATATCATAAAGGGATATGATCAAAGCTTTCAGAAGTTCCTTGCTAACAACATAGATAGAAGCAAAATGGCTTCAATGATCTATGGAGTCAGCAGGAATGGCAGAATAGGTATAAGATACAAAGGCAAAAAATCCCAACCTAAGAAAGTTAAGGTTTTAGTTATCAAACGCACTTCTCTCTATTCTCACTTCACCACTGGGAAAACACATGATATAAAACATGCTGGTAAGGCGTTTTATACTAAACCAAAATTCAAATAGAATTTTGGAAACTCTAACAGTCATGAACCCAGAAAGATATGGGTACCAAAAGACAAAATCATCTATGTTGTAGATATTTTTAACAGCAAGGTTGAAACTCCAGCATTAACACCTGGACTCTGGATGCTCTCTACACATGGAGGAAAGAAAGCATATGTTCCAAAGCTTGGAATTTAAAAGATTCGCAGGTTTCAGAGGCAATCAGAAATAGAAGATTATTGGCTCTGAAACTATTTGAAACAGGAATGGAAATACAGCATCAGAAGCTCTCTAAAGAATCTCAGATGTATTCAGAAGAGGATGTCACATTGTTTCAAGCACTTATGTCAGAGCAAGCCAATCAGAGTCTTTACCACTTTTTGATTCTTGACAAAAAGGGGGAGAATGGAGAATATTTGGACTCATAATCAGAAGATCGTCAGGGAAGTATTTTATTTTCTCGTTAGCCTAGTATTATACTCAGGGGGAGCCTTTTAATTATTGTTCTTTATATTCCATCAAAATATACTAGTTTTTGTCATCATCAAAAAGGGGGAGATTGTTAGAACATAATTTAGTTCTACATCCCAGTAAGAGTTTTGATGATAACAAACACATGATAATAAAGAACAAATATGCTCGCTAAAAAAAGTATCATTTCATGCAGGAAGTTATGATGTGAAAAAGATGTTCTGATGCAATTGTAAGTTCAACCAGAACATCACCAGAAGTTTTGATTATGCGAGCACAGAAGTTGAGAGGACAATGAAAGATTCAGACGCATCAAATATGCATGACATGCTTATATGAAGAAGTTCTGATTGAACTTCTGAATGCACCAATGTTGAAATAGGACCACTGATATTATGATCTGCAAAGTTCTGATAGAAGCTGTAAAGGACTCTCAACGGTAACATCCATCCTCTGATGTGAGAAGCTCTAAAGCCTTACAAACTATCAATGCAATATCATGAGTAACGGCTACAAGCAGACAAAGATCTCCTGGTTTGGAAAGTCATTAACTCACGTTATGGACATACCAAAAGTATCTTCTCATGCATGGAATATATAAAGCACACATAAAGAAGAATTACGTGGAATGAAGAACTACGCACAAAACGTGAAAAGTCAGTAAAGCTGCAAACAATCTTCATCATCAACATTCAATATTAAACTGTGTAAAACATCACAAGTTGTGATACTGTTTTTGTAAAGTAAAACATACTGTACACATTTTTTTAATTATCTGTTTAGTGAATTTCCTTGAGAAAACCGGGTTGTGGTTATGGACTCAAGAAGACTTTAACAGTTGTTAAAGTAGAATTGTAATCAAGGTTTAATTAGTGAATTAAGTCCTCGTTGGAGAGAGATGAAATCCCCTTGGCGGGTGGACTGGAGTAGTTTGAGATCAAACGAACCAGGATAAAAATATCGTGTTTACTGCGCTTTTGATTTTAAGTTTTCAATTCAACCCTCCCCCCTTCTTGTGTTTTTCACTTCTTCAATTGGTATCAGAGCACCTGGATCTGGGTGCAAACACTTAACCATGGCAGATAAAGATCCAAGGGGGTAAAACACTATGATGGGAACTAGTCAGAACATCAGCAGCAACCCTCCAATATTTGACGGTGAAAATTTTGACTATTGGAAGGATATGATCAGAAGTTTCTTCCTAGCCTATGATGCTGACCTCTGGGATATGGTAACTGATGGATACATACATCCTGTTGATGAAAGCGGTCAGAAGATTGACAGAAAAAGGATGACAGATCATCAAAATCAAGACTTCAGAAATCATCACAAGGCCAGAACGATTCTCCTGAGTGCCATCTCATATTCATAGTATGAGAAGATCACAAACAGAGAAACAACTAAGAACATGTTTGATTCTCTGAGAATGACGCATGAAGGCAACATGCAAGTAAAAGAAACCAAAGCCCTTGCGCTCATTCAGAAGTATGAAGCCTTCAGAATGGAAGAAGACGAAACCATTGAAACAATGTTCTCTAGATTCCAAACTCTGGTGGCGGGGCTAAAAGTGTTGGACAAAGGGTACTCAATTGCTGATCATGTAAAGAAGATCATCAGAAGTTTACCAAAACAATGGAGACAAATGGTTACAGCTCTCAAACTGGAAAAAGATCTGAACATAATATCTCTAGAAGAACTTGTCAGCTCCCTCAGAAGTCATGAGATAGAGTTAGAAGATGATGAGCCTCAGAAGCAATGTAAGTCTCTCGCTCTGAAATCTAACAAATATGAAACCAGAGTTTTGCAGGCAGAAGCAGAAGCAGAAAACTCTGGAGAATCCTCATCAAAAGAAGAAGAACTTTTATTTCTATCCAGAAGTATCAATCAGCCGTGGAAGCACAGGCAGAAGAATTTCAGAAACTCCAGAAGAACAGGAAATGACTCTGAAAAATCCTCTGGATACAGAAAATCAAGTAACAGAATCATTACCTGCTATGAATGTAATAAACAAGGTCACTACAAAAGTGAGTGTCCAAGGCTTCAGAAGAAGAAACATAAAAGGAAGTTCATTAAGGAGAAGAAGAAAAGCCTCATGGCAACATGGGATGATTCAGACACCTCTGAAGCTGACTCAGAGTCAGATGATGAAAGAGAAAATATAACTCTCATGGAAAACATGTCAGAAGAAAGTGAAGCTTCTGGTTCAGACTTAGAATCAGACACTGAAGAGGTATTTTCTGACTTCACTGTTAATTTTACTAAATCTGAACTAGGAGAAAGTCTGAGTGAGATTCTGGAAAGGTATCAGCAGCTCAGAGTCAAATTCAAGAACCTGAAAAAGGATCTTGTTTCTGACTCTGAAGAAACTGAGAGTCTGAGATTAGAAAACTGAGTTAAAAGAAAAGATTTCAAAACTATAAAATGATTTGCAAAACTCTCAGAAGGAAATAATCTCAGAGGATCCCAACAATACTGATAAGATCATAAAGGGATATGATCAAAGCTTTCAGAAGTTCCTTGCTAACAACATAGATAGAAGAAAAATGGCTTCAATGATCTATGGAGTCAGCAGGAATGGCAGAATAGGTATAAGATACAAAGGCAAAGAATCCCAACCTAAGAAAGTTAAGGATTTGGTTATCAAACTCACTTCTCTCTATTCTCACTTCACCACTGGGCAAACACATGATATAAAACATGCTGGTAAGGCGTTCTATATTAAACCAAAATTCAAACAGAATTTTGGAAACTCTAACAGTCATGGACCCAGAAAGATATGGGTACCAAAAGACAAAATCATCTATGTTGCAGATATTTTTAACAGCAAGGTTGAAACTCCAGCATTAACACCTGGACTCTGGATGCTCTCTACACATGGAGGAAAGAAAGCATATGTTCCAAAGCTTGGAATTTAAAAGATTCGCATGTTTCAGAGGCAATCAGAAATAGAAGATTACTGGCTCTAAAACTATTTGAAACAGGAATGGAAATACAACATCAGAAGCTCTCTAAAGAATTTCAGATGTATTCAGAAGAGGATGTCACACTGTTTCAAGCACTTCTGTCAGAGCAAGCCAATCAGAGTCTTTACCACTTTTTGATTCTTGACAAAAAGGGAGAGAATGGAGAATATTTTGACTCATAATCAGAAGATCGTCAGGGAAGTATTTTATTTTCTCGTTAGCCGAGTATTATACTCAGGGGGAGCCTTTTAATTATTGTTCTTTATATTCATCAAAATATACTAATTTTTGTCATCATCAAAAAGGGAGAGATTGTTAGAACATAATTTAGTTCTACATCCCAGTAAGAGTTTTGATGATAACAAACACATGATAATAAAGAATAAATATGCTCGCTAATAAAAGTATCATTTCATGCAGGAAGTTCTGATGTGAAAAAGATGTTCTGATGCAATTGGAAGTTCATCCAAAACATCACCAGAAGTTATGATTATGCGAGCACAGAAGTTGAGAGGACAATGAAAGATTCGGACGCATCAAATATGCATGACACGCTTATATGAAGAAGTTCTGATTGAACTTATGAATGCACCAGCGCTGAAATAGGACCTCTGATATTCTGATCTCCAAAGTTCTGATAGAAGCTGTAAAGGACTCTCAACGGTAACATCCATCCTCTGATGTGAGAAGCTCTGAAGCGTTACAAACTCTCAATGCAATATCATGAGTAACAGATACAAGTAGACAAAGATCTCCTGGTTTGGAAAGTCATTAACTCACGTTATGGACATACCAAAAGTATCTTCTCATGCATGGCATATATAAAGCACACATAAAGAAGAATTACGTGGAATGAAGAACTACGCACAAAACGTGAAAAGTCAGTAAAGCTGCAAACAATCTTCATCATCAACATTCAATATTAAATTGTGTAAAACATCACAAGTTGTGATACTGTTTTTGTAAAGAAAAACATACTGTACACATTTATTCAATTATCTATTTAGTGATTTTCCTTGAGAAAACCGGGTTGTGGTTTTGGAATCAAGAAGACTTTAACAATTGTTAAAGTAGAATTGTAATCAAGGTTTGATTAGTGAATTAAGTCCTCGTTGGAGAGAGGCGAAATCACCTTAGAGGATGGACTGGAGTAGTTTGAGATCAAACGAACCAGGATAAAAATATCGTGTCTACTGCATTTTTGATTTCAAGTTTTCAATTCACCCCCCCCCCCCTCTTGTGTTTTTCACTTCTTCAGAATTTACCTAAAGAGTTTTGGGGTGAAGATGTTTCGACTGCAACATATATTTTAAATAGATGTCTTACGAAGAAGCTAGAAGGAATTACTCCAGAAGAATGTTGGTCTGGTGTGAAGCCTAGCTTGAGTCATCTGAAGGTATTTGGATATATTGCACATAGATACGTGCCAGATCAGTTGAGAAGAAAACTTGATGATAAGTTAAGTCAAATGATTCTAGTTGGATATCATTCGACAGGAGGCTATAAGTTGTTCGATCCAGTGAAAAAGAAGATTGTGACCAGCAGAGACGTGATTATAGATGAGTTTAAAGAATGGGATTGGACTGAAAATGTCAAGAAAGATTCAGTGGGAATCCTACTTGAAGAACCAGAAACTCAAGTCGAAAGAGAAGTTTGACAAGAGGAACCAGTAGTTATAGATCAACCAAGTACAAGCAGGCCTCAAAGAACAAGACGCATATCTGCAAGATTGCAAGATTGTGTGATTACATCAGATGATCTGATAGATAATGAACGTGAACTAGTACATTATACTTTCCATGCAGATGTCGAACCTGTTAATGCAGCTGAAGCATTGAAAGATTCGAAGTGGGTGAAAGCAATGAACGAAGAAGTAAAGTCTATCAAAGACAGCAACACTTGGTCACTTGTCGAATTTCCTCAAGGCAAGAAGGCAATTGATGTAAAGTGGGTATACAAAGTGAAAACGAATTCAAAAGGGGAAGTAACTCGACACAAAGCAAGGCTTATGGTGAAAGGATTTCTACAGAAAGAATGAATAGACTTTGATGAAGTTTTTGCACCTTTTGCTAAGATTGAAACAATCAGGTTGGTTGTTAGAGTAGCAGAAATAAACATATGGCACATACGCCAAATGGACGTGAAGTGTGCATTCCTGAATGGACCCTTAGACGAAGAATTTTATGTTAAACAACCAGTTGGGTTTGTGAAACATGACGAAGAGAGAAAGGTGTACAGGCTGCATAAAGCCATGTATGGATTGAAACAAGCTCCAAGAGCTTGGAATACGAAAATTAATAGTTTCCTAAGGGAGAAGGAATTTGTGAAGTGCACAACTGAACATGGAGTATATGTCAGAAGAAGCAATAGTGGATTGCTTATACTATGTCTTTATGTAGATGATTTGTTGATAACAGGTAGCTGCAAAAGTGAGATCGAAGACTTCAAAGGTGATCTCAGCAAGGAATTCGAAATGTCTGATTTAAATGAGATTTCATATTTCCTTGGCATCGAATTCTACAAGAGTAGTAGAGGTTTGATGATGCATCAAAGAAGATATGCAGGAGAAATCCTCAAGAGATTTGAGATGGAAGTGTGCAACTCAACTTCGACACCTGCAGAACTAAGATTGTAACTATCGAAAGATGCAGATGAAGATGATGTCGACCCAACCCAATACAGAAGACTTATTGGATCATTGAGATACCTTTGTCATACAAGGTCTGACTTAGCATATAGTGTAGGTATGGTAAGTAGATTCATGCAGAAGCCAAATGTATCACATCTAGCAGCGGTGAAGAGGATACTAAGGTATCTCAAAGGAACTCTTGACTATGGCATTTTGTTTCCTGCAGCTGATAAAGGAAAAGAATGCAAGTTAGTGGAATGCACTGATTTGAGTTGGTGTAGTGATGTTGAAGATCGAAAATCAACAGCAGAATATGTGTTTATGCTAGGTGGTGCACCCGTTGCTTAGAATTCAAGAAAGGAACCAGTAGTGGCATTATCATCATGCGAAGCAGAATGCATAATTGCTTCTCTTTGTGCATGTCAAGCAACTTGGATGGTGAACTTGGTCGAAGAGATAACAGGAAAAGATCATGGAACAATTACCATGAAGATCGACAATATGTTAGCTATCAATCTGGCGAAGAACCCAATAGCACATGGTCGAAGTAAGCACATCGAAACGAGGTTCCATTATCTTCGAGAGTAGGTAGCAGATGGGAAGATGAATTTGGAATACTGCAGTACTGAGAATCAGATTGTAGACATCATGACGAAGGGTGTGCAAGTCGAAGTATTCAGAAAGTTAAGAGCCATAATGAATATAGATATTTTAGACACAATGAATTAGGTGGTGTGTTAAATTGTAATTCATAATGTCGAAACTATGTGTGTCGAAGAGATTAGATTTGTTTTAGATTTAAATAGATTTGATTTAGATCTAAAATAGAATAGATTTAATTTAGTACCAAAATAGGTATTTTGAATTTTTATAGTTTTGGGCTTAGGGTGAAAGCTGAATCTATAAATAGAGGGAATAACTCTTAATTTTGTAATCAAGTCAATTAAGTTGTATTCACAGAATTTGCAGTTGCAAGTAAGTAATAAAGTTTTCTACAATTTGTGAACAGAGAGAAACTCTGCAGAACATAATTGTCTTCTTTATTTTCTTGTCTTTCTCATAATTCAGTATCATTGGGTAATAATTCATCATAAATGTTTGATAAATTTCCAACAAAAATTATTCTATTGTTCCACCAAATGCTTTGTATTACTTGCAAATACGTTTAGTGTTCCTGTAAAAAAACTTGATAACTGAAAAATCTTCATGTAGCAAGTTTTGAACCACCAACACTAAATTTCCCAGGGCTACAAACACTTAATTGTAAATAAATTTCTCATATATATATATATATATATATATATATATATATATATATATATATATATATATATATATATATATATATATATATATATATTAATTTATCTTCCAAAATTGAAGCTTTCATTTTTATGAAACTTTAAACTATAGGCCTGTTTGCTCGAGCCAGGGTCGGTCCTATGTGTAATTTACTAATTTGTTAATAATTTTAAAAGATTTGCACATATATTGATATCTAAATAATTGTAAAAATATTTGTAAATGTTTTTATGATGTACAAGTAAACTAGTATTGCGTCAAGTATATAATTTTTTCAAAATTACATCAATAAATGTCACCATATTTTATTTCATCCAAAGATAAAATTTATTGATTTTATGGTAAGAACATGCTTTTAGTTAAACATATTACAACACATACTACATTTATGCACCATAAAACTAGTATAAAATTTAATATAAAGTGATATAATTGTCACACACTACAAAATAAATTAAACTTTACAATATGTTCAGTAAATAAGTTTGGAATCTTATGAGTAATATCAATCTAATCTCTCGTTTCTACAAAACCAACTACTTTCTTAATTGTGATTTTATAGATTTTGTTGTTGGACACAATCCTAATTATATTTAGTAGAGTATTGTTGTGTGGAATGGTAATAGATGGAGTATTAGTTCAGGGATAATACTTCAGTTTCGAATCTAACACTAAATCTCTGATAGTACTGTTTTGATTAATCCTTGGCCAGCAAATTAAGTAGTGGTTTTTCTCAAAATTTCGGATCTAATAAATTCCAACAGAAAATAGTGGAATCTAGATTTGATTCATTATTTAGTAAGTAATGATGTTACTAAAAAATTCTGAACACTTCTTTATTCGGTGCGGTTAAAGATGACAAGTTAATTTGAAAGTTTGAGAAAAATGACTTTTTACCCGTACAGAGTACATATAGATATTGTATTAATGAGGTTATTGATACCTCTCACCTTTGGGTTAACGGAAATTAGAATCGTATTTGAAATGTTAAAGGTCCTTAAAGAGTAAGAATTTTGTGTGGCGGTTTTGTAGGAATTGTATTCCTATCAGAAGTCGTCTTTTAGATCGAGAAAATGATTATCCCTCTAATTGCATAGGTTGTATGGAAGACGAAGAAAATAATTATCATTTATTTTTTCAATGCTCAAAGAGCATTGAGTGTTCGAAAAGAGTGGATTTATGGTCTACGCTTCATCCTTTGATTCTTAATAGGGGAGATTTTACCTCTATTATACTCTCCTTCTTACAAGTTTCTAATCATAATCATCAAACTATTTTTTTACTATTATGTGGAACATTTGAAAATGTAGGAACAATCATGTCTGGAATTATAATATTGACTCTTCGATTGATATCTGTAACCGATCTATGCAACTCTTGGCAGGTTGAAAAGAAGCACAACATATTCGAGGCAATGTTGTTAGCTCAAACATGAGTTCTTCTATTGCTAATTGGTATAGACCATCGGTGAGTCGCTTCAAATGTAACATCGATGTTTTCTTCGCTCAGGACACAATAGGCGTAGGTGCTTGCATTAGAGACTCTGAGAGATATTTTATCATTGCTATGACATAATAGTTTCATACTATCACTCATGTTGATATTGGAGAGGTTCTGGAACTCTTGGCATCTATTAATTGAGTGCACGATATTGGACTCGACAATATGGATTTTAAATTAGATGCTAAAAGAGTGGTGGAGTGTGCGTATCTTGAAACTCAATGTTTCAGAGTTTGAAATGATTACTCGAGAATATAACACCTTTTGACTTTTATTTTTTACGAACTTTTATGTTAAGTTCACTAGGAGACAAACTAGTAAAATTATTCATATTTTGTCTCGTGTAACTCCATCTTTTACAAGTTTTCAAAATTTTACTTTATATCTAACATGTATTCAAAATATTATAATTAATAATATAAATTGGTAAAAAAAAGAAATTGAAAGATTAATTTTTTAATTAAATTGTTTCTTTGATATTGATCTCATAATTACTATTTTTGTTATTTTTAAATCCTATGACTAGAATTTTTAATGATTATTCCGTTAGTCTTTAAAATTAAATATTTAAAGTAGAATAATATCGTAGATTGTTCACCATAGATTTTTTTAATCACTCTATCCTTTTAATAAATATCAAAAATGTTGGATCTTATAGGTCTTATAGGATAATGTTGCAAACAACCTAAGAAAATACTTCTTGTGTTTAATCAGGGTTTTATAAAAAGCTAGAAAGAGATTAAAGTAATCCTCAAACAATTTAGTCGGTTAAAGTGGTGATCCTAGGACGAGAAGTAGGCGAACTATGTAGTGCACAAATAAAAATAAAGTTTAAGTGGAGTTTGAATGAAAGTGTGTGAGAGTGGAAATTATGAATACATATGACTAGCCTGTTTTTGTAGGAAAATCGTGAATTTTGAGGACATAATTAATTAAGGGGCGGAGGATGTAACATCTAACATTTGTTCTCTTTTAACTAATAGTGATATTAAGATATATAATTAATTTGAGACTTAATTGTGATGTATTTTGAATGTTTGAGTGTGAATAAGAACCAAATATGTCTTGAATATTATGAAATTAGAAGATCAAGTTGGTAGAATGGACATTTTATCCTAAAGGGTAAAATGACTATTTGAAGATAATTATATAATATTTAAAGTCAATTTAAGATTTATCATAGTTTATGGAAGTATAATTTTGTCACAAAATATAACTATATTTAATAAGGAAAAATTATAAAGCTTAATATTGAGTGAGGGTATTTATGTAACATCACATAATCAATGAAGGGTGTTTTTAGTCATTTTACCATATTACGTGATACTTCAAGACAAGTTAAGATGGAGTAGGATTTAAGGAAAGTGTTCAATTCTTTAAGTCGTGATTAGGATGCAAGGGTCAATTGATACTTTGGTTTAAGATGGAGAGTATGACAGGGATTTTCCTCATTTTACACTTGGAATTGGGAGAATTAATTGGAAAAATGGGATTTGGATGCAAGTATCTTTTTGCATGTGTCCAAAATTTCATTTCCCGCCATCATTAATTCACCGAGCCATCGTTGACGTATGAAGAAACAAGTGGAAAATTGTGGGCAAACATGCACTATAAAGAAAATTGAAAGAAATTGGAGTATGGGCCACAAAGAATCTTTTGAAATATTAAAATAAATTAGATTAGATTTGATTAAATTTAATATTAATATAATTTAAGTTGTGTTAGTACAACTTTAATTAGGATTGTATATAAATAGTCATAGTGTGTATCATTATTTGTACACTTGAATAATACAAATTCTTATTTTCTTTATTATTCTCTCTTTCTCTCCTCACTAAAAGTGTCTCACGCACTAATAAATTGGTATCCAGAGCTTTCGGTTATTGTTCTTGATCAAGTTTTCAAGAATTTCACGTTAGAGATCGTTTTTCTAGGAGAAGTAAATCAACCGCTGCGAAGATGGCTAGTGATAAGGGCATTTCAAATTCTCTTCCAATGCTTGACGGTAAAAATTAGATTCGATGGAAAAAACAGATGCAATCCTTATTTGGCTTCCATGAAACCCTAGAAGTGGTTACCGATGACGTTCCGACATTGGCTACAAATGCAGCCGACGAATAGAAAAAACCCCACAACGAAGTCAAGAAAAAAGATTGCAAGACTGCTTATTGCATTCAAACGGCTGTCGATGCTGCTAACTTCGAAAGAATCTCTCATGCTGAAACAGCGAAGGAGGCATTGGATATTCTGGTAAAGTATTTCGAAGGAGGTGAGAAAGTCAAGGTTGTCAAATTACAAACCTTGCATCGACAATATGAGTTGTTGTCGATGGGAGAAGATGAAAAAGTTGCAGAATATGTGTCGAAGGTTCAGAAACTCGTCCATCTCATGAAGGCTTATGGTGAAACCATTACTGATAAGATGATAATTGAGAAGGTAATGAGAACGTTGACCTCTCACTTTGATCACGTTATCGTAGCTATTCAAGAATCCAACAATCTTGAAACCACTAAAGTGGAAGATTTGGTTGGTTCGTTGGAGGCGCATGAGATGAGGATTGTCGAAAAGAAAGGAGTTCAGGACTCGATACAGGCACTGCAAGCTCAATCATGGAAAAAAGATGGTGGTTCCAACAAATTCAAAGGCAAGTTCGACAAGACTCATGGCAAGAAGTCTTGGTCGAATTCCCATAAGAATAAGGTCGAAGATAGATCTTCTGAATCCTCGAAAATGAGAGGAGGAAACTATCGAAAGGACAAAGAAGATAAGAAAGGTATGTAGTGTTATAATTGTGAAAAGTGGGGACACTTGGCCAAGAATTGTTGGTACAGAAAAGACAAGGGATCGAAAGGCAAGGACGAAGGAGCAAACCTTGCACGCCAAGATTCAGATGATTCTGAAGGTGGTATGATGGTTATGGATGCAGTTGCAGATAACCATGTTGAATCTAATATCTGGTTTCTCGACTCAGGTTGCTCGAACCACATGACTGGTCGAAAGGAGTGGTTGGCAGATTTTGACGAGTCGAAGAAGAGTAAGGTAAAACTTGCTGATAATAGTTCGTTGCAAGCAGAAGGTACTAGCAACATAATCTTTCAAATGAGTAATGGAGGGAAAGCTATGATCAAAGATGTGCTCTATGTACCTGGAATAAAATGCAACTTGTTAAGTGTTGGACAACTAGTTGAAAAAGGTTTCTCAGTTGTCATGAAAGATGGAGTTTTGAAATTGTTCGACACTAAGAACAATTTGGTTTTCCAATCTCCATTGTCAAAGAACAGGACATTTAAGACTATGATCAGTTCGACAGAAGTTCAATGTTTGAAAATTGTTGTCGACCACAAGGATAGTTATTTGTGACATTTGAATTTTCGATCACTTAATCAACTGATTACTCAAGATATGGTTACTGGTATTCCAAGTATTGAGATGCCTGAAAAACTTTGTGAAGGTTGTTTAGTGGGAAAGCAATCCAGAAATTCTTTCGTTTCGACTATGTCAATGAGATCATTCTGCATTCTCGAAGTGGTGCATTCAGATGTATGTGGTCCATTTGAAGAACATACAATTGGTGGAAACATATATTTTGTTTCCTTTTTCGATGAGTTTAGTCGAAAGTTGTGGATCTATGTGATCAAACGAAAGGACAAAGTATTCAAAATCTTTAAGAGATTCAAGATACTTGTCGAAAACCAGAGTGAGAAGAAGATCAAAGTTCTACGAACAGATGGAGGTGGCGAATACACATCCAATATGTTTGAAGATTTCTGTGCAGGACATGGTGTTGATCATGAGGTAACTGCTCCTTACATACCTCAACATAATGGAATTGGTGAAAGAAGAAATAGAACCATATTAGATATGGCAAGATGCATGCTGAAGCAAAAGAATTTTCCAAAATCTTTATGGGGAGAAGCTGTTTCGACTGTAGTTTATATTTTGAATAGGTGTCCTACTAAGATATTGAAGAACAAGGTTCCTGAAGAAGTATGGAGTGGCAAACGACCATCAGTAAATCACTTGAAGGTGTTTGGCTATATGTGTTATAAGCATGTTCCTGGTGGAAGGAGAAGGAAGCTTGATGACAAGAGTGAACCTATGATTCTGGTAGGATATCATAAAACTGGTGCATACAGAATATTCAATCCAGTTAATGAAAAGATTGTGTTGAGTCGAGATATTGTGATTAATGAAAATTCTGCCTGGGATTGGAATTCAATTAACAAATCATTAATGAAATTTGATTTCGACGAAGAAACTAATGAAGTAGAGGTCAAAGGAATTGTTGAGAATCCAGTCGAATTCGAAGAGAAAGCGGTTGTTGACACTCCCATCACAGTCGAAGTCGAAGAGGTTGTGGCTGAAACAAGCCAAAGACCTCAAAAAAATAGAGTTCTTCCAACAAGACTTCATGATTATGAAGTGATGGGTGATGATGAAATCACACCAGATGGAGAATTAGTTCATTTTGCTTTACTTGCAGGTGCTGAACCAATCAACTATAGCGAAGCTTTGAAGATTAACAAGTGTAAGTTAGCTATGGTCGAAGAGTTACAGGCAATTGAAAGAAACAACACATGGGAGTTAGTCGAATTACCAACACATACAAAAGCTATCGAAGTAAAGTGGGTGTTCAAGTTGAAACACAATGCAGATGGGTCAATAGCAAGACATAAAGAAAGATTAGTAGCTCGAGGTTTTCTTCAAAGAGCAGGACTTGACTACTCTGAAGTATTTTCTCTAGTAGCAAGATTAGAGACTGTTCGACTAGTAGTAGCATTGACATGCAACCAAGGCTGGTCAATATTTCATCTAGATGTGAAATCAGCATTTTTGAATGGTCCTTTAGACGAAGAAGTTTATGTCAGACAACCTCCTGGGTTTGTGATTCAGAAGGAAGCGAGTCAAGTATATAGATTGCACAAAGCACTCTATGGCCTCAAGCAGGCACCTAGGGCATGGAATAAGAAGATTGACTCATACTTATTCGAATTAGGATTTGTCAAATGCAAATCAGAGTATGGTGTCTATGTTCAGGTTGTAGCACAAAATATAACAATCATCTGCTTGTATGTTGATGACTTGCTAGTAACTGGAAATAGTTTGGAGAACTTGTCGAAGTTCAAAGAGCTGATGACAAAGGAATTTGAAATGTCGGATCTAGGAAAATTGTCTTATTTTCTAGGCATGGAATTTCAAATGTCGAATCAAGATATGGTGCTACATCAAAGAAAGTATGTCAAAGAAATACTCAAGAGATTCAGAATGGATGATTCAAATTCTGCATCCTCACTTGTCGAACCAAATGTGAAGTTGGAGAAGAATGGAGAGGAAGACAAAGTCAATGCAACTTTGTTCAAGCAAATTGTGGGATCTCTGAGGTATGTGTGCAATAGTCGACCTGATATAGGTTTCGCAGTCAAATTAGTAAGCAGATATATGGGTGAACCAAGAGTGTCACATATGAAGGCTGCAAGAAGAATCCTTCAATATTTGAAGGGTTCAATAAATTCTGGAATACTATTTCGACGAGATTCTGAAGGCAAAGAAGCAATAGTTAATTGTTTTTCGGATGCTGATTGGTGTGGAGATAAGGAAGATCGAAGAAGCACAACTGGATATTTCTTTCAAATATTTGGTGCCCCAATCTCATGGTATTCGAAGAAACAACCTGTGGTGGCATTGTCATCGTGTGAAGTTGAATATATAGCGGGATCCTATGCTGCATGTCAAGCAATTTGGATCAGATATGTACTTGAAGAAATGACTGTCAAAGTGAAGAAACCTCTAGTGTTGCAAATTGACAACAAGTCAGCCATAAATCTGGCGAAAAATTCAATTCTGCATGGAAGAAGTAAACATATTGAAGCAAGGTTTCACTTCTTGAGGGAAAAAGTAAATCAAGGTGAACTTGAAGTCAGACATTGCTCAAGTGAAGCACAGTTG
Organism: Vicia faba; assembly: GCA_948472305.1. Taxonomy (NCBI): domain Eukaryota; kingdom Viridiplantae; phylum Streptophyta; class Magnoliopsida; order Fabales; family Fabaceae; genus Vicia; species Vicia faba. Next base: position 1,453,551,069 of record OX451739.1, read on the forward strand.
GCCGACATTTTTACCAAAGGATTGAAGATCGACAAATTCCTAAATTTGAGAAAGAAATTAGGAATAGTTCAGATTGACTATTTTTGAGGATGTTCGACAACTTGGATTATGGGGGTGTGTTGAAACATTAAATTAGATTAGATTTAATATTAATATAATCCAAGTTGTGTTAGTCCAAGCCCAATTAGGATTGTATATAAATAGTCATAGTATGCATTATTATTTGTACACTTGAATAATACAAGTCCTTATGTCCTTTATTATTCTCTCTTTTTCTCCTCACTAAAAGTGTCTTACGCACTAACAGAATCAAAGTAGAAAGCGGAAGAGCAATATAAGTCAAGGTTGTGTTGAAGATTACATGAGAAAATGGAAGAACTAGCATCTTCACCATCAATTTATAAAGTGGGTTTTATTTAAGCTTGATCTTAGTTAAGATTAGATAGGATTGAATTACATGCATGAAATTAGATTAACGATCAACTAACTTAAGATTTAGGATTTTAAGCTTAGAATGATGAATGATGCATGATGAATCCTAGGGTTGTTAGCTTTGTTACGTCGAGAATTACTATAATTTTTGTGTGTTAAATGTGTATGAACACGTATAAATAATATAATGATTATAAAACATAAGTACATGTTTGATGAGGGGTTTGGATGTGAAAAAACATAGTTTTATGAGCTTCTATAGATTTAATTTGAGTTAAAGGAAGGTTTGAGTTGGTTCAAGGCCACTATGAACCTTTGATTATAATCAAAGGGGCATAACTTAAATCACGCACTCAGAAATAAATCACTTGGATTCATTCATGACTTGGATCAAGGAATTTCATGACGGGTCATAAACTCAGAATTTTCAAAAAATCTTATCCTATTCTCTAAATACTAGTTGAAGATAGGTAATGATCCCCAAGGCTAATGTAATGATATTGGACTTAGTTGTAACTCAAAGCTTGACTAAGAAACAAAGGTGTAATAGCATTAGAAATTTTAAGGATCAAAGATGAAATTGTGTTTATAATTAATCCTATTCATAATTGCTAAATGTAAATCCATAAAGCCTAATAAAAAATATTAAATTGAAATGAATTTTTGACTTTTATATTGTAACACGGTGAATATGAATGATAAGACTATTTATATTTTCTTGTATAACGTAATTAGAATATGTATTTAATTATTATAGTTATCATGTTGTCACGAACCTATAACTTACTTGTTACTATCACTCTTATTTTTAAGTTCATTTGTGCCACTTGTCAAATATACTTATGTTCTCAGATTATTCTCACGCCTAGGATCTAAACCCTTAGGCTTAGATTATACTTAGACTAAATGCATACTAGGACAAAATCATAGTTATATTTAAGGGATTCAAATAAATTATTCTTAGAATTTTAGTAAGTATAGATAGGCAACTGAACAAATACTTCTAATACGTTTTACGAAGGAACAAGATTTAGGATAAGTTTAGGTTCGAAAAGACACAAAAAATCAAATATATAAGATTATATAATTATGTATTAGATTTCAAAAGTCAAATTGATAATTACATAACTATTTTTATACATTTTATCAATTTTTTTAGGCATTCTTAACGGTCAAATTTTGAGGGTTGTCCTAAAAAAAATTCTCATTTATAATATGTAAGTTTTACGTCACAATTTAAAAAATTATGTCACGATAAATTATTTGTGATGTACATAATCATGTAATTGAAGAGCGAGTGACAAATTATTTGTGACGTGATGTGACGTGAAAATCACGTCGCAGCACAGTGAAAATTATTTTATTTGCCACGTGATTTTCACGTCACAAAGTAGTGACATAAAAATCACGTCATCAAATCATTACACTTAATACATCTTTTGTCTTCAATTTTTGTTTTTAGGTTGCGACGTGATTTGTGACGTGAAAATTACGTCACTAATATTTTTTTTCTTTTAAATTTAATAACTGGATTTATTTTTTTATAATTAATTAAATTAATAATATTAATTAATAAATTTAATATATAATAAATTTAATATATAATAAATTCAATATATAATAAATTTTATATATAATAAATTTAATATATTAAATTTAATATAATAAAATTAATAAACTAAAATTATAAATTTAAGAATTAATTAATTAGTATGGTACACAAATTCAAATTTGAAAGTAAAATAAAAAAATTTAAGTTTACGAGTCATCTTGGTTGGTATAATTGTCAATGTCAAAATTATCTTCGTTTTCGTCATCAACCGACTCTTGACCACGAAAGTTTTGATTTCCACCAAACCCTTGCATAAATTGTCGCATTTGTTGCTTCATATCAACTAGCCTCTTCGCCATTACCTCTATTTGTCGTTGTTGCTCTTGCCTCATTATCTTCATTTGGGCCTCCATTGCCGCCTCGCATTGTGCAGACTCGCGTCTCGCCTCATTTAACGTCAATTGTCTTATGATTTCAAGTTGTTCTGGTGTCAAATTTGGTTGACGTGACACCCCTTCCTCATCTCTAACTCTTTGAAATAGAGTTTTATCCCCACTTCTCAAGGTGTCCGCCAAATTTCCACCACCAAATATAAAAATCCACATCTGAATGAAGCGACTCTCCTTCTCCTAGAGTATATTGAAGATTATGAATCATAATATTTGCGAGCAATGTCTGATAATCCTCTTATACATTCAATAAAAAAATTAAGTTAAATATTTAATAAATTAAATTAAATTAAATTATATTATATTAAAAAAGTTGCCACATGATTTTCACGCCACGACTTCTCAATTGCCACATGATTTTCACGTCACAGTTTCTCAGTTGCCACGTGAAAATCACGACACAAAATTGTCATTAAATAAAAAAAGTATAAACAACAATGTGAATTAAATAACTTACGAAAGGTTTTAGAGTGTGTTCGTCAACACAATTTCCGGTTTTCTTTGTCCGAGTCTTTCTAACGAACTCAATCATCAATGGAGGTCTCCCCAAATTCTTGGTCTAAATAATAAAATTAACATTAATTAATAAAATATATCATGAATCAAAATATAACTTAAAAAATAGTAATATTTACCATGCGTCGAACATGCTCTGCAGTACTTATACTTCCAACTACATTAACGCAACCCCCTTTTTCAGATGCCCTCATCTTCTTAAAATTTTTAGATTTAGCCCGAAATTCGGGTGACTCTCAATATTTAAGAAGTTCCTCAAAAACATCTTTCCTATCCAATTGGGACGGATACCCTAAAGTTCCCAACGCTTTCTAACACGCCGCATTATGTCAGAAAGTCGTCTTAAGGTTCTACCATAATAAATTTTTTTATCATCTTCTCGTTCAATGGGTCCCACACATATTTTTCCTACAATATTGTATGACATTAAAATAAATAGTTAGATAATTATAATGAAAAAGTCATTTAAAAAATAATAACTAAAAAATAAATAAATTATACCTTAAATTTGTTAAACCAAGCTTCTTTATTTTTGACATCTTTGAAGGTCTTCCAAAATTATTTATAAATCTGCTGAATTATATAATTTATAACCTTGACAACAGTCTGACTCTGAGAGAAACTAAACAAAAATAATTTGAATTAGCAATATTAAATATAAATTTATATAAAAAATGAAAATTTATTCTTAAATAAAAATTTATATATAAGAAACTTACGAGTTTCCTTCGGATCAAATCCAAAATCTCTCGTCAATGACATGAATCTCACACGGATCCTCATTCTCCCGAAGATCATCATCATCATCCACATGATCATCATCATCATCATCATCCGGCTGCACATGATCATCCTTACATGCAGGTATATGTGGGGGATGCGGGGTGCGGGATCCTTCAGTCTGTGTGAGATATGGGGTGCTGGATCCTCCAGTCATGATAAGGGCATCTGTGTGGGATATGGGGTGCTAGATCCTCCAGTCTGCTAGAAGGATGAGGACGTCTGTATGTGATGTGGAGAACTGGGTCCTCTAATATGCTGGAAGGATGAGGACATCTGGGTCTACGGGAAAAGAAAACCAGATGGCCTAACAAAAGATGGTACCCCATACGGGCTAATAAAAGAAGAACTCCCAGATAGGAATGACATATTCTGAGAGGAGAGTAATAACACAAAAGGCTGAGTACTAGCCATGGATATAGGATCGACTTGACTCTGGGAGGGAGGGCACGTGGCCGACTGAGGTGTCTCACATGTTACTAACCTCGGGCGTTAGGACTTTTCACCACTAACATTACTCTTATCAGTTCTAGGTGGCATTTTACCTATTTATATAGAATACACAGTTTATATATATATATATATATATATATATATATATATATATATATATATATATATATATATATATATATATATATATATATATATTCATCAGCAAAAATACTAAATTTGAAAAATACATTCTCTTCAATACATATTCGTTAACACATTCAATAAATGATTCATTATTCTCATCAATACATATTCATTAACACATTCAATAAATATTCATTAACACATTCAATAAATAGTTCATTATTCTAAATCTTCATGCTCATCATCTATATCATTTTCATCATCTGATGTGATATTGTCCTCAGATTCAAACTCATCATCATGCTCTTCGTCCATATTATTATCAACCAACAATATATACACATCAACTTGATGTCTCTCAACCATTGTATCAGACAAACTTGTAATTTGTTCATCTGCAATCACATAATTAATTTTCTCAACTTCATCAACTTGGTAAGTAGCATCTTCCACTAGATCTCCAGTTTCAATATGACCTAGCGATTTTGTTTTTATTACAACACACCATCCTCGTTTACGTGGTACAAATGAAGGATAAGGAACATAATAAACTTTCATAACAATATGTGACATTATGAAAGGGTCATATTCTTTGTACCTCTGATCCATTTGAATCTCAACAGTATCATATGACTTATCCATTTTTGTGCCTCTAGTTGGATTATACCATTCACAATAAAACAAGACAACTTTATTTTTCGAGTCCAAGTAATTGTATACCAACTCGTAGATATGTTTTACAGATACTGGCAAAGCATGTAGAATTGAAGGATATGGAGTCACACACAATTGGACAAAAAGAAGTATATTTTGGGACCTCTCATATTGGAAAGATAATTTGGACTCGAAAACACGTCTTCCTGAGCAAACACCCACGTGATAAACTCATTAACTCTTTCTATAAAATTAGGTTTAAGTGCACGTCTTCCTGAATAGAATCTATCATACATCCAACTACGACCATACCGATAATATTTCATACTACACATTTATACAATCATTATTTTATTATTAACTATAAATAAATATTTAGCTATAGTAACTATAATTATATTCTATAACTATTTTGAATATATATATATATATATATATATATATATATATATATATATATATATATATATATATATATATATATATATATATATATATATATATATATAATTTTAACTATAAATAAATATTTAACTATAGTAGCTATAATTAAATTTTATAACTATTTTGAAAAGAAAAAATATATATATATATATATATATATATATATATATATATATATATATATATATATATATATATATATATATATATATATATATATATATATATATATATATATATATAAACTAAATATTTAATAAACACATTGAATATATATATTTATTTTCAAAAAGGGTTGTATTAATATCTTTTATCGACTGCGAGCTACGTCTATGATTCTGCAATTTACAAATCCAGACTTGGTTCAAGGAGAATTCGGGATATCTCTACAACCCATAAAAAATACTAACTAAACAACTGCGAACTACAAATTGGAACTCCGATTCCTCCTAAGAGGATACATAGGCATACGACTAAAATCGTGGCGAGTTCCCCTAATAAAAATTAAAACCCTATTTCTCAAAGATCGCGTTTCTAACCCTAGTATCCTTGTGAACAAGGTAGATGAGAGATTTCTAACACCTTCTCTTCATCTAAATGAGCCAACAACTTAGAATCTCTATACAATTTAGGGTTATCCGTTATTTTCCCATCCTTAGGATAAAAATTAATGGTGGTGACTCTTATTTTAAAACCACTTATAACAGAGGCTACAGTCGTGACTCTACCCATCACCATCATCATATCATACTTTGTTTTGTTGTTTTAATTAGTTGTTATTTTGTTGCTTGGTTGGTTGTTTACAACTTTTTTTTGTGTTATCTTGTTGAATAACTATTACATCCTTTTTAATTAATGAACTGCTTTTTTGTTTAAGTAATTTGTTTTCATTTTTATGCTAAAAAATAGAATAAAAACAAAAGAATAATCTCAGTCTGATATCCCCCTTAAGACAAACTACCTTAGAAAGAATTTTATTGGGACTTTTAGCAATACATGAAACAAAGACTTAAGGAGTATTTATTGCACTAATCTTTTGTTACTGATAACCCTTATAGTGACTCTAGTAGTCTGAAAAGTATGCGGACTCTAGTAAAGATTGAATTGTTTTTTATTATGGAATATGAACTAGATGGAAGGTTTAGTTGGGGTGGTTAGCACATTTGTTTAATGATTGAAATACTATGGGCGCATTACATATGCTTGATAAATAAGCACACTAAAGTGTGCAATAGAAGTGGCCAAGGAGCACTCCTAAAATAAAGTTCTTATGCTCGAAACTAGAGGAATAACTCATGTGTCCGAAACTAGAGGAGCATGTTTTTAAATAATTTCTTGTGCCAGTGTCTGGAAGAATAATAGTTGTTCTCACCATTATTAACATGTTGGATTCATTACAAGTGAGATCCCGTCAGATGAAAAGGTGGAGAAATTACAAAAAAAAATCTTTTGAATAAATGCATGTATGGTCCTAGGTGTGAAAGTATGAGAATAAGAAGTCAAATCTCATGTTGAAGCTGAAAACTAAGTTGTTGTACCATATGAAACAGAAACCAAAATTAAAAATTAGGCTGGCTAACTTGATAGAAGAGTTATGTGGTGACAACGTGTATTAGTGATCCAAAGAGAACACACACAATTAAGATTGTGCCTCAGGACTGAGTATGCCTATTTTTGGGATAAGTTCCTTGAGAAGATTTCTGAGTTTGAAAAAGATTGGTCTTGTTAAAAAAAGGGATGGTCAAATTGAAAAATGATTTAGCTGTCCTTGCTTGTCGCGTCACCTGAGGACAGGTAATGGTTTAAGTTTGGGGGTGTGTTAACCCATATTTTGTGAGTTAATACATGCTTTAGTATTTCTTTTATGAGTCTTTTATTTGCTTCTTAGTTGTTAAATTTTTGCATTTTTAGTTAATTTTATTAGTATAGCTTGGAGCACAATAGGTCCTTCCTTTTGGTTATTTAATATGTTTTTATGTAAGTAATGGTTAACAGAGTCAAGCTGAGGCAAGACTGCAGTAGTCTGTTGCATGGATCGTAGTTTTAAGTAACTAGAAGGACTTAGAGGAAAGGGAAAATCAATTTTGAAATCAATTGGCTTAGGTGAATAGAGTGGAAGGAAGAATAAATTGGAGGGAAACGTTGTTGTGCTAAAAAAGAGGAAGAAGCCCATTCAAATTCAAAGTATGAGGTGTAGGCGCTAGAGGATAAAAGAAGGTACAATAATATGTTGTGGAAATGCAACATGTCGCATGCGCCTAATGTAGGAGTCTGTCACACTACACCTTGTCTCCCACCATGGTCTCCCTGTACCCAATTCCTTGTTTGCTAAGCAGTTGAATTTGTGTGTTGGCACTACTTTTTGTATGGGCTTGATGTTATTCCATAAAACATAAGACCATGATTCAATGCAACACATAAACCCTAATCCTTGGTGTATAAATAGAGCTTTAATAAGAATTGAAACAGGGTTCTGTTGTTCCAAAAGAAAACACAAAGAGTCTAAGTGCGTGGTATGTGGAGTGTGAAAAATTTTCTCTCCTCACCTAATCATGTACCAGCTGGAAAGTAGTGGCCTGACTGGAGTCATCTCTTGGAGATTAGTCATCTCAAGGCATCCTCCAAGTCTCTCTTAGGTTTCTATCTTTTCTTTATTTATTGTTCAAAGATGTTCCTGTTAAGAACCCTGTTTGTAGCTTGTACTCAACTCACTACGAGCTAAACCTTTTGTAGTTGAGCAATGTAAAGTTAATATTAAAGTATTTTTATGTTAAATGATGTGTGATTAAGTGACTTGTTTTATTATATGTTAATCAGTCATAAGCCTATTTCTTTTCCTGATCATATTAGGAGTAGATAACATCTTGTTTTTGTGAGAGATCCAACAACAAGTGATTTTCTTAATAAAAACAGTTGAATGAGTAGGATATATATATTCACTTACCTAGCTTGCTTAGAGATAAGGAGTTGCAACTATTGAGGATTTCATAATACGAATAGATGCATATTAGAGTTATAAGTGAGGCTTAGAGATTTGTTCCCTTTCCCTTTATATGCATGCTTTGATGTTGTAGAGATACACCACAAGATAACTCTGACCTTGACTGTCACGACACCACACGTCATAAACACATAACTATACTAATGATATTAATGGAACATAGTTCAAATCAATCACTCTTAATACATTTTCACTTCTCTTCACACTACTTTTGACATTTATTTAAGCGAACTTTGAACTTATAACTAACAAACATTATTTCTCTCTGCTCGTGCTTATATCTAAAGAATAGTTTCAATACTAAAATATAATCTAAGTAACAACACTCCATGTTAGTTCAAAACTCTTATATTTATTATTTTCTGCAATCAACATACATATATACTTGCATGTGACACTCTTTACAAGTGAACATTAACACTATTCAATGACTTTATATTTAGAGTCTCCCTCTAAACCTGAGAATCTACTCACTTTCTTCTCTATCACACAACTCGTGATAAGTGATTACAACCACTAAATCCTAGTGATCAACTTCAATCAACAAGATAAATGATATTGATTTTTACAATTCAACTAGACAAACCTTATATGCCAAGTTACTGAAACATAGAGATGTACATAAATATTCTACACTAATCATATTAAGGCATTAGAATGGAATACAAGACACAAACCTAGCACTCTAAGATCTTCAATGGGAATGCTTAAGTTCTAATGTAGGTTGTGAGTTCCTCATATAGCATAATTATTTTTGGCTTTTATTTATGGATTCGAGAATTAATTTTGTCTAGAAATAATGCATATTTTATTGGATATTTGATTTGTTCCTTGAATATCTCCAACAAAAACATATGATTTCGTTTGTTTCCAAATCAAATTTAAAAATCTTTAAATTTGATTTGATCTTCACAACTGTCCAGCAAATCATATAATCATATTGTTAATTCAATAAGAATAAAATCTGATCAAATCTTTGATAAAAAAATCTTCCAAAATGAAGCAGCCAAGATCTGATGCACAAGGCTCAAATATCGTAGTAACATGTTAGGACATTGTGTCTAGCATGTGCACCTCCAACATGTTTTGATTTCTTAGTCATGCATAACACAAATAGTCAGTATTTAATGATTAGGATATGAAAATTCTACTAACATAAGTAAACTAACAATCAAATATGTTTGCACATATACAAGTGTCAGATGTCCTGCCCAATGCTCTAGTATGGAACACAACATTAATACTTCATATACATTCATTACTAAACAATCACCAAGTTTACCTGCACATAGAAGATACACTACTTTTCCTTATTACTCTCCCTTTTTACCATAATTTATCAAAAGGTTAATTCTTCAAATAAGTCACCATGCATATAAGTGGATAAGGAAGCACATAAGCATGGGTCAAAACCATAATTCCAAATAAATGGGAAACGATGGTCATTCAATAACAGTTACCATTTCTACTATTACTCAATTGTTACCGCAATCATCACATAATGTTTTGCTTCGAGATCTGGAGATCGCGTATATCACTAGGGCTTGACTTTTAGGTATTGCCAGTATATTACCCATCCTGCCAATTTTCACCAAAATGAGCTGGTTGTAACATTAACAGTATAGAAAGTGGATTACACATAGTTAAAAGCTAAGTCATATACAATTTGATCTCTTGTAATAGCTGCAACACTTCAATCACAACATACATATTTCTATAAAGGCATGCAGTATATAAACTTTATATAGGCAACATGCCCAGGCCCAAAAACAAGCTAAAGCCCAAATAGCAACTAACAAGAATTAACCAACTAACACACCCCCTTAATTTATGTTATCAAGACTTGAAATTCCTGGTATGTCACAGACTCAGGATGTCTAATGGAATGTTAAGACATCTGATCTGACATTAAGTGCTGTACAGATAGAATAGGCTGTACTTTTGATATCTGTTCTACAACAGTCACTGAACTATCATACCAGAACCTGCAACACCTTTTGACAAACGCAGGTTCTGATTTACTGAAGTTTGGAGCAGTTAAGGTTAATCATATACATTGAAGTCATGAGGAATGCTGTGACATCAAACAAATAACCAATGCAGAAAGTAAATAACACACAGAATTGTTCACCCAGTTCGGTTCAACCAACCTACATCTGGGGGCTTCCAAGCCAGGGATAAAGTTAACTATTAGTAGTATCAATTCAAAGACCCTACATCCAACACACCCGTTGACAGCCTTCTCACTTAATCACTACCCAATGACACTTTTACCTAAGATCCAATCCTAGATATGAGACCCCTCTCACTCCCCCTCAATCACCGCAGTGATAACTTTCTACAGTACATAAACTGTTCAGAAGATACACTTCCATTACACATCTTGATCATGCTTAAAAGCTTCAATCAAGTACAATGCATACATCCTCTAACCTACAGGTTTCAAGGAGTATGGTGACCATCCCACAGCCCGGGTGGTTCACAACAAAACTAACCCTAAATGATTACATCTTGTCAATACACGACCTCCTCAAATTAGGTTACAATACTTCTATTTATAACACTTTTTACCCAACTGGATTTGGGCCTTCATATGACAGCAATGCAGCTTTAACGACCTGCATAAAGTAAGCAGAAAACTTCTGCTGTAAGTTAGGTCTTCAATCGAGCTTTTCTCCTTATCCTTAGCTTCTGATTGAATCTTCTAGGGCTCCACATATGCCTTCAATTTTCGCTACTTGTTATGCATTCTATTTGGCAGAATATTCTGCATAACTTCAGGAACAGAACTGCATCAGACTTGACAGTTCAGTAGCTTGATGTCTGGTATGATGTTATGACATCTCTTGAGACATGTTGTTCCAGATGTTGATTTAAATCAACACAACATGTTTAGGAATTTACAATAGGATTTTCAGGCTGTTCTTATTGTACATTACATTACATTATTGTTGTTACTATTTGTTTTACAAGAAATGAGCCAATCCTAAACGAAGGCACTTACAAGACTTATCATCCCAATGCCTTTCTTTAAATCTTCGAATCTCACTTTCTTCAGAGGTTTGGTGAATATGTCAGCTAGTTGCACTTCTGTCTTGCAATGTTCTATTTCAAGCTTCCCTTTGTTTACTCAGTCTCTCAGAAAATGATACCTTTGTTCAATGTGCTTACTTCGACCATGACACATTGGGTGATTCACAAGATTTATTGCTGACTTGTTATCAACAAACAACTTCATCTTCGACTCCATTATTTTGAGCTCTTCAAGTAGCATTTCGATCATGCTGCTTGGCATGCAGCATATGATGCAGCCATATATTTTGCTTCGCATGAAGACAAAGCCACAATGCTTTGCTTCCTCGAACTCCAGGAGATTGGAGCTCCTTCGATCATGAAGATGTACCCTGAAGTACTCTTATTTTCATCTTGATCTCCACTGAAATCTGAGTTAGTGTATCCATGCACTTCGACCTCTGTATTGTTCTTCGATCCTTTTGGCAACATCACACCATGACCAACAGTTCCCTTGATGTATCTCAACACCCTCTTTACTGCAATGAGATGACATTCCTGAGGCTTCTCCGTAAATCTGCTCAACAATCCTACACTTTGGCAGATATCTAGTATAGTATTGCAAAGATACCTCAATGATCCAATGATTTTTTTGTAAAGGGTCGAACTTACAAACTCATCATTTGATTCCTTCTTCAGCTTTGCTCCAGTATCTAATGGAGTAACAGTTGCGTTACAGTTGCTCATATTGAACCTCTTCAATATATCTTGAGCATACTTCATTTGATGCAAGAAAAATCCTCCTTCGATGTCTTTGAATTCCATTCCCAGGAAGTAGGAAAGATTCCCTAAATCAAACATTTCGAATTCCTGCATTAACTTTGACTTTACCTTCATTATCTCAGCTTCATCTGCTCCTATAATGAGTAAGTCATCAACATAGAGGCATAAAATGATTCGATTGGCACTTTCGACATCATTTACATACACTCCATGTTCAGAGACACACTTTGTGAACCCTGCTTTGGTTAGGAAGCTATCTATCCTTTTATTCCAAGCTCTAGGAGCTTGCTTCAAGCCATAAAGAGCCTTCTTCAATATGTAAACCTTCGACTCCTGCCCTTTGACGTCGAAGCCATGTGGTTGAGTGACATAGACTTCTTCTTCCAAAGGCCCATTGTGATCGGTGGATCTGGAACTGACTGTTTTAAAGCTGGTTCGCGAAATGTCGCGGAAGCAAGAGTCGCCACCGTCTTTTATTTTCTCCAATAGGAAAGGACAAAAGCACAGAAAAATTCCTTTAAAGAGATTGCTCTCGGTTCGGGAGGTAGGTTATAGAAAGGGAAGGTGTTAGCACCCTTTCTATCCATGGTTATCCATGGGCTCTTAGATACTTGCTCAATGTGTTTTCAAAAATGTTTGCTTGCTTTTCAATTGTGGGTTTCAAAAATATTCTTTGAAAAATCTCAGTTCGACTCGTACGTCAGAGTGTTTGAAAAGTTTGTTTTGAAAGTTTTTGAAAGTGTGTTGGTGTGAAAAGTATTATTTGTTTTGTTTTTGAAGAGAGCAAGTATCTACGAGAACCTACCTACCCTAAGGAATTCGTCTGTGTAAATGTCCTTTAAAGTAGTGCCATCCCACCATTGAGAGGTAGGTAGCACCACCGTTGGAGGTGTTCGGGTCAATTCGAGTTTTAGGGACGTGGTGATCACCGGAGCAATGGGAAGACACCTTAGAAGCTACCCTTATGCCATTGATCTTTTATTCCGAGGCAACTATTCCGAGGCAACTTGTTTCGAGGCAACTAGATCAATGGAACATAAGGACTTACTAAGACGTCTTATACTCGACGATCACCTTTCGAAAGGCAACAGTGAGGCGTACCCTAGGGGTGGTGTGTGCGAATTGTGTGTCATTTTCAGTTTATTGTTTGTCTTGTCATGCATTGGTGATCTATCGACTCGATTTTATTTTTGGGCATTCATTCTTTCATGTTATTGTTTAACAGTTAAATGTGCGGGAATTTAAAGTGCGGAAAAGATAAAAGTCCTACGCTATTACAAAGGCGAGGGTCTACAACGCCAAATTAATCCAGACCCGTTTTAAAATAAATTGCAGAAAAGAAATGTCTAATAGCTATTACACGGCTTTGGTACATATACATAATTATTTACAAAAGAAATAAATGAAACGCGCGAAAAAAAGAAAATAATCAAATGCGAGGGCGTTGAACCCTTTAAAAGAATTAAAATAATTAAGTTATCTAAAATTAAAATTAAATGAAAAATGGTATTTTTGTGTTTTTTAGATTTAAAAGAAAAAAAAAGAAAAGTTAATTAAAATTAAAATCCTAGTTCTAATGTCTTTTAAGTTTATTATGAAAATATTGACTTTTAACCTAATTTAATTCTAAATTAATTTATGTGCATTAAATAAATAAATAATATTATTATTAAAAAAAAAGAAAATAAAAAGTTATTAAACCTAAACTCTATTTTTTTGGATTTTAGTTATTAAAAGAATTAAAATCTAACCTAAAATGCAACCCTAGTTTAATTATGAAAAACACTAATACTATGGCAAAAAACAAGGAAAGTTAAAAGGAAAAAGTCATTAACCTAATTCTATGTTTTTGTTTTTGATTTTTATTAAAAGGAATTAAAGTTGAAAACTTAATTAAAACTAAACATTTTACATGTTATTATTTATACAAAAAAAAACAATATTTAAAATAAAATAATTATTAAAATTTTTGACTTTTCTGATTTTTTTGAATGTTTTTGTGTTTTTTGTAAAAAAATTTATTAATTAAATAAATAGCAAGTAAAAGAAATAAAAGAAAAAATTAAAGAAAGAATAAAAATAAAAATGATAAAGCAAACCAGGGGGGTGTGGTCCCAAATTTGGAGGTGTAGGCCTGGTGATTTTGGCCCATTTGCATTGTGAATCATTGACTTTCTGGATCATATGTGGCTTGTTGACTGGCATCCATGATATGCTTTCATCCTGATCCCTGGATTAGATCTCCAAGACGCGTGGCCAATTGATTCTGAGTGTGTATGGTGAGTCTCAATGTTAGCGTTGCATGGAAACTGGAAATGAAAAATAATATTGAATTTTGCAAGACCTGGGACTTGAACCCAGGTCTTTGATATCATGTGCCTAACGCGTTACCACTGAGCCACTTATGTTTCATTTAATATATAATAGTCAATAAATAATAAAAAAACAAAACCAATGCATGATCATCAAAACGCGCGCAATTCAAATTCCTCCAATCCGCTTGTGCCACGCCATCATCCCTTCCATTTTCCTAAAACACAAACAAAGAAGGCAACGGTTTTTGAAACGTAGCATTAGGCTAGCTACCAGAAAATAGCGACTAGCGCTATGGCTTATATAAATTCATCGCGAGTAGGTCAATTCCTTCGTCTTGGTACACTGAATCCAACCATGGTACTCCTAAGTCCTAATTTTTCTTTGTGCCAAAGCCCCAATTCAAGAAAACTGTAACCCTAGCTTTTGGTCATGGTGAAATCCCATACGTGATGCAAAAATCAAATTGAATATATGGGTTAGCTTGGAAACTTTGTAAGGAACACAAATATGTAATTAAAATGCAATGATCACGCTTAGAATTGAAAACACGATTTCAAAAAATGTTCTGTACAGTTTGAGTTGTCGTGACTGCTTCTTCGCGTTTTGATTGATGTTAGGAAGTGGAATGTCTTCAGGAATGTCTAAGGATGCTTATGGAACAAAGATTAAGGCTTGAAAAATCTTCTTGTAGTGATTTCAGAATTGTGTTTTTATGCCAAATTTTCAAATTGCCAATCCACTTTTGAGCGAGCCTTTTGCTGAGTTATGGTTAGGGTTGGACTCAGTGATGATCATGGAATGGAATTGGTTTGTTTTTTTGACCTAGATTCAAGCTTAGGAAAGAACAAGTCTTAGGGTTTTCACTCTTAACCATTTTTCCTCCTTTTTAGCCAAAACCTAGACCTAGTGTGCAAATGAACCCTAGCCTGATTTCTTGAGTAGGTTCATGATACATAGAAATTGTCCAAGTTCACATAACACTATTCCATTGGCTTTTAAATTTTATTTGAATTTTCAAAGATTAAAAATGAATTAAATCATCAAAAATTAAATAAAATAAAAAAAATCAATATTTGGTCTTGAAATTAACCATGGGACACGTGTGTGGCATGACAAGGATGAACCAAGTGGAAAAAATGGGGCCCTTTTGTCAAAAATTGGATTTTCAATGATAGTTGACTTTTGCCATTTCACAAAAATTTCCCAACTTCTACAAGGCACAACTTGCTCAATTTTTAAGCTTTTCACATGTTCTTGGACATTTTGGAAAGGTCTTTGAGTCCTTTAACCAATGCCTTTGGTCCCATGTCATTTTGATTTACCAATCTCAAGTTATGGCCTTTGACTTAAAGTCCCTTTTTGTTGACTTTTGAAAATGACCTATAATGTTGAAATTGATAACTTTTTGTGAGAGCATTTCTTGGACTTGAAGTATGAAGATGCGTTGTAGGAAATGTCTTTCTCTTCAAAATGAGCTTTGGATGGAATTTTTCTGATAATTCATGTGAAAGTTATGCCCTGGTCAATTTCAGTTGACTTTTTCAGCTGTCCAAATATAGCAACTTTTGCATCTTTGATGATTTCTGAGCCAAATTTTGAGAATCATGATCAAGCATTGATCAAATGATGTTTGAGGCTTCAAAATGATATATTGACCAAAAATTTGAACTTTTGACTGTCAAATGACCATTTTGCCCCTACAGTTGACTGTAGTGCAATTTAGGGTTTTGACTGTACAATCTTGAGCTGAATGCCTTGAAACTTGATATGAGGATGCTTGACCATGTTTGTAAGCATATGAGACTTGATTGAGCCTTTGAAAACTTCCTTTTCTTGATCAACACACAAACCCTAGTTTTGACTGTATGGAGGCCTTTGCATTGTGCAATTCTTGGGGAATTTTGTAGCTTGGCTTGGCAGTTTATTGGAGAATATGGGAGGGCAAATTTTGGGGTACAACAGTTGCCCCTGTTCAATCTTCTTAGACCTGAGGATGGAGATTGGCTGACGTGCCTTTTGTAATCCGAGGGTAGAAGATGATTGGACACTAGAGTGCCCAGAAATTTGCGCTCACATGGTAGCAGTGTGGTGGGGGAATGGGCTTATAGATGCCATTTAGAGATTGATGGGTAGGATGATGGGCTTATAGATGCCATCTGGATGTTGATCGCGTAAGAGATTCCTTAGCGAGAACCTGCATACCTGCAAAAGAAAATGAGTACCTGACACGTCGCAGGAGCTGGTTTTCAGATGCTTGGTATAGATATGTCCTGACTGGTTACAGGAGCTGGGTCTGGATCTTCAAACGGTGATGAAGTTGTCTCTACTGACAGGTTGTTTCCAAGGACGAGTGGTCTTTAACGATGGGTGTCTATAGCGACTAGTGTCTATGACGAATGTCTATAACGACAAGTGTCTACACTGACGAGTGTCTATCATGACGAGCGTCTATCACAACGAGTGTCTATCACGACGAGTGTCTATCACGACGAGTGTCTATCACGACGAGTGTCTATCACGACGAGTGTCTATCACGACGAGTGTCTATCACGACGAGTGTCTATCACGACGAGTGTCTATCACGACGAGTGTCTATCACGACGAGTGTCTATCACGACGAGTGTCTATCACGACGAGTGTCTATCATGACGAGTGTCTATCACGACGAGTGTCTATCACGACGAATGTCTATCACGACGAGTGTCTATCACGACGAGTGTCTATCACGACGAGTGTCTATCACGACGAGTGTCTATCACGACGAGTGTCTATCACGACGAGTGTCTATCACGACGAGTGTCTATCACGACGAGTGTATATCACGACGAGTGTCTATCACGACGAGTGTCTATCACGACGAGTGTCTATCACGACGAGTGTCTATCACGACGAGTGTCTATCACGACGAGTGTCTATCACGACGAGTGTCTATCACGACGAGTGTCTATCACGACGAGTGTCTATCACGACGAGTGTCTATCACGACGAGTGTCTATCACGACGAGTGTCTATCACGACGAGTGTCTATCACGACGAGTGTCTATCACGACGAGTGTCTATCACGACGAGTGTCTATCACGACGAGTGTCTATCACGACGAGTGTCTATCACGACGAGTGTCTATCACGACGAGTGTCTATCACGACGAGTGTCTATCACGACGAGTGTCTATCACGACGAGTGTCTATCACGACGAGTGTCTATCACGACGAGTGTCTATCACGACGAGTGTCTATAACGACGAGTTGTATCAGAGGAATCTTTAGGCATTGATTTAAACTGGATTTGTATTCTTTGACCGGATTTGTCTCTTATGACGGGATTTGTCTTTTCTGACGGTGTTTTGTCTATTTTGACATAGCTGATCATTCAACTGTATCCTTCCTGAAAGGTAAAGGTCAGTTATATGCAGTACGTGATATGAATCAAGCAACGGCATAAATGCAATTGTATGACATGATGCGTACATGCATGTGTCATGATGTACGAAAATGTGATGTTTATGAATGTATGCTTTCGTCTAGGAAAATAAATCCTTGACGGGTGCCGGGAAGTCACTCCTGGGCTGATGTTGGAGAATAAGCTTTTGCTTCCGCTGGGGATGATAAGACTTTACTGAGGACGGTCTTTTCCGTGGCTATTGGCTGAGGATAACCCAGTTATATCTTATTAAGGAAATATCTCTTTGAACAAAGCCGGACGACGCGTTCGTGTTCTGCGGGGAGTGAAAATATCTGGGTTGCATTCTTTAGCCGAACCTATGATGGACAGAGCAACCGGATCTTTTAGACAACTCCTTATTGCCCCAGTTTCAGTGGGAGGAGGCACTTGTGGGAGTACTTGACGAGTCTTCTGGTAGGCAGGTGCCGAGATGCTGGGACATACTCGTACGCTTTGATCCCTAACTTTTGCCTGGACCGCCTTTTCGGGTTTTCAGTCCACCGGGATACCCATTTTTTCCCAAGCCGCCTTTTCAGGTTTTCGACTTGCCGGGTGTACAGATTTTTTCATTTCATCCCTTATTTTTGCCTAGGTGTGTCAACCTAGCGGGTCTTTGATTTTGCGTAGTATTCTTTCGACTATGTCCATACTTCTCAGAATGTGGGGAGTTGCCCCTGTTGGAAATACTTTGTCATGCCCCAGATAATGGGCAATGCTCCTACTGTGCCTCTTGATTGGAGGTACTTCTGTTCACAAGATATTCATCGTGCGAATTTCCCTGCTGTTCAGACAAAAATTCATATGCAAACAAAGTTATTTTAAGAATGCAAAAGTCTATGTCTGTCTTGAATATTTTAAAAATGCATTTTGTTGTAATACAATATGGTGTCAACTCAAGATTTTACAGCAAACCTTCAGGAGTCAGGATACCTTCGTAACAGTATGCTTTCGAACTAACCCATGCTTCAGCTAGGACTTTTAAGGGTTATATCGTGGCCTGGTTCACGGTTTAAGAAACAAAGGATAAAGGCCCAAACTATTTGTACCCACCCGCTCTTTCGTGATGTTCTCCAACCCTAAACTCAGTTGATCATACGTTAGACCTTGTTTGAGTCTTTGCTCTGATTTTCCGGTGATGGTCCAAACATTGATGATTTATTCTGACTAGGCAGTCACTTTTTGTTGAGGGTTTGTGAGACCTCTTTCTTGATTTTTGTTATCCCTTTCTTTTTTTGCCTGAACTGTTTCCTTTTTGGAATTACAGTCAGCGGGATGCCCCAGTTTCGTAAGTCTCTTTTCATAGGTTTTGACTTCTTGGGCTTTTCGTTTATGATTTTTTTTTTTTGATAATGACTGCCTGTCCTTATGATTGTTCGGAACCATCACTGTCTTTTGTTTTTGAAAAAACTCATTTGGTGCCATTCATTGTGCACTTGGATCAACTGAGAGAACTACCCTGCCCCAGGTTATGATTAAGGGTTTTGATTTTCGAAAATAAAACTCCTACTCCTTTGGCTCTGATGGGTTGGCGAGGGATTATCATCCTTATAACTCCAGTGTTTAGGGGTTGAAACAATGCCTGTACCTCATCAGCGGGGTCTGTTCAAAAGCATACTGTAAATCGTGGTATCGTTTTCGTCATCCTCCCTCAAGGGGCTTAGAATTATTAGTCGAACGTTGATCATCAGAAAAAAAATATGAAAATAATTTGCACATAGTGAATATGAAATAATTACTTCAAAACAGACATGTGTAACGCATTAATGAAATAACCAAGTTTGACATGAAATAAAATGTTTGAACAATTGAAAGAAAATTACAACTTGAATATTTGAATGAACAAAAACTAATCCTAGCCATGTCTTGGCAAGGGAGTAGTGATCATATTGGGAGCCTCTGGAGAGTCGAGCTGGACTTCCTTTGCGTCAATCAGATCTTGAACCCTGTTTCTCAAAGTCCAACAGTCATCTGTAGCATGCCCCGGGCTGTCGGAATGATAGGCGCAGCGAGCATTGGGATTGTACCTCGAGGGTGTCCTGTTAGGATTCTTTGGAGGGTCCATGAGGGTTACCAACTTGGTTTCCAGCAACTGTGGCAATATTTGTGACAAGGTCATGCCGAGGGGAGTAAATTGCCTCTTAGGTCTCTCTTCCCTTTGTTGATGGTGACGCTGAGGAGCACCGGCCGGTTTTGCGATAGCTAATGCGTTGACAGCACTAGATTCCCTCCTGGATGGTTTCTTTTCAGTGTTCGAGGAGTCACCATTCTGTATTTTCCCTGACTTGATGCCCGCTTCGATTCTTTCTCCGGTCAAGATTAGATCTGTAAACCCAGCAGCAGAATTCCCAATCAAGTGGTTGAAGAATGGACCAGACAGGGTCCCCAAGAACGTGTCTACCAACTCCCGATTAGTCAACGGTGGCTGCACTCTGCCAGCTAGGTCTCTCCACCTCTGAGCGTACTCTTTAAAACCTTCACTTGCACCTAACGACATACCCTGAAGTTGGGTACGTGTGGGGGCAAGGTCGGCATTATATTGATACTGCTTGTAAAAAGCAGTGGCCAGATCCTCCCAGTTACGAATGCTGATTCCATCCAGCTGATAGAACCAATCGAGGTGAGTCCCTGAAAGACTCTCCTGGAAGAAATGGATCCAAAGGTTCTTGTCTGCTGTGTAAGGCTGGATCTTCCTTACATAAGAACGGAGGTGCATCTTGGGACAGGAAGCCCCGTCATACTTCACAAAGGCAGGTGCCTTGAACTTGTGTGGAATCACCACCCCAGTAGATAACCCCAAGTCTCCGAAATCCAGTCCAGGCACTTGCTGAACCTCCATAGCCTTTAATCTGTCTTCCAGCTGTTTGTACCGGTCTTCAGCAGGAGGGTACTGTTCGTCGTTGAAGTCTGTTTCAGTGTCAGAGCCCACGGGAGTAGGGACCTCCCTTTCTTGGTGACTACCTTCCGTCACAGATGGAGGAGTCCTTTCAGCTTCAACCAAAGTGTTCCCGAGTCTGCGCCCAGTGTTAAATAGCACAGTCCTCCTCTTCTTCTTAGTCTTCTTCAGCAGCATGGTCTTCAACTCTTGTTGACCCTGAGCCAAGCCCTTGATCAGCTCCTGAAATTGGGCGTTCTGCGCCTGAAATTGGGCGTTCTGCGCCTGAAGAGCCTTGATAGATGCCTCGGTTGATGATTCAGGGTTCATAGTGCTGAAATAAACAGCGAAGAACAGTAAGCAACCCGTCAAGGGGATACCTGTAATGCAACGAGATGTATGACATGCATGCAATGATTTCAAGAATCTCGTGGGGTAAACAAGAAAATAGTTAGCATTGGAAACTGGTGGCTTGATTGAAGGTACTTCATATTGTTGAGAGTCCTTCTCCAAGGGTCAAAAGCTCACCATATCAAGTGGGTCATAGCCCCTGACAACCTGGTCTAGAGGAAAATAAATCCTCTTTGCCCCTTGCTGGGACAGTTGATTCGTCCTGACCTGCATCACAAGCCCTTGAGATCCTTGAAATGGGTTAGGATGTATGCAATGGTATGATGTCATGGTATGCATGGGGTGATGTCAGTAACCCTATTATGAGTCCTAATTAAGGACTGAAACAAACCTGCAAGAAACAAGTGTTAGATCACAAGCATGCAGATAGTCAAGTACTAAGGCACACAAGTCACACAAGAGAGAGCCCTTAGGGTTTAGGCCAGCATGGGGTCTGGGTAGTACCCTCTTGAAGTTGGTGGGTTCAGCCTGTCCTAATCAAAGTAACCGGGTTCTAAGGTTCCCAACATCACGGGATTGCTTTCATTGTTCATCGTTTCGATTTAGCCACTGAACTGGCGACCGAAATATTCCAGGAAAGCAACCCTCAATTGAGTGTAGTATCGAGTATCAACCAACCTCGGACTGCACCAAAGTCAGTTATCTCACTACCCTAAAGAGGCCAAGATGGTTCAATTAAGGTTCCTAAGGTCTGTTGATGCTTCATGACACCACATGGAGGCCCCGTACTCTCCTTGACTGACTCAAGGGTTACCGGTACACACCAAAGTGCCACATCAACGCAGCAGACTGTTTCAACCATGTCGGTATACCCCGCACAGTTCCCTCACAGCCTTGTTGCTACTTTCTAAAAGGTATCCCCAGATCCGGGTTAGGATCTATAGAACTCCCAAGACAGTCCCACAATAATAAAGCAAACAAAGAAAGCAATTGAAAACACAGTGATCTTAATCCTAAGGTACACCCCACTTTAAGTTTATCCCCAGCAGAGTCGCCAGTTCTGTGATCGGTGGATCTGGAACTGACTGTTTAACGCTGGTTCGCGAAATGTCGCGGAAGCAAGAGTCGCCACCGTCTTTTATTTTCTCCAATAGGAAAGGACAAAAGCACAGAAAAATTCCTTTAAAGAGATTGCTCTCGGTTCGGGAGGTAGGTTATAGAAAGGGAAGGTGTTAGCACCCTTTCTATCCATGGTTATCCATGGGCTCTTAGATACTTGCTCAATGTGTTTTCAAAAATGTTTGCTTGCTTTTCAATTGTGGGTTTCAAAAATATTCTTTGAAAAATCTCAGTTCGACTCGTACGTCAGAGTGTTTGAAAAGTTTGTTTTGAAAGTTTTTGAAAGTGTGTTGGTGTGAAAAGTATTATTTGTTTTGTTTTTGAAGAGAGCAAGTATCTACGAGAACCTACCTACCCTAAGGAATTCGTCTGTGTAAATGTCCTTTAAAGTAGTGCCATCCCACCATTGAGAGGTAGGTAGCACCACCGTTGGAGGTGTTCGGGTCAATTCGAGTTTTAGGGACGTGGTGATCACCGGAGCAATGGGAAGACACCTTAGAAGCTACCCTTATGCCATTGATCTTTTATTCCGAGGCAACTATTCCGAGGCAACTTGTTTCGAGGCAACTAGATCAATGGAACATAAGGACTTACTAAGACGTCTTATACTCGACGATCACCTTTCGAAAGGCAACAGTGAGGCGTACCCTAGGGGTGGTGTGTGCGAATTGTGTGTCATTTTCAGTTTATTGTTTGTCTTGTCATGCATTGGTGATCTATCGACTCGATTTTATTTTTGGGCATTCATTCTTTCATGTTATTGTTTAACAGTTAAATGTGCGGGAATTTAAAGTGCGGAAAAGATAAAAGTCCTACGCTATTACAAAGGCGAGGGTCTACAACGCCAAATTAATCCAGACCCGTTTTAAAATAAATTGCAGAAAAGAAATGTCTAATAGCTATTACACGGCTTTGGTACATATACATAATTATTTACAAAAGAAATAAATGAAACGCGCGAAAAAAAGAAAATAATCAAATGCGAGGGCGTTGAACCCTTTAAAAGAATTAAAATAATTAAGTTATCTAAAATTAAAATTAAATGAAAAATGGTATTTTTGTGTTTTTTAGATTTAAAAGAAAAAAAAAGAAAAGTTAATTAAAATTAAAATCCTAGTTCTAATGTCTTTTAAGTTTATTATGAAAATATTGACTTTTAACCTAATTTAATTCTAAATTAATTTATGTGCATTAAATAAATAAATAATATTATTATTAAAAAAAAAGAAAATAAAAAGTTATTAAACCTAAACTCTATTTTTTTGGATTTTAGTTATTAAAAGAATTAAAATCTAACCTAAAATGCAACCCTAGTTTAATTATGAAAAACACTAATACTATGGCAAAAAACAAGGAAAGTTAAAAGGAAAAAGTCATTAACCTAATTCTATGTTTTTGTTTTTGATTTTTATTAAAAGGAATTAAAGTTGAAAACTTAATTAAAACTAAACATTTTACATGTTATTATTTATACAAAAAAAAACAATATTTAAAATAAAATAATTATTAAAATTTTTGACTTTTCTGATTTTTTTGAATGTTTTTGTGTTTTTTGTAAAAAAATTTATTAATTAAATAAATAGCAAGTAAAAGAAATAAAAGAAAAAATTAAAGAAAGAATAAAAATAAAAATGATAAAGCAAACCAGGGGGGTGTGGTCCCAAATTTGGAGGTGTAGGCCTGGTGATTTTGGCCCATTTGCATTGTGAATCATTGACTTTCTGGATCATATGTGGCTTGTTGACTGGCATCCATGATATGCTTTCATCCTGATCCCTGGATTAGATCTCCAAGACGCGTGGCCAATTGATTCTGAGTGTGTATGGTGAGTCTCAATGTTAGCGTTGCATGGAAACTGGAAATGAAAAATAATATTGAATTTTGCAAGACCTGGGACTTGAACCCAGGTCTTTGATATCATGTGCCTAACGCGTTACCACTGAGCCACTTATGTTTCATTTAATATATAATAGTCAATAAATAATAAAAAAACAAAACCAATGCATGATCATCAAAACGCGCGCAATTCAAATTCCTCCAATCCGCTTGTGCCACGCCATCATCCCTTCCATTTTCCTGAAACACAAACAAAGAAGGCAACGGTTTTTGAAACGTAGCATTAGGCTAGCTACCAGAAAATAGCGACTAGCGCTATGGCTTATATAAATTCATCGCGAGTAGGTCAATTCCTTCGTCTTGGTACACTGAATCCAACCATGGTACTCCTAAGTCCTAATTTTTCTTTGTGCCAAAGCCCCAATTCAAGAAAACTGTAACCCTAGCTTTTGGTCATGGTGAAATCCCATACGTGATGCAAAAATCAAATTGAATATATGGGTTAGCTTGGAAACTTTGTAAGGAACACAAATATGTAATTAAAATGCAATGATCACGCTTAGAATTGAAAACACGATTTCAAAAAATGTTCTGTACAGTTTGAGTTGTCGTGACTGCTTCTTCGCGTTTTGATTGATGTTAGGAAGTGGAATGTCTTCAGGAATGTCTAAGGATGCTTATGGAACAAAGATTAAGGCTTGAAAAATCTTCTTGTAGTGATTTCAGAATTGTGTTTTTATGCCAAATTTTCAAATTGCCAATCCACTTTTGAGCGAGCCTTTTGCTGAGTTATGGTTAGGGTTGGACTCAGTGATGATCATGGAATGGAATTGGTTTGTTTTTTTGACCTAGATTCAAGCTTAGGAAAGAACAAGTCTTAGGGTTTTCACTCTTAACCATTTTTCCTCCTTTTTAGCCAAAACCTAGACCTAGTGTGCAAATGAACCCTAGCCTGATTTCTTGAGTAGGTTCATGATACATAGAAATTGTCCAAGTTCACATAACACTATTCCATTGGCTTTTAAATTTTATTTGAATTTTCAAAGATTAAAAATGAATTAAATCATCAAAAATTAAATAAAATAAAAAAAATCAATATTTGGTCTTGAAATTAACCATGGGACACGTGTGTGGCATGACAAGGATGAACCAAGTGGAAAAAATGGGGCCCTTTTGTCAAAAATTGGATTTTCAATGATAGTTGACTTTTGCCATTTCACAAAAATTTCCCAACTTCTACAAGGCACAACTTGCTCAATTTTTAAGCTTTTCACATGTTCTTGGACATTTTGGAAAGGTCTTTGAGTCCTTTAACCAATGCCTTTGGTCCCATGTCATTTTGATTTACCAATCTCAAGTTATGGCCTTTGACTTAAAGTCCCTTTTTGTTGACTTTTGAAAATGACCTATAATGTTGAAATTGATAACTTTTTGTGAGAGCATTTCTTGGACTTGAAGTATGAAGATGCGTTGTAGGAAATGTCTTTCTCTTCAAAATGAGCTTTGGATGGAATTTTTCTGATAATTCATGTGAAAGTTATGCCCTGGTCAATTTCAGTTGACTTTTTCAGCTGTCCAAATATAGCAACTTTTGCATCTTTGATGATTTCTGAGCCAAATTTTGAGAATCATGATCAAGCATTGATCAAATGATGTTTGAGGCTTCAAAATGATATATTGACCAAAAATTTGAACTTTTGACTGTCAAATGACCATTTTGCCCCTACAGTTGACTGTAGTGCAATTTAGGGTTTTGACTGTACAATCTTGAGCTGAATGCCTTGAAACTTGATATGAGGATGCTTGACCATGTTTGTAAGCATATGAGACTTGATTGAGCCTTTGAAAACTTCCTTTTCTTGATCAACACACAAACCCTAGTTTTGACTGTATGGAGGCCTTTGCATTGTGCAATTCTTGGGGAATTTTGTAGCTTGGCTTGGCAGTTTATTGGAGAATATGGGAGGGCAAATTTTGGGGTACAACACCCATTCAAGAATGCTGACTTCACATCAAGTTGGTGCATTTTCCATCCTCTATATGCAGTTATCGAAACAATAATCCCGATTGTTTCGATCCAAGCAACAGGTGCATACACTTCATCAAATTCAATACCTGGTTGTTGTAGAAAACCTCTGGCCACTATTCTTGCCTTGTACTTTGCAATCTCACCATCTGGCCTTCGTTTCACCTTGTAGATCCATTTCACATCAATTGGTTTCTTGTTGGTTCTTTCGAAAAGTTACCAAGTGTTGTTCTTCTCAATGGCTCTAAGTTCTTCTTTCATGGCTTCACGCTAATTCGAACTGTTCAAGGCTTCACCCAAGTCAATTGGTTCTGCTTCAGCCATCATCATGGCTTCTTCGATTAAGTCACCATCAGCATCTATTGCTTGATCTGGAAACCTCTCATATTCAGTCAGCCTAGTTGACTCGGTTCTTGTTCTTGTGGATCTTCTTTCGTTCTGCACAGGTGGTTCTTCATTTCGACCAGTCAAAGTATCACCTTGTTCATTTTGATTTGTCGAAGCTTCATCTTCTTCAAACACAGTTGTAACTGTGTTTGATTCTTGTCGAACTGCACTTTGAATCCAATCCTATCATTTGCTTTCGTCTACGAGAGTATCTCTAATGATCACCAGTTTATCTTTGATTGGTGAATACAACTTGTATGCACCCGTCGAATGATAACCTATGAGCACTATGACTTCACTTCAATCATCCAGCTTCTTTCTCAATTTTTCAGGTACATGCCTAAAACACATTGATCCAAAAATTCTCAGATGACTTACATTTCTCTTCGACCCTGTCCAAGCCTCATGTGGTGTCTTTTCGACCATCTTCTTCGTTGGGCATCTGTTTAGAATGTATATTGATGTCGAAGCTGCTTCAGCCCAAAAACTCTTAGGCATATTCTTAGCTTTCAACATACATCTGGTCATGTTCAGTACACTTCTATTCTTTCTCTCAGTGATGCCATTATGTTGAGGCGTATAGGGTGTAAAAATCTCATGCTCTATACCTTCCTCATTGCAAAATCTGGCAAATTCTGCTGAAGTATATTTACCACCACCATCAGTTCTTAACTTTTTCAATTTGCAGCCACTTTGTTTCTCAGCATGCAACTTGAACTTCTTGAGCTGTATGAATACCTCACTCTTCCTTTCAATGAGGTAAATCCACATATGTCCGGTGAATTCATCAATGAAAGTAAGGAAATACCTATTACACCCATTGGATTTTACTTCGAAAGGTCCACACACATCTGAATGAACTAACTCCAGTTTTTGCCTTGACCTTATAGGCAAATCATGTTTGAATTCCTTCCTTGCCTGCTTAGCTTTGCAGCATTCTTCACATATCTTCTTTGGTTACTTCACATACGGTAACCCAAGCACCATTTCTTCTGATTAAGCATACATAAACTTTTGAAGTTTAAATGTCCATACATGTGATGCCATAGCCAGTTCTAGTCTTCTTCTACATTTGAAGCAAGACATTTCTCATCTGATGTGTTGAGTTCGACTTTGAAGGTTTTGTTCTCCGCTAATGGTGCTTTCATGATTAGCCTCCCATCAGCCCTATATACATTCATCTGATTATTCTCCAACTTCATATTGAAGCCTTTTTCAAGTAATTGACCTACACTTATCAAGTTACTTGTAATCGAAGGTACATACAGAACTTTAGTGATAGTAGCCTTTTGACCATCCTTCCTAATAATCAAAATGTATCCTCTACCACATGATTTGACATGCCTTCCATCTGCAAACTTTATCACCTTTTAGACGGACTCATCTAACTTGGTAAACCAGTTTTTATTGCCAGTCATGTGGTTGCTGCATCCTGAATCCAGATACCACATGTTGTTTTTCTTAGTGTTCGATTGAGTGGTCACCATCAATAACACATCATCAGAATCACTACTTCCAGCTCTTGCATATTGAGCTTCATCACTATCTTTCGACCTTGCAGCTTTCTTGCTTCTACAATCTCTAGCATAGTGGCCAAAACCTTGACAATTGTAACATTGCACCCCTTTCGTGTCAACTTTCTTCCCAGAATACTTGTTGCACACTCCTTTCGAATCAGTATTATTGCTTGACTTCTCATCACCAGAAAGATTCTTACGCTGCTTCGATTTCTCTTTTCCAGCTTTCTTGCTGAATCTTGATTGCAATGCTTGTTCAGTTGTCTTCTCCCTTTCTGAGTTTCTTTGCTGCAGCCTCATTTCATGAGCCTCCAAAGAAGCTTGAAGTTCTTCCAACTTCATCTCAGATAGATTCTTGGCCTCTTCAATTGTTACAACAAAGTAATCAAAATCTGCAATTAGAGATCTTAATACATTTTCTATCTTCTGCAGATTCGTTAATGCTTCACCACACACCTTCATCTGGTTTATTAGCATCACCACTCTTGAGAAATATACTAAAATCCATCCTCTTTCATCTGTAGCATCTCATACTGCTTTCTCAGAGTCTACAACTTTACTTTCTTCACTTTCTCATCTCCACCATACAAAGACTTCAGCTTTTATTGAATACATAAGTAGCTTAGTCCTTATTTCTGTTTATGTATTTGACTGGCAATTGTAAGTTACAGTGTGCTCTAACCTGTAATAGCAGGTTACCTTTGATGCTCTATATAAAGCACCAAGGAGCCTTTTGTAACTAACCAAAAAAACAGAAAACAGAATAACAGAATTCTGTTATAGATGAAAAACTCTTCTTTTCTCTATTCTTCTTTCTAATATGGTATCAGATTGCTGAGTCGATCCATGGCTTCGATTGCTTCGCCATCGCCTTTGTCTTCCGCTATGGTTTCTCCTGAACCAACACCGTCTCCAGAGCCGATGGTGGATGATTATTGCCGCCTGCACTTCTCGCTCAAGATTGCGCAGAAGCTGGATGAAAAGAACTTCCATCTCTGGCGTCAACAGGTAGAGCCTTACATTAATGCGCATGATCTCACAGATCTAGTGGTATGCGCTTGTGTTCCAGCAAAATTTGTTGATGATGCCACTCGTCGTTCCGGCTCTGTCAATTCAGCATATTCTCGCTGGATTCAGAAGGACCAATTGCTGTTGTCATGGCTTCAATCTACACTTTCCAGTGAAATTCTCTCACGCGTTCTTGGCTGTAACCACTCTCATGAACTGTGGGATCGTCTCTTCAGCTATTTTCAGAAACAAACTCGTGCTAGGGCACGCCACCTGTGTGTTAAATTGCGTGCTCTTACACTTGATACTCTTTTGTTCAAGACGATTTGCTGAAGATTCGTACTATTGTTGATGCACTTGCATCTATTGGTGATCCAATTCCTATGTCACATCATATTGATGTGATTCTTGAGGGCTTTCCTGCTGAATTTGCTCTGGTTGTGTCTGTTGTTGAAAGAAAATTTGGAGTTATGGACATTGATGAGGTTAAAATTCTTCTATTGGCTCATGAACTGCGCTTGAACAAGTTCAAGAAGCAGCCAATTCCAGATCTGGTTTCTCTCAACCTAACTCATGTTATTCCTCAACCACCAACAACATATGAGTCTCCAACACTTGCCACTGATTCTTCCTCTGCTCACACTGGTCAGTTTAATCAAGTACAGGATTATCAACCTTTTAGATGTGGAAAAGGTCACCGTGGTGGTAGGTTTGGTCGTGGCAGAGGTGGCAGATTCTCCAATTCTAATGTCCAGTACCAAGTCTGCTTCAAACCTGGTCATTCTACCCTGCAGTGCTGGCACAGGTTTAACTAACAGTTCCAATATGCTGCTGCAAACTATGTGCAACCTCATTGGCAGGGTGCTCATGCCTATTACACACAAGCACCGCCTTAAGCCTCTCCTTATGTATGGACCAGGACCCTGTCGTGCCTTCTTACCCTCCTGCTGTTACACAACCTCCAATCACCTTTGTGGCTAATGTTTCCCCATCTCCATCTGGCTCATGGTTTCCTGATTCTGGCGCCTCATACCATGTCACTAGTGATGCAAAGAATTTACAACATGTGACTCCCTTTTAAGGCCATGATCAAATTTACATTGGTAATGGACAAGGTTTGACTATTTAGTCTGCTGGTTCAAGCTCTTTTCCTTTCCCTTTTCATCCTACCACATACCTCACTCTCAATAACTTACTTCATGTTCCTACTATCACTAAGAATCTGCTTAGTGTCAGTCAGTTTTCTAAGGATAACCATGTGTACTTTTTATTCTCAGCTGACAATTGTCTTGTTAAATTTTAGGTGTCTAATGCCACTCTTCTTGAAGGTCATGTAGGAGCTGATGGACTCTATGAGTTTCCCTCTGTTGATGTATCATAACCTGCTAAGTCCATATTGCATTCTTCTAGTTTTTCTTCCAATTATGCTGCACCTAATGCTAATACTGTTTCTCTTTTTAATAGCTTGCCTTACATGTGGCATCTTAGGTTAGGACATCCTAACAATCATGCTCTCAAGATTTTTTTGCATAATTGTAATGTTCAGTTCAGTAATAAAACTTGTGATATGTTCTGTTCTTCTTTATGTATGGGTAAATCCCACAGGTTACATGCTCCCACTTCACACACATTTTACACAAAACCTCTTGAACTTGTTTATACTGACTTATGGGGGCCCTCACCCAAGGCTTTTGCATCTGGTTTCTTGTATTACATGTCCTTTGTGGATTCTTATTCCAAGTTTACTTAGATCTATCTTCTTAAAGCTAAGTCTGAAGCCATTTCTGTTTTTCAAAAGTTTAAAGCATTGGTTGAACTGCAAATTGAGTCACGTATTAAAGTTGTTCAGTCTGTCTGGGGGGTGAATTCAGGCCATTTACTAAATATCTAACTGAGATGGGTATTAACCATCGTATTATCTGTCCACATACACACAATCAGAATGGTGTCATTGAAATAAAACACAGGCACATAGTGGACTTAGGGCTTACTTTGCTTAGTCATGTTTCCCTTCCCTTAACATATTGGGACTATGCCTTTTCCACTACTGTATATCTTATTAACAGGCTGCCGTCTGCTTCCATTCATTTTGAGGTTCCTTACACTCTTCTATTTCGTCAGCAGCATGATTACAAGTTTCTGAAAGTCTTTGGGTGTGCTTGTTTTCCTCTCTTGAGACCCTATCTTTCTCAGAAACTTAACTTCAGATCTCAAGAATGTATCTTTCTTGGATATTCCACCTCTCACAAAGGCTATAGGTGTCTGGATCCTACTGCCAGGTTATACATCTCAAAGGATGTTCTCTTTAATGAGTCTAGGTTTCCATATCTAGATTTATTTTCTTCCAGACCCAGTGATATTTCCAGCCCCAGTACATCTTTGGCACCCTATTACTCTAGTCCCCTTTTGAGTTCTCTTACTCCTCACATCAATTATTAACAATCTCTTATCCCTAATTCTTCAAATGCTCTCCATCCTGCCTCTCCTCCTACTTCATCTGTTCATGCTCCCACCTCTGTCTCTTTTAGCCCTAAGGATTCATCACCAACTGGTAGTTCTGTAGCTTCTTTACCTATTGCTGACAGCAACTCCTCAGGGACACTCTTATCTTTCTCTAGTCCAACTTACCCTTTATTCAGCTCATCTTCAGACACTGCTTCTGCACCACATGTACCCCCTAATGCTATTCTTGTATCTGTTATCCCTCAAAACTCTCATCCTATGATAACTAGGGCCAAATCTGGATTCTCTCAGCCTAGACTGGATCCTAGGGTGCTTCTCACTCACTCTGAGCCTAAATTTGTTAAACAGGCCCTTGCTGATGTGCATTGGAAGGCAGTCAAGCAAGATGAATTTGATGCCTTACAGAAAAATGTCACATGGTCTCTTGTGCCTTTACCCCTAACAATAATGTTATTGGCTGCAAGTGGGTATTTAGGCTCAAGGAAAATCCTGATGGCACCATCAACAGATACAAGGCTAGGTTGGTAGCCAAAGGTTTTCATTAAAGGCATAGGCTGGATTTTACCGAGACCTTTTCACCTGTTGTAACGCCTGTTACTATCGGGGTTATTCTCACTATTTCCATTACCCACGGGTGATCTATTCAGCAGTCGGATGTAAATAATGTCTTTCTTAATGAACTCCTTGCTGAAGAAGTTTACATGGAACAACCTCCAGGGTTTGTTCACTCTGACTCCTCTCTGGTGTGTAAACTCAACAAGGCTTTGTATGGCCTGAAACAGGCTCCAAGGCAGTGGTTTGAGAGACTGCAATCAACTCTTCTCAAGCTCAACTTTAAAGCCAGCAAGTGTGACCCCTCTCTCTTCACCTACTTCTCAAAAGGTCACTCTCTTTATCTACTTGTTTATATATATATGATATTATCCTCACAGGCAGCTCTACTACTCTTCTCAATGAGGTCATTCACAAGCTTAATTCTGCTTTCTCTCTCAAGCACCTTGGGGACCTTGACTATTTTATGGGCATTAAGGTCAAGCAGACAGCTAATGGTTCTATGCTGCTCACTCAAACTAAGTGTGATACGGTGGCCAGAACTGGGACGTAGTTTCCCTATTTCGTTAAGAAAATTTTGCTGGTATGCGTTTTGCGTTTGTGTTTGCAAAATGTCGTGGTAAGCAAGAGTCGCCACCGTCTTTTATTTTATCCAACAAGGAAAGGAAAAAAGCACAAAAAAATTCCTTTTTCGAGATATTTCTGAGTACGGGGGGTAGATTTATAGAAAGGGAAGGTATTAGCACCCTTTCTATCTGTAGTTATCTATGGGCTCTTAGGTACTTGCTCAACATTTTCAAAATTGTTTTCTTTGTGTTTGTGCGCTTTGAAAAGTTTTTGTTTTGACTTCAATTTAACTCTTGCTTCTGTCTTCAAGAGTGTAATGAAGTGTTTTGGAAAACTTTGTTTATAAAGGAGTGTAAGTGTGAAAAATTTGTTTGGAAATAGCAAGTACTTAAGAACTAATCTACCTACTCGAAAAAAGAATCGTTCTGTATTCGTTTCCTTTAGATAACACTATCCCACTATTAGTGAGTAGGTAGCACCATTGTTGGAGTTTGAGGGTCAATTCGAAAGGGACGCACGGTCACTAAAGCAATGTTAGGACGTCTTAGTAATAACCCTAATGTCTTAGATCAATTATTCGAGGCAACAATTCCGAGGCAACCATTCCGAGGCAAATTTTCCGAATCGGGACTTTGATCTTTGTTTAGACAAAAGGACGACCACTAAAGCATCCTATACTCAATGACCATTTACCGAAGGCAACCAAGTGGGAGTGTACTCTAGGATTGCGCATGTGCGGATGATTCAATTTCAGTTTATTTATCTTTGCACATTTAGGGTGATCTAACTGTTTTAAAATTAATCATACATTCTTGTCATGCATCCCTATATCATACATCTAACAGTTAATAATTTGCGGAATTTAAAGTGCGGAATTTAAACTACACTATTACAAGGCTTCGGGTATTTACATAGCCAAAAACAAACCCTTTGAAAATAAAGCGATAAATATAAATAAATGTCCTAATTAAACTATTACAAACTGTGAGCAGATACAATAATTTAGATAAAGAAAAATAAAGCGGGCGAGAAAATTGAATCGAATACGAAACTAGGGTTTTGACCCCCTTAATTAAAAGAAGATTTTTTTTTGCTGTTTTTAATATTTTTTAAGAAAAGAAATTAAGTCCTAAAATTAAATGCTAAATTAATTAGTTATTAAATTAATAAATGAAAAATAATTAAATGACATATTTTTGGATTTTTTTTATTTTAGGAAAAAAATAAAATGATTAAATTAGTAATAAAAACCTATTGATTCTAATTAATTTTAATTATTTGCGAAATAAATTAAAGTTATCTAAAAAATAACATAATTAAAATTGATTAATTTTTTTACTGAAAATAAATATCTAACATTTAATTGGACATAAAAATATTCTTTGGTGATTTTTTGATAAAGAAAATAATTAAATTATTGGTTAGTAAATAAATAAACAAAATAAATAAATGAAACAAAATAAAATATAAAGAAGGATAGAGATGTTGGGCCTGAAATTAGGGTGTCAATAGCAAGAATTATGGGCCCAAATGGAGGTCCATGCTGACTTTCTGGATCCTGCGCATGTGCATTGACTTGGTCTATGGTGTGCTCTCAGTAGTAGCCACCAGATCTGGCCATCTGGCCATCTGCCGCGTGGGATAATGAGGGAATATGATGGACGCCTGGCTTATACGCGTACTGGATTTCCCAAAATAAAATGAGAAGATAGCAAATGCTGGAGGTAGGGATCGAACCCCTGACCTCCAGCCTCTAACGCCTTGAAAACTTGCGTGGCGACCACTGGGCTATTGTGTATTTGTTGTACATAAAACATGCAATAAGAATAATATATAAAAAACCAAGCATTAGTGGAGATCTGGCACGAAATTCAAACAGGCCAGTAAGGGAGTGACAACGCATCATATCCTTCCTCTCTCCGTGGCTAAAACCTGAAATACTTATACCCACGGACAAAGTCCGTTGCTACAGGTCTGTGTGTTTCCAAAATCTTCTCCAAGTAATATAAACGACCACCAAGGCCATGGTTAGAACCGTCTCCTTCTTCTGAACACAGTGGTACCCATTACTAAGGCCAATTGTTCCTGAAAATAAAAACCCTAAAACCAAATCCGAAACCCTAACAATGGTGGATTTCGTTACAGACCATTAAAATGAAATTGAATAATGCCAAAAGTTTGCAAATGCTTCATAGGTTAAGAATATATCATCAATTCATGTTAATAATGCCTGAATTACAAGATGTGAATTCAAGAACAGGGATGTAACGTGAGGGACTTACAGCGCGTTTAGGGACCAGAACGGGCTTGTTCTTGATAGCTTTAGATTCCTGAGAGTGCCAGGGAGCGATTGGGACAGATACCAAGCCTTGAGGATGCCTCTAACCACTAATTCGATCTCACACTTTTTGCTTGTTTTTTCCAAATTTTGTTCTTGCTCTGTGCCTGATTTCCCACCTTGCTTTTGATCTGCACGCAGTCCTTATGTATTAGTGAAGGGATTACGGTTGCAAATTGCATCCAAATCTTCTTCTTTCAATGCTTTGGATATTGATACACTTTGAAGATCTTTCCAAACATGGCTTATTTTGAATCTTTTTGTGCACTCTAAGGCTTGGCACAAATTTGAATGATGCTAGCTGTAATTGGAACCTGAAACAAGCACAAAATCCCTTGTTATCAATGCTTTGGATTTTTATTTGATTTATTTTGATTTAAATCAAATTAATTCAAATAAACATCAAAATAATTAATAAAAATATGATATGGACAAGTGGAAAGGGCTAGAGAACGTGGGATATGTTGCCAACTCAAAACAAGTGAAAAAGATTGGGCCCATTTGGCAAAATTTGAAGTTTTGGGGATAGTTGACTTTTGGCAATTTTGCAAAAAAGGTCAACTTCAACAATGCATAACTTCCTCAATTTTGAGTCTTTGGAGGTATTCTTGGACTTTTTAGAAATATTGAGATGTCCTATAATCAACCCTTTTGGTCTCATCTCATTTTGATATTCCATGCTCATGTATGAAGCTTTGACAAAAAAAGGTGTTTTTGTTAACTTTTCAAAATAACCTATAATGTCCAAATCCATAACTTCTTGTGAGTGCATATTTTGATCTTGGGAGATGAATATGTATTGTAGGGAATTTCATCCTCTTCAAAATGAGATTTGGATGGGTCATTTCTCATAAAGTATAAGAAAGTTATGTTTGGTCAAAGTTGAGTTGACTTTTCCTACAAAACCCTAATTTAGCAACTTTTGAGTCTTATGAATTGTGAGCAATTCTTGATGAATCATGATCAACCCTTGATCAAATGATGAAATATACTTCAAAATGAGGATGTTGACCAAAAATCTTGAAGTTTGACTGTATGTAGGTCACAATTGACTTTTACCCTAGCATAGTCGATTTTTGGACCTTTGAGCAATTGACTGAGCAAACTTCCTCTGCAAGGCTTGAAACTTGACATGGATGATCTTGAGAATATATCAGGACATTGGTGAGAATTTAGGAACACTTGGACCCAAGTATCTTGATGCAACATGAAACCCTAATTTGGGGGTAGACTGCCTTAGGAGAGAGCTTGTCTTGGCCAACCCTTGGACTACCTTGAGCAACTTGAGAATCTTTCTTGCATTGTTTTGAGAAATATGGGAGGGAAAATTTCGGGGTACAACAACTGCTCCTGTTCAATCTTCTTAAACCTGAGGATATAGATTGGCTTTCGTTCCTTTCGTGATCCGAAGGTGGAAGAGGATTGAACATTAGAGTGCCCAGAAATTTGCACTCGCATGAAGTGGTAGTTGTCTTGTGATGTCGAGAATGGGCTTATGGATGCCATTTGGAAATTGCTGACAACGGGATGGGCTTAAAGATTCCATCTGAAAGAGTGTCGATCGCCTAAGAGATCTCCACATAGTCACGCAGCATCTGAATCAACCGTTGCTTAACATTAGGCTCTAGATTTACACCAATCTTGACCTCTTTCTTGTCTATATCTGTACCCAGATTTACCGTTTCCACTAGCTCTTCATGCGGCTGTATATCCCTCTCTTCTTGAAGTAACAATCTATCAAGTTCACCAGGCACTTCGCAATCATCCTCACCTTCGTCCTCGGCTTGGTTGATCAGACTTTCGAAGTCATAATTGGCAGTAGCAGAGTCGTTATCAATGAGATCCAGAGTGGATGTAGACCTGTATATGTGAGTGTGTGTAAAATAGTTGTTTTGTAAGATAAAAAAGAAAAACAAGGAGCGCAAAATTCGTAATGCAAGAAAACATCCAATGCTTTTATTGATGATATATGGAAATGACACACAATAAGCCCTCAAACAAAGCCACAGTGTCTCGGGTAAGGCACCGGGCCGTAAAGTTTAAAATTGTCTGTTACAAATTCAAAACAAAAGTCTATTACTGGATGATAAAAGAAACGGGCATGAAATTCGTTGTCGTCCAATTGCTTAAGCCACCATCAGTAGTCGGGTAAATCCAGCTGTCAATATCAAACTCTTCATCATCATCCCCAATAGCATTTACTCCCGCATCATGTTTCGGCATAGGAGCCGTTATGACATTAGGCTTTTCCGGCGCTTCAAACTCGATTTCCTTAGCTTCAATCAAATCATGTACCTTATTCTTTAAGACCCAGCAGTTATTCGTATCATGCTCCGGGCTATCAGAGTGAAAAGCACATCGGGCGTTCGGATTGTACAATGGTGATGTGGTGTTGGAATTCTTTGGAGCTTCCCTCAGAATCACCAAGTTAGTCTTCAACAACTGCGGCATAATTTGAGATAAAGTCATGTTGAGCCGAGTAAACTGTCTTTGTGGTCTCTCTGCTCTTTGTTGAGTGTTGCGTTATGGGGCAACAGTTGGTCTTGAAATAACTACCGCATTAACTGCTTGGCGGCGCTCGAGTCGACTTTGGCTCCTAGAGCTGTAAACTGCACTAGACTCCTTCTTGAGAGGCTTCTTCTTGGTACTTCACGAAGTACCTTTCTGTATCATGCCGCTCTTAATACCGGCTTCAACTCTCTCCCCAGTCATAATCAACTCAGTGAAACCAGACGATGAACTTCTGATCAAATGATTGAAATATGGACAAGACAAAGTCCCTAGAAACATATCCACCAACTATCTGTCAGCCAGAGGGGGTTGGACTCTTCCAGCAAGATCTCTCCACTTCTGAGTGTAGTCCTTAAAACCTTCGCTCGCACCCATAGACATACCCTGAAGTTGGGTACGTGTGGGAGCAAGGTCGGCATTAGATTGGTACTGCTTGTAAAAAGCAGTAGCAAGGTCCTCCCAGTTACGGACGCTAGCTCCTTCCAGTTGATATAACCATTCAAGTTGAGTCCCTAAAAGACTATCTTGAAAGAAATGAATCCAGAGGTTCCTGTCAGCAGTATATAGTTGAATCTTTCTAACATACGAGCGGAGGTGTAGCTTTGGGCAGGAGACCCCATCGTACTTAGCAAAGACAGGTGCTTTAAACTTGTGCGGGATTACCACCCCAGATGCTAAACCCAAATCTCCAAAATCCAACCCAAGTATCTTCTGGATCTCCATCGCGCTTAACTGGTCTTCAAGTTGCTTATACCTATCCTCAGCAGGAGGATACTGGTCTTCATCAAAGTCAGTCTCATTTTCAGAAACCACTGGGCTAGGAGCCCTCCTTTCTTCTTGATTCTCTCCCCCTCCAGGTGAGTGGGACAAATCAACTTCTTCCCGTAACCTGTTTCCAAATCTATGACCCATATTCAGGAGGACCGTCTTCTTCTTCTTCTTCTTCTTATCCTTCAATATAAGAGTCTTAATATCTTTCTGCCCCTTGGCCAGGTTCATGAACATTTCCTGGAACTGAGCATTCTGAGCTTGTAGAGCCTTGATAGCTTGATCAGTGGATGTTTCAAAAGATATGATGCTGAAATAAACAGCGAAGAAGATAAGAGACCTGTAAGGGTACCTGTAATGAGGTGCATGGGAATGGAATGCATATGATATGATTTCAAAGACTTTAGGGAGATTCAAATTCATAAACTAAAATGAAACACACTTTTATTAGATAAACTTGAAACAATGTTTGACAAATGCCTTTAAGGCGTTACAAAAAGAAAAACTGAACAATAAATCAAAACTAGAAATAACAAAAGACATTAGCGCTCCCATGGCCGTTTCCCTTGTGTGCTGACATAGTCGTTGAGGACCTTCTCATTCTCCAACTGCCTTGTAAGCTTCAGGATCTTCTGTTCTTGTTCATGATACTTCTCTCTGTAAGTATCCCGCTCTTCCCTCAACTGGATCCAAGACCTCTTTAATGCCCCAATGTCAGTAGGCATGTATGGATGGAGGACAGTATGAGGAACCCCTTCTTCATCAGTACTCTCAACAATCATCGGTAAGACCGCTTTGTATGGCATCCCCAATTTTTGAGCACGGGCTCAAACCCACCGGAGATACGGTTCCATCAGAAGAGAGGTCTTCATCCCTAGCTCATGTGGATCAGACCCATGTACCCTATTCCAAGCTCGTATGAATCTGCGGCGATGTCCCTCTACATCCCCCTGGAAGTCAAAGACAATGTCCGGAAGCAGCAACTCATGAGGTCCGTCCCTCCTAGCTCGCGCAAACTGTCGTAAGGCCAAATAAGGATTATAGGTGATCCCTCCTCTAATTCCCAGCAATGGAACATTGGGGTACTCCCTACAGCGATCAATAACAGCTACTTCTTCCATGTCTTTAGTACTCCAAATGATGTCTGTGTGAGCAAGGGACATAATTCTGTAGGCCCAACCCATACCTTCCTTGTTCTTCAAAACAGATTTGGGGAAGTGAGAAATAAACCACCTTGCCAGCAATGGTGCACAACACATAAGGGTTCCCCGTTTCCAAGCAGTACGGGCATAAAGAGCATGTAGAATGTCACCTAAGAGAGTGGGCACCAGATTACGGAACATGAAGATCTTGATTGCGTTCACGTCGACGAAAGAATCTGAATTAGGAAACAGAACCAAACCATAGATAAGAAGTGCCAGGATATCTTCGAATGCTTGAAAATCCAAACTGTCCCAAAACTGTTGAGCCTGATCAATCAAGAACTTAGCCAGGAAGCCTTTTACCCCACTCTGAGTCTCCCAGTTAGACATTACATCAGCCTTTGTCAGATGTAGGGCTGAAGCAATATCTTTCGGCCTAAGAGCTATCTCCCAACCTATAAATGGCGTCTTCTCTAGAATAGAAATACCAATTAAATCAGAGAACTCCTCCAAAGTAGGGACCAACTGATAGTCCGGGAAGGTGAAACAGTGATATAGTGGGTCAAAGAACTGGAACAAGACACTCATCATCTGCTCATCTAATCTGGAAGTGACCAAACCAAGGAGATGACCATGCCTTCTGACAAAGGAAGAAGTATCAGGAACCTTTGAAACCAAATCTCTAAGTTGAACATGGATCTGTACGAAGTTGATCCAAATAGTATTTATGCGCATAGATGACATGATCTGCAAAGTGCATAGATGCCATGATCTGCAAAACAGAACAAAGATGAATCCCCTCGGTCTTTGAAATGGGTTAGTCTAATGAAATATGCATGCAATGTCATGATGCATGATGTCATGATAGAAACACACCACAAGTATTCACAGATATCAAACATGGTAAGGGCAAACAAGTCACACAGTAGCCCTTAGATTTCAGGCTGGCATGGAGTTTAGGTATTACCCTCTTTCAGTTTAGTTGGTTCGAACCTGTCCTAGTAATAGTAATTGGGTTCTAGAGGATCTCAATATCACTGACCACCCTCAATCGGTTATAATTCCAGTTTAGTAACTTTTTCTTGCGGCCGGAATCATCGCGAGAGTTTGGTCTCAATGAGTGTAGCATACTGCTACTTTTCTATGGCCAAGTTGGTCAATTATAGGTTCTAAAGTCAGTTGGTGCTTAATGACCCCTTAGCAACCCCATATTCTCCTTGTTCCTCCACAAGGAATATCGGTACAAACTAAAGTGCTACACTAACGTAGCTACTGCTTCAACCGTATCGGTCTACGATGTACAGTTCCCTCACAGTCTATTGCTACTTACCTAAAAGGTATCCCCAGATCCGAGTTAGGATCTATAGTAACTCCGATTCAAACCCACAAAGATAAAGCATACCAATCAAGAAATTGAAAACATTATGATGAACTAATCCTAAGGTACACCCCACTTATTTAGAATCCCCAGCAGAGTCGCCAGTTCTGTGATACGGTGGCCAGAACCGGAACGTGGTTTCCCTATTTTGTTAAGGAAATTTTGCTGGTATGCGTTTTGCGTTTGTGTTTGCAAAATGTCGCGGTAAGCAAGAGTCACCATCGTCTTTTATTTTATCCAACAAGGAAAGGAAAAAAGCACAGAAAAATTCCTTTTTCGAGATATTTATGAGTATGGGGGGTAGATTTATGGAAAGGGAAGGTATTAGCACCCTTTCTATCTGTAGTTATCTACAGGCTCTTAGGTACTTGCTCATCATTTTCAAAATTGTTTTCTTTGTGTTTGTGCGCTTTAAAAAGTTTTTGTTTTGACTTCGATTTAACTCTTCCTTTTGTCTTCAAGAGTGTAATGAAGTGTTTTTGAAAACTTTGTTTATAAAGGAGTGTAAGTGTGAAAAATTTGTTTGGAATGAGCAAGTACTTAAGAACTAATCTACCTACTCGAAAAAAGAATCGTTTTGTATTCGTTTCCTTTAGACAACGCTATCCCACTATTAATGAGTAGGTAGCACCGTCTTTGGAGTTTGAGGGTCAATTCTAAAGGGACGCACGGTCACTAAAGCAATGTTAGGACGTCTTAGTAATAACCCTAATGTCTTAGATCAATTATTCGAGGCAACAATTCCGAGGCAACCATTCCGAGGCAAATTTTCCGAATCGGGACTTTGATCTTTGTTTAGACAAAAGGACGACCACTAAAGCATCCTATACTCAATGACCATTTACCGAAGGCAACCAAGTGGGAGTGTACCCTAGGAGTGCGCATGTGCGAATGATTCAATTTCAGTTTATTTATCTTTGCACATTTAGGGTGATCTAACTGTTTTAAAAATAATCATACATTCTTGTCATGCATCCCTATATCATACATCTAACAGTTAATAATTTGCGGAATTTAAAGTGCGGAATTTAAACTACGCTATTACAAGGCTTCGAGTATTTACATAGCCAAAAACAAACCTTTTGAAAATAAAGCGATAAATGTAAATAAACGTCCTAATTAAACTATTACAAACTGTGAGCAGATACAATAATTTGGATAAAGAAAAATATAGCGCGCGAGAAAATTGAATCGAATACGAAACTAGGGTTTTGACCCCCTTAATTAAAAGAAGATTTTTTTTTGCTGTTTTTAATATTTTTTAAGAAAAGAAATTAAGTCCTAAAATTAAATGCTAAATTAATTAGTTATTAAATTAATAAATGAAAAATAATTAAATGACATATTTTTGGATTTTTGTTATTTTAGGAAAAAAAATAAAATGATTAAATTAGTAATAAAAACCTATTGATTCTAATTAATTTTAATTATTTGCGAAATAAATTAAAGTTATCTAAAAAATAACCTAATTAAAATTGATTAGTTTTTTACTAAAAATAAATATCTAACATTTAATTGGACATAAAAATATTCTTTGGTGATTTTTTGATAAAGAAAATAATTAAATTATTGGTTAGTAAATAAATAAACAAAATAAATAAATGAAACAAAATAAAATATATAGAAGGATAGAGATGTTGGGCCTGAAATTAGGGTGTCAATAGCAAGAATTCTGGGCCCAAATGGAGGTCCATGCTGACTTTCTGGATCATGCGCATGTGCATTGATTTGGTCTATGGTGTGCTCTCAGTAGTAGGCACCAGATCTGGCCATCTGTCCATCTGACGCATGGGATAATGAGGGAGTATGATGGACGTCTGCCTTATGCACGCACTGGATTTCCTGAAATAAAATGAGAAAATAGCAAATGCTGGAGGCAGGGATCGAACCCCTGACCTCCAGCCTCTAACGCCTTGAAAACCTGTGTGGCAACCACTGGGCTATTGTGTATTTGTTGTACATAAAACATGCAATAAGAATAATATATAAAAAACCAAGCGTTAGTGGAGATCTGGCGCGAAATTCAGACAAGCCAGTAATGGAGTGACAACGCATCATCTCATTCCTATCTCTGTGGCTAAAACCTGAAATACCTATACCCACGGACAAAGTCCGTTGCTACAGGTCTGTGTGTTTCCAAAATCTTCTCCAGGTAATATAAACGACCATCAAGGCCATGGTTATAATCGTCTCCTTCTTCTAAACACAGTGGTACCCATTACTAAGGCCAATTGTTCCTGAAAATAAAAACCCTAAAACCAAATCCGAAACCATAACAATGGTGGATTTCGTTACAGACCATTAAAATGAAATTGAATAATGCCAAAAGTTTGCAAATGCTTCATAGGTTAAGAATATATCATCAATTCATGTTAACAATGCCTTAATTACAAGATGCAAATTCAAGAACAGGGATGTAATGTGAGGGACTTACAGCGCGTTTAGGGACCGGAACGGGCTTGTTCTGGATAGCTTTAGGTTCCTGAGAGTGCCAGGGAGCGATTGGGACAGATACCAAGCCTTGAGGATGCCTCTAACCACCAATTTGATCTCACACTTTTTGCTTGTTTTTTTCAAATTTTGTTCTTGCTCTGTGCCTGATTTCCAACCTTGCTTTTGATCTGCACGCAGTCCTTATGTATTAGTGAAGGGATTAGGGTTGCAAATTGCATCCAAATCTTCTTCTTTCAATGCTTTGGATATTGATTTGATACACTTTGAAGATCTTTCCAAACATGGCTTATTTTGAATCTTTTTGTGCACTCTAAGGCTTGGCATGAATTTGAATGATGCTAGCTGTAATTGGAACCTGAAACAAGCACAAAATCCCTTGTTATCAATGCTTTGGATTTTTATTTTATTTATTTAAATTTAAATCAAATTAATTCAAATAAAAATCAAAATAATTAATAAAAATATGATATGGACAAGTGGCAAGGGCTAGAGCACGTGGTCTATGTTGCCAACTCAAAACAAGTGAAAAAGATTGGGCCCATTTGGCAAAATTTAAAGTTTTGGGGATAGTTGATGTTTGGCAATTTCACAAAAAAGGTCAACTTCAATAATGCATAACTTCCTCAATTTTGACTCTTTGGAGGTGTTCTTGGACTTTTTAGAAAGGTTGATATGTCCTCTAATCAACCCTTTTTGTCTCATCTCATTTGGATATTCCATGCTCATTCATGAAGCTTTTACAAAAAATGTGTTTTTGTTGACTTTTCAAAATGACCTATAATGTCCAAATTCATAACTTCTTGTGAGTGCATATTTTGATCTTGGGAGATGAAGATGGATTGTAGGGAATTTCATTCCATTCAAAATGAGATTTTGATGGGTCATTTCTCATAAAGTATGAGAAAGTTATGCTTGGTCAAAGTTGAGTTAACTTTTCCTACAAAACCCTAATTTAACAACTTTTGAGTCTTGATGAATTGTGAGCAATTCTTGATGAATCATGATCAACCCTTGATCAAATGATGAAATATACTTCAAAATGAGGATGTTGACCAAAAATCTTGAAGTTTGACTGTATGTAGGTCACAGTTGACTTTTGCCCTAGCACTGTCGATTTTTGGACCTTTGAACAATTGACTGAGCAAACTTCCTCTGCAAGGCTTGAAACTTGACATGGATGATCTTGAGAACATATCAGGACATTGGTGAGCATTTAGGAACACTTGGACCCAAGTATCTTGATGCAACATGAAACCCTAATTTGGGGGTAGACTGCCTTAGGAGAGAGCTTGTCTTGGCCAACCCTTGGACTACCTTGAGCAACTTGAGAATCTTTCTTGCAATGTTTTGAGAAATATGGGAGGAAAAATTTTGGGGTACAACACTAAGTATCTCAGAGATTTGCTGCAGAAAACTAACATGTTGGAAGCCTGCTCTGTTAGCACTCCCGTGCAGTCCACCTGCAAACTCACCAAAACTGGGTCTGAAGCCTTTTCTGATCCTTTTCTG
The DNA here is from genome assembly GCA_948472305.1 of Vicia faba. Classification (NCBI taxonomy): domain Eukaryota; kingdom Viridiplantae; phylum Streptophyta; class Magnoliopsida; order Fabales; family Fabaceae; genus Vicia; species Vicia faba. Next base: position 1,453,595,826 of record OX451739.1, read on the forward strand.
TACAGATTTGTGGTTGGTGCCTTGTAGTATGCCACCATCACCATACCAGATTTGACTTATGTTGTTAACAAAGTATGTCAGTTTATGTCACATCCTCTTTATTCTCACTGGAAAGTTGTCAAAAGGATTCTCAGATATTTGAAAGGTACTCTAAGTCATGGTTTATCTCTCACTCCTCTTTCCCCTCAGACTGTTCTCTCTCTTCATGTCTACTGTGATGTTGATTGGGCTTCAGATCCAGATGACATACAAAGTACATCTGGTGCTGCTATTTCCTTTGGAGCTAATTTAGTTCCCTAGTGGTCAAAGAAGCAACTTGTTGTTGCTAGGTCAGCACTGAATATGAATACAGAAGTTTAGCTCAAGCTATAACTGACCTTCTTTGGATACAGACACTGTTGCAGGAACTGTGTATTCAAATCAAGCCTCCTATCATACTGTGTGATAACCAGTCAGTTGTCCTATTAACTCATAATCCTGTTTTGTATTCCAAAACTAAGCATATGGAGATTGATCTATTTTTTGTGAGGGAAAAGGTTCTGACCAAACAAATTCGGATACTGCACATTCCTGGCACTGATCAGCTTGCGGATGTGTTGACCAAGCCCTTGGCTTTCACCAAATTCTTGGAGCTTATACACAAACTCAGGGTAGCTAGCTCCCCTCAGTTTATAGGGGGGTATTGAATACATAAGTAGCTTAGTCCCTATTTCTGTTTATATATTTGACTGGCAGCTATACGTTACAGTGTTCCCTAACCTGTAATAGCAGGTTACCCTTGATGTTGTATATAAAGCATCAAGGAGCCTTTTGCAACTAACCAAAAAAACAGAAAATAGAATAACAGAATTCTGTTACAGATGAAAAACTCTTTTCTTCTCTATTCTTCTTTCTAATAGCTTTTCCCAAGCTCCTTTTGTTATTTCTTCTTCGATTATCTTCTCAAACACATCACAATCCACACACTGGTGAATCAAGAATAACGCCTTGCCATCTTTCTTCCTCTGATCTTTGTGCGCAACTTTCTGGGCTTCCGTAGCATCTTCCTCCAGTTGTGACATTCCATCATTCACGATTTCTACAACATCTTGAAATCTGAAAATAACCTTCATTTGTGCCACCCATCTTTGATAGTTTTCACCTTTGAAAACCGGAAGATTTGCTGGAAATTGTGTTGAGGTTGTTGATCCGTTTGTCATTAGATTCTCTCTGAATCACAACCAGGCTCTGATACCAATTTGTTGGAACAAAAGATTCAAGAAAGATGAATATAGTGAAAAACAAGAAGAAGAAGAAGAAGAAGAAGAAGAAGAAGAAGAAGAAGAAGAAGAAGAAGAAGAAGAAGAAGAAGAAGAAGAAGAGAGATTGCTGAGTTAGTGTAACTAACTCTTTAAAACTGAAATTGTTATTTTGTTGCTGCAGTATATATGAATTACAAAGTAATGATCATTTATATAGGCAACAATGCCCAGACCCAAAAACAAACTAAAGTCGAAATAACAACTAACAAGAATTAACCAACTAACATACATTGTTCTATTAAAAAATGACTCAAACATATATTAATCAAATACAATAATTTGTAGTTTCAATTTAATTCGGTTTGCTTTTGCAATTTCGATTTAGTTCTCAACACTACTAATTAATAATTTACGATTTAGTTCTTAACACTCCTAGTTAATAATTTAGTTCTGAACACTCCTAATTAATATCCTTTAATAAATATTCACTGAGATAAGTTTAATTATTGTTGTATGAATATCATTAAAACAAAATTGTTTATAGTTGTGAGAGTGATTTAAATAATGAGTTGACTCACATTAAATTTTCTTATGTTTAACTCCTGCTGTCGAGATTGGTATCTCTTAAGTGGTGATCTGTATTTATATAAATGTTCTCTAAATTTTAAAATCTGTCCTAGTAAACTCTGAAGTCTAACTTTATCTAAACTTTTTCTTATTAAAAATTGTTTATTCTTAAATCTCAAATATTGTTTTAATTTTAAGTCTTTATTTATGAAGTATGATTCGGTCCTTCAATAGCTGGATGCTATCACAAACGGCAAAGATTTGAATCAACCGGATGTGGACCCATTCGGATACCAATTCACACTCCAATTATCAATGTCCACATTCTACGTATTCTCCATTTCGAACTTTAGCCTCTTCTACAGCATGCACCTTTGACTTTGTTTCCATTCGCACTCTATCTTTTCAACTCGTGGCTATGGAATCTATACTTTTCTTTCAACTTGGATTAGATTAGATCTCGGAATATAATAACTCAATATTTTTTTAATCAAATTCAAATAAAATAAATACTCTAGTCCAAAGTCCAACCAATAAATAAATAAATAAATAAAATAAAATAAAACTTGTATATTTTTCATTTCATAATAATTCTTTTTGCCGAATTTACACAAAAGTCCTTATCAACTCTTAAACGACTCATTCATTTCGGTCCACAAAAGTAAAAGTTGACTTTGATTTTGATTTTTTTCTCCCTCGAAATCTCCGTTCTTTTTTTCTTCGTCACCGTTACAGTTACAACGTAACTCCGTCAATAACTGCAAACAGCGGTTCACGGAAATCGTTCACGAAATTTCCAACCAACGCCGTCACTTAGTGAACCTGAGATGTGAATCCGGCACCGAATCTGGCACCGGCACCGGTTTCGGTTCCGAAGGTTGGCAAGTGTCGGTGCTCTCCCTCGTAGGTCACAAGAAGCATATTGGGATCATCTTGTGCCCTTTCCACATGCTTCCTCGCCGGACAACCTTTAAAGCTACTGCACTTGTAGTAACCACTGCAAATTCAAGATAATAAAATCAAGATCAATAACAAATTTCAACTAAATTTTGTGAATCTTGAACAGTTTTATGCATCGAAATTGACGGTAATCGGAGTAAAAAATTACCGTGGATAAGGTGAACCTTTAATAGGTTTTTGACCGTATTTCCTCCAAGAAAATTCGTCTGCTGGAATATCAGCGACCTTCGTACTTATCGCCGGAACACGGATTGTTCTCTTCACACGAGATTTCCTGAATCAGAAATATCAACAAGATATTTATCAAATTTCGATTTCAATTTATTTATTTTAATTAAGAATTCAGGATCTGAATTTGAGTCTGGTAATTTACCTTTTCTTAGAGCAATGGCAGTGACCAGACGAAGACACTTTACCGGAAGCGGCACCGGAGACAGTTGCTTCATGACACCTTTTCCGATGCGATGAAGCAAGAGGAGGCTTTCCAGATGAGATTATAGATGGACCTATTTTACCGTCGGAAACGCTTCCGTCTCCGGTGACGGTGATAGTTGAATGAAAAGAAGAAGTAGTGGTGGAAATACTGTATGCTTCTTTAGATTTAGAGTATTGAGAAACAGATAAATCCGTAGATGGATTAGGTTTAGGTTTAGATTTCAGATTCGGATTTGGATTTGACATAATTAGTTGAACTGGTTTAGCGAAATCAAGAGTTGTTGACTGTGATTGTTGATGATGATGAAGATTTAATTTCTCAGATCCAGGTTTCGATTGAGATTGTGAAGGTGCACGACGAAAACGAGCGTGACCGGTACGATTCAACAAATTTATAACCTGTTTGAACTTCGAAACAGTGAAATCAGTTATTTCTGTGCAATCAAGATCCAAACGGTTAAGTTGATTTGAGGAAGAAGACGAAGTTTGAGAAGAAAGCACTCGGATGAAATGCTCCATGCTTTTCAATCCAGCAGAAGCAGCTTCTTGTATAGCAAACTGTTCTTCCATTCTCATCTTCGGAATCATAACCGGATCTACAACCATGATAGAAAAGGAAAATACACCAAATTATCGTTAGAAATTAGAAGAAAGAAGAAAAAAAAGAGAGAGAGAAGAGAATTGGGTTTGGTTGAAGAAAGGGGGAAGAGGTTGGTTATAAAAGAGTGGGGATGAGAAAGTCAAAGAAGTATCGTCAATCGGACGGTACAGATTGGTTGGACTTTTATTATTATTCTCAAAGAAATGTAATATTTTATTTAATCGGTGAATTGAAATGCGACAAAAACAATGTTTACTTTAGTATGAAAGTCCAAAAGAGGAGTTGGTGGTGGGTCCTACCTTTATATTTTTTTTTTTCAATACGAAAGTCCAATGAAAGTGGCAAACCGAGAAAATTAATCAAATACTAGTGTCGATTTAAATAAATCAAATCTTTACCAAAACAATATATTATAAAACAACTCATACATAGCATATCTCCACTCAAATCAATATTTAAATTAACTAATATTGACCCTTTCATTTGAATAATAAAATAAATTCTTATCTTTTATATTGTAATGTTCTTTGTCTCTCGGTGGAGGAAGCAAACGAGAAAGTCAACGTTGTTGGACGTATGGTATTAGTTTCCTTAACGAATCAGCTACGTTCATTGTTTATAAATTACTACCTGTATTATATTTTGTAAAACATTGGGCCTTTGTTTCACATAATTAAAATTTGAAATTTATTTTAAAGAATTTTAAAAAAAAATATTTGGTAAACATTTTCATATTTCTAAGAAAATTATAATTTTAATAATTTTTAAAAAAAAGTTATATGAGAATAATTTTATAGAAATATGATAAGTTATGATAAATTATTATCTTTTTTTAAAAAAATTATTTTTAAAAATAGTTATTTTCAAATTTGTAATAAATATTGATATATTTATTTTTTATTCATGTATTTCTAAAAATCTTATGTATAAACTTGAAACAAATACTTCTATTGTTTTTTTACTCGTCTTTGACTGGTTTAGAATTTTATCCTTTACAAGTATTCTAGAATTTACTATATTATTATTTTTATTACTAGCAAAGTTTTGCTGAATTTATAGAGCACTTGCATATTTGTTAATAGACTATCTATTAAAAACAAATTCATATAATTTCGAATCAACCAACTTATCAAAATCAACATTTTACAGTATTAAAATAATATAATCACTCATTTCATACTAAAATATTATGATTTTTAATAATTCTATATAAAAAAATTAATAAAATAATATAAAGATTAGAAAGATTTTATATTAATAAATAAAAATAAATCTTAAAACACCTCTCTAACTACATTATCATATTTTTATCACTTGATCTTCTTTTTTTTTTAAATTCTTTCTTTCTCTTTCTTGACAAACTCCTAAACAAAGTGTTAACAAAAAATATGAAAATTAAAATTGGAGTTAAACATAAACATATTAATATTACATATCATTTATTAACTATATTTTATTGATCTTGTTTTAGATTGATCAAAATAATCTTATATTACTTGAAAATTGAGATTAATGATAGTTTATTAATAACATCTATATAAATTTTTTTAAAGGACAAAATTGTAAGCATTCTCAAATTCAAAAGTAAACAATATCTTGATTTCAACTTTTAATTAATTCAGTTTGTAAATGTCTTTATAAACATTTTTTAAATATCGTGAGACATATTTTAATATAGGGAATATCTAAAATCGACTCACCTATATTTTTAATAAAAGAAAACCTAAAGAACAATATGCATTCACCACTTTGAAAATTTAGAAATTGACTTTTTTTACATAAATGTTAAAATTTATTTTTATTTGTGAGTAGGCGCGTTCACGGTACTATTTTGATTGGTTTTAAAATAAAAACTTATTTGATTTAAAAATATATTTATTTTAGATTTGATTCGATATTATATGATTGATTTATAAAAATAAATTCTACCTAATTCAATTTTAGTAATTTAATTTGACCAATTTTTGAATATCAAAATTATAAATTATATTTTTTTTATTAATATTATTAAAATATTAATAAATAATATATTTGATATAATATATAATATATATAATATATTTAAATTTAATATTATAAAATAAGAATGATCAATTATAGTTTAAATTAATGAAATAATAAAATTAAATAGATTAAATTAAAATAAAAGTATAAATATATTTGAATAGTAAATTAACACAATATATATTATTAATAAAAATAAATAAGTATACAAATATATACACACTTTTTGAATAGGTTTTGAAAAATCAATTTGATATTTGATTAAAATCAATTTTTTTATAAAATGACATTCAAAAATATTTAATAATATTTAATTTTTTTACAATTTTCAATTTTTTTTAATAATTTTTATTTAAATTCGTTTAAATTTGAACAACTCATACTTGTTAGTAATAAAGGTGTTAACATCTAAGTTTTAAAATTAAACTGGTTACATGAGTTTTAATACTTATTTTTTATTAAATATATTACATTGATTTTGTTGATTTATAGTTACTAATTCAATTTGATATATATAATTCAAGTATAATACTTTATAAAATTAAAAAAATAATTTGTTGAATTATATAAATAAAATATAAAAAAATTACAATTCTTATATTAATATATTAATATTTAGGTCAAATACATCAATATTTTAATAATCTAAAAAGTAAATTTTCAATTGATTATTTTTAATATATTATATTATATTATACATCAAATATATTAATTTCTCAGATACTTATAATATTAATATTTATAAAATTATTTAGATAACTTAGAAAAAATTAAGTATGTAGGTTCTTCTCTTGATATTAATAAATATATATCATGACAATAGGTAATAAGGATTTTTCAAAACTAAAGAGGTTTTTTAGTGTTTTCTTATATTCATCGTTTTTTCGGAGAAAGAGTGTCAAAATGAATTTAGAAAGAAAATATTTGCTAAAAAATATTGGACATTTTTTATTTAGGAGAGATCCTTCTATCCTTTGGGATTGATAGCTAAACAACATTTTGTTTGCAAAGATAAGTTATCAGTTGTTTCCTAGATATATTTATATTAAGATCAAGAGTTATATTTACCTACTTAGTTTTACCTAAGATAGCTAATCAGCTACAACATCCTTAGTCTGTCATATTTATGAATTCTGACGATGATAATCATCAAAATTGTTTGATTAAACATGAAGAACTTATGGAATATCCCAAAAAATTGGATAAACTTAACAAATAGACAATTCCATCAGTACCTTCAAACCAAATTTATAAATTTGGTAAAATATATATATTATCTCGTTTTGCTGTTAAAAGCTTAGAACAAACTATTCAAATTTCTAAAAGTACTCAGACAATCAAACTTTTAACAAAAAGTATTTACTTCCTTTTAAAAATTATAATTCTATCCATGTTGATTTAATACAAGTTGTTGTTAAACCTTTAACTTTGCTAGGATTAAATACTAGCATCCTGGGATATATTAGAGATGATAGATGTAAAGATTTTAAACAAACTTTAGATGTTTTAATTGAGACAAGCCTGTGTCATAGTCCAGTTTATTTTGATGTCTCTCCCAATATAAACGTATCTATGTCTGATAAAAATTTATTAGATGCTCTTCAATTAACTATTCATACCAATGGTTATAATTATAAACCTCGAAGTGAAATTATGGCTATATGTTACATGATTTATTACAAAGTTCTTACCACTTTAAACTCTAAAGTTAAACAAATATCGTTTCCTGAAACTACTACTTTAGTTAAAACTAATTTATTAACATCTAATGTTGCAACTAATTGGTTGCTAAAATGGGATGAAATTAATTTTCCAGAATCCTGGAATCTTCCTCGGGCCATAGAACCTGAACCCATCTTTAATAAGGATGTTGATCAAATAATCTAGACTAATGAAGGAGATTTGGAGATAAACTTTAACTCCAAAAGAATGATTAGAATAACTAGACCTATGTCTAGAATATATTATGTAAATTTTATAGATGAGTTTTACACTGCTTCTAGTCAATTAGTTAGACCTTCAACTTCTCAATTAATAGAAGAAATAAAATTCGTTGAGAATAGACTTAGCCAAAACAAAATTCTCCATGGTATATATCAAAAACCAAATCCTGCTAGAGTAGAATAACCTACTCCCTTAGATATGAACTTCCCGTTATAATGTTAGATTATTCCCCAGATAGTAATCTAAGAAACTTTGTCAATGGCGAGTTTCAACATGAAAGATACGCTCAATTTAGAAAATGGTTTTTTAAAACTTTTCCTGCTCCAGTGTTAGCTAGCTTTAAGGATGAGTACTATACTCAGATATCTATGAACTAAGATTTCATTCCTTTTGTCAAATGTTTCATTAGTTACTTTATAAGTAAACAAAAAGAAGAGTTAGTTTTTATGAAACAAGACGAACTTTTAGTTCTACAAAAACCATGGGAAAATATCAAAGGAGAAAAAATGGAATCTCCTTTTCCCCCAGAACAAACCATAAGTTTGGGTCCTCATACTGAGGTTACACCTTATCTTACGCTTCCATTACAAAGAGTTGAACAAAATCAGATTACTCTTAAGGAGTTAAATTTCATAATTAAATCCAATGATTATACTAATGCCTACCTTGTTTGTTTAGGAGAATAATTTATTTCTCTAGAAAAAGAGCTCTTATCCGTAAAAGACCTTTTAGACAAACAAATAGCTCGTCAAAAGATTATTATTGACCTTATTAATAAGTCTAAATTTCAGGAACAAGATTCTACCTCCAATATTTCAGATGTTCCTATAATTCAACCTCCTATTCCTATAAAAGGATTTAAAATGGAAACCAACGAAGATGAGTTTGTCTGTATTCTTGAGAAAAATCTTAAAGATTTTCATTTAACGGTTATGTCTAATCAAGACTCTTCTAATGAAGAAGACATTAATGATTTAGAAAATATGTTTGCTGACTTAGACATTAGTAATCAAAATACTAATGAAATAAACCTTATTTATAACGCTAAGCCTATGGAGAAATACTATTATAAGCGCCCCTCTCCTCAAGATTTACTTTTTGAGGAACCTGAACCCTTCCAAAATTCGTATTCTGGAAAAGCCATTCATGAATGGAACATTGATGGATTAAATGACAAACAAATCCTTGATGCCATACATAGAATGATTATGTATTCTACTGTTTATGAACAGCACGGAAATTCCGACAAAGATGTTGCCTCCTTTATATCAATTGGATTTGTTGGTCAATTAAGAGGCTGATGGGATCATTATCTCACTGATAATCAGAAAAAAGATATTCTTAACTATAATAAAATAGTTAAGTCCGAAGTTCCTGGAATCGGAACAAGTAGTATTTCCACCACAGGAGAAGAAGATGTGGTTTATACACTGTGTCTCTTTATCCTTCAACATTTTGTTGGAACCAATATCCCAATTGGAGAAAAAAATTTAAACTCTATTTCAGAATCTAAGATGTTCCTCCCTTACACATTTTAGATGGTACAAAGATACCTTTTTATCCAGAGTTTATTAATTAAAAAATCCTAATCATATCCACTGGAAAGCCAAATTTATTGATGGATTACCCCATTTCTTTTCTGAAAAAGTTAGACATTCTTAAAGAAGTAAAAATAATGGGATAAATATTAATTATCCTGATCTTACTTATGGTCAAACTATTAGTACTTGTGTTAATGAAGGATTAACCTTGTGTAATGATATTAAGCTTAGAAATTAGCTTAAAAAACAGTAACTTTCTGAAAAACACCAAATGGGTGAATTCTGCGACCAGTTCGCCTTTGATCTTGGAAGATCTCCTAAGAATAAAAATAGAAAAGAAAAAATATTCAGGAATAAACCTCATAAAAATAAGGATAATTATAAAAACTCTTATAAGAAGAATAAGAAACAAGGTCACTTTAATAAAATTAGACCAAAAGAAAAGACTTTTAACCATAAAGGCAAAAGAAAAGCTAAAATGCTTGATGTATCTTACCACAAATGTGGTAAAGTTGATCACTATGCAAACCAATGTTGGACCAAAAAAGCTCTCAATGAAATCGAGGATGAGCAATTACGTTCTCAACTTAAGAAAGTTTGTTTACTTAAATCTGACTCAGAAACCAATTCTTCTAATGAAGATATTGATATGATCTATGAATCATCATCAGATTATTTCTCTGATAGTTCTGACAATAATAATTGTCAATGTAATCAAATATATTATTGGAAGTCTATTGTTGACATGAACGGTCTTAATGTTCTTACTACAAAACAAGACGAAGCTATAAAAGCTATTGAGTCTATTTATGATAATAATCTTAAAAGAAAAATGCTTGAAGTTTTAATTCAAGAAAACTCTAAAAAAGAATCTCCAATTATTATTGAAGCCCCTTACAAATTAAGTGAGGTTTTATCCAGATTTCAACAGTCTCATATCCGTGAAACTCCTGTTTCCCTTACTGATTTAAACAGAGAAATTAATCTTTTAAAATCTGAAATTACTCAGATATAGAAGGATAATAAAAAAATATCTCAAAGGGTTTCCTTACTTGAAACGGGTACCCCTAAAGTTGAAGAAATATCTTCTACTAACAGTCTTTCCACTAATGATAGATTTCTCACTCTTATTGACGGAGTAATTTCTCAAAAATGGTTTGTTAGAATAACTTTAGTTATTAACAGAATATTTATATTATAGAATGAAGTCGCCCTTATTGATAGTGGCGTTGATCTTAATTGTCTTCAGGAAGAAATTGTTCCTACCAAATATTATATCAAAACCACTCAAACCCTTGCTCAGGCTAGTGGTGAGAAATTAATGGTTAATTATAAATTACCTAATACCTATGTTTGCAATCAAGATATTTGTTTATCTACCCATTTCATATTAGTTAAAAACATGACTCACTGGGTTATTCTTGGAACTCCTTTTTAAAATAGTATTATGCCTTTAATAAATGTTGACACTAAAGGCATCACCACCATGATTTATGGTAAGAAGGTCACTTTTGAATTCATTACAGATCCTCATATTAGAATGCTTAATGAGGTCAAAAGTATTCTCTTAAATAAAGAAAAAAAATAGGTTTTCTCAAAGAAGAAGTTAGTTTATTAAATATTAATGAACAACTTAATAAAGATGAGATAAAAGGACAAATCAAATTAATTGATCAACAGTTTAAAGATGAAGTTATGATTTGTCGAACGCTTTTAAGGATAGAAAGAAACATGTTATTTCTTTACCTTATCTTGATGACTTTAATGAAAGTCAGATTCCCACTAAAGCCAGACCAGCCCAGATGAATCATGAGTATTTAAACCTATGTAAAGAAGAAATAAATTCTCTTTTAGGTAAAGGTTTAATTAGAAAATCTAAATCTCCTTGGAGTTGCACTGCTTTTTATGTTAATAATGTTGCTGAAAGAGAACGCGGCATCCCTTGACTTGTTATCAATTATAAACCCCTTAATAAGGTGTTGAAATGGATTAGATATCTTATTCCTAATAAAAGGATTTATTAGATAGATTAAACACTGCTTTAATCTTTTCTAAATTCGATATGAAATCTGGCTATTGGCAAATTTAGATTAATGAATCTGATAAGTATAAAACGGCCTTCACCGTGCCTTTTGGACATTTCGAATGGAATGTCCTCCCGTTTGGGTTAAAGAACGCCCCTTCCGAATTTCAAAAATATTATGAATGATATTTTTATTCCTTATACGGAATTTATAATTGTTTACATTGATGATGTTTTAGTTTTTTCTAAAACAATTGATCAACATATGAAACATTTGAAAATATTTAAGGGTTTTATTAAGCATAATGGATTAGTTATATCCTCTCCTAAGATGAAAATATTTCAGACTAAAATTATATTTTTAGACCATGAAATTGATCAAGGAACTATTATTCCTATTCAAAGAAGTATTGAATTTGCTTCTAAGTTCCCTGATAACATTATTGATAAGAAACAATTACAAATATTTCTTGGTAGTCTTAATTATATTGTCGATTACTATGAGAATCTTGCCAATGATACTAGTATATTATATGCTAGGCTTAGAAAAAATCCTGGCCCTTGGACTGATAAACATTCTCAAGCAGTCTGAAGAATTAAAAATAAGGTTAAATGTTTGCCTTGCTTATCTCTGGCTAATCCCAAGTATTTTAAAATCGTTGAAATTGATGCTTCAGACTTAGGATATGGAGGAGTTCTAAAATAGGTTATACCTGAAACATCCAAAGAAGTTTTGGTTAGGTTTACCTCTGGTAAATGGAATCCTACTCAGTCAAAATATTCGACCATCAAAAAAGAAATGCTTTCTATTATAAAATGTGTTTCAAAATTTCAAGATGATTTATTTAATATTTTTTTTATTACAAATTGATTGCAGCTCTGCCAAATCAATTATTGAAAAATATGTTAAAAATCTTGTTGCAAAATAAATATTTTCTAGCTGACAATCTCAACTATCGATGTTTGAATTTGATATTAAACATATTAAATGTGAAAATAATCCACTTTCTGATTACCTCACCCGTGAATTTTTGCAGGGAAAGAATGACACCTCCATCTAGGGGAGGAAGATGCCGCAGTTATGGACGGGGTCTTGGAAGAGGGAGTAAAAATATGTTACCTCAAAGTGAATTAATGATTCCCCTTATAGGGGATTGGACTACAGTCTATAAAGGTAAAAATATGCAACAGTTACCTACCTCAAAAAAGGAAGATATACCTTCTTCTTCATCTTCTAAAAAGATTATATCTTACAAAGAAATTACGGCCAATGACCCCCCTCAAGAACAAGTAACTAATTATTTTGAGACTCCAATTACAGAAAAAAAATAATGTATATTGATGATGAGGATATAAAAATAAATCCAAATGATGGATGGACTATCAAAATAAGATACCTCGAATCAAGAGGATATCCAGGCCTTCATGGTAAATCAAGACCATATTTAGAAATATTACTAGCAGTTACTGAATCAACAACTTTTACTCATCATTATCAAAACAACAATCCTGAAAGTTTCATAAACTTCAACAAATGCCACATTAATAAGATCTTATCACCTAGAGAATGGGGTCTTAACCCTAATGGTGAAAAGGAAATAAGAATTGTCGAAGGAAAATATATTTATTTCAATTATTAGGACTATGTCCAGGCTTTCACCCAAGCCTTTTATTACCAAAATCCTAAGAACAAACATTTTTGGTTTTTCTCAATTAATTCAGACGTGATTAATAGACCCATTCCAAATTGGTTTTATGTCTGGTGGATTAAATTTGGTCCTATGCTAAATTTTTTGCCAAACGAGTTAAATGAATTGTATACTCCTTGGTGCGAAAATAGTCCACTAGTATTAAATATTTCATCAAATTTGATAACTGGACAATGTCCATTTATTTTCTTCACTAAGTTTCAAATTCCTTGGATTTAGAGATGGACTATCACTATTTCCAGTGACAAGTTTAATGTCCCAATTTTAGAAATAATTTTTTTCTACAAATGGTGGAATAAAATGAGTTTAGAAGACATCTAGGACAAAATTGTTTTAATCAAATCAGCCATGAGTGAAGACAAAAATGGAAATGTTAGGATCAAAACTCCCAACAAATGTCTATGGGAAACCTGAAAAACTTTTTTCAAAGAAAGTATCTTAATGAAATAGAAGAAGAAATTATGGTAAAAACTTTAGATCATATGAAGACTAAATTCTTATACACTTTCCAATCTCAAACTTCAAAAGATGATATGCAATCCATGAAGACCAGTTTATCCATGGGATCAATAGATTCCAACACCTTTGAAGGTTTAGCTGGAGAAGCTCAAAATGATGATCCCACAACTGAAGACTTATGGGATGCTATGATTCAATCTATGGTCTAAAATGCTAAAGAAAAAGCCAAGGCTAAAGCAATGACAAGAATTGTCCATAAACAGTAATGCCAAACAAAAAGATAAGAGAGAATCTTATCTTGAAATAATAAAAAAGAATCTTCTGTCTACTTGAAATTTTTTTTGTTGTTTGTGGATTATTTTTGTGTCGATGGGGCCCAATGTGTACCCGATATTTAGAATTCATCTTTGTTTGTTGTAACTAGCTATCATAGGTAGTTATTACCGGCTTAAATAGTAAGCCTTTCTATCCCTATATAAAGGGATTTTTATTTTCTTTGTAAGCACGCAGTTTTAATACAAAAAAGGTTTTATATATGCTCTGCTTTCTTTCTACCTTAAAATATTTATTATTCCGATCCTGATTCCGATGCTAAAAATAATTTCTGCAAATTCTGGTATCATCATCTGGTTCCAAAACTAAGGTATATTTTTTAATCCAACTAATAATAAATGTCATTTAGTGGCTAAATTTTTTGTTGTGGAAGGTTAGATAACTTAGAAGAAACTAAATATGTAGGTTCTTCTCTTCTTGATATTAATAAATATATATCATGACAATAGGTAATAAGGATTTTTCAAAACTAAAGAAGTTTTTTAGTGTTTTCTTATATTCATCGTTTTCCCAGAGAAGGGAGTGTCAAAATGAATTTGAAAAGAAATTTTTTGCTAAAAAATATTGGACATCTTTGATTTAGGAGAGATCCTTCTATCCATTAGGGTTGATAGTTAAACAACGTTTTGTTTGCAAAGATGACTTATCAGTTGCTGCCTAGATATATTTGTATTAAGATCAAGAGTTATATTTACCTACTTAGTTTTACCTAAGATAGCTAATCAGCCACAACATTCTTAGCCTGTCATATTTATGGATTCTGATGATGATAATCATCAAAACTGTTTGATTAAACATGAAGAACTTATGGAATATCCAAAAAAAAATGGATAAACTTAACAAATGGACAATTCCATCAGTACCTTCAAACCAAATTTATAAATTTGGCAAAATAGATATATTATCTCGTTTTGTTGTTAAAAGCTTAGAACAAACTATTCAAATTTCTGAAAGTACTCAGACAATCAAACTTTTAACAAAAAAGGATTTACTTCCTTTTAAAAATTATAATTATATCCATGTTGGTTTAATACAAGTTGTTGTTAAACCTTTAACTTTGCTAGGATTAAATACTAGCATCCTAGGATATATTAGAGATGGTAGATGTAAAGATTTTAAACAATCTTTAGCTGCTTTAATTGAGACAAGCTTGTGTCATGGACCAGTTTATTTTGATGTCTCTCTCAATATAAGTTTATCTATGTCTGATAAAAATTTATTAGACGCTCTTCAATTAACTATTCATATCAATGGTTACAATTTTAAACCTGTAAGTAAAATTATGGCTATATATTACAGGGTTTATTACAAAGATCTTATCACTTTAAACTCTAAAGCTAAACAAATACCATTTCATAGAACTACTATTTTAGTTCAAATTAATTTATTAACATCTAATGTTACAACTAATAAGTCGCTAAAATAGAATGAAATTAAGTTTCTAAAAACCTGAAATCTTCCTCAATTTATAGAATTTTATCCTTTACAAGTATTCTAGAATTTACTATATTATTATTTTTCTTACTAGCAAAGTTTTGGTGAATTCATAGAGCACTTGCATATTTGTTAATAGACTATCTATTAAAAACAAATTCATATAATTTCGGATCAACCAACTTATCAAAATCAACATTTTACCGTATTAAAAGAATATAATCACTCATTTCATACTAAAATATCATGATTTTTAATAATTTTTATATAAATTTAAAAAATTAATAAAATCATATAAAGATTAGAAAGATTTTATATTAATAAATAAAAATAAATCTTAAAACACCTCTCTTACTATATTATCATATTTTTATCACTCAATCTTTTGTTTTTTTAATTCTTTCTTTCTCTTTCTCGACAAACTCCTAGACAAAGTGTTAAAAAAAAAAAAGAGAATTAAAATTGGAGTTAAACATAAATATATTAAAATTACATATAATTTATTAATTATATTTTATAGATTTTGTTTTAGATTGATCAAAATAATCTTATATTACTTGAAAATTGAGATTAATGATAATTTATACATAACATCTATATATATTTTTTAAAGGAGAAAATTGTGAACATTCTCAAACTCAAAGTAAACAATATCTTAATTTTTACTTTTAATTAATTCAGTTTGTAAATTTTTTAAATATCGGAGACATATCTTAATATAGGGAATATCTAGAATCCACTCACCTATATTTTTAATAAAAAAACCTAAAGAACAATCACTTTGAAAGTTTAGAAATTGACTTTTCTTACATAAATGTTGAAATTTATTTTTATTTATATTTATTAATAAATATCTTAAGTGTATTTGTTAGTATGCGTATTTACGGTGCGATTTAGATTAGTTTTAAAATAAAAATTTATCTAATTTAAAAATATATTTATTTGAGATTTGATTCGAATTTATAATTAATTTAAAAAAATTAATTATATTTAATTCAATTTTATGCAATTTAATTTGATTGATTTTTGAATAACAAAATTAGAAATTATATTTTTTATTAAGATTATTAAAATGTTAATAAATAATATATATATATATATATATATATATATATATATATATATATATATATATATATATATATATATATATATATATATATATATATATATATATATATATATATATATATATATATATATATATATATATATATATATATATATATATATATATATATATATATATAATTTATTTAAAATTAATATTATAAAATAAGAATGATCAATTCTAGTTCAAATTAATGAAATAGTAAAATTAAATAGATTAAATTAAACTAAAAAATAGTATTAAAAGTATAAATATATTTGAATAGTAAATTAACACAATATATATTATTAATAAAAATAAATAAGTATACAAATATATACACATTTTTTGAATAGATTTTGAAAAATCAATCTGATATTCAATTAAAATCGATTTTTTTATAAAATGACATTAAAAAATGTTTAATAATACATTTTTCTTTTTTTACAATTTTCAATTTTTTTTTAATTTTTATTTTAATTCGTTTAGATTTGAACAACTCATACTTGTCGATAATAAAGGTGTTAATATCTAAATTTTAAAATTAAACTGGTTACATGAGTTTTAATATTTATTTTTTATTAAATATATTACATTGATTTTATTGATTTATAATTATTAGTTTAATTATATATATATATATATATATATATATATATATATATATATATATATATATATATATATATATATATATATAATCAATTAAAAAATGTATCGTGAATATTTTGAATTAACGTGACCTTTATTTTGGTTGTCTTTGTAAAAAGTCCAAAATACAAGTAAAGTAAAAAGTACTTAGTAATTAAGGAGTAATAAAGAGGGAATTCTCACTTGACTTCTTCAAGCTTTATAGTATTATCATCGATCCATTAAGATACCACACATCGCATTCCACTAGTAAAATAAAATAATAAAGTTTACTCTTAGAAACAAAAATAAAATAAAGTTATAGTGATCTCCTCGTAAGTTTCTCCCTACACCTTTTCCACTTTGTCCTATTGTTTATGGTTGACCAAATATCTAGGTCATTGAAAACGAGTAAAAAGCAAGTCGCAAGTCGCAACTAGTTAGAACTTTACTAAATTAATGTATTTTTGAATGATTCCCTTAACGATGAAAAAAGTAACATTGTTGCATAGGAAAGAAAAGCAATGAAGACTACTCAAGTTGATTCCTTTTGTTAGGTCAATGCCTAATTTGGCCAGCTTTTTATGCAAGTGACAAGAATCATTATCATACGGTTACGGTGTTAGCTAAAAATATAGATCTGGATGGATTCCTTGTGTCTAATTTAACTTTCATCTTTTGTATGTGTATGTCTCTCTCTCTTACTATTATGGATTTTATTCAAAAATATAAATCATTGAATATCTTTCTTTTTTCTCGATTCAACTTACTCTGTTCCCCGAAATATCTCTTTTACTTTTTATTTTTTGAAAGAACTGTGGCTTCCACTAATTTAAGTGAGGCCAGTTTTAAAAGGGCGGGATCTACTTTTATTTTAGTCAATATACAAATAGTATAAAAAAAAATGTAATTAGTATTGTTAGACTTAAACTACTTTATATCATCGAACTTTGAAAATTAGTTTAACATCAATTAATAGCTTAAAACATTGTTTTTTTTCTTCTAGCGTTATATTAAAGTACGAACTTTGTCAATTGCGTTCTTTACGCCGATGTCAACGAGAACTTTGCTCATCTTCTATTGCTCTGTGACATTTCGAAATCAGTGTGAAACATAACTGTGGATTGGGTGGGAAAGTCAATTATGTGCCTTGAAGATATTTGTTCGTGCAAGAAAATAAAGTGGAAGAAAAAGAATGAACAAAAATGATAACAAGACTACTGTTGTATTATAAAATAGAGGAGATAGAATTGATTACAATATTGATAGTTAGAATAACATATTTATACTAAAAATTAAAAATGCCAAAATGCCCTATTAAAGAATAAGCACTGGGAATTGTAGTCATTAACTAAATTATATTTTCAATATCATCCCTTAATTTAGATATTCTGTCAGAAACTAACAACACCAATTTTATCTCTCAAGCGAAGAAATTGATCTGTTTTAACTGCATTCGTCAAAAGATCTGCTAGTTGTTTCTGAGTGCTGCAGTGCAGAACTTCTAACACTCCTTTCTGCACTTGACTTTTGAGGAAATGATACTTCGTCTCAATGTGCTTGCTTCTTCCATGTAGAACTAGGTTTTTGACAAGATCAATTGTAAACTTATTATCAATCATCAATTTCAGAGGTTCCTCAACTTCAACCTTCAGATCATGCAGGAGATTCAGAAGCCAAACAACTTGACAAGTAGCTACAGCACCTGCGGTATACTCAACTTCACATGTTGACAGAGCCACGACATACTGTTTCTTGGAACTCTAGAAAATGGGACCTCCCAGAAATTTAAACAAGTATCTAGAAGTACTTCTCCTGTCCACTCTGTCTCCACACCAGTCAGAATCAGAATAACTTATCAGTTCTGATTCTATGTTACTTTCAGAAGGAAACAACACTTCATATTTCAGGATTCCTTTGATATATCTCGAAATTTTGACAACAGTTTGGAAATGAGATCACTTTGGATTACTCATGAATCTGCTAACCAATCCAACTGCATAACAAATGCCAGGACTAGTATTGCATAAATACCTTAGAGAACCAACCAACTGTTTAAAGGTTGTAGAATCAACAAAATCACCATCAGAGTCAGAATCCAATTTTTTTATTGGTTTATGATGGTGTTATAGCAACTTTGCAATTCTGCAGCTTAAATCTTTTCAGAAGTTCTAGTTCGTACTTCAACTGATGCATAATGATACCCTTCTTCGAGTACAAAATCTCCATCCCTAGGAAATATGTCATTTTTCCTAGATCTGTCATCTCGAACTCATTCATCAGAACTTCTTTGAACTTCTTTATATCTTCTGGACAGCTACCTGTTAGCAAAATATCATCAACATAGAGACACACCAAAATCATATGGTTATCAGAGTGTTGCACATAAATGTCATATTCCATCTCACATTTTTGAAACTCCTGCTTCTTGAAAAATGAATCAATTTTCAGATTCCAAGCTCTGGGCGCTTGCTTCAGCCCATACAGAGCTTTATTCAACCTGTATACCATCCCTTCCTGATTTTTTTTCACAAATCCAGGAGGTTGTAACACATAAACTTCTTCCAATAATGGACCTTTCAGAAATACAGACTTCACATCCAGATGCATTAAAGGCCAATTTCTATTTGCAGCTAAAGCAATCACCAGTCTGATTGTTTCATGCCTAGCTACAGGCGCAAACACCTCAAAGTAATCTAGCCCAAGTTTCTGAAGAAAACCTCTAGCTACTAGTCTAGCTTTGTGCTTGCTAATTGAACCATCTGGCTTAAGTTTCAAATTGAAAACCCATCTGACGCTGATGGCTTTTTTCTTATCTGGAAGTTTAGTCAATTTCCATGTTTTGTTCCTTTCTATCGCCTCAAGTTCTTCTTTCATGGCATTCAGCCATTCTTTTTTCTTGAGAGCTTCTTCAATGCCCACTGATTCAGAATCTACTAACATGGCACACTGAACGACTTCTCCTTCAGAGTCAACTTCATTATCCTGCATCATGTCAAAATCTACAAACCTGCTTAGTTTTTGTCTGATTCTCTGTGGTCTCTAAGTTTGTACTGAAGCTGCACCAGAACTACTACCTTCAGAGTTACCACCTTCAGAGTTTTCCCTTCCATAACTATGACCACCACCAAATTCTGGATCATCATCAGTATCTGGATCAGAATCAGATCCATTGTCAGAATCTTCTTCTGACTCATCTTCAGAATCTTCAGAATCAGATTCTGAAAGAACAAGATTAGTTCTGACCTATCTCAAGAGTTTTGATGATAACTAAATTATATTTAGGATATTTTATACTCTGATGAATGTGCTTTAATGTCTCAGTTAATGTTCTGACAGAAAACATTCTGAAGTGCTAAGCAAAAATTATGTAGAAGTTCTTTGATAAAGGAATCTTTTCTTCAAGCGCATCTGCTGACTCTGGTAAGACACTTTATTTGTTAAATACATCTTCTAACTTTTAGCAGGTTCCTTGCTCAGAAGATAACTTGAAAGCAAGCGTTGTTCAAAGTTCTTAGCAAGCAATGCACTACCTAGAAGATGAGTGAAGTATGTTCCGACTTAAAGACATTGAAGATAATTTTGAAATAACGTTAAAATCAACTTGTCTTGTCAAAGCGAAGGAAATATGTTCTTACATTATGTCGTTTGCTTATTAATGCAAAGACGACTGAAAACACTCAAGTGCCTATAACTAGTTTCTTGGAAAATGGAATATTGCAAGGAAACACGCAAGCATTTAATGCTCTCCAACTTTTCTGAAGGCAGCAACGATCCTATTGTTCCTACTATAAATAGAAGGACATTTATTACAAGCCGATAACGAAGTGAACCAAAATTTTTTCAAAGAGAAGCAAGAAACTACGTGAAAGATCCTAAGCTCACAAACTCATTGTTCATACAATTTTGTGCATTATATTCTAAGTGAAAAATCACAGTTGTGATATAGCTTGATTAGAAGAAAACTCTATTTCATTATCTGTAAAGATTAAACTCTTGTATTTGTTCCTTGAGAGACCAAGTTTGGTCAGATTTCTCAAGCAGACTAGGACTAGATTTAAGTCTTAGTGGTGTTAGTCACTTGTAAGTTTACTTGTGCATTGTTAGTCACAACAGTTGTTGTGTGATTGTAATCAGTTGATTATAGTGCATTAAGTCCTTGTTGAGAAAGGAGAAATAACCTTGGCGGGTGGACTGGAGTAGTTTGAGTTCAAACGAACCAGGATAAAAATAACTGTGTTCTTTCATTATTGTTTTGAGCTTTGTTTTGAAAAAGAAAAGAGTCACTTATTCAACCCTCCCCCCCCCCCCCCCCCCCCTCTAAGTGTTTTCTTACCCCTTCAATTGGTATCAGAGCTTGACTCTGAGCACAACACTTAACCGTGTCAGGAAAAGATCCAGAAGAAAACACAATGGCCACTGAGTAAAACAATAATAGTTACAACAAACCTCCAGTGTTTGATGGAGAAGATTTTGAATACTGGAAAGATAGACTAGAAAGTTTCTTTCTAGGTCATGATAGTGATCTTTGGGATATAGTCTTGGATGGTTACAAACATCCTACAAATTCAGAAGGAAACAAAATGGATAGAAAAAATATGGATAGACAACACAAAGCTGATTTTAAAAATCATCATAGAGCTAGAAATATTTTTCTAAATGCTGTCTCTAAAGTTGAATATGAAAAAATCACTAATAGAGATACAACGCATGATATGTTTGAATCTCTCAAAATGACTCATGAAGGAAACGCTCAAGTTAAGGAGTCTAAAGCTCTGGCTTTAGTTCAGAAGTATGAAGCCTTCAAAGTTGATGAGAGCGAGTCTATAGAAGCAATGTTCTCTAGGTTTCAAACTCTGATTGCTGGTCTGAGAGTTTTGAACAAAGGTTATACCAAAGCAGGTCATGAGAAAAAGATCATCAGAAGTTTACCCAGAATATAGGCACCAATGGTCACTGATTTCAAAGTGTCAAAAGATCTGAACAATGTGTCTCTGGAGGAACTCATCAGCACTCTCAAAAGTCATGAGATTGAACTAGATGAGCATGAGCCTCAGAAGAAAGGTAAGTCTCTAGCCCTTAATTCTATTAAGAATTTTGATACTAACGCTTTTCAGACTGAAGAGGAAAAATCTGAAGAATCAGCGTCAGAAGAAGACGAACTATCTTTGCTCTCCAAAAGGATCAATCATCTGTGGAAGCACAGACAAAAGAAGTTCAGAAACTTCAAGAAGTCAGAAGATAAAGCAGAATCTTCTGGACACAAAAAGTCAAACAGAAGAGAGATCATCTGTTATGAATGCAAAGAACCTGGTCACTACAAAAGTGATTGTCCAAAGCTTCAAAAAGAAAAACCAAAGAAGAGATTTGGTAAGAAGAAAGGAATGATGGCAACCTGGGATGACTCAGATTCTTCTGAAGATGAATCTGGTTCTGAAGATGAAAATGACAACCTAGCTCTGATGGCTATCACAGAAGATGACTCAGACTGTGAGTCTGAACAAAGAGAGGTATTTTATGAATTTTCTAGAGAAGAACTTGCTGATAGTTTATCAGAACTTCAGGAAAACTATAGTAAGCTCAAAATCAAATACAAGAAACTCAAGAAGAGTCTTGCATCTGATCTTGGGAAACTTGAAACAGAAAAATCTGAACTTTTAGAAAACAATTTTAAACTTAAAAAGGAAATTCAAAATGTTCAAAAGAATTTTAATTCAGAGTCTGTGTCTAGTTCAAAATATATTCTGAAAGAATATGACTATAGCTTTCAATCTTTTCTTGCTAAAGGCATAAACAGAAGCAAAATGGCTTCAATGATCTATGGAGTTAGTGGGAAAAATAAAAGAGGAATTGGATATGAACCTCCCAAAGGGAAGGAGACATACATTCCAAAACCTGTTGCTAAAATGACCTTCACTTACAAACCTCTGAATAAGCAATTCAAGTTTGGACACTCACATGATATAAAATATACATCACATTCTGGAAACTCTTATGCTAACCCAAAAGGACCCAAAAAGAAATGGGTACCTAAGGATAAAATAATATTTGTTGCATATGTCCTTAACAGCTCAATTGAAACACCAGTCATGGTACCTGGACTCTGGGTGCTCACGACACATGACATGAAAAAGGTCTATGTTCCAAAGCCTGGAACTTAAAGCTGGAGGAGATGTGAAGTTTGGAGGTAATTAGAAAGGGAAGATTATTGGTTCTGGAACCATAGGAAACGGTAACCTTCCTTCTATCTCCAATGTTTTATTAGTAGAAGGATTAGCTCATAATCTATTGTCCATATGTCAATTAAGTGATAATGGCTATGACATTATCTTCAATCAAAACTCCTGTAAAGCTGTAAGTCAAAAAGATGAATCAATCCTCTTTTCTGGCAAGAGAAAGAACAACGTTTACAAAATTGATTTATCATATCTTAAATCTCAAAACGTCAAATGCCTTTTGTCTGTTAGCAATGAGCAATGGGTATGGCACAAAAGATTGGGACATGTCAGTCTTAGAAAAATATCTCAACTAAATAAATTAAATTTAGTCAGAGGACTTCCCAATCTGAAGTACAACTCAGAAGCTCTGTGCGAAGCATGCCAAAAAGGAAAATTCTCAAAACCTTCCTTTAAATCTAAAAATGTTGTCTCTTCCTCTAAGCCATTAGAGTTAATTCATATTGATCTGTTTGGGCCAGTTAAAACTGCATCCATCAGAGGCAAAAAGTATGGATTGGTCATCGTTGATGACTTCAGCAGATGGACATGAGTAAAGTTTTTAAAACACAAGGATGAGTCACATTCTGTATTCATTGACTTCTATACTCAAGTGCAAAATGAAAAAAAATTTAAAATCACAAAAGTCAGAAGTGATCATGGTGGTGAATTTGAAAATCATTATTTTGAAAAATATTTTAAAGAAAATGGTATTGTTCATAATTTTTCTTGTCCTAGAACTCCCCAGCAAAATGGAGTTGTAGAAAGAAAGAATAGAACATTACAAGAAATGGCCAAAACCATGATCAATGAAACAAATATGGCTAAGCACTTTTGGGCAGAAGCTGTGAACACAGCGTGTTACATTCATAATAGAATCTCTATAAGACCTATTCTTGAAAAGACTCCCTATGAATTGTGGAAAAATAGAAAGCCCAACATTTCTTATTTCCATCCTTTTGGATGTACTTGTTTTATTCTAAACACCAAAGAAACTCTGAACAAGTTTGATTCCAAAGCACAAAAGTGTTTCCTGCTTGGATACTCTGAATGCGCAAAAGGCTATATAGTATACAACACAGAAAATCTGATTGTTGAAGAATCAATCAAAGTCAGGTTTAATGATAAGCTTGGCCAATAACAACCAGAGCAAATTGATTTTTCTGTAGGTACAGAAGATAATCCCTCAAACTCTGAAATTTTAGAAGCAAAAGGAGATTCAGAAGCAAAAGAAGACCCAGCAGATCATCCTCTTGACGTTGCTCTGAACAATCTCAGAATCTCTGACCAACCCACTCAGAAATGGTTTCCTAGAATATCTTCAGCTCACAAAGAAGATGTAATCATTGGAAGAAAAGAAGATCCAATCAGAACGAGATCCTCTCTCAGAATCAATGAAGAATCTTTGTTTGGTTTGGTCTCTCTGATTGAGCCAACTACCATTGATGAAGCTCTAAAAGATAATGATTGGATCTTAGCAATGCAAGAAGAACTAAATCAATTCTCCAGAAATGATGTATGGAATCTAGTTCCAAGACCCAAAGGATTCAATGTTATAGGAACCAAATGGGTCTTCAGAAACAAATTGAACAAACAAGGAGAAGTAATCAGAAACAAAGCACGACTGGTTGCACAGGGTTATTGTCAACAAGAAGGAATTGATTATAATGAAACCTTTGCCCCAGTCGCCAGGTTAGAATCTATAAGATTATTAATTTCTTTTGCTGTACAAAATAATATTTCATTATATCAAATGGATGTTAAAAGTGCATTTCTAAATGTCTATATTGAAGAAGAAGTATATGTCCATCAAACTCCTGGATTTAATGATTCAAAACATCCAGAACATGTTTTTAAATTAAAAAAATTCTTTGTACGGTTTAAAACAAGCTCCCAGAGCTTGGTATGATTGTCTGAGTAATTTTCTATTAGAAAAAGATTTTACCAGAGGAAAAGTGGACACAACTCTTTTCAGAAAGACATTTAAAAATGATATTTTAATTTGTCAAATTTATGTTGATGATATAAATTTTGGAACCTCTAATATCTCCCTTGGAAAAGAATTTGCTAAGACCATGCAGGCAAAATTTGAAATGAGCATGATGGGAGAATTGAAATTCTTTCTGGGAATTCAAATTAACCAGACTCCAGAAGGTACTTTCATACATCAGACGAAGTATGTTAAAGAACTTCTGAAGAAATTTCAGATGTCAGAAAGCAAAGATGCCAAGACTCCTATGCATCCAACCTGCATTCTAGGTAAAGATAAGGTAAGTATGAAAGTATATCAGAAGCTCTATAGAGGTATGATTGGATCCCTTCTCTATCTGACTGCATCTAGACCTGATATACTATTTAGTGTGTGCTTATGTGCTAGATTCCAATCAGATCCTAGAGAATCTCACTTAACAGTTGTTAAGAGAATTCTTAGGTATCTGAAAGGTACTGCTAATCTTGGTCTGTGTTACAGAAGATCACAAGATTACAAACTAGTAGGTTATTGTGATGCTGACTTTTCTGGAGATAAAATTGAAAGAAAGAGCACCTCTAGAAGCTGTCAGTTTCTGGGTGACAATCTTATCTCATGGAACAGAAAGAAGCAAGCAACAATTGCACTATCAACCACAGAAGCTGAAGATATATCTGCTGCTGGATGTAGCTCTCAGATGATTTGGATGAAAAGTCAACTAGAAGATTTCAACCTTTATGAAAGTAAGACTCCTATCTTCTGTGACAATACTTCTGCTATTTGTCTTTCTAAGAATCCTATCTTACATTCTAAAGCCAAACATATTGAAATTAAATATCATTTCATAAGGGACTATATTCAGAAGGGAATTTTAAACTTAATTTTTGTAAAAACAGACCATCAATGGGCTGACATTTTTACCAAACCCCTTTCAGAAGATAGATTTAATTTCATTCTGAAAAATATTTGTATGGAATTATGTCCTGAATAAAATAATATTTATTTTCTGTAATTGACTTCAAAATATTCTGAAATGAATGCTCTGATCAACAACTCTTCAGAAGTTAGAAGAGAAGTTGTAACAGAAGCTATATGAAAAGTTATGAAATGTTCTAACGCTTCATGTCCAAGAGAAATTCAAAAATTCATTAGAACAAACAGCTGTTACATGCATCCTTCAGGAGATGAACACATGGTGTGTTTCTGAAAGGTCACGCATGCAAAAGCTACTGATTACGTTCTAGGTAACTGTTAATGATTAGCCATAATCCCACGTTTTCCCTTATTTTTAGCAAATCATTAAATGCAAGTAATGATGAGATTCGTTTTTAAATCCGTTTTCTTTTTATTTTAAATTTGTCTTAAATAATTTTGATTTTAATTCTAAACCTATTTTCTGAAATTTTTGCC
The DNA here is from genome assembly GCA_948472305.1 of Vicia faba. Classification (NCBI taxonomy): domain Eukaryota; kingdom Viridiplantae; phylum Streptophyta; class Magnoliopsida; order Fabales; family Fabaceae; genus Vicia; species Vicia faba. The sequence goes on from OX451739.1 coordinate 1,453,622,391, forward strand.
TATAAATACTTTTTGAAAAAACCCTTTTCACTCTTTACTGTCTCTTTCAAAATCAAGCGTTTTTCTGTACCTTTCTCTTAAAATCCTTTTCTTCAAATTCTCATTTCTAAAGAACTTCAATGGCTTCTTCTTCTTCTACCCACTCTGAGCAATGCATTGTACCTGAAAGGACAACTCTCATTCCTGTAGAAAGTTTGGAAGTTTTGAGTGAGTTAATGGTAGACTTTGAGAATCTTAGAGAGAATGGTTTTGACTTGTTCCCTGCTGTGAAGTTTCAAGGTTGGGAAAGCTTCTTTGATCGTCTTATTGGTCCTGTCTTCCCACATTTGGTGAAAGAATTCTGGATTCACGCTATTGCAACCCCCAAGGTTATTCTCTCCTTTATAATGGGCAAGGAAATATCCATTACAGAAAATCAAATCAGAAAGTTGCTGGGATTTAAAGGACTTGGAGTTACAGGAATGCCCAGTGGAAGAATGGAGATGTCTAGAGTATATTCAGAGATTTTCACAAATGGTCAAGGTTCCTCCAAAGTCAGGGATTTGAAAGACAAATACAAGATTTGGGAAAGGATTATTCATGGATGTGTTCACCACAGGAAAGACACCAGTTCTCCTGATTACATCAACGCTGATCAACAATATTTGTTGTTTTGCCTTGGAACCAATGTCAAAATTGATTTGCCCTACTTGCTATTTGACCATCTCTAAAACCATGTAAAAGAGACCAGAGAAGCTGAAAGGATCAAGAACCCCAAATCAAAGAGGAATTGGATTCCTATGGGGAGATTAATATCAGACATTCTGACTGAGAATGGTCTGATTGCTCACCTAAAAGAAGCAAATCTTCTGGGGGAGCTAGAACCTATTTGTGGTAAAATTATGACTTGAAAGAACTTGCTGAAAAGGAAGATTATTGACAAGCTGCTTGTGGAACTCACTTTGTGTGTGTCAGCTGTTGTGAAGAGGAGAAGGATTCCTATTGTTGACTTTCCTATGTTCAACTCAGGAGATCATCCTTGAATCATCTTGGACTATCTTGAGATCTGCAAAGAAACAGGATCACCCATTGATCCAGCTTGGCTTCAAGGAAGAAATCAAGCTGCTCCTGATGTTGTTCTCCAAGAATCTGTGAAGAGAAAAGCTGTAGAAGGACCTTCTGACACTCCTCAGAAGAAGAAAAAGAAGACAGGTAAACATGCTGAAATTATACTTGTTTATGATTCTGTAAATGTATCTGCATCTGCTGAACCCTCCCAAACCTTTGGAGACTTAGATCTTGACATTGATCTGACCTTACCATCTGAACCCCTTGCTGACAACCCTCGTAAAAATCAGGTTTTAACAGATTTAAGTGATTTTGACTCTGATAGCCAATCAGAACCCTCTCAATCAGAACCCCCTGAACCGTCTGTTTTTCAACCCATTCCTGCTGAACGTTTTTCAAGACCTCCTCCCAGACCTCTATCACCCAGACCCACTGGATGGTATGATGCTGGCTCTTGGAGAATTCTAGGGATAAATGAACCTCTAGCCACCATAAAGCCTCCTTTCAACCTACCATATGAGAATATTTTTGCTATGAATCAACCACAGCCTCAAAATCCCATTCATACTCCTGATTATACAATAATAATTTCTCCTGATGTCACTCCACCCACTTCACCACAACATACAACACCAATCTCACCTACACTCTCACCCCCTCAGATTCCAGAACAACAACCTTTTGAACAAATTGAAATTGCTGAACCATCCGACCCTCATGTAATATCAGAACCTCCTATTTTTGTTGACCAACCTGAACCTACCAATAATCCTGAACCAAATAACTTTTTAAGAACTGTAGTGGACTTTCAATCTCTACAATTCTTGAAAAACAAAACTTACAAAAAGGCTGTCCCTAAACCTGTTCAGCCAAATGTAAATACTTTATTTCAGAATTTTATAACAAATGTTCAAGCATGGTTACAACCGCTGAAAGAATATTGCTCCAGAAGTGTGAACATAGCTGCAACAAATCTTCTATGGGAAACCTTCAGAAGAACTTTGGATGCTGAATCACGAAAGTTACAGGACTTATGCCACTTTCAGGTGCTGGACAACTTTTCCAAACTTCTGCATGCTTTCAAGACAGAAGCTACTGACACTTGGAATAAGAAGTCTTCGTTAATGATTGCTGATACTCCAGCTGATACGATGGACATATCAGAAGATGAATCTGGAGAATCCTCTGAAGACTCAAATCCTCTGGCTATTGTTCTATTGAATCAACCTTCTGTTAAGGCTGGACCTAAACCTGTGCCAACTCTTGCAATGGATATGGGCACTCTGCTTTCCACCTTCGTGAATTCTGACTCAACGGTTGCTGCTTCTAAGCCTGTTTCTACTGAAGCTTCATCATCCTCTACTCCTACCTCACTCATTATGGACACTCTGAAAGAGCTAAAGAAGGAGAATGAAGTCATGAATAAACGCATGGATAAGCAAGATCAAACAAAGGAAGAAATCAAGAACTGGATGGTGAAACAAGAAGAATCTGCCTCTGAGATCAAGAATCTTCTGATGGCGCTTGTTACTAAAAGATCCTAGTTTCTTTTTTGTCTCTTGTCTTTTGCTTGGATGTTTTGTCTGTACTTCTGGATATGTATTTTTTTAAAACTTTTTTATTAAATATTTTAAAATTTCTCATTTATTTTTTACACTTTTTGATTATGCCAAAAAAGGGGGAGAAAATGTGCATTCTTGAACTAATCACTGTTTAACAATTATGGGACTAATTCTCAGACATTCTAACAAATTTGCAAGAATTCCTTCTGTGCAAAAGCATTTTTTTTGCAGGTATCACTTTAACTCTGAAAGAATATTCCAGCTAAGAATTACCCTCTTGAAGAAGTTCTGAAGAAATTCAAGAAGACTGTGTATTACTCTGATAAAATAATCTCAGGATATTTTATATAGAAATATTCATTTCAGGGGGAGATTCTTATCTCTTAATCCGTTTCTTTTCTTTATCTAAAATAACTTTTTGTCATCATCAAAAAGGGGGAGATTGAAAGAACAAGATTAGTTCTGACCTATCTCAAGAGTTTTAATGATAACTAAATTATGCTTAGGATATTTTATACTCTGATGAATGTGCTTTAATGTCTCAGTTAATATTCTGACAGAAAACATTCTGAAGTGCTAAGCAAAAAATTATGTAGAAGTTCTTTGATAAAGGAATTTTTTCTTCAAGCGCATCTGTTGACTCTGATAAGACACTTTATTTTTTAAATATATCTTCTAACTTTTAGCAGGTTCCTTTCTCAGAAGATAACTTGAAAGCAAGCGCTGTTCAAAGTTCTTAGCAAGCAACACACTACCTAGAAGATGAGTGAAGTATGTTATGACTTAAATACATTGAAGATAATTCTGAAATAACGTTAAAATCAACTTGTCTTGTCAAAGCTAAGGAAATATGTTCTTACATTCTGTCGTTTGCTCATTAATGCAAAGACGGCTGAAAGCACTCAAGTGCCTATAACTAGTTTCTTGGAAAATGGAATATTGCAAGGAAACACGCAAGCATTTAATGCTCTCCAACTTTTCTGAAGGCAGCAACGGTCCTATTGTTCCTACCATAAATAGAAGGACATTTATTGCAAGCCAATAATGAAGTGAACCAAATTTTTTTCAAAGAGAAGCAAGAAACTACGTGAAAGATCCTAAGCTCACAAACTCATTGTTCATACAATTTTGTGCATTATATTCTAAGTGAAAAATCACAGTTGTGATATAGCTTGATTAGAAGCAAACTCTATTTCATTATCTGTAAAGATTAAACTCCTGTATTTGTTCCTTGAGAGACCAAGTTTGGTCAGATTTCTCAAGCAGACTAGGACTAGATTTAAGTCTTAGTGGTGTTAGTCACTTGTAAGTTTACTTGTGCATTGTTAGTCACAACAGTTGTTGTGTGATTGTAATCAGTTGATTATAGTGGATTAAGTCCTTGTTGAGAAAGGCGAAATCACCTTGGTGGGTGGACTGGAGTAGTTTGAGTTTAAACGAACCAGGATAAAAATAACTGTGTTCTTCCATTATTGTTTTGAGCTTTGTTTTGAAAAAGAAAAGAGTCACTTATTCAACCCCCCTTCTAAGTGTTTTCTTACCCCTTCAGATTCATCTTCTGAACTTTCTAAAACATCTTTTCAGAGGCTAACTCTGGTGTTGGAACTACACCAAAATTTGATTGAGACTTGTTCCAATCCCATGTTTTAGACTCTTTCACCACAACGTCTCTGCTGATTTCAACTTTATTAGTTTTTGGACAATAAAGCTTATATGCGCCTGTACTGTGATACCCTACTAGCAACGTTACTTTGCTTCTATCATCCAGTTTTTGCCTTCTAGCTTATGGAACATGTTTGTAACAGACAGAGCCAAACACCTTCAGATGAATGACACTCTGCTTATCTCCAGTCCATTTTTCTAAAGGAACAACTTCCTTCAGCTTCTTCATTGGACACCTGTTCAGAATATATGCTGATGTGGCAACAACTTCTCCCCATAGCACGTGAGGTAGCTTTTTTTTCTTTCAGCATGCTTCTGGTCATGTCAAGCAAAGTTCTATTTCTTCTTTCAGCAAGACCGTTGTGCTGAGGAGTATATGGAGCAGTAACCTCATGTTCTATTCCACTTTCCTCACAAAACTTCTGAAACTCTGTAGAGTTATACTCACCTCCACCATCCATTCTCAAAATCTTCAACTTCTGACCACTCTGCTTCTCAGCCTTCATTTTGAACTTCTGGAACTCAGTAAACACTTCATGCTTGAACTTGATGAGTGTTACCCATGTCATTCTTGTGAACTCATCCACAAAAGACACAAAATATTTATTTCCTCCAAGTGAAGATACTGGAAATGGTCCACACTCATCAGAATGTACTAATCCCATAGCATGCTTCGCTCCGGGGGATACTTCTGATACAAATGGCAATCTGGGTTGTTTTCCTTTCATGCATATCTCACAAGACTTCTCAGGCTTTATAATCTTCGAAATACCATGTACAAGCTTCTTAGAACATAGATGCCCTAGGCTTCTATAGTTCAAATGCCCCAATCTCTTATGCCACAACTTACTGTCACCTTCAGCGCCTTCTGCACTAAGACACGTTGCTTCAGCTGTTTCTACATTCACTTTGAAGGTTCTATTGCTTCATTTTTCAGACTTCATAATTAACTTCTGATTGGAATCATACAACATCAGAAGATTGTTTTCATAACAACTTAGAAACCTTTCTCAATCAACTAACCCGTGCTCATCAGATTGCTTCTAATACCGGGAACATACCAAATGTCTTTGATCAGAATGTTTTTCCCATTCTTAACTCTAACTCTGACATCTCCCATACCTTCTACATTAAGATACTTATCATCAGCATATATGATCTTTGTTCTCCTTCTGGAGTCAAAATCTGTCAGGCATTGTTTGTTTCCAGTTAAGTGATTTGAACAGCCAGTGTCCATATACCACCAATCTTCTGAGCATTTTCCATCAAAATCAGAAGCCATTAGTAGCACAGGTTCATCATCAGAGTTTCTTTTAGCCATATACACTTCTTCTGATTTCCTTTCCTTGTTTGACCTACAATTTATTGCAAAATGGCCAAATTGTTTACAAGAGTAACATTGAACCTTCCTTTTGTCATACCTTTCCTTTCCTTTATGATTTCTCTTATCTTCAGAAGTTGAGGTTTTTGACTTCTAGAATCTATCACCACGTCTATTCTGCTTCTGGTATTTCTTGACAAGATAAGCCTTCAGAGCTTGCTCAGCTTCCCTCTCAGATGTTCTCTCAGACAAACGTAACTCATATGCTTCTAAGCTGCTTTGCAATTCTTCTATTCTCATGGTTTCCAAATCTTTATAATGTTCAATAGAGACAATAATGTAATCAAACTTAGGAGTAAGAAACCTCAGAATCTTCTCTATGGTTACCTGTTCAGACAGAGTTTCTCCACACGCCTTCATCTCGTTAGTGATGAGAATCACTCTGGAGATATATTCAAAAAATTTCTCACTGCTCTTCATGTTCAAGTTCTCATATTGCTTTCGTAGGGATTGAAGCTTCACCTTCTTTACTGATGCATCAGCACCGTAACATCTCACCAGTAAATCCCACACCCCTTTTGACGTTGTTGAATCAACAATCTTCTCGAACACACTTTCATCCATACACTGATGGATATAGAACATAGCTTTCTGGTCCCTCTTCCTCATCACCCTCTCAGCAGTTCTCTGTTCTTTAGTTGCATCTGCTGCAGCTGGTACATAACCATCTGTAACCAGATCCAGAACATCCTGCGCACCAAATAGGACACGCATTTGTATTATCCATCTGGTTTTTGCCATTAAAAACTGGAAGTTTGGTGTTCAAACTAATGCCTCCACTCATTTTAAACCTTGCACATATTTTCATATCTTCACACACACTGTTTCCCAACCCACATAATCAGATTCTGTTCAGATATTGTTCAAGATTTCAACAGAAAATCAATGAACCAAAATCAAACACACAGCTCACAATCACTCGTGTTTCCCAGGAAAAGCAGAACCAAGTGCTCTAGATACCAATTTGTTGGTGCAAGATAATGAAGTGGGAGAAGAAGAATGAAAAAAAAATGATAACAAGACTACTGTTGTATTATAAAATAGAGGAGATAGAATTGGGTACAATATTGATAGCTAGAATAGCATATTTATACTAAAAATTGAAAATGCCAAAAGGCCCTATTAAAGAATAAGAATTGGGAATTGTAGTTATTAACTAAATTATATTTCCAATAAAGTTTAGATTAATTCAAACCCTAGAAGCTTCTATGATCGTTTCTAAAAAATAGTTTATTTGAAAAGCATTTCTTGAAAATTTAGAATTTGGAAGTTTCGAAGAAAAAATCAGTTTTTTAGTTTGAGGAAAACAATTTTTGTCACATGTTTTAGTTTTAAGAGTTGTTTTTCAATTGAAGAAATCAATTTCACTGTTTTAGAAAAACCGGTTTCTGCCATGATTTTTTGTGTTTTTAAATTGTTTGTGGGAACTTTGTTGGTTCTAAAGTTATGTTTTTGTATCTTCTATATAAACTCTCTTGTAATGATGTTTTAGCATGAGATTAATTCAATTTTTGATATTTTCTCCTCAATTATTCTCTCTCTCTCTCTCTCTCTTTTTTATAATTTCCAATTCCTCTCTAAACTTCATCTTCTCCAATTAACCACCTTTCACCATTGATTCACCATTTTGGTTTTTGTATATGTTCCAAAAATTTGTAGTAGTTTTTTAGATTGGAATGTCTATTTCAAATCTAGGGAAGTTATCGATGGAAAATAAAATTTGGTGTGGTTGGCGGTCATTTGGTCTTTGTGGAGAGTTAGGAATGTCGTTATTTTCAACAATGTCAGGAATAATGTGTCAGACATTGTTTGGAACATCAAGATTGTGGTTTGGAAATGGGCTTGTATAGGAGAAATTTCTTTTGCCAATTGTAATTTTCATGAATTTCGCAAAGTTCATTTGCTTTATTTAGCTTAAGTTGCATTTGGATAGAAATATTTCCTTCCTTCGAGTTTATCTCGCTTTTGTAATGAGGTTAGAGTACCCCAAATACTCTTTTCTATATAAGTTGCTTTAAATTTTTTTCTTTCAATTGATTATAAATTATTTAACTACACAAAAAATTATTAGGTACAAACATCTACGGTACTCCGCGGGAACCTCTTTAAAAACCTGTATATTTTGACTATAAAAGGTGTATACAAAAATAGATGGTGGAGATGAGGAAAGAAGTATTTTTTACAATTTTTTCACCCACCGCGACTGCGAATCTTTAGTGCCTACGTACCACCTTCCGTGAAATAGAAGATCAGGGTACTCGTAGTTAACCTCAAAAATTTTAAAACACATGTGTGTTGGTTAATTTTAAGAGAAGAGACATCATCGTCATATCCGAGTGGAAGACATACTTACTACCTACAATTATGAGAAAGGAGAATTTGCTTCATCTCAAAGTGGAGGAAATAACTTGGATTTTAAAATCAACAAAGCCTCACTCAACACTTAAGTGGAAACTATCTCACTTTACTACATATCATAGAAGTATACTAGCTCGCATCACTACAAGAATCGACAAAAGTATAATCTTTAGAGAAAAAGTTTAAAGTAAAAAGCCAAATTGGCAAAAGAGTTCGAATGAGGTTAACTGGATTTTAGTCTTAAGAAAAGATGTCAAAGTATAGTTAAATTGATTAATGTTGATTAACAAAAGATTTTGAAAATATATGGACCTAAGTCTAAGTTTATTATGAAAGCGGTTCAAGTTAGAAAACAATAAGATTTTTGAAAAGGAGGGAGAAGAATTTTGAAATTAAAGAAGATAGGAGGAGATGAAGGGACTATTCTAAAACATAAGGTAAAAGTTAAGGAAAATAATGATCTAACCAATAAGAAACCAACACTTTACATAAGAAGTCAGTGTAGAATTCCCATCCTTTGGATTGAAACCAAACAAGCAAAAATACTAAACCTCTGAGAAATACCAAGCTTCAGATGAATTAAGTCTTCACAAAAATTGGGCAGAATAACGACTATATATAGAGGAATTCTTAATCACAGATAAAGCATATAATTATAATAACCTGCACACAAAGAAAATCAACCCAATGTCTTGGAGTAAACCCCAAGAACTTCAAACAAAATAAAAACAGAGCAACAAGGCCCCTAAGTATCAAGGCTTCTAATCCTAAGTTCGAGAGATCCACAACTCCACAATGCCAAGGATAGTAACCAAGTAGTCCAAGTAACCTTAAAGTTTTTTTATTGTTTAAGTTGATTATTAAGTGTCTTTAAAAGAAAAGAAAACTCGAGTGAGCAAAGATAAAATGACATAAAGATAAATGCTCAAGTGAACAAAAGGAAAATAGCATGAAATGTAAATGCTAAAATAAAAGCTACATAAAAGTAAAAGCAAAAAATAAAGGTATAAAGTAAATGCATAAAGTAAAGTTAATTGTTAGTGAATTAGAAGTTAGAAAGTTAGTTGAATGACCATCTTGAAGCTTGCATTTAAAAACTCAATTAGAAGATTGATAAAATCAAAGCTTCTCAACAACAAGTCTCATTTGTTTTTTGTCGAGTATGTCATTCATTTCAAGTACTCAAGGCAACCACATATGATCAACGATGTTCAAATGATTCACTTAGACCAAAGTTCATGAAATTCATTAGAGGATTGATAAAATCAAAGCCTCCTAACAATGAACTTAAAAGTTATTGGATCAAATGTTTCAAATTAAACATACTTGGGCTTGCAAACATAAGTTTTGGCCACAAATGATCATTTTTTGAATCGAGACAAATTTAGCGTTATGCTAAGCAATCATAAGTGGACTTATGTAGAAGTCACACTTATTTTAAGTCTAGTTAATAGCAATCAATGTACCAACATGTTAGGGAAATGATATGTAGATCATTCTCCAAAAACATGTAGCACAAGTAAAAACAAGAAAGGGATAAGATGAAGAGGGACGATGATGTATCATATGAAACTAGGGTTTCAAATATCATCAATATCATTCATCCATTTTGGTGGATCTGATTTTTCAACCTATCAACACTCAAGATCCAATAAGGTTGAGGAACTTGTCCCAAAAAATGCTCAAGTGTCTCCAAATTAGGACCAATCAAAAAATATGTTTAATATAAGACAAAATTTAAATGATTTAAAAAGGAAATAATTAGTAAGATACACAACATGTATTAAAATACTAAATAAAAATTCTAAAAAAATATCAGAGGTCAAACATGAGTCAACAAGTGTTGGCAAATTTTTTCAGAATATTTTAAAGTCATAAACTATTTTTAAAATTTAAAGAAATAAGTAAAATAAACCAAAATTTGTGAAAACTAGTAAAATAAAAAATAAAAATAAAATGAAGTCACCAATATTTGTCAAGAGGTCATTGGATCCTTCCATAAGTTTTTATCAGAATTTAAAAGTCTAGAAAAGTATTTTTTAAACAATTAAAATAACTCAAATAAAGTGAAAAATCGTAAAAATATCAAATCACAAAATAAAATTGTGAAAAAATAAAAATCATAAAGAGAAAAATCAAAAGTATTTTTGATAATTTTTTTCACAATTTTAGAAGTTGAAATGCACTTTTTTAATGAATTTTTGAAGTTTAAAATAATTAAATCAAAAAAATAAAAAATAAAAAAATAAAATTAACGTGGACCATTAGATTAATGTTAAAACACGTTAGTAAGTTTATCTAAAGGATCGGACGTGTTGTGCATGATATGGACATTAGTGAATAAACCACCAGATCAATTGTTTAAAACAAATTTGAAAAAAAAGGTGGCGCGATGTCATTGGTTGAGAAATGACACGTTGGTCATCTTCAACCTCCAGCCACACGCGAGTTGCAGGTTCCACAAACTGTAAAATTAGAAGCTTAGATCGGTGCCATTTGCTTCGTCTCATCAAGATGATTCCAATGGTACCCTCGTGAAAAATTTATATTAAACACAACTTAGCCAATTTAGAAAAAACCAGAAGGAAATAATTGAAAAGGGATTTAAAAATTCATGAGCAAAACTCACTTCTAGTTAAAAACCAACTATGGATGAGTATCAGAGTGATGAGAGCTACATTGTAGTAACAAATTTGGAGAGAATTGATGGAGGAATCTACTTGTTGACTAGCACGATTTAGGACACCTCAAGGCTTGGTTCCTCTTTTGTTATCTTTAGTGAAGTTCAAGGATGAATAATTAGCAAAGAAATTGGATTAAAAAACAAGGGAATAGTGAATTCGAAAACTCAGAATTGTGAGTTATGGAGAGAGTTTGGAAAGATGATTTTGGCTATCTAAGCTTGCAAAAATGAGTGGAATATGGTCTGTATTTATAGGAGAAGTGAATGGAATCAAGATGAGGTGTGAATGATGCAATCTTAGTCGAATTCATGCACACATGTGTTCATGAAGAAAGTGTGAGCACATGTGCATCAAAACTAGTCTAAATGATGCATTTTAATACTCTAAATGATTCAAACATCTTTGTTAATCATGTTAAACTGAAAATCACATGGTAATTTGGTGATTAGAATCCAAATTTCACAAACTTACTTCTGACTTCAAGTGATTTTTCAGTTTCAAAGCATCAACTTTACAACCACGGTGCAAACAACTCAGGGACCTTTTTGATTCACTCTTTTTACATTTGGAAGATGAGGTCACAAAATTTACAATGTGCAAGAAAGACTCCATTTGGATAATTGAGCTTAAAGTTATGATCAATTGAAATCGTGAAAAACAAACTAATTTTTGTACTTAGAAATATTTCTAAGTGTTGAACTTCAAAATGACCTATAATATTCTTCAAAATTACATGACCTTCCACTCCAAATTTGATCTTGATATGTGAAGATGACATGAAGTAGACCTCTTTAATTGAATTGTGGAATTGAGACCACTCAAAAATCATAAAAATTGAAAGATTTATGGTCTTCGGAAGATGATGAACAAATTTAGGAAAACTCACAAAAGACTTATAATCTTTTCAATTCTTCAACAACTTTCCAAGCATTTTCAAGTCTTGCACATTGAAACAAAGTTGTAGTAGACATCCCAAATATTATTATGGAAAAATAATGGGCTCACAGAGATAAAAATTGACCAGGTTATGATCATTTGAAGTCAAACCCTAAAATTCAAAGGCTTTTCAAAGAGACTTGTAATCTCTCTGAACCATTAGTGATCTTCCTCTCAAAATTAGCCTTAGATCCCTGAAGAAAACTTGTTAAGGACCCTTTAAATATAATCATAGCTTTAGAGTAAAAAAAATCTCAAAAAATGAGCAAGATATGGTCCTTGGAAGTCAACAAACCCTAGCTCAGAGAGTGTCAAAATAACTTGAAACCCCTTTCAACTTTTGATGATTTTTCTTGCACAATTGGATCTTGTCATGTGAAGAGAGGTTGTTGTAGATAATGATAAGTATCCATAGAAAAAATAACTAACTCAAAATGTTTAAAATTGATAGAGTTATGCACTTATGATCACTAAATCAAGCACTTGCTCAATTAGGTCAAAATTGTTGAATCAACCTTGAATCTTTTTGATCTTGTTTGAAAAATAAAGCATGATGAATCACAATAGGACTTGATATTATCTTGAAGCACACTCAAAGATGGAGCTTAAGTCTCAAAGAAACTTATTGAAGAAGGCATGGAAATAAACACATGAACTTATGGATCTTCTTGATGAATTCCACCACCAACTTTAAGGAAAATTTACACTAAATAAAGTGAGGGAGCTCTTTAAACCACAAATGTTTGATATCATAGACATAGACTTGAAGCTTAAGCTCTTTCAATCCATTAAAGAACAATTTGACTGAGGACCACCCCTCAAACCCTAGGTTATATGGTGAGATGAATGCAATTTTGTCATCACCTACAATATGAACATTAAAAGAAACATATATACATATCTTGATGTTAGTTAAAAGAACACATGTACAAGATACACAATTCAATGTGTTTGGTGATCCGTCAAGAGAAAACTTAAAGATAGGATAAAGTAGAAAGAGAGAACCAACCCTAATGTGCGTGCCTTGATGTATGAATAATATGAGATAATGAGAGATCTTAGGGGCGAAAATTGGGTTATAACAACGACTTGGAGAATCGCGAGTAAGAGCAATCTTCACAGTATCTAAGATACAATACTTGTTTAGAAGATTCCTTTCTAAACAGAAGTCATGGATGTACCTACAAGGTAAAATCTTTATGTTAAAGTACAAGAACGTATGTATATAAATAGAAATCAACATAACACTACTTACGAGCACCGAAATTGAATTATGGGCTTGTCTAGTTCCTCATCTCCCTTAAAAAATTCATTTAACAAAGTCTTGTTAAGAAACAACGGAAAAAGTGGATCATGACTTAATTTGAAACCTATAGTAATGGATTCAATACTCGAAATCATCATCTCTAGTCTCCGAAGGCTATCTTGATTTGGTTATTAGGGTTCAACACTGCCCTGGTTGGCAGAAAAACTATGTGTCGTGCTTGTACCACCTGTAACTTTCTCAACTATATTCTATTGAATTTCCATCTGATTTGATTGTAATGCTGAGTATACCCAATTAACTCATCTGTCTCATAAAATCAACATAAATACAATCCAAAAATGAAATACATAGACAATAATAATAATATACAACTTATACCTCAAGAACATCGCGAGTACACTTCTCGGTCCTCTTCTTCTCATTCATCCTCGCTCGTTCCTCTTGCTCCTTCTAGACACTCTCCCACACCTCCTCCAACAACTTCTCCCTCTCCTCCTCCAAAAACTTCTCCTGTGTCATTTGCAACAACTTCTCCCTCTTCTTATCAATGAACGTCTCCTACACAGTCTTCCACAACCTCTCTCTCTCTCTCTCTCTCTCTCTCTCTCTCTCCCTCTCTCCTCATCCAAGAACTTCTCCTGCACCATCTGCCATAACTTCTCCCCGTCCTCCTCTGTGATACGGTGAGAGAACTGACTTGAGGTTTTGCGTTTGTGTTCGCAAATGTTTCGGTTTAGCAAGAGTTGCCACCGACTTTTTATTTTATCCTAAGGAAAGGTCAAAAAGTACAGGAAAGACCTTTGACATGTTTTCTTGGGTTCGGGGATTAGATTATAGAAAGTTAAGGTATTAACACCCTTTCTATCCATGGTTATCCATGGGCTCTTAGTTACTTGTTTAGATCACTTGCTTTGCTTTTCAATTGTTTGAAATGGTGCTCTTCAATTGTTTGAAATGGTGCTTTGTGTGTGATTTGGAAAGATATTTTGAAAAGAGGCCATCATTGTGGCAACCTTTGTAATGATTCTTGTTTGAATGTATACAAAGCTGTTTTTGTATTTTGGAAAAGTTTTCAATGTTTGAAAGTTGGATTTTGAAGTTGTGTTGTGAAGTGTGTTTGAAAATAGCAAGGATGTTTTTGCAAGCTTTTGATCAAGTAACTAAGAGTTGTCAACCCTATTTTACTCAAAGACCTTTCTTATGTTTTTAACCCTTTTAACAATGTTGTTTCACTATTGTATTTGGTGAACAACCTTGTGTTAGGATGTTAAACGGGACAGGCGCGGGTCATCGTATAGACCATGATAGCAATGGTGCTAAGTATTTTTGGCAATTTTCTTGAGGGACTTGATCATTTTGTTTAGGCAACTCAGATAGCGTCATCGAGGGAATATGATCTTTTTTTTTGTTTTTGTTTTACCAAAGTACTTAACATGCATACCATGACCCATTTTTGAAGGCAACAAGTGGATTGTAACCCTAGGGGTGCAAGTGTGCATTGTGTTTGTTTTTCATGCATTTTTGTCTTTGATTAGGTCAAACTATTTGTTGGTTTTGGTTTTGCATAAAACCCTAATTCTCTAATCATGGCATAATTGAAAGCGTTTAAGTGCGTAAAAATAAATCTAAGCTATTACAACTTTGATATAGGGAGGGGGGTACAAGTTTTGAATAGGGGATAATTGACAAGAAATATAAACCCTAAGTTATTACAACCAAATTGAATTACAATGCATAATATTTAAATGTATTAAATATACACAATAAATAAATATTAAATAAAATGTATTTATGCAAAAAAGAAGTTTTTATTTGTCTATGTATGTAAAGCATTTTTATGTGAAAAAGGTGTAAAGAATTAAAATTAAAAAAAAGTTGATTTTATTTAATTAAAGGGTAAACCCTAATTTTCCTTAAGAAAAATAATATTATATATTATTTATATACAAAAATATATTAATATGTACAAAAAAATGAAATATATTGAAGAAAATGTATTTTTTAGTATGAAAAATAAAAAGGTAATATTTTTATATTTTTATTCTAATTATTTAATACAATGAAAGTATATATATATATATATATATATATATATATATATATATATATATATATATATATATATATATATATATATATATATATATATATATATATATATATATATATATATATATATATATATATATATATATATATATATATATATATATATATATATATATATATATATATATATATATATTAAATATATTAAGTATGTATAAAATAAAATAAAATATTTACAAAAATAAAATATATTCAAGAAAATATTTTCAGTGTGAATAAAAATAAGAAATAAAAATAAAAGTATTATTTACATTATTTTTCAAGTCTTAATAATATATAAAAAGTAATTAATATGTTTTCTATATTAGAAAAAATAAAATAAAATGCCAAATAAATGTAAAAAATTATAAAAATATTTTTGGAGCATTTTTTATGTTTGAAAATAAAATATCAAAGTCAGAAATGAAATTAAAATGCAAAAATAACAAAAATACAAGAAATTGGGCCAGAGGGTGTGAAAAGCAAGCATAGGGGTGCAAAAAGTGAGAAATAGCCAGGCCCAACCCAGCTACTTCATCTTCTTCTTTGTGACAACAGAAAACGCGCGCCCTGTATCCAACTTTGAACATCCTGGAAACGTGACTTTTTGCCAAAACTCACAACATCAAACTTGTAGAGAATTTAAATACGAATCTAACCATATAAAGCATTGAATCTAACTCTCAAAGACCAGAGAGAATTTCTCTGGCCCTAAAATCTAACCTAACTTTTTCAGCATGTTCATGGATGAAATTCTCCTAGCACACTTAATATAAATGAAAACTGAGCATATGTATGGTTTCAGGGCAATGAGTACTACATCTTTCATTCACAAACCTAAGGCTAAATGTTCCTAAATAGAGAGATAAAAGTTGATGAAAAACCTGTTTCAGTTGGATTCGAGTTGGTCAATGCAGCAACTTTCAGTGAGGCCTGAGGTTCTTTTGAGCTTGCTTGATGTTCCCCGGACCTTTCCCAATGCTTAGTTTTCCTTGAATGTCTCTGAATCAACCTCTAGAAGTCAACCTGCATAAGCTTGAAACGAAAATGGTGAACACTGTAAATGGAGTTACAGTTAGCAATGGAGGTTTGGGATATCTTGAGTGAGTTGAATGGAAGGTATTGGAACAAGTTTGGGGCAAAACGCACGAGGCAATGTGAAGATGGAAGTGATTCTGCAGGGCCTGCCCTGTTTTGCAAGAAAATGTGGTTTTTGTGTACAAGGGTGTTTGAGGGATGAATGGCTCGTGTTTCTGGCTCCAAGAGATGTGCAAAGCTTGTTTTAAATGTTGGCTTAAGTTGATTATATCAGATACTCAAGTTATGGACTTTTGGCATAATGACTTGGTTTTGAAGCAAAAAGTGTGAAGTGAAATGAGATAGGCCTGTACAGGCTATCTCCAAGCATGCACAAGTTTCTTGTACCTTTCCCTAAGTTTGTGGAACTTTTTTGCTGCAAAGAAAGAGGTCCAAGGCTCAAGAGAAACAACTTTGCAAAAGTTATGCTTTATGAAAATGGAAGTGTTATCTTTATGCCCAAAATGGAATTATTCATTGTATAATGTTCCCTTGTGCAGTCAAAACCCTAAAAATGACCATTTTGCCCTTTTGGTGATCTGATCAAATATCTTGTGGAATTATGGTCCAAACTTGATCAAATGGTTCATATGAGTTCATAATGTCGATGTGGGTCAAAATTCATGAGGTTTGACTGTAGATTGGTCACAGTTGACTTTTTCCCCAATACAATTGATTTCTAGGTCAACTGTCCAATTGACTGGGCAAAAATTTGATTTAAGGCTTGAAACTTGGTATGGGCAAACTTATGAGTCCAACATGAAGTATGAAAGTCAATTTGGGCATTGAAGGTCCAAAAATCCCTGTGCAAACTCAAACCCTAATTTCAGGTCAACAGTGCAAGGAGATGTCTTGAGCAGAGCAAACCCTAGCTTGGTCTTGAGTTCCAAGAGTCTTGTGATGAGAAATGTTGATAAAATGAGAGGGAGAATTTTGGGGTACAACAGTTGCCCCTGTTCAATCTTCTTGAACCTGAAGAGTTAGATTGGCAAGTCTGCCTTTTGTGACTCGAAGGTAAAAGAGGATTGGACACTAGAGTGCCCGTAAATTTGCACTCGTCAAGATATTGTTGAGGGAATGGGCTTAAAGATGCCATTTGGAGATGGTAGAATCTTGCTGGAGATGGGCTTAAAGATGCCATCCAAGATGTTTGTTGAATTGCAGTGTTGTAGGTCAGAAGAATGAGCATCAAGATGGTATCCGTGTCTGGAATGCATTTGAACTGTATCTGGAGACTGAGTCTGTATGAGCAAAGGAATGACGTCCGTGTCTGGAGCATATCCGAGATATAACTGTATTTGAACTTTGAATGAATATCAGAATGACTTGCGTGTCTGGAGTGTATCTGTATTGTGAATGGGTAACAGAGAAACATCTGTGTATGGAGCAACTGTGTGCTGGGGATAAGTTCTGAATGAGTTACAGAATGGCAATCGTGTCTGAAGCGTATCTGGACTGTATCTGAAGTTGATATCTATATGAGTAGCAGAATGATTTCCGTGTCTGGATTGCATCCGCACTGTAACTGGGATCTGAATAAGTGACAGAATGACTTCCGTGGCAACTGCACTGGGGAGAATCAAACTTCTGGTGTAAGGGCCAGAAAGGCATCCGTGTTTGGAGCGTATCTGAACTTTGAAGTTGATAGTTGAATCTGAATGAGAGATAGAATGGCCACCGTGTCTGGAGCGTATCTAGTCTGTATCGGATTGCTGGAGTCTGAATGAGTAATAGAATGACCGCCGTGTCTGGGGTGTATCTGTACTGTATTTTAACTTGAAATTCTGAATGAGTAATAGAATGACCGCTGTGTCCGGGGTGTATCCATACTGTATCTGAATAATTGTTAACGATAGCATTTTAATCTTATCCTGAAAAGGGTAAAATGTTAGCTAAAACACAAAGTTATGTTGCATGATATGTATGATGCAATGAACTGTGTTTCATCAATGTTTATGATATATGAATGTAATGAATGTGCATGTAAGCTGATTAGATGTCTTGCTGAGGAAAATAAATCCTTGATAACTGGAGATAATGAAATCTTTGACTGCTGTCGGAGGAAGTAAATTCCTGACCGATGCTAAGGATTCAAAAATCTTTGATTGTTGAAGATGAGAAATCCTTGCTGACTGCTTGGGGATTAAAGATCTTTGATTGGTGAGAATGAGAAATCCTGGGACCACTGCTGGGGATTGAAAATCCTTGGTGACTTATGGGGTTTTAACAAGAGCTTCGACAACTTCTGCGGGGAATGAGAATGCTTCATGACTTTCCTGGGAAATAAGGAAAACTCTGAAAATCTCTAATGGGGAATTAAAACCTGGGAGGCTTCTGCTGGAGAAACGAGACCGAGAATCTTCGATTTACTGGGAAATAACTCTGTGGGGAGAATGTTTACTCGGCCGGTGAAATCAGGAGCTTGGGTTGTACGCCAATATACTGGGGAAGTTGGGGAACACTGAATGGTTCTCACTGGGGATCGATAGTCGGAAATTTGACTTCGCTGGGGAATAAGGTTTTAGAATATTCTAACTCCGCTAGGGATATGTATTTCAGGGTTTTCGGGCTCCACTGGGGATCGGGAGTTCGGAGACTTAACTCTGATGGGAATTCTGAAAGTTAACTCCGCTGGGGGATAAAGTTTAGAACACACTGGCTCTATTGGGGATCTTGAAATTTAACTCCGCTAGGGATGTATACTTCAAGGTTTTAGCTTTGTTGAGGATCTGAATGATGTACTGTAGGGGATTCCTTCTGGAATAGCACAAGGATATCTTCCTACACCTTCGACCTATCAATAATTATCCTTTCTCAATTTTGTTTTGTTTGTAAGCAGTGATTATATTCAAATGCATATGCCTATTTAACAAAACTTTGGACGTTTTCAAATAAAACACAAGTGTAAAAAAAAAAGGCAAGCACATTTCTGCACTTTGAAGTATTTTTGTATTAACTTTCGTAAGTATCTTTGTACAAAGGAAACATACATCCTAGTAAGAGAATGTTGTCATAAAATTGAGAAATAATTTATACAAAAAGAAAGATGGCTATGTGTAACAATTCCATAAGATTCCCATTCTTCTATAGCCTTCACAACTCTGAGTATCTTGTCCATTTGCTGCTTCTTCCGCCGATGATTGGATTGATCAGAAGCTTGGAGCTTGTTGGTGAAGAGATTATTCTTAAAGTGATCCGACGAGACATAGTCATACGCTTTAATTCCCTAACTTTTACCTGGACCACCCTTTCGGGTTTTCGATCCACCGGGAAACCCTTTTTTGCCCAAGTCACCCTTTCGAGTTTTCAACTTGCCGGGTGTATAGATTTTTTTGTTTATCCCTAATTTTTGCATGAACCGCCCTTTTGGGTTTTCGATTCACCGGGATGCCCATTTTTGCCCAAGTCGCCCTTTCGGGTTTTTAACTTGTCGGGTCGTTTTATGCATAGTATCTTTTGACTATGTCTGCATTCGCAGGGTGCGACAAGTCGTCGCCGTCCATGGTGGTCAAAATCATTTCCCCACCAGAAAAGATGCTCTTGATCATAAATGATCCTTCGTAAGTAGGAGTCCACTTGCCCCTGGGATCACTTTGCGGCAAGATGATCTGCTTGATTACGAGATCTTCGACTTGATATACCTGACGCCTGACTTTCTTGTTGAAGGCCTTGATCATCCATTTTTGATATGTCTGACCATGACAAACAACATTAAGTCGTTTCTCGTGGATCAAGTTAAGTTGATCAAGGCGGGTCTGAATCCAATCGTCTTCACTCAAATCGGCATCCTTCATAATTCTTAAGGAAGGAATCTGAACTTCCATAGGTAAAACAGCTTCCATGCCATATACCAAAGAAAAGGGGGTTGCCCCTGTTGAAGTACGTGCCGTGGTACGATACCCATGCAGAGAAAACGGTAACATCTCATGCCAGTCTTTGTAGGTGACTATCATCTTTTGAATGATCTTCTTGATATTTTTGTTCGCGGCTTCAACAACACCGTTCATCTTTGGCCGGTAGGGAGATGAATTGTGATGATAAATCTTGAACTGCTCGCACAGAGCGGTGATCATAGTGTTGTTCAAATTTGTACCGTTGTCTGTGATAATCCTGTCGGGGATACCGTACCGGCATATGAGGTTCTGCTTGATGAAGCGGGCAACCACATTCTTTGTAGCTGAGGCGTAGGAAGCTGCTTCGACCCACTTGGTAAAATAATCAATAGTCACCAGGATGAAGAGATGTCCATTGGATGCCGTAGGCTTGATTTCTCCAATCATGTCAATGCCCCACATTGTGAATGGCCAAGGAGCTGTCAGAATGTTGAGAGGAACATGAGGAATATGTACCTTGTCAGCGTAGACTTGGCATTTGTGGCAAGTACGGGAATGTTGATGATAGTCAGCTTCCATGGTAGACCAGTAGTATCCTGCCCTTAGAATCTTCTTAGCCATCGTATGTCCACTCAAGTGGGTGCCAAATGTGCCACTATGTATTTCGGTCATGATTAACTCTGCTTCAACCTTGTCCACACAACGAAGTAGAACACAATCATGGCTGCGCTTATAAAGGATGCCATTGCTTAGGAAGAACTTGGCAGCAAATCTCCTTAAGAACTTTTTGTCATTGACAGAAGCTCCTTCAGGGTATTCTCGAATCTGGAGATACCTTTTGATTTCATGAAACCAGGGTTATTCCACTACTTCTTCGGTATTAATCTCGTGACAGTGCGCAGGTTCATCCATTCGCTCGACGGTAATTTGGGGAGCCTCGTTATCCCAGTTGAGTTTAAACATGGAAGACATTGTAGCCAAAGCATCTGCTAGCTGATTTTCTTCTCGCGGGAAGTGCTCGAAAGTAATCTGCTCGAAATGAGGCAACAATGTCAGGACATGTTCTTTGTATGGGATAAGATTAGGATGTTTAGTATCCCACTCTCCTTTGACTTGACTGATGACCAAAGCCGAGTCCCCAAATACGACCAAAGATTTTATTCCCAAGTCTATAGCAGCCTTGAGACCAAAGATGCAAGCTTCATATTCAGCCACGTTGTTGGTACAACTGAAGCAAAGTCGGGCGGTGAAGGGTGTATGGCAACCTTCCGGAGAAATGAGTATCGAACCGATACCGTTGCCAAGTGCATTTGAAGCACCATCAAAGTACAGGGTCCATCGGGATCCTTGTTCAGGTCCGTCATACGGTCCGTTACCTTCAATGTTGTCCAATGTCATGATGTCCTCGTCAGGGAAGTCGAATCTCATAGATTGGTAATCTTCGACGACTTGATGAGCTAGATGGTCAGCTAGTACACTCCCCTTTATAGATTTTTGGGTAGTATACTGGATATCATACTCAGTCAGGATCATTTGCCATCTAGCGATTCTTCCAGATAAAGCAGGCTTCTCGAAGATATACTTAATCGGATCCATCTTGGAAATCAGCAAAGTGGTATGGGTCAACATATACTGCCTTAGCCGGCGCGAGCAGCCCATACCAAAGCGCAGCAAGTCTTCTCGAGCAGTGAGTAGGGAGTCTCACAGTCGGTAAACTTTTTGCTAAGGTAATAAATGGCATGCTCTTTTCGTCCAGACTCGTCATGTTGGCCCAATACGCACCCTATTGAGTTATCCAAAACAGTCATATACATGATTAACGGCCTTCCTTCGACGGGTGGCATCAAGATAGGAGGTTCCAACAAATAATCCTTGATTTTATCAAAAGCAACTTAACAATCATTGTTCCATTCAACTACTTGATCTTTCTTCAACAGCTTGAAGATTGGCTCACAGGTAGATGTTAGGTGAGAGATGAACCTTGCAATATAGTTTAAGCGTCCCAAGAATCCTCTAACCTCCTTTTCAGTGCGAGGGGCAGGCATTTCTTGTATAGCTTTGACTTTAGCGGGATCAACTTTAATGCCTTTGTTGCTGACGATAAATCCCAAAAGTTTACCAGACCTGACTCCAAAAGTGCACTTGCTTGGGTTCAGTCTGAGCTTATACTCCTTCAACCTGACAAACAGCTTTTGCAGATGATCAAGGTGTTCTTCTTCTGTCTGTGAACAGGCTATCATGTCGTCTACGTAAACTTTAATCTCATGATGTATCATATCATGAAACAAAGCTACCATGGCGCATTGATAGGTTGCCCCGACATTCTTCAGTCCGAATGGCATCACTTTGTAGCAGAAGGTACCCCATTGCGTAAGAAAAGTAGTCTTCTCCATGTCTTCAGGGGCCATTTTGATCTGGTTGTATCCCGAGAATCCATCCATGAAGGAAAATACCTTGTGTTACATTGTGTTGTCAACCAAGATGTCAATGTGTGGTAGTGGAAAATCATCTTTAGGGCTAGCCCTGTTTAAATCCCGATAGTCCACACAGATTCTGACTTTGCCGTCCTTCTTAGGTACGGGCACAATGTTAGCAACCCATTGTGGATAGGAAGTAACAACCAGAAAGCCAGCATTGAATTGCTTCATTACCTCAGCTTTGATCTTCTTAGACATATCGGGCCTCATTCGGTGGACCTTTTATTTGATTGGTGTACAATCTTCTCTTGTAGGGAGACGGTGAACCACGATATCTGTGTCTAATCCCGACATGTCTTCATAGGACCAGGCGAAGATTTCAACATATTCGTTCAACAACTGCACTAAGCGCTCTTTGACACTTGGTTCCAGGTTGGCACCCACCTTAACCTCTTTCTTGTCTTCCTCTGTTCCCAAGTTGATGGTCTCTAGCAACTCTTCATGGGGCAGAATAGCCCTTTCCTCTTGTTGCAGAAGTCTGGCTAACTCTCCCGGCACTTCACAGTCTTCGTCAACTTCGTACTCAGCGTGATTGACCAAATCTTTAGAGTCACCGAAGGCTAAAGAAGAATAGTCACCCATGGAATCCGGAGTGGATGGGTACCTGCATTTGTGAGTGTGGGTGTGTGTAAGGGATAGCCATCCTTAAACAAAACAAAATGCAAAAGGAAAGAAAATGAACACAACAGTTTATAGATGAAAACGTCCAATGATTCATTAAAACATGGCATATGATAATGAAGAAAATCAAGCCCTTACAAACGGACCTATATGCCCCGGGTAAGGCATAAGGTGAAAATAGTGTATGAATTGTTTAGTTATTACAGACCAAAATAGGAAATTGTTCAAAGATAAATCACTGGTTGATGAAAGTGATGGGAATAAAGTCCTTTGCTTCCCAGTTGCTTAATCCTCCTTCGACGGTTGGAAAGATCCAATCTTCAAAGTTGTCTTCTTCATCATCATCTTCTAAGGCATTAATTCCATGGCGAGTGATTTTTACGGGTGGTCCTCCAGCCTTGGAGCGACGCATAGCTTTCTGGCCAGCATCAGTAAAACCTAGTCCGAACTTGTCCGTCTTATGGGGAAAATCAGGCAGTTTGCCCCACACTGTACTCCTTCCTTATTTGATTACAGCCTCTGCATCCTTGAGAGATGCCATCCTAGATACATGCTTGGGAACGATAGGCACATCAACCATTATCTTCGTAACTGCGACCTCAGGAGAAACTTCCTCAAAATGTTGGAAAGGCGTTTCTATGAATTCGCCATCCAACTCCACATAGCGGAAGGAGTTGAGGTGACTTATCATGTACTCTTCCTCGCCGTGCACCGTTATAATCTTACCCTTAACAGGATACTTTAGCATTTGGTGTAAAGATGAGGTAACTGCCCCAGTATAGTGGATCCACGACCTTCCCAATAAGCACAAATATGAGGGACGAATGTCCATCACATAAAAGGTAAAGTTGAAGGTCTCGGTGCCCACTTTGATAGGAATGTCCACTTCCCCATGAACCATCCTCTTAGAACCGTCGAAGGCTCTAACAACGATGTTACTGGGTTTGAGGGTCAATCCTTTGCAGTCTAATCTATCCAACGCCTTTTTCGGCAGCATATTCAAGGATGAACCGGTATCAACTAGGACATGGGCAAGTGTGGTTCCCCTGCATTCTACTGAGACATGCAGCGCGTCGTTGTGCTTCCTTCCCTTGGGAGTCAAATTAGCATCGGAAAAACCAAGACCATTATCTGCAGTAAGGCTGGCCACGCACTCTTGAAACTGGTCAACCGAAGTTTCTTAAGGCACGTGTGCCGTCTTTAAAAATTTGATCAAGGCCTTAGCATGGGACTCAGAGCAGAGTAGAAGAGCCAACATGGAGATTTTGGAAGGGGTCTGCCCTAGCTGTTCCACGACGTCGTAGTCGCTCTTTTTGATTATCTTTAAGATTTCTTCCATTTCTTTCTGGGTGGTCTCGGGGATTACCACAGTCTGAGCCTTCATCCTGACAGGCGCTTCTAGTATCCCCTTACCTTTGGTAGTAGCATTAGAGGGTCTAACTTCAGGTACATCAATTTCTTCAATTATCAGACCTTGCACAAATGGCTTAACAGGCACAGAAGCTTTCGAGGGTCCGAAGACTTCTCGAGGGGGAGAAATCTCCGAAGAGAAGATCCGTCCGCTACGAGTTATCTTGCTTGTTCCCACAATGTTCCCTATATCAGGGGTTTCATCATCAGAATTCTCTTGGACTGATTCAATCTGTTTGATACCATGATAGAAGATTTCTCCTCCGTAGTTCAATGGCATCGTCTTGTTAGATTGATACGGGACAGGCCCCAACATGGTGATTTTTAATGACACAAACTTAGGATCAGGCGTAATCTTGACAGGCCTTTTGCAAGCCTTGGGAAGATTGTCGGAGATGCTTATTATTGCAATGTCATTGATTGAAGTATCAAAGGTAGCAGGAGTAACAGAAGTGAAGGTATCAATAGGGATCTTTTGGAAGAGTATCTCTTGGGTATCCATCAGGTGTTGGATGCCTTATTTCAACAGTGGGCAGTCAACTCGTATGTTTAAACAAAAGTAACAGTCTTTTCCATAACCTGGGAATATCCCGACT
Source organism: Vicia faba (assembly GCA_948472305.1). Taxonomy (NCBI): domain Eukaryota; kingdom Viridiplantae; phylum Streptophyta; class Magnoliopsida; order Fabales; family Fabaceae; genus Vicia; species Vicia faba. Next base: position 1,453,647,390 of record OX451739.1, read on the forward strand.
TTCATCAAATTCACTTTAATTACTGGTAACGGAGTCAAAAGGTCAACAACATTGGTAACATGAAGGTCTTCCATAACAGCATGAACATTTTGACTGTGCTTGGGCATTGGGGCAGAAATCACATTCGGCTTTTCGGGCGCATCGAATTCGACCTCCTTGGCGTCAATCAAGTCTTGGATTTTGTTCTTAAGAGCCCAACATTTGTTGGTATCATGCCCTACACTTTCAGAGTGGTAAGCACATTTTGCATTGGAGTGGTAATATGGAGAAGATGTATTAGGGTTCTTTGGCGCTTCCTTCAGATTGGTAAGATTTAGCTTTAGCAAATGAGGGAGTACTTGAGCCGGTGTCATGTTGATTCGGGTGAACTTCCGTTGTGGCCTTTCTACCCTTTACTGGTTAGATCTTGGTTGATTGCTGCGAGGTTGATCATTTGAAGAGTTTTGGATCATTACAGCCCCTATCGTCGGTTGGTGCTCGATTCTCCCTTGGCTTTTCTAAGAATAAACAACAGAAGCTTCCTTCTTAGCTGGGAAGGCCTTCTTAATAGCAGTGGACACAGAGGTATCTTTCTGAATCTTACCACTTTTAATGTCGGCCTCGACCCTTTCACCGGTCAGAATTAGTTCGGTGAATCCCGCAGAGGAACTCCCAATTAAATGATTGAAGAAAGGTCCAGACAGGGTCCCTAAAAACATGTCAACCAACTCTCTATCCGACAATGGTGGCTGCACCCTTCCAGCCAGATCACGCCACTTCTAGGCATACTCCTTAAATCCCTCGTTAGAAGCCATACCCATACTCTGTAGTTGAGCCTCTGATCTCTCGAGTTGATAGAACCAGTCCAATTGTGTGCCCGACAAGCTGTCTTGGAAAAAATGGACCCAAAGATCCTTATCAGATGAGTGGGGTTGGATCTTTCGGACGTAGGATCTTAGATGCATCTTTGGACACGACATGCCGTCATACTTAGAAAATGTAGGAACTTTGAACTTGGGAGGAATGACGATCCCAACGACCAATCCTAGTTCTTTGAAATCTAAACCAGGTACCCTTTGCAACTCCATGGCTGCCAACCGATCCTCAAGATTTTTAAATTTGACATCCGCCAAGGGATATTGCTGTTCGGAGTAATCTTCGTCTTCTTCCTCTTCCTCTTCTTCTCCTTCAACTTCAGATTCAGAAGGCATTGCAATTCCTTTTCCTTTACCAGCCCCTTCATCAGACATCGAGGGGAACTCGAGAACTTTTCTAGCATTGCTTTCAAACCTTCTTCCCATGATGACTACACCAGGTCTTTTCTTCTTTTTCTCTTTATATTTCTCCAACACTGCTTTAAGATCCTCTTGACCCTTTGCTAAGGTCATGAGGAGTTGCTGGAATTGAGAATTCTGTGCTTGCAGATCCTTAACCGTCTGCTCCAAATCCATCTTGCTGTAATAAACAGCAGAAAGATAAGGAAACCTGGTGTGAAGACCTGTTTATGCATATGATGAATGATATGTTATTCATGTAATGCATTCAAGGATTCAGAAAATTCAAATTTGTTGCAAACAAAAAGAACACACGTCTTATTAAGAAGAAATTTGTTAGTACATAAGTGTCCCGTGGGAAAAATATTACAAAATTCTTAATGTAAAAAGACATTGCGCATCCTCTTTGGTGCGATGTAAGTGTTGAGAGTTTCCTCCTCATGAAGTCGGCGGGTAAGCTCCAAAACCTTCTTCTCACTGGCATAGAAGCTGGCTTCAAAAGTATTCCGTTCTTCTTTGAGTTGGATCCAACTCTTTTGTAATTCTTCCAATGATGTTGGCATGTTAGGATATAGGAGGGTGTATGGAACCTCTCCTTCCATAACAGGCTCTTTGATCACAGGGAGAATGTGAGGGTATGGCATCATAAGATTCTGGGCGCGGGTTCGTACCCACTTGAGGTAAGGCTCAAGGGGGATGGAATTCTTGTGCCCCAGTGTCTTACTATCCACTTTGTTGGGCATCCTCCAAGCTCTGATGAACCTTTGTCGAAGTCCTTGCGCATCGTTGTCAAAGTCAAAAACTAGGTCAGGAATCAGCATATCATGAGGGACATCTCTCCGGGCATATCCAAACTGCCTTAGAGCTAAACAGGGGTTGTAGGTGATGCCTCCCCTAATGCCAAGTAAAGGGACATTAGGGAATTCTCCACAACGATCAATGATGATGACATTTTCTCTGGACTGAGAACACCAATGAACATCAGAATGTGTGAGGGTCATCAACCGTTGTGACCACCTTAAACCCTGCTCATTCTTCAAAACTGATTGTGGAGGGTGAGAAATAAACCACCTTGCTATGAGAGGAGTAAAGCACATGAGAACACCTCTTTTCCTTATTGTTCGTGTGTAAAATGAGTGTAGGATGTCCCCAAGCAATGTAGGTACAGGATTCTGAGATATGAAAATCTTGACAGCATTCACATCTATAAGCTGATCAGGGTTTGGGAACAAGACCAACCCATAGATGAGAAGTGCTACAATATCCTCAAAAGCTTGCAGATCTAGAGAGTTCCAACAGTCTTGTGCCTTCTCAAACAGAAACTTTACCAAGAAACCCTTGACACCACTTATGGTTTCCCAATGTCCTTTGATATCATATGGTTGCAAGTGTAATGCTTGAGCAACATCTTCAGGCTTTGGTTATTTTTTCGTACCGTTGTAGGGTAGTTGATGAAGAATAGGAATCCTCAAGAGTTGAGAAAACTCCTCCAAAGTAGGTACTGGTTGGTAATCAGGGAATGTGAAACAGTGGTGTAAGGGGTCAAAGAACAGGAAGAGAACTTTCACCATGTCTTCTTCAATGTTTAAGTTGACCAAGTTGAGAGGTCTACCATGTCTTCACTGAAGAGAGAATTCTCTGGAATCTTGGAAGTAAGCTCCTTGAGTTGAGGAGGGATTCTCACAAGGTTGACTTGAATTGTTTTCTTGTGAAGAGATTCCATGACCTACAAAACTAGAACAAAGATGAAGATCCAAACCCTTGAAATGGTTAGTGGATGCATATGATGTTTTATGATGTTCATGATGTATGCACAAGCACATGTACAAGCAAGTCACACAAGATCCTAGTTTCAGGCTTGCATGAGGTTTCATAGGTAAGTACCCTCTTGAGTTTAGTTGGCTTAAACTTGTCCTATAAATAGTAACCGGGTTCTAAGGAGCTTAATATCACTGGATTATTTTCTATGTTCATTGTTTTGGTTTAGCCACTTAACTGGCGACGAAAATATTCCAAGAAAATAACCCTCAATGAGTGTAGTATCGAGTATCTACCAACTTCGGACTGCACCAAAGCCGGTCATCTCACTACCCCTAAAAAAGGCCAAGATGGTCAAGTAAGGTTCTAAGAGTTCATTAGTGCTTCATGACATCACTCAGCGGCCCCGTATTCTCTTTGATTGACTCAAAGGCTACCGGTACTCACAAATATGTCGCACTAATATAGCTATTGCTTCAACTATGTCGGTATACCTCACACAGTTTCCACAATATATTGCTATTTACCTATGAATGTTTCCCAAATCCGGGTAGAGGATTTCAAGCCCAAACAAGAGAACCAAATGTAAAGCAATCAAAGCAATCAAGATAAGCATGCAAAGGTGATCTAAGCCTTAAGGTTACTCCACTTTTAAAGTTATTCCCCAACAGATTCGCCAGTTCTGTGATATGGTGGGAGAACTGACTTGAGGTTTTGCGTTTGTGTTCGCAAATGTTTCGGTTTAGCAAGAGTCGCCACCGACTTTTTATTTTATCCTAAGGAAAGGTCAAAAAGCACAGGAAAGACCTTTGATATGTTTTCTTGGGTTCGGGGAGTAGATTATAGAAAGGAAAGGTATTAGCACCCTTTCTATCCATGGTTATCCATGGGCTCTTAGTTACTTGTTTAGATCACTTGCTTTGCTTTTCAATTGTTTGAAATGGTGCTCTTCAATTGTTTGAAATGGTGCTTTGTGTGTGATTTGGAAAGATATTTTGAAAAGAGGCCATCGTTGTGGAAACCTTTGTAATGATTCTTGTTTGAATGTATACAAAGGTGTTTTTGTCTTTTGGAAAAGTTTTCAATGTTTGAAAGTTGGATTTTGAAGTTGTGTTGTGAAGTGTGTTTGAAAATAGCAAGGATGTTTTTGCAAGCTTTTGATCAAGTAACTAAGAGTTGTCTACCCTATTTTACTCAACGATCTTTCTTATGTTTTTAACCCTTTTAACAGTGTTGTTTCACCATTGTATTTGGTGAACAACCTTGTGTTAGGATGTTAAATGGGACAGGCGCGAGTCATCGTATAGACCATGATAGCAATGGTGCTAAGTATTTTTGGCAATTTTCTTGAGGGACTTGATCATTTTGTTTAGGCAACTCAGATAGCGTCATCGAGGGACTATGATCTTTTGTTTTGTTTTTGTTTTACCAAAGTACTTAACATGCATACCATGGCCCATTTTTGAAGGCAACAAGTGGATTGTAACCCTAGGGGTGCAAGTGTGCATTGTGTTTGTTTTTCATGCATTTTTGTCTTTGATTACGTCAAACTATTTGTTGGTTTTGGTTTTGCATACAAACCCTAATTCTCTAATCATGGCATAATTGAAAGCGTTTAAGTGCGTAAAAATAAATCTAAGCTATTACAACTTTGATATAGGGAGGGGGGTACAAGTTTTGAATAGGGGATAATTGACAAGAAATATAAACCCTAAGTTATTACAACCAAATTGAATTACAATGCATAATATTTAAATGTATTAAATAAACACAATATATAAATATTAAATAAAATATATATATTTACAAAAATAAAATATTTACAAAAATAAAATATTTACAAAAATAAAATATATTCAAGAAAATATTTTCAGTGTGAATAAAAATAAGAAATAAAAATAAAAGTATTATTTACATTATTTTTCAAGTCTTAATAATATATAAAAAGTAATTAATATGTTTTCTATATTAGAAAAAATAAAATAAAATGCCAAATAAATGTAAAAAATTATAAAAATATTTTTGGAGCATTTTTTATGTTTGAAAATAAAATATCAAAGTCAGAAATAAAATTAAAATGCAAAAATAACAAAAATACAAGAAATTGGGCTATGGGGTGTCAAAAGCAAGCATAGGGGTGCAAAAAGTGAAAAATAGCCAGGCCCAGCCCAGCTACTTCATCTTCTTCCTTGTGACATAAGAAAACGCGCGCCCTGTATCCAACTTTGAACATCCTGGAAACGTGACTTTTTGCCAAAACTCACAATATCAAACTTGTAGAGAATTTAAATACGAATCTAACCATATAAAGCATTGAATCTGACTCTCAAAGACCAGAGAGAATTTCTCTGGCCCTAAAATCTAACCTAACTTTTTCAGCATGTTCATGGATGAAATTCTCCTAGCACACTTAATATAAATGAAAACTGAGCATATGTATGGTTTCAGGGCAATGAGTACTACATATTTCATTCACAAACCTAAGGCTAAATGTTCCTAAATAGAGAGATAGAAGTTGATGAAAAACCTGTTTCAGTTGGATTCGAGTTGGTCAATGCAGCAACTTTCAGTGAGGCCTGAGGTTCTTTTGAGCTTGCTTGATGTTCCCTGGACCTTTCCCAATGCTTAGTTTGCCTTAAATGTCTCTGAATCAACCTCTAGAAGTCAACCTGCATAAGCTTGAAACGAAAATGGTGAACACTGTAAATGGAGTTACAATTATCAATTGAGGTTTGGGATAGCTTGAGTGAGTTGAATGGAAGGTATTGGAACAAGTTTGGGGGAAAACGCACGAGGCAATGTGAAGATGGAAGTGATTCTGCAGGGCCTGCCCTGTTTTGCAAGAAAATGTGGTTTTTGTGTACAAGGGTGTTTGAGGGATGAATGGATCATGTCTCTGGCTTCAAGAGATGTGCAAAACTTGTTTTAAATGTTGGCTTAAGTTGATTATATCAGATACTTAAGTTATGGAATTTTGGCACAATGACTTGGTTTTGAAGCAAAAAGTGTGAAGTGAAATGAGATAGGCCTGTACAGGCTATCTCCAAGCATGCACAAGTTTCTTGTACCTTTGCCTAAGTTTGTTGAACTTGTTTGCTGCAAAGAAAGAGGTCCAAGGCTCAAGAGAAACAACTTTGCAAAAGTTATGCTTTATGAAAATGGAAGTGTTATCTTTATGCCCAAAATGGAATTATTCATTGTATAATGTTCCCTTGATCAGAAAAATGCCTCTAACTAATATGTTTGCATTCAATTTTTGAGTGTAAATTGGTTTAGAGACCTGTAATCAAGTACAAAGCTAGTTTGGTCAGATTTTGCAACTTGTATGAACATGTATTGGCCATGGTTACAAAGTGAGTTTTTGCCAACTTCAAGCATTCGATTCTCCCTAACCACAAAGGTGTTTGAGGAGTTCTTGGACAATTTGGAAAGCTTGCAACATGTAATATAATCCATCTTTGAAATAAAACTTGAGACTCCAAGTGGAACTATGGGAAAAATGGCCAAGAAGATGGGTCAAAATCCTGCCTAAACTAGGGCAAAATTTCTCTAAGTTAAAAGTTTTAGGGACCCTTGTTCCAAAAATCATAACTTGAGATCCAAGCTTCTTTTGAGAAAACTTTGTGAATAAAAGTTGTATACTTTGTGTAGTACTACAAATTTAATGTTGTAAGTTTTGTTTGAATCCATTTGTATCTTGGTGAAAATATGGGACAAAGTTAGGACAAATTAAGAAAATTTCATAACTTAGAAAATTTCTAAGTTATGAAAATTTTCAATTTCAAACCCTAATTTGCAATTTTGGGTTTCTTGATGACCAAGTTTCATATTTTGACACATCTTGATGAAAAATGACCCTTGGCACTTGATTTTGACCAAAAAGTCAAAGTTTGACTTTTCAGTGTACAGTCAAATTTTGATCAGTTGACTGAAAAATTCATCTGTCACTCCTATGCATTTGAGATCTTTTGAACTTGTTGAATAGGTCAAGATGATGTTATTGAGTCCTTGAGTCCATGGTTGAGCTTAATTTGCCACTGGCTAGGTCAAACTGTCAAAAATTGCCTTTGTGCAGTCAAAACCCTAAAAATGACCATTTTGCCCTTTTGGTGATCTGATTAAATTTCTTGTGGAATTATGGTCCAAACTTGATCAAATGGTTCATATGAGTTCATAATGTTGATGTGGGTCAAAATTCATGATGTTTGACTGTAGATTGGTCATTGTTGACTTTTTCCCCAATACAACTGATTTCTAGGACAACTGTCCAATTGACTGGGCAAAAATTTAATTCAAGGCTTGAAACTTGGTATGGGCAAACTTATGAGTCCAACATGAAGTATGAAAGTCAATTTGGGCATTGAAGGTCCAAAAATCCCCATGCAAACTCAAACCCTAATTTCAGGTCAACAGTGCAAGGAGATGTCTTGAGCAGAGCAAACCCTAGCTTAGTCTTGAGTTCCAAGAGTCTTGTGATGAGAAATGTTGATAAAATGAGAGGGAAAATTTTGGGGTACAACATCCTCCAAGAACGTTTTCCACAACTTATCCATTTGCTCCCCCAACTTAACAATAACAGTCTCTTCAACCTCTCTCTTACTCATTCTCTATGTAGATGTTGACAGCGTCCAAAATATGCCTTAAAGCCAATGCCTCCTCCAAGACCACCGACATGCCCAAGATGCACCTCCGTTCCAATCGCTTCTACTAAGATGTCATGACAACCTTGTGAAGTGAAGAGGTCGACTTTGGTTTGTTAAAAAAGATCATCCTACAACACATTAAATTTTATCTTTACCAAATTGATTTAACTAAAGTAAATATTCTTGAAAAAAGTATCTACTTACAATCCTTTGAGCCACTTCGTGCGTAGCTTCTGATGTGTGCTCGCTATTTTTTCTTTAGTGTGCCATCTTCCATTTATCTTGGCGTGATGGTAGAGAAAGACTTTAATCAAGACTTATTGAATCTCGCAGCTCTTCTTCCATTTTTTTTCTTTTTTCGTCCCTCAATTTCTTTTCAATTATTTGATATCCTCCACGAGACAACCTATGTGAATAGATATTTCTAGCTCCATTTTCCTTTTCTTTGTGGCTCTTTGCCAAGAATTCAAGAGTTTTTCCAGACTCTACGAATTTCTCCCAAGTAGCTTTATCAATAAATGAATATACCTCGTATGGAGGTTTTCCTTTATCTTCTCCATGTTTAATATAGTCATGGGTGAGCTGTGTCTTAAACCCCCTCCAACGCTCACCACAATAAGTAAGAATTTTCTTTTTCATGTAGTCATTATCTGGAGTAATAATGAAGTGATCCTATGTTTACACAATAGAGATATTATTAGTATTGCACAAACAATATACTTGTAAAACAAATGATAGGATACAAGATAAATACCTTAATATCAGACCATATGTCGGGTTTTAATTCATCGTCAATGTCATGCCAACTATTTATCAAAATACTCACTTTACTTCTACCTTGTAACACAATGTAACCTAAAAAATCATCAGCTTTTTCTCCTTCAACAATGCCAGCTGTTGTACCCCAAAATTTTCCCTCCCTTTTCTCAAGACATTTCTCACCAAAGATTTCAAATGCCCAAGGATTCTCAAGGTTTAATCAGACAAGTTCACCTACTAAGCACCGAGTCCACAAATTAGGGTTTTGGTTTTCTCAAGGACAATTGGACTTTTGATGCCTCAAATGACTTCATAGTTCATTATAGGTCTCCAAGAATGAATGCCCAGTTTCAAGTCTTACATCACAAATTGCTCAGATGACTAAAAATTAGCTGTATTGGGTAAAAAGTCAACTAATACACAAAAAGTCAAACTTTGACTTTTTAGTCAACATTAAATTTCAAAGATCAAAATTCATCAAGACATTCAAAAATATCAAACTTGATCATTAAGAATCAAAAAAGTCAAGAAAGTCAACAAAAAGTCAATATTTCCAAGACTTAGAAAAATTCTAAGTGTTTTCATCCTTGATAATTTCATTACTTCATGACATTTTTTCACCAAGATGCAAGATGGTTCAAAGAAAACTTTCAACATGAAAATTGTAGACCTTGATGATCTCTACAACTTTGTATTAGAGAGTTGATGTCCAAAAAAGCTTAGATTTGAAGATATAAGCCCATGAAGTCATGACATTTTTATCTAGCACTTAGAGAAATTTTCAATAGGTTTTGGTCAGTTTTTGTCTCAACTTCTTGGCCAATTTTCACCCATTTCCTTATTGATTTAGCCAAAATGATCGACATGAAAGTTGTAGACAATGTTTCAAGCTTTCCAAAATTTCCAAGAGCACAAATTTACAAATTTATCATGCTTGAGCTAGGAGATTTGAAGAGATGAAGTTGGGTATCCATTCTTGAAACACAAGTCATTTTGTGATGAACATGAGATCAAATATTCATGCCATGCTGCATAATCTCATCTTGCAGGCCTCTAAAACTTCAAATTTATCCATAATCATAAGATTACACATACTTTTGAGCCATTACCCAAGTGTTTGAGCCATTGTCCAAATGATCTTTCCATTTATGGCACAAAGGCACCACTGCCATTTACATAAAGCATGCTTTAATCACAATGTCAACTCCTTGAGTCTGTCAACGGTTTCTTCTGCACATACACAATGTCAAGGCAAGAAGCAACCATCTGCAACTTGCAAAGCAACCCTAAAATTAGGAGATGCCCACATTGGAACTATGGAAAGCTCATGAACCCCCACTTACAATTCAACCAAGCCATAACTCCATAATTTGTAAACCTGGTCAGCTCTTGTCCTCAAACCTCTTGCCTATAAATAGAGGGAGCATTTGCAAGAAAAAGGGGGGAAAAGAGAAAGAAAATACTGAAGGAAGAGAGGAAACACAAGTGTACAAGCCCCCAAAACACCTTATACTCTTAAAAACCAGAATTATTCACAAAAACCTGCATTTTTGAGCTTTGAAATCCAAATCTTTGAACCTCTCAAACCTTGCAAGTTTTGTCCGAATAAATCATCCAAATACTTCAGATACATAATATAGAAGTTGTACAAACACAAGGGCAACTTCTATAACATCATTATCACCATCTTCCAAACTAAAAAAAACTGTATCTTGCAACTTGACTCGGTTAAGGCGATTTTGCAACTTTCAGCACAAAGTAAGGATTGTCATAGCATCAAGAAGGTCCAAGGGAGCTTAATCAATTATAATATTGCACCTGGAATAAATAGAAGGAACTCACGACTTTTCTACAAAAGAGGTAAGTTTTCTCAAACTATGATATCCTTATCCATACATCATTTGCTTTCATTTTTTTCAAAAGAATAAAACAGGACAAATCGGGGAAGTGCAAATATTCAAAATTCCAAAAAATGCTTTAGAAGTCCTGATACGGGTGACCGTGTCAGTGAGAACAGGTGGAAAAAAGGCAAGGCAAGGAAGAAGCTGACACTGGTGCCTGTGTCATACTACACGGCCCGTTTTAACACAGTTGGGGGCTGAAAACATGTAAAAGGGAAAGGCAGGAGTTGACACGGGTGCCCGTGTCAAACGACGCAACCCGTGTCAACTTAATTGGAACTGAAAACATGCAAAAGGGAAAGGTAGGAGTTGACACGGGTGCCCGTGTCACACGACACGACCAGAGTCAATTCAGCTGGGACAGAAAAACGTGTAGAAGAAAATTGGCAGATTCTGACATGGGTGCCCGTGTCCGGTGACACGGCCCGTGTCAGCCCAGGCTCCAAAAATCCTAATTTTGAGATTTTTGCTATAATTTTGGGTCGTTAAGGTTACATTGGACATTTTGCATTGCTGGGAGTTGAAACTAACATTCAAAATTATTTTCTAAACAAATTAAATTAGAATTAGGTTGTATTTTAATTAATTTAAATTTTAGGTTTTGATTAGATAGTTCATAAACTTTTTGTAATTAAAATCAATTAGTTAATTAGGTTAACTACCAAAACCTTTTCCTATCAAAAAACCCTAAAAACAAATTTCCTTTTTCTCTTTACATTTTGTACATTCTATTTTTATTCATGTTCAATGGTTTGTAATAGTAATTAGGGCTTTATTGCTTTCTTCCCCCATTTGTAAATTTTTACCCCTATTCCCAAAGTGTTGTAACAGCGTAGCATATTTAATATCCGTAATTTATCGCTTTCCTTATTATTGTTAGTAATTAGAGTTTGTATGACAAGATTTAAAATCAAACATTAGACAACCCTAATTCAAGATAAAATACATAAAAACAAAAACACTTTGTACACATGCACCTCTAGGGTAACCCACACTTGTTACCTCGGATTTAAACAGTCATGTCCCTCGAACGTGGGATGTTTTAGCAAAGACCCTTGATTATAAGATCACAGTCCCTCGATGACCCTTCAATGTTGCCTTTGGTAAATGATCTTAGTCCCTTATGATAATTTCTAAAACATCTTACAAGTTGCCTTCTATGATTGTATGATGAGCCACGCCTGTCCCTCACATCCAATGATATGACCCTCTACCAAACAATGGTAAAGTAGCACTATCTAAAGTAGGAGGAAAAGGACAAATACTTCTTTGAGTAGGTAGATTTCTTGTAATTCCTTGATCATAAACAAAACCATTTGCACCTCACACTTTTAAAACATTTGTCAAAACAAACATTTTTTATACATTCTCAACGATACGAGAATCATTATAAAGTTGCCTTACATTGGTATTTTCAAAACATCTTTCAACACACCAACACTTTCTTGAAATATTTTCAAAGTCAAAACTTTGTATGCATTCTTATAAAGACGAGAATCATTAAAAAGTTTGCCCAACGATGACACTTTTTAAAATATTTTCAAACATACACAAATACAAAAGCATTTCAAAGTGATCAAGAAATTAAGAGCCCGTAGATAACTACGGATGAAAAGGGTGCTAAGACCTTCCCTTTTCATAACCTACCCCCCGAACTCAAGAAAATTATCAAAAGGTCTTTCCTGTTCTTTTCACCCTTTCCTTTATTGGATAAAAGAAAAGTCGGTGGTGAGTCTTGCTATCTGCAACATTTGCAATCAAACGTAAAACGCCCAAGTCAATTCTCCCACCGTATCACAGAATTGGCGACTCTGTTGGGAATAAACTAAAAGTGGGTTTACATTAAGAGCTAGATCACCTTTATTTTTTTACTTGTTTACCTTGTTTGTTTTACATTTGTGGGTTATGCTTGAGTTTATTACTTGTAAAAATCCTATACCTGGATTTGGGGCATATTAGGTAAGTAGCAATAGATCGTGGGGACTATGCGGTGTAATACCAACATGGTTGAAGTGATGGCTACATTAGTGTGACACATTTGTTGGTATCCGTGTCCCTTAAGTCCAGTCAAGGAGAATACGGGGCCGCTGTGTGGTGTCATGAAGCACTAATTGACCTTAGAACCTTAGTTGAACAACATGGCCATTAGAAAGTAGTGAGATAGATGACTTCAGTACAAGACTAAAGTTGGTTGATACTTGATACTATACTCATTGAGATCGGACTTTCAGGATATTTAGGCCGCTAATAAAGAAGCTTGTGATGAAACAATACCCGATGAAGAAAGATCACTATATTGAGATTCCTTAGAACTCGGTTACTTTTGTTAGGACAGGTTGAACCAACTAAACTTCAAGAGGGTATTTACCTACAAACTCCATGCAAGCCTGAACCTAAGGCTACTTGTGTGAGTTGTTTGCATTATCTAAGAAGCTTGAATTCCTTGTAGGATTTATTTGTAGTCATTATCCAATAACCTGGACTTATTGCAAAACTTACTTGTTTTCACTACCTTACATTTTTGCTTGAAGCATAGCATACACATCGTAACATCATACCGTATTATTCTCATTGACCAATTTAAGGATCACAAGGGCCATTGATGCAGGTTATCATGAACCAGGCGCCTAGCAAGGGGCAGGAGGAGTTATTTTCCTCTAATCGAATGCCGTCAAAGCATCATGAGCCAGACGTCTAACAAGGGGCAAGGGGATTTATTTTCCTCTAACCAATGATGTCAAATACCAAAGCACATTATCTTGAGTCAAAGGCTATGACCCACTCGACATGGTGAGCTTGATTCTCGTAGAAGGACATTCAATAATACGAAGTTCTTCAACCAAAACTGCAGTCAGATTCGACTTCTAACATTTTTCTTACCCCGCAAGATCCTTGAAAACATTACATCCACATAGCATGCATCATATCAAAAGCAGGTTTTCCGATACAGGTTTCCTCATATTTTTACTATTTATTTCAGTATAAGATGGCTATAGAGCAAACCGTCAAAGATCTGCAGACTCAACATGCACAGTTCCGAGGGACTCTCCTCAACTTAGCTAAAGGACAACAAGAAATGATGGCACTCCTTGCCACAAATAAGAAGACCAAGAAACGGGCTATTATTCTCAACATGGGAAGAAGGTTCAAGGGGCCTGCCCGACTAGCTCAAATATAAGAGGCTTCTTCTAAGGAAGAAGATAATCAAGACGAGGATTTCAGAAGCACCAGGGCTGAGGATGGAAATAACTAAATTTCTAAGGACGAAGACTACTCCAATGAGCAGTATCCATTGGCGGATGAGAAATACAAATAACTAGAAGACCGACTCAAGGCTGTGGAGATCCAAATAGTTTCTGGTTTGGACTTTGGAGACTTAGGTCTAGTCCCCAGAGTGGTCATTCCTCACAAATTTAAGATTCATGTCTTTGCCAAATACGATGGGTCTCCTGTCCAAAAATGCATCTGAGGTCTTATGTCTGCAAGATTCAACCACACATCGTTGATATGAAGTTATGGGTGCATTTTTTCTAAGAAAGCTTATCTGTGACACAATTAAAATGGTTCTATCAACTTGAAGGGACTAATATCTATATCTGGTAGGATCTATCTGCTGCCTTCTATAAGCAATACCAATACAACGCTGATCTCGCACCAACCCGCATGCAGTTATAGAATATGACTATGGGTTCAAATAAAGGCTTCAAAGAGTATGCTCAAAAGTGGAGGGACCTGGCTGGAAGGGTGCAACCACCGTTGACTGACCGAGAGTTAACAGACATGTTTATGGGCACCTTGACTGGTCCATTATTTAATTTTATGATTGGGAGTTCTTCGTCAGGGTTTACTTAATTAATCTTGACTGGTGAGCAAGTTGAAAGCGTAATAAAAAGTGGAAAGATCCCCATGGCCTCAACCTCTACTGCTATAAAGAAACCATTTATTGGAAAGAAAGAGATTAATTCTGTTTATAGACAAAGGAGCCATATCAAGAACAATCATCATCAGTCGGTAGGAGCTGTATTGATTTCAAACCCGACCCCGGTTTAACGACCACATTAATCAAATAATCAACAAAGGCTTGATACCCCGAAGAGACAGTTTACCAAAATCAACATGCTGCTGTCTCAAGCATTGCAACACATGTTGATGATAAATATGGTTACATTGATAAAACCTCAACCAAGCCCCAAAACTTCTTCTCCTAACTACAATCTCGATGCAAGATGTGCCTATCATTCCGACAGTCCTAGACATGATACTAACGATTGTTGGGCACTGGAATAAAAGATTCAAAACATGATTGATGCCAAGGAGATTGAATTTGATCCTTCCAAGACTCCCAACGTGATCACTTCTCCCATGCCGAATCATAATTAGGACCGAGTTAATATTGTGGAAGATGTCGATAGCCGCAATGACCTGAATAAATGGATTTCCTCTACTACCAATGACAGAAGCTTCTTCATTCGAATTTTTTATTTGTAATTTCCTTGTCTGTTCAAACAATTACTGTCATATCAAACTTTGGTTTTCCCATTAATACATTGCAAATATTTGTCTTGAATTAATTCGTTTTCATTATATTTAAACTGATTTCTTACTTCGTTTTGTGATATTCAACTCTTGATTAAAAGCTATAAGCCTTTAGAGGGAGGATGACAAAAAAATACCATAATCTCTACAGTATTCTTTTGAACAGACCTTGCTAACGATGTACAGGCGTTGTTTCAAATCCTAAATAGTGGAGTTATAAGGAATATAATCCCTAGTGATCCCCTTTGAGCCTAAAAAGTAGGAGTTTTCTTTTTCATATAAATTGAAACCTTTAATCATAACCTGGGGCAGGGTAGCTTCTCAGTTAATTCAAATGCGTATTCAGTCGCAAGCTTTTACTTCGTACACAGCAAAATGCATCGGAGATGTCCTTCCAAATCAAAATACGGTGATGGTTCCCCGTAGAATAGGCAGTCATTATCTTTCAAAAGAAAAGCCCGCTAAGTCAAAACCTATGAAGGAGAATTAAGAGAAAAAACTGGGGCATCCCACTAACTGTTATCACAAAAGAAACAGTGTAGGAAAAAGGTAGGGATAATAAAAGAGGTCACTACAAATCCCGATAACAGAAAATGTTACAGAAAATGACTGCCTTCTCAAATAAACTTCCAGTATCCGAACCATCACCTAAATATCATTCCAGACTCAATTGGAATCCAAGCACACAATTAACTGAGTATAGGTTTGAAGCACATCACGAAGAACGGGTTGGGTACAAATAAACTTTGAGCCTTATCCTTTGTTTCTTAAACCATGAACCAGGCCACGTTACAACCCTTAATAGTCCTAGCTGAAGCATAGGTTAGTTCGAAAGCATACAGTTACAAAAGATATTCTGACTCCTATAAGGTTTACTATAAATCCTGAGTTGAATTCATATTCTTACAAAAATTTTTTGTTTGATAAAAATGAATTTTCAAAACTTCAAGACAAACATGAATTTTGCATTTATGATACCACTGTTTGCATTTAACTAATTGTTTGACAGCAGAAAAATTCATACAACGAATGTCCAATGAACGAAATCACTTTAAATAACAAACATTCCATAATCGAGGGGCATGACATGTTATTTTCCAACTCATCTGTGGCAGTCAAGTCTAGATTCCAAGAAATCTCTCATAAAGTCTTGAATAGCCAGGGGCAAGTCTCCATCTGAATCACTTAGGGCATTAAACATGAATTCCAGCAAAGGGTCACATACGACCAATCAAACATTTTTTAGCAGTGCTACAACCCTTACTACTATGGACAATGACAATTCCCCGCGCCCTGAGAACATGGACATAGTCAGAAGATATTACGTACAAAAGATACCCGCTAGGTTGACATGCCTAGGAAAAAGTAAGGGCATCCTGGAGAACCAAAAGGGTTCGAGCAAAATTAGGGATATATATACGTAAAGATGGTACACCCGACAAGTCGAAAACCTAAAAAGGCGGTTTGGGCAAAAAAAGAGGGGTATCCATGTGGATTAAAAATCTGAAAAGACATTCAGGAAAAAGTTAGGGATTAAAGTGTACAACTATGTCCCGTTATCTCATCCCTTATCTATCAGTAAAAGACTTATCACTCTGATCAACATTTATCGAGGACTCTAGAAGATATAACAATGTTCAAGTTGTCCCCACATAGAAATCTCTATGGGATTATCCCCACAGAGTCATCTTCATCAGCTCATCTTCAACAAAGATACACTCCCCGACAAGTCTAAATGCCTTCAAATAGAAAGTGGGGCATATTCTAGCCGATAACATAGTCATACTCACTAGCAAATCCCCCTAGCAGATAAAGGAGCATGATCTTCTCCCTAGAAATATATCCCACCTACAGAGTTCCAATCAATACAGTTCATGGAAATTCTCTTCCCCAGATGAGTTTGAAAATTGTAAAACTCCTGCATATTTGTTCTCTCTAGCAAATTCAATTTCGCCAGGAGAATCTGTTTCCTCAGTAGAGTATTTCTCCGCCAACAAGGTTTATTTCCCCAATAGATTAAAAGTCTCCTCAACTTGAGTCAGTTCCTCAGACTGCTACTAATCACCGGCAAAATTCCTATCCCCAGAGAAGTCACTACTATCCCCAGAGAACTGCTACGAAACCTGAAACTGGACCAGATATCAGTCAACTTTATCCTTCCTAGACGAGTCGGAAGGTTATCCATCTCTTTTATCCCCAGTCAGGGTATATAAGAATTAAACTCCCCAGTAGAGCGACTGACGACTAATGTTCCTGAACTCTTCTTCCCAAGCAGAAATCAACATTCCCCAGTGGAGTTTCCTCAAGAGGAAGTCAAAGATCCCCAACGGAGTATCCTCAAATAGAAAGTGGAAATCCCCAACAAAATTATTCCCAACAAGAATTGAAGAATAACTTTCTTCGTCTCCTGCAACAGGTCGGGATTTATTTTCCCCAGCTAGACATTGTTGCAAGAAGCTGCAAATACGCTCTAACGACATATTGCATCCATAACACCATTTACAAAATATCATAACACATGCATATAAATGCATATAACGTCCTCATTTATTTTGAGAGCATCATCATGCAATGCATTACATAGATTATGACATTGCATAAAGCTAATTTTGTATTTTCAGGTAAAGTTCGCAAACAAACAAATATCATTAGCAACTTTCAAACAAATCACAGATTAATTCCCGAAACAATATTACACAGGTTCCTTCTAATATATATGCAGATTCAGCTCCACACAGGCTCATCCTCAAGCAATATTACACAGGTTCCTTCTAATATATTTGCAGATGCAGCTTCACACGGGCTCATCCCGAAGCAATCTTACACGGGTTCCTTCTAATATATTTCCAGATGCAGCTTCACACGGGCTCATCCTAAAGCAATCTTACACGGGTTCCTTCTAATATATTTCCATATGCAGCTTCACACAGGCTCATCCTGAAGCAATCTTACACGGGTTCCTTCTAATATTTTTCCAGATGCAGTTTCACACAGGTTCACCCCGAAGCAATCTTACACGGGTTCCTTCTAATATATTTCCAGATACAGCTTCACACGAGCTCATCTTGAAGCAATCTTACACGAGTTCCTTCTAATATATTTCCAGATGCAGCTTCACACGAGCTCATCCTGAAGCAATCTTACATGGGTTCCTTCTAATATATTTCCAGATGCATCTTCACACGGGCTCATCCTGAAGAAATCTTACACGAGTTCCTTCTAATACATTTCCAGATGCAGCTTCACACGGGCTCATCCTGAAGTAATCTTACACGGGTTCCTTGTAATATATTTCCAGATGCAGATTCACACGGGCTCATCCTGAAGCAATCTTACATGGGTTCCTTCTAATATATTTCCAGATGCATCTTCACACGGGCTCATCCTGAAGAAATCTTACACGAGTTCCTTCTAATACATTTCCAGATGCAGCTTCACACGGGCTCATCCTGAAGTAATCTTACACGGGTTCCTTGTAATATATTTCCAGATGCAGATTCACACGAGCTCATCCCGAAGCAATCTTACACGGGTGCCTTCTATTATATTTCCAGATGCAGCTTCACACATGCACATCCTGAAGCAATCTTACACGGGTTCCTTCTAATATATTTCCAGATGCAGCTTCACACGGGCTCATCGTGAAGCAATCTTACACGGGTTCCTTCTAATATATTTCCAGATGCAGCTTCATACGGGCTCATCCTGAAGAAATCTTGCATGGGTTCCTTCTAATACATTTCTAGACACGACTTAACACAAGTTCATTCCAGCATATCATTCAGATTAAATCCACCAAAGATTTATTCTGATACTTCTCCCAGTTAAAGTCGAGCGCAGACTTAGTCTAATTTCTCTATCAAAAGTAAACTCTGGATGGCATCTATAAGCCCATCTCTGTCACCTCTCCAAATGGCATTTTTAAGCCCATTCCTGACATAATCAATAAACAATATCACTTTGTGCACGAGCGAGTGCAAATTTCCGGGCACCTAAATGTTCAATCATCTTCCACCTTTAAGTCGCGAATGGGGAACGAGCCAATCTAACTCTTCAGGTTTAAGAAGATTGAATAGGGGCAGCTGTTGTACCCCAAAATTTTCCCTCCATTTTCTCAAGACATTTCTCACCAAAGATTTCAAATGCCAAAGGATTCTCAAGGTTTGATCAAACAAGTTCACCTCTTAAGCACTGAGTCCACAAATTAGGGTTTTGGTTTTCTCAAGGACATTGGACTTTTGATGCCTCAAATGACTTTTATGGTTCATTATAGGGCTCTAAGAATGCATTCCCAGTTTCAATTCTTACATCACAACTTGCTCAAATGACTGAAAATCAGTTGTATTGGGTAAAAAGTCGACTGATACACA
Source organism: Vicia faba (assembly GCA_948472305.1). Classification (NCBI taxonomy): domain Eukaryota; kingdom Viridiplantae; phylum Streptophyta; class Magnoliopsida; order Fabales; family Fabaceae; genus Vicia; species Vicia faba. Next base: position 1,453,666,610 of record OX451739.1, read on the forward strand.
AAAATTCAAACGTTGACTTTTTAGTCAACATTAAATTTCAAAGATGAAAATTCATCAAAACATTCAAAAATATCAAACTTGATCATCAAGAATAAAAAAGTCAAGAAAGTCAACAAAAAGTCAAGATTTCCAAGACTTAGAAAAATTCTAAGTGTTTTCATCCTTGATAATTTCATTACTTCATGACATTTTTTTCACAAGACGCAAGATGGTTCAAAAAAACTTTCAACATGAAAATTGTAGATCTTGATGAATTCTACAACTTTGTATTAGATGGTTGATGTCCAAAAAATGCTTAGATTTGAAGATATAAGCCCATAAAGTCATGACATTTTTATCTAACACTTAGAGAAATTTTCAACAGGTTTGGTTAGTTTTTATTTCAACTTCTTGGCCAATTTTTACCCATCTCCTTATTGATTTAGCCAAAATGATCAACATGAAAGTTGTAAACAATGTTTCAAGCTTTCCAAAATGTCTAAGAGCACAAATTCATCATTTGCTTTCATTTTTTTCCAAAAGAATAAAATAGGACAAATCGAGGAAGTGCAAATATTCAAAATCCCAGAAAAATGCTTTAGGAGTCCTGACACGGATGGCTGTGTCACCTGACACGGGCCGTGTAACCTGACACGGGCCGTGTCAGGGAGAAGAGATGGCAAAAGGGAAAGGAAGAAGCTGACACGGGTGCCCTTATCACACGATACGACCCGTGTCAAAATAGCTGGAGACTGGAAATATGCAAAAGGGCAAGGCAGAAGCTGACACGGGTGCCTGTGTCATACGACATGGCCCGTATCAACTTAACTGGGACTGAAAACATGCAAAAGGGCAAGGGAGGAGCTGACACGGGTGCCCGTGTCACACGACACGGTCCGTGTCAATTCAGCTGGGACAGAAAAACGTGCAGAAGGCAATTGGCAGGTTCTGACATGGGTGCACGTGTCCGGTGACACAGCCTGTGTCAGCTAGGCTCCAGAAATCCTAGTTTTGAGATTTTTGCTATAATTTTAGATCGTTAAGGTTACATTGGACATTTTGCATTGCTGGGAATTGACACTAACATTCAAAATTATTTTCTAAACAAATTAAATTAGACTTAGGTTGTATTTTAATTAATTTAAATTTTTACGTTTGATTAGATAGTTCATTAACTTTTTGTAATTAAAATCAATTAATTAATTAGGTTAACTACCAAAACCTTTTTCTATCAAAAAACCCTGAAAACAAATTTACTTTTTCTCTTTTAATTTTGTACATTCTATTTTTATTCATGTTCAATGGTCTGTAATAGTAATTAAGGCTTTATTGCTTTCTTCCCCCATTTGAATATTTGTACCCCCCATTCCCAAAGCGCTGTAATAGCGTATGGTATTTAATTTCCTCAATTTACCGATTTTCTTATTATTTTTAGTAATTAGGGTTTGTATGACAAGATTTAAAATCAAACATTAGACAACCCTAATTCAAGATAAAATACATGAAAACAAAAACACTTTATGCACATGCACCTCTAGGGTAACCCACACTTGTTACCTCAGATTTAAACAATCATGTCCCTCGAACATGGGATGTTTTAGCATAGACCCTCAATTATAAGATCAAAGTCCCTCGATGACCCTTCAATATTGCCTTCGGTAAATAATCTTATTCCCTTATGACAATTGCTAAAACATATTACAAGTTGCCTTCTATGACTGTACGACGACCCACGCCTGTCCCTTACATCCAATGATATGGCCCTCTACCAAACAATGGTAAAGTAACACTATCTAAAGGAGGAGGAAAAGAACAAAGACTTCTTTGAGTAGGTATATTGCTCGTAATTTCTTGCTCACAAACAAAACAATTTGCATCTCACACTTTCAAACATTTGTCAAAACAAACATTTTGTATACATTCTCAACGATACGAGAATCATTACAAAATTTTCTTACATTGGCATTTTCAAAACATATTTCAACACACCAATACTTTCTTGAAATATTTTTCAAAGTCAAAACTTTGTATGCATTCTTATAGAGACGAGAATCATTACAAAGTTTTCCCAACAACGACACTTTTTAAAATATTTTCAAACTTACACAAACACAAAAGCATTTCAAAGTGATAAAGCAATTAAGAGCCCGCAGATAACTATGGATGAAAAGGTTGCTGACACCTTCCCTTTTCATAACATACCCCCCCGAAATCAAGAAAATTCTCAAAAGGTCTTTCCTGTTCTTTTCACCCTTTCCTTTATTGGATACAAGAAAATTCGGTGGCGACTCTTACTATCCGCAACATTTGCAATCAAACGTAAAACACCTAAGTCAGTTCTCCCACCGTATCACACCAGCTACTGCATCAATTCTAACCGGGTATCGAATACCAGATTCTTTTTCTTTTTTCACCTTTGTATATATCATAGCACCTCTAGTTTTTCTTGTACGACTTTTTATATTAACAGAGTTTGCAGCAGATGTTGTATGGGAGGTGCTTGTCGAATCAACCATAACTATCAACAGTAACGTTTCAGTCAACACAAATTGAAAATAAAGATGAAACAAAATGATCAATAGACAAAGTAACTAAGAAAACCTAAAAAAATGATCAATAGACAAAGTGAAAAATTAACATTGATGAATATACAAACTAACGATTTAGTGAAGAACAAACCTGTTGCAAAAATGACATTTGATGAATATCCTTTGGAAGAGTTTTCACGAGTATCGCCTAGGGTTTTGTGCGAAATGAGACCGACGAACTGACGTTTGAGTGTTGATAGGGTAAATGAAAAGTTAGAAACTAGCTAGATAGTTCTATGAAGTATCTCATGCAAAATAAGTGTCATTTTAGTTTTACACAAAAATATACGTGGTAGTGTTATTAAATATATAAAATTATAAAAATAACTTCATAGCGCCATATTCTGGGAATTCATTTAAAAGATATATCACGTCAGATATTTAAGAAAACTGAGGGGTTAAAATTTATCAAATAAAGTATTAAAATAATATTTTGAAATTAGTATTATGAAAATGTTAATGCAATATATATTACGTCTGAATTGGATCTTGTAGAAGAGGTAAATACTAATAGAACAAATAGAAAAAAATAAAAATGGAAATTGGAAAGACGCCAAGTGAGAAATGCCTACTATCAATTGAAAAAAAAACATAAAATACAACCACTAGGTGTCGAAGCGAGCTTCCTTATTGATATCTTACCTCAGTTATAATAAATAACCGATGTCTAATGTTTTCTATGTAAAAAATTAATACAACATAGCGCTCCCAGGACCTATAACCTCATTTTTTCATTGTTTAAGGTGTAACCTTCGTCATGAAAAGCATTATTTATTGTAGTGCTCCTAACAACAAGCTTTAAAGGTTTGAACCAAAGTCCAATAATCAATCATACTTGGACACTCAAATATAAAATTTGGACCACTAATGATCACTTAAAGGAAAAAAGAAGGAGATGAGATAAGATGAAGGGGAATGTCACAGTGGAACCAAAGCCTCAGATGAATTAAAAGGAGGGTTTCAATTATCATCAACATCATTCATCCATTTTGGTGGATTTGGTTTTTTAATGTATCAACATCCAAGGTCCAATGAGGTTGAGGAAATTGACCCAAAGTGTCATCAATTATCCATAACTCAGAGCCAATCACAAAAAAAGGAAATAACATGCATTTAAACAATTCAAAACAATGTTTAAAATAGTTAATTAAATAGAATTAATTTATGAAATATACAAAGTGTATCAAAACACCAAATAATAACTCCAAAAAATTACCAGAGGTCAAACATGGGTCAAGAATTATCGACAAATGTTTTTATGAATTTTAAAAGGCCATAAACTAATTTTAAAAATACAAAAATTAATCAAAACAAACAAAAAATCACAAAAAATAGAAAAGTCGGAAATAAAAAAACAAACAAGGTCATCATAAGTTGTCAAACTATCATTGGATCATTCCATCATTTTTCCAGAATTTAAAAGTATTACAAGCATTTTTAAACCAATTAAAATAAAGCAAACAATCCAAAAATTATAAAAAATAGTAAAGATCAAAATTAAAATATAAAAATATATTCACAAAGTTAGGAATAATTCAAAGTATTTTTTAACTTTTCATAATTTTTGGATAAGAAATAAAGGAGTTATGAATTGTTAAAGATAAAAGGAATTTAAAAACAATTTTGTAAAAAATAAATAAATCAGAAAAAACATGAGGCGTCAGATCTGATTCATTAAAACATACTGTGATCGGTGGAAATAGAACTGACTATTTTGAAATGCTGGTTCACGAAATGTCGCGGTAAGCAAGAGTCGCCACCGTCTTTTATGTTCTCCAACAAGGAAAGGACAAAAGCACAGCAAAATTCCTTTTTTGAGATGTCTCTCGGTTCGGGAGGTAGATTTATAGAAAGGGAAGGTGTTAGCACCCTTTCTATCCGTGGTTATCCACGGGCTCTTAGGTACTTGCTCACTATGTTTTTAAAAATTGTTTGCTTTTCAAGTGTTTGTGGGTTTTGAAAAAGTTTAGTTTGAAAAACTTCTAGGTAACTCTTGTATCAGTCCTCAAGAGTGTATGAAGTATTTGTTTGAAAACTTTTTGAAAGTGTAGGTGCGAAAAGTTTTGTTTTTGTTTTTTGAAAGAGCAAGTACCCAGGAGAAATCTACCTACTCTAAGGAATTAGGCTGTGTAAGAATCCTTTAGACAGTACTATTCCACTATTGAGAAGTAGGTAACACTGTCGTTGGAGTTGTCGGGTCAATTCGATTATTAGGGACATGTGTGGTCACCAAAGCAATGGTAGGATGCCTTATCGGTAACCCTAATGTCTTAGATCGTTTTTTATCCGAGGCAACCGTTTCGAGGCAACTGGATCTTTAGACAGAAGGGCAACCTCTAAAACACCCTATACTTGATGACCACCTCGAGGCAACCAAGTGAGGCGTACCCTAAGAGTGGCATGTGCACGTGTGTCAAGTTCAGTTAAAATTATCTTGTACATGTTATTTGTGAGCTACGGGTTGATTTTATTTGTCATACAAGTCTTGTCATGCATAATTAACAGTTATTAATTGCGGAAAATAAATTGCGGAAAATTAAATCTACGCTATTACAAGGCGTCAGGTTTTACATCGCCAAAAACATAACCCTTTAAAAATAAATACGGAAAGTAAAAGAAAGCGATAAAAATCCTAATTAACTATTACATCCTCGGAAACAAATACATCAATATAATTAAAATAAATAATAATGCGCGAAAGAATTGAATCGGGACGTCCTTAGGGTGTTGACCCCTTTTTTTTTAGAAAAGAATTGAATTTGGTCCTTTTTAGCCATTAATTAAAATTAAACCTAATAATTAATTAATTAACTATTTACAAGAAGAAAAGTATTTTTTATGTTTTTTATGTTTTTAATGAAAATAAAAATAAAAGAAATTAAAAGTTGAAAGTTAGTAAAAACCCTAATTTCTATATTAATTTTATTTATTACGAAAAAGATTTAAAATTGTCCTAATTAAACAATTAAACTAATTAATTATAATTTATTTACAAAAATAATTATTAATAGTGAAAATAATAAATAATAAAAATAAACAATATTTTAAGTTTCTGATTTTTATTATGAAAAATAATTTATGAATTAATTAGATAATAGTAATAATAATTATTAGAAGAAAATAAAAAGAAAGAAAATAAAAAAGAAATAGAAACCAGTGGGGGTGTTGGACCCTTTTGGAGGTTTTGTTAGCAATCTGAAACCCAAGAAGAATCAAGCCCTGTTGACTTTCTAGAATTTCCCACGCTTGCTTTGACTGGGGAGCATGGTGGTCAACACCTTATGGCCTTTGGATTTGTGATAGTGGACACATGGCGTTTGGATGAGTAAGGCGTATGATGAGCCTATTCTTTGAAGCCTGCACGAGATCATGTTAGAAAAAATAATATGGAGCTTTTGGGGGACCTGGGAATCGAACCCAGGTCCCAATGGTTCACGTCCACCTCACTTTCCACTGAGCCACGCGCTTGTATCTGTTATTATAATGATCAATAAAATTAATATATGACAACAACAATTATGCTGGACAAAACAAAAATTACGCGCGCTATATTTGAACTATCCATTCAGGGGCTTACACGTCCTTCGTCTCCTTCCTTATGCCTGCAAAAAACAAATTAGTTAGCGGGGGTTTTTAACCCCCACTAAATAGGATGACCAATAATAGCGAATAGGCATAGGATTAATATAAATTGTTCGCGATATGTCCAGTAGGTTCGTCTCTTCCAGACGGTTTCAATCATAGGTCTCTTGAGGCTTAATTTTTCCTAAATAAGAAAGCCCCAATTTTAGAGCTTGGAAAACCTAGAAATCATTCATGGTGGTTTCTGTTTCAGGGTGTTTCAGTCCAATTAATCTATGCCATTAGTTTCCTGTGAGTGCTAGCAATACAAAACAACCAACAAATCATGTTAAATGCGCATGGAATATGAGTTATGATTATGAACAAAAGAGCCAAACCGTGAGTCTGTTTAAGGTGTTTTCTGGAGCTTTAGCACGCGAATTTGATTGCAAAACGTATCTGGGGATCCCTGCAAGGTATTAGAAACCACAAAAGCCCTTGAATTGGCCTGGAAGGTTGAGAACAGTTTTAAGTTTTTTTGATTTTTTTTCAATATGCTTATGGTTTTTTTGCAGCAATTTGCACGTGTGAGGCATTAGGGTTAGGTTCAGTACTTATAATAGAATGGATTTAGGTTACAATCTTGACCAAAGATCCATGGAGTTATGGTTTGTATATTTGATTTTCAATCAAATCTTTTAGCATCTTTTTGATTGGAAAACCTTGCCAAATTAGGAGATTTTTGTCCCCTTGATGTGTACACGAAATCTCCAGCACATGTAGGTCATATTTGCTTCATGAAAAGATTTAGAAATCATATCTTGGTATTTTCCTACAATTAAATGAATTAAATGAATTAATAATCAATTAAAAATCCAATTAATTAATGAAAATAAGAAAATAACTCAATTTAATCTCAATGGGTCGTGCATAAGCCTTGGACAAAGTTTCAAGAAGAAATTTGAGGCCCATTAGCAAAAATGATGTGTTTTGAGCAAAGTTGACTTTTGCAAATTCACAAAAATTTCCCAAATTCTCCAATGCATATCTTGCTCAATTTTGATCATATGAACATGTTCTTGGACATTTTGGAAAGGTCTTGAAGTCCTATAACCAATGCCTTTGGTCCCATGTAATTTGGATTTACCAATCTCAAGTTATAGTCTTTGACTTAAAATGCCTTTTTGTTGACTTTTGAAATTGACCTATAATGTAGAAATTGATAACTTTTTGTGAGAGCATTTCTTGGACTTGGAATGTGAAGATGAGTTGTAGGAAGTGTCATCCCCTTCAAAATGAGCATTGGATGAGATTTTTCTGATGAACCATGAAAAAGTTATGCCCTGGTCAAGTTACAGTTGACTTTTTAGCTGTCCAAAAATAGTAACTTTTGCATATTTGATGATTTTTGAGCCATTCTTGTGGAATCATGATCAAGATTTGATCAAATCATGATTGTGGAATCAAAAAAAGATGTTGACAAATTTTTTTGACTTTTGACTGCAAAATGACCATTTTACCCCTGCAGTTGATTGTGAAGCAAATGAAGCTTTTGACTGTGCAATTTGACCCTGTGAGTCTTGAGACTTGACATGTAGATGCTTGACAATGTATATAGGCCTATGGGACTTGATTGAGCCCTTGAAAACCTCAACTTCCTTGCAAGAACCAAAACCCTAATTTTGACTGGCTTAGGAGGCAGTTGGACTGTGCAATCTTTGAGAAGTCTTGAACCATTTGAGGATGATTCTTGATAAACTTTGAAGAAATATGGGAGGGCAAATTTTTGGGTACAACACATACTGGCAGATCCAAAGGACCAGGACGCAAGTCAAAGTGCACGCATCTGATTCAAAAAAGTCGCACCAATCAAAATGTTTCAAATGTCATACTCTCATTGGTTGAGGATGACTCATTGGTCATATTCAACCTCCAGCCACCTGCAACTAGGGTAAAGTCATGTTTCTTAAAACGGAAACCATTGATCATGAGGCTGATATCATTGGAAGCGTCTTATAAAGATGATCTCAACCATGCCTTTGCGAAAATTTTATATAAACCACAACTCAATCGATTTGGAAAAAACCAGAGAAAAGATGGAAAATGATTTTTGAAATTACAAGCTCAAATCAACATGAAAAGGAAAACTAGAAGAGGCATGAGCTTCAGAGATGAAAGGACTACATCCTAACAATTTATTTGAAACAATTTAGTTGAGTAATCTACCTGAACGAAGTTCCCTTTATAATCCTTTAAAAATAGACTTCAGTAGCTTGATTATATGCTCAAATTGCTTGGTTTTTGATGTGGATAGTTTATGTTATGATGAAGAATGAAGAATCAGTAGAGAGTTTTGAGAAAGAAGGCTTGAAATGGTGAAATCAATTTTCAAATTTCAAGCTTCGTGTGTGACTTTGGCAGGGTGATTCTGGATCTCTAAAGCTTGGGGAATGGTATGAATATATTTCTCTATTTATAGGGAAGTTATTGGTCATGAGAGTTGGAAGAATTTGTGAGAAAATCATGCAAACCAAGGTAACTCGTTGATTGCAAAAAATGTGACCCCATGTGCATCAAATCTCACTCTAATGATGTGTTTCAATGCTTAAACCAGTCCAGGAAAGTTTGTTAAACATGTTTAAGTGGAAATCATGTACCAATTTTGTCATTAGAAGCCACATTAACCAAATTCGAATCTGACTGCAAGTGGAAAATTCAATTTCAAAGCACCAACTTCAAAACCACGGTGCAAGCAATGTAGAAGGCTTTATGACTTGATTCCTTTTGAGGCGTGTAGATTTTCTCACATGATTTATAATGTACCAAGAAAGGTTCAATTTGGACATTTGGGCCCAAAGTTATGTCTCTTTGAAATCAGGAAAAATTCACTGAAATTTATACTTAGAATTTTTTTTAAGTATAGAATCTCAAAGTGACCTATAATGTTTTGAAAACTTACATGACCTTCCACTCAAAACTAGCTCTTGATCCTTGAAGATGAAATGAAGTAGACTCTTAAAATGGAATTATGGAATTTATATCACTCAAAAATCGTGAAAATGAGAAATTTATGGTTCTTGGAAGTTGATAAAAATTTCTTGAGAAATCCATAGATGACCTATAATGTTTTCATCAATTCCACAACTTTACCAACATTTTTAGATCTTGCATTTTGAATCAAAGTTGTAGTATATATCCTCAAGATTATTGTGAAAAAATAATGAGTTCAAGAAGATGAAAATTGACCAAGTTACGATCATTTTAAGTCAAGTTAAAAATTTCAATGGTTTTCTCAAAGGACTTGTAATCTTTTCAAACTTTTGATAATCACCCTTGCACAATTGGACCTTGTCATGTGAAGAGAATTTGTTGTAAATGATGAGAAAATTTTATATAAAAAATAACCACTTCAAAATATTGAGAATTGAGAGAGTTATGCACTTGTGCCATAGAATTAAGGACTTGTCTAAATTAGGTTAAACCACTTGGATCAGCTTGGCATATTTTGAGATTTTCTTGCAAATTAAAGCATGATGAATCATATTAGACCTTTAAATGATGTTGCATTGAAACACACTTGATGAGAAGACTCATTTCTTGATGAAACTTATTAGAGAAGGCATGGAAATAAACACATGAACCTATGAAGTTTCTTGATGAATTCAACCACTAACTTTGAGACAAAGTTGACCAAATAAAGTTGAGAGAGTTCTCAAACCATAGAACTTTGATGCCATAAACATAGCCTTGAAGTTCAAGCTTTTAAAGTCCAATAAATAATCAGTTAACTGAGGATCAATCTTCAAAAAACCCTAGCTTAGGATGTGATAGAGATGCACTTGGATCTATACCTACAATATACATAGAATAAAAGTAAATACACACATGTTTTTGGATTTTAATTAAGAGCTGGTCAACATAAAATATACATATACAAGATACATAATTCAAGGTGCTTCGTGATCCCTCAAGGACAAACTTAGAGATAGGAGATAGTATCTAACCTAAATGTGCGATCTTGATGCATTGTGATGATATGAAATGATGAAGGATCTTAGGGGCAAAAATTGGGATATAACAGGCAAGAAGGGACAAGCTTCACAAATAAAGAGACTGCTACTTTTTTTTGAACAAAGTCTCTGAGAAATTGTTGGAGCAATAATTGTTAGGGAGTATGATTCTTAATCCATTTGAATAAGTCTTGTCTACTGAGGAAAACAAGATCAACAGAGGTGTAAAACATGCCTTCTTCTCCATCTAGGTTTATAACCTAGAGAAAATAAAAAGTTGTTGTAGGGGACCAAATTTTAATCCAGGAACAAACTGGAGAGAAACGGTTAAATAAGACTCTAACTGATGAGGGATGAACTCGGTTGGGGATTTGTTCCATCCAGACAATGAGCTTGGAAGGAAAACTGAAACATAATTCTTCCCATGAGGCACAATCTCAGTGGGGAGATAGAAAATAAACTCTCTTTTAGGGGGAACGTACCACCAGGAAAGTGGATTTAGAGACATCAAGTTAGGTAACTCTTGTCACACTTAAAGACATGTGAATGAGCACGAATCTTCCTTCGGCTATGCATGGCAATACCTTATGTATGTTTTAAATGTAAGCAATATTATGTTTATGCTGACAAAACAACACACTGAACAAACTAGGAAACCAAAATATTAATGAATTATGTACTCGACCAAATCTCAGCTAGATGGAGACCAGCCACAAATCTTTTCTAATGAAATATCTTCTAGGACAAAGGATCCTTCTTTAGATACAAAAAAATCCACTAGGCAAACTCAAAACAAATCTTCAGATTTTAACAATCCTCTGAGGGCGAGGAAACTTGTACTTGGTTTATTATGGGAGAACCTAAATCAACACTGTAACAATAAAATGGATGAGGAAATACACTATCCGGATAAAAATCCATTGGAGAAATCAGGAATATCAAATCAAGGAGATTCGTAGGAGAAATCTCATGAACTACTATACTGGGTAATTTGAGTTCCGCACTTTGAGACTTGATCAACCTCGAACAACCGCAACCATTCCTTTTAGTTTATTCAAGATTCAAAGAAAAACGTTATGTAATGTTCAAAAACAAGTTTATTATTGTACCTTTGTTAAAAAAATTATCATAAAAAATAAATGACATTTTGCAAAAGAAACAAATATATAAGAATTTAAATTATTTGGAAAAAGATCAGGATTTTATTGATAGAATGGTAGTTCGCAAAAGGTGTAACCCCATGGATCTTTACTGTTGTACCCAAAAATTTTCCCTTTCATTTATCAAGTAATTTCTCAGAAAATCTCCTTTGGTTCAAGACTGCACTGGGGTTGATCAGCTCAAGACACCTCCTCAAGCTCTGATGACTGAAAATTAGGGTTTAAGATTGCACAAGGATAATTGAACTTTTAATGCCTCATATGACTTTCATGGATCATTATGGACCCTCAAAATTTCTCATGTCAAGTTTTAAGTCTTGGATCACATTTTTGCCCAGTCAATTGATCAGTTGACCTAAAAATCAACTGTATTGGGGAAAAAGTCAATTATGGTCAATTTACAGTCAAACTTCATAATTTTTGATCCATGTCAACATTATGAGCTCATATATGTCATTTGATCAAGTTTGGACCATAATTCCTCAATAAATTTGATCAGATCATCAAAAGGGCAAAATTGTCAAAATTAGGGTTTTGACTGAGAAAAGGCAATTTTTGATTTTTGACCTAGAAAATGGTTGATTGGTTGGAAACATGATCTCAAGGATTCAATTTCATCATTTTTACCTAATGGGATGACTCAAAACATTGTTCAAGGTCAATTAATTGATAGTTGATTTTCAGTCAACTGATCAAAAGTCAACTGCATACTGAAAAGTCAAACTTTTGACGTTTTGGTCAAAATCAAGTGTCAAAAATCACAATTCATCAAAACATGTCAAAATATGAAACTTGTTCATCAAGAAATCAAAAAGTCAAGATTTCATTTTGAAAAGTCAAAGTTTCCAAACTTAGAAATTTTTCTAAGTGTTGAAAACTTCATATTTTTTCACAACTTTGAGCCAATTTTTCACCATGAAGCAAGATGATTCAAAGGAAAATTTCAACATGAAAGTTGTAGATCTCAATGAGATCTAAAACATTTCTGAACATAACTCCTCCTAGAAATTTATGTATTTCAAGTTATTAATCCATGAAATCATGGTCATGAAACTAAAACACTTAGTGAAATTTTGAGCATTTTGGTCAGGATTTTGACCTAACTTCTGGGCCAAGTTTCACATAGTTCCATTTGGATTTCGCAAAAGTGATTCAAAGAGTGATTGTATAGAACATTAAAAGCTTTCTAAAATGTCCAATAACTCCTTGAGATCATGTTTTAGCAAGAAGAATCGAGGGCATGAAGTTGGCATTTCATTCTTGAATTATAGGTCATTTCCATGATGAACAAGAATTCAAATCCATGCTAGGCTGCACAATCTTTGCTTTTCAGGCCTCAAAATTGCTTGGCACTCCATAATTAATGTTTTGCACAACTATTAGAGGCTTTAATCCAAGCATTCAATACATTGCCAATGCTTAATACCATTTTAGGAAGAAAGTGCACATTGCCATTTTGGAAAAGTAGCTTTTGTGCACAAAACCAATTCTTGAGTTTTGCACTTGTTCCTTCTGATCACATACAACCTATAACCTAAAAGAAACTTGTCTAAAGCCTCTTTGAACTCAGGCCATGCTTGTACTATGCCTTGAAACCATATATCCACTTTTCTTCAAAATCAAGTAACATAGGCATAAGTCTATATCTCGTGCTTCTGACCCTCTAAAGCCAAGGAACCTTTTCCATACTTATGCACAAGTTGTTTGCAAGCTAAGACAAGATTTCAAGCCTCCAAGAACTCTCTAAAACACCCTTACTGCACAGAACTGCTCCACTTGACAGTTTTGAGCCAAAACTCTCCATCTCCATTTCCACTCGTGCGTTTTGATTCTCAACCATCCAAACACCTTACTTACATCATACACAAGTGATCCAAGCCCCTATTTAAGACTGTAACACCTCCATCATCATCCACCATTTTCAGAAACAACACCTTGCACCTTGACTTCTCCAGAATTGTATACCATAGGAACCCTAGGAATTGAGTGGAACATGAACGGCTAGTTGACTTAGGTCTCACTATCGCCGCCATGTCGTCCACACTCAGATGAGGTACAAATGAGGGGCTATCATTTTCACGTAGGTGATACGATGATAGTTTTTCAGGAGTACCCTCGATTCTGAGTTACCATCGCCTTACCCTGACCTAGTTTTCACCCGTGAGCGGGGAGGGAATTCTTATTACAGGTACAGATGGTGACTATGTTTGGATGGTTACTCATGCTTAAATGGTGACTACGCTCAGACAGTAACTATTGGTTCTAATGGTTATGTTATGGATTTCTGTTGGTGACTTTATTCAGATGCTATATTTTGTTGGTGACCGTATGGTTCTCAGATTTATTTTTTGAGCTCCTGACTTGTTTACTTGGAGGTTCATTCAAGGCTTCGATCTTGGTATTCCCAGCATGTTCAGAAATGCTCAATAGTATTCGATGTTCCAGAAGCCTCGATCCCGTACAATGGGAGGTCTACATGGTACTTGGTTCTTGTATATGCAGAAGCTATGTCGGACCTTTGATCTGATGATACTCATATGGTTCAGAACAGTGCAGCAATTATATTCAGAAATGATGGAACCTTGATCCTCTTTGATCTCATGCCTTTGCATACATAACATGGCTAACCACATGCTTAACATAAATTTTCTATTATTCCCAAGGAATCACATTTGCAAGTCTTGTGCTAAACTTTTCCACCCCTTACTTGCGCAAAATCAAAATCAAAGCACGCAAATTCCTTGGAAATGATAGAACATTACATGGCATTCATTCATACACCCCATGCATATTCATGCATTCATTACAGGTACCCAAAGATTGGGGATTCTTATTCAGACTTGGGGTTCTATTCAAAGTTTCAACTTGATTTCTCACCGCACATGCTCAGAGATCAGTTATGGAATAACTCTGAGTGGTACATGCAAGCTTCGGCCCGTGGTCATAAATTTCTTCAAGCAGGAGGATAATTGATTAAAGACTCAGATAAGCCAGGTCATGGAAACTCTGATGATGATGTCTATTATTTATTTAAGACATGATATGCTTGGTGATGCATATTATACTGGGGCACCTGGCCAACCGATTGGAGACGGTATGTCATCCAGAGACCAAGTCCAAGACTGGATCAATTCAGAGACTTTCATGCTCACATCAGATCTGAAGGGGAATTCTCTCGCACACTCGAGCATCAAGACTACAGAAAGTCGTCAGAATCAGCAAGTCCATACGGAGTCAAGTCTCCTCAACAATGACAATCATTGGTTTCTTTACTGCATTTTCATTTACATTCTTGCTTGTTTGTTTAAACATCACTTGTATATAGAAACTTGTCTATTTTTGAACGGAAATCTTAATGCAATAAGTATGCTTGTCTTGAAGTGTCCATTTCATTTTTACTCATCCATTTGTTATCACTCTTTAAATATTTTTCTTGCATATTGATGCCAAATTTCCTAGTCTTATACTTAGGTAAAGATTCAAAGGAGGATGACGACAATCTAAAACGCAAAAATCTCTAGTTGGTACGCTTTTGAGTAAGACCCCGCTGACAATGTACAATCCTTATTTCAAATCCCTAAACACCGGAGATATAAGGGAGATAGAATCTCGTCAACCCCTCTGAGCCTTCGAAGTAGGAGTTTCTTTTCTGTTCAGAAAAAAACCCTCATTTTAACCTTGGGGCGGGTAGTGTTCAGCTAATCTGATCCAGCATTCAGAACTCGTCAAGAGTGTGAATCCAAGGATACAACAATGGTTATCCAGCAAGGGAAAGTCAAAACCACAATGGTTAACCCTCATCTATCTGCAACGCGCGTCAACTAACGATACCCCAATGGGTATCTCTCGCACATCAGGAGGTCGACGAATGACGATACAATAATGGTTATCCATCATCTACCAAAGACTCAGGCAGTCACGATCACTTCTAACAAATCAAAATAGCGCAAAGATCAACGACTTATTCAAAATGGAAAATACGAATAAAAAAACAAAAATCCCCGCTAAGTCGAAACTTGAAAACAAGTCGCTTAGGCAAAAAATTGGGGCATCCCGCTGGACTTCCAAATCGAAATTCAAAAGAATTTGTCCAGGCAAAATTTAGGGAAATCAAGAAAGGAATTGAAAAGCCTAAAAGGATAGAAAAGGATTACCAACGAAAATCCTCATCAAAGAATAAAGTCGTCTGATTAGACACCAAAATCAGAAGTTAGTGACTGTCGTGTCCAAGAAACCACAGTGGTTCCTCAATCATCGCAAACTCTTCTAGAGAGATGAACGCTTGTATCAGGTCAACTGAACATAGGAATGGAGAACATAATGGAGAATGGGTGGGCACCAAATAATTTTGAGCCTTAAATCCTTTTTCTAAAACCGTGAACCAGGCCACGTTACAACCCATAAAAGTCCTAACTGAAGCATGGGTCAATTCGAAAGCGTGCTACAACGAGATAGCGTTTAACTGACTCCTAAGAGGTACGCTCCAATATCTGTGTTGGCATCATATGCTTGCATTATCTTCCATAAAAAAGAATTTGCAAATGTTTCTCTCTAGCTAGTGACTCGTTCACAACAGAGTTGTGACATCATTTCATTCAAAGTTTTTCAAACTTCAAGACTTACACATGTGTTGCATTAGAATTATCATTCTCATAATAAACATTCTTTTGCATACAAAACAACTGATTGACATCAAGTAAGTTTACACAATGAACAATCAGTGAAGAGCTCAATCTTGTCAGAGAAGAGAGGTTTGAACACCCTGTTGAAGCAAGAGTCAGCTGCCACAAGAGAAATGACTTATCCAGCAGCATGTTAACCAATGATCCTGTCAAGAGAAATCATCGTAGTGCTTCACAATCTGAGTATCCTTCAAGGATGAAATTAGCAGAGTCTGCCAATCTGGGGCAATCAAGTCAAGAATCAATCTCATCAAGCACAACCAAATCTGGGGCATTCCCTCAAAGTTACCAATCAGAGGCTATCACGTCGATTAATCTCTTCAAGCTCGATCAATCAGAGGCTATCACACCGAGAAACCTATTCAAAATTCATTCAACCTGGGGCAGTTACGTCGAGATTCGACAAATCTCTTCAAGAAAGTTGAAATCAAGAGAAGTTTATTTCGTGACTCAAGACATTGAGGCAGGCCACCTCATATCGTATTGTGGCATGAATATTCTGGTCTCCTATTCAACATAGATCTTCTGAGAGATCCTCCAGATAGGGGAATTCCTCATCCGTACTTAGTTGCTCAAGCCAATTATGTTGCACGAGACCACTACAATCAGCTAAAAGCACCATAACAGTCAACCTGAATTGGCCAGCGCACAAAGCTGCCTTCATTTTCTACAAACAACTTCGGGTCTGACTCCACAAGAGAATTCAGAAAGTTCGGAATCGTTGTTTGGCTCGGCACGTGCAAGTGCACCCTCAGTGGAGCTAGTCAAGAACATCCCCAACATAGCTAAACCAGGGCATTCGCAGAGCTAAACCGGGGCATCTGCAGAGCTAAACCGGGGCATTCGCAGAGCTCAACCGGGGCACTCGTAAGTGTCCACGCCCATCTCTTATTCCCCAAGTGATTCAAGAGATAATTCCCCAGTGTGCGTAAACTTGGGACATGTATTCAAAGGGATCCACATGGTCTTCAGTATCTTTTCTTCGGTGTTGTACCCCAAAATTTTCCCTCCCATATTCTTCAAGATTTGCCAAGATCAATCTCCAGATGATTCAAAATCTCTCAAAGGTTGCACAGTCCAATTGCCTCATAACATAGTCAAAATTAGGGTTTTGTTTCTGACAAAGAAATTGAGGTTTTCAAGGGTCCAATCAAGTCCCATATTCCTATATACATTGTCAAGGATCCTTATGTCAAGGTTCAAGACTCACAACATCAAGTTGCACAGTCAAAAACCCTAATTGCTCCACAGTCAACTGCAGGGGCAAAATGGTCATTTGACAGTCAAAAGTCAAAATTTTTGGTCAACATCTTATTTTGAAGCCACAATCATCATTTGATAAATTCTTGATCATAATTCCAAAAGCATGGTTAAAAAAATCATCAAGATGCCAAAAGTTTCTATTTTGGGACAACTGAAAAGTCAACTGCAAATTGACCAAGGCATAACTTCTTCATGGTTCATCAGAAAAATACCATCCAAAGCTCATTTTGAAGGGGATGACATTTCCTACAACTCATCTTCACACTCCAAGTCCAAGAAATGCTCTCACAAAAGGTTATCAATTTCAACATTATAGGTCATTTTCAAAAGTCAACAAAAAGGCACTTTAAGTCAAAGACCATAACTTGAGATTGGTAAATCAAAATGACATGGGACCCAAGGAATTGGTTAGAGGACTTCAAGACCTTTCCAAAATGTCCAAGAACATGTTCATAGCTTCAAAATTGAGCAAGATATGCATTGGAGAAGTTGGGAAATTTTTGGGAACTTTCAAAAGTCAACATTGCCTAAAAGGCTCCAAATTTGCTAATGGGCCTCAAATTCTTCCTTGAATCATTACCCAAGGCCTATGCACGACCCATTGAGCTCAAAATAATTTATTTTCTTATTTTTGATTAATTAATTGAATTTATATTTATATTAATTCATTTAATTAGATTTAATTATGGGAAAATTCAAAGATATGCCTTTTCAAATCTTTTTGTGCAGCAAATATACTCCAAATATGCTAAAGATTTCGTGCATCATCCAAGGGGACAAGCTCTTCCATAATTGGCAAAGTTTTCATGAGAAAAAGATTGAAAAACACATAATTGGAAATCAAATATTCAAGTCATTAATCCATGGACTTGTGGGCTTATTTTTGACCTAGAATCATTCACATACAAAGGCACAAGTGAACCCTAGTGCAGGGATACACGAAAAAGCTGTTGCAATAACATACTCACTTTACAAATTTTCAAGAGAAACTTGAAAACTGAAATCATAGTTACAGTACAATTCAAGGCCTAAAATTGCTTCTGATACATTACTGGACCTTCCAGGAGTCTACTAGCATCAAGAACCAGTCCAAACGCGCAAGGAATCAAAGAACATAAGCCATACGGTTTGCCATATTTTCCAGAAATTCATATCATAATTCATGCGCATTTGATGCATATTGTTGGTTGTTTTGTATTCACAGGAACCTTCTGAAGCTAATGATATGATTTGATTGCATTATAAGGCCCAGTATCGTGATTTGCCATTAACATGTTTTAGGGTTTTAGAGCTTCAATATTGGGGGTTTTCTTATATTGTAAAATTGGACCTCAAGACCAATATGGATGAACTCATTGCAAGAAGCCTGATTCATTGAGATACTCGCGCCCAATTTATATTAACGCCTCTTCTATTCGCTATTTTTCGTGGCTATGGTTAGTGGGGGTTTAAAACCCCCGCTATCTCATTCATATTACAGGTGAAAACGAAGAAGAAAGCTGAGGTGTCCAAGCGCTACTGGCAGATTCAAATATTAGCGCGTTTTTTCTTTGTTTCAGCATAATTGTCTTTTTTCATATATTATAATTCTTTGTTATATTGTTTACAAACGCGCTAAGTGGCTCAGTTGGTGGAGGACGTATCCTGCAAGCGTTGGGACCTGGGTTCGATTCCCAGGTCCCCCCATATAATTCATAATTTTTGTCTTAGTGTATTCTAGTGCAGCACTCCTTCAACATCCCACCATACGCACCCACGTCTGTGCTTGCCAAGTGGCCTGGATCAGCAATCTGAAGGTTAAAAGGTGGATTCCATGGTGCACTCCAGTCAATAGCATGCATCCAATCATGGAAAGTCAAACGAGCTTGTGTTCATGGGCCTGAATTACTTCCAAAAAACCTCCATATGGGCCTGACACCCCCCTTGGTTTGCATATTAGTTTTCTTTTCTTTTCTAATTATAATTCTTTTCAATTGTTTTTAATTGTTTTTTTTATTAATTCACCATTAATTAATTTTCATAATAAAAAATCAGAAAATCAAAAAAATGTTTTATATTTAATTATTATTAATTTCACCACTAACCTATTTTTTGTAAATAAATTCTAATAACTCATCTAGTTTAATTTAGGTTTTAATTTTAACACTTTTTCTTAATAAATAAAAAATATGTAGAATTAGGTTTTGACATTTTTATCTTTTTTCTTAATTAATTATTTCCATCATTATTCATTATTATTATTATTTTTGTACATAAATATGTAAATAATTAATTAGCTTAAGTTAGGTTAACCTTAATATTTTTCATTAATAATTAAAATAATCTAGATTTAGGGTTTCCTTTTAATTCTTTTTCTTTATTTCATTAAACACCAAACAACATAAAAATATTTTCTTTTCTTTCTTTAAATAATTAATTAGTCCTAATTTAATTTAATTTCAAGCAAAGGGTCAAAACCCTCGGACGTTCAATTTTAATTTCTATTTCGCACATTATTTTTCTTATTGATTATTATGTAACTGCTTTCCGGATGTAATAGTAATTAGGTTTACCGCATTCTTTTATTTTCCGCATTTTTATCAAAAACGGGTCTTTGTATTTTTGGCGATGTATAGACCCGCGCCTTGTAATAGCGTAGCTTTTATCTTCCTGTATTTTACTTTCCACACTCTTAAATCCTAAATTGCATGAAAGAATGTATGGTTAATTAAAAATAACTCGTAGCTCACAATGCCATGATCAAATATAATTGTTAAACTGAAAATAACACACAAATACACACACCACTTCTAGGGTACGCCTCACTCGTTGCCTTCGAAACGTGGTCGTCAAGTATAGGACGTTTTAGCGGTCCTTATGTCCATGATCCAGTTGCCTCGAAACAGTTGCCTCGAAACAGTTGGCTCGAAACAGTTGCCTCGAAACAGTTGCCTCGAAATAGTTGCCTCGAAACGGTTGCCTCGGATTAAAAAAGGATCAAGGACATAAGGGTAGCTTCTAAGGTGTCCTACTGTTGCTTCGGTGACCACACTGTCCCTACAATCGAATTGACCCGAACACCTCCAACAGTGGTGTTACCTACCTCTCAATGGTGGGATGGCATTAACTTAAGGACTTCTACACAGCTTAATTCCTTAGGGTAGGTAGATGACTCATGGATACTTTCTCTCTAAAAAATAAAACAAAATCTTTTCACACCGACACTTTCAAAAAGCTTTCAAAACAAATTTTTCAAACACTCTTGAGGACAGATACAAGAGTTATTCAGAAATATTTCAAAAGAAACTTTTTCAAACCCACAAACACTTGAAAAGAAAACATTTTGAAAACATAAGAGCAAGTATCTAAGAGCCCATGGATAACCATGGATAGAAAGGGTGCTAACACCTTCCCTTTCTATAAATCTACCTCCCGAACCGAGAAACAATCTCATAAGGAATTTTGATGTGCTTTTGTCCTGTCCATGTTGGAGAAAATAAAAGACGGTGGCGACTCTTGCTTCCGCGACATTTCGCGAACCAGCGTTAAACAGTCAGTTCTAAATCCACCGATCATAGAACTAGCGACTCTGCTGGGGAAACTTTAAAGTGAGGTGTACCTTAGGATAACTCATACTTGTGTTTTCAATTGCTTTGTTTTGTTTGATTTATTATTGTGGGCACTGTCTTGGGAGTTTCATAGATCCTAACCAGGATCTGGGGGATACCTTTTAGAAGTAGCAACAAACTATGAGGGAACTGTGCGGGGTATACCGACACGGTTGAAGCAGTTCCTACGTTGATGTGACACTTTGGTGAGTACCGGTAACCCTTGAGTCAAGTCATGGAGAGTACGGGGCCGCCGCGTGGTGTCGTGAAACATCAACTGACCTTAGGAACCTTAATTGAACCATCTTGGCCTCTTTAGGGTAGTGAGATAACTGACTTTGGTGCAGTCCGATGTTGGTTGATACTCGATACTACACTCAGTTGAGGGTTGTTTTCTTGGAATATTTCGATCGCCAGTTCAGTGGCTAAATCGAAACGATGAACACAGAAAACAATCCAATGATATTGAGATCCTTAGAACCCGGTTACTTTTGATAGGACAGGTTTTGAGCCCACCAACTTCAAGAGGGTAACACCTAGACCCCATGCTGGCCTAAACTCTAAGGGCTCTCTTGTGTGACCTGTGTGCCTTTAAACTTGACTACTTGCATACTTGTTATCTGACACACGAGTTTCTTGCAGGTTTTGTTTACAATCCTTAATCTGGACTCATAACAGGGTTACATATATCACTCCATGCATAGCATGACATCATACCATTGCATACATCCTACATAAAGACTAATCCGTTTCAAGGATCTCGAGGGTCTGTAATGCAGGTCATGATGAACCAACATTCTAGCAAGGGGCAAAAGGGATTTATTTTCCTCTAGCCAAGGGTGTCAGGGGCTATGACCCACTCGATATGGTGAGCCTTGACTCTTGAAGAAGGACTCTCAACAATACGCAGTTCCTTCAATCAAGCTACAAGATCCAAATTCTAATAATCTTCTTGTTTACCCCGCGAGATCCTTGAAAACATCACATGGATATCATACATATCATTGCATTACAGGTACTCTTTTTTGACAGGTCACTTATCTTCTTCGCTGTTTATTTCAGTAATCATCATGAATCCTGAATCATCCAATGAACAAGCTATCAAGGCCCTCCAGGCCCAGAACGCCCAGTTCCAAGAGTTGGTGATGAGCCTAGCCCAGGGTCAACAGGAGTTGAAGACTCTGATACAGAAGAAGAAGAAGAAAAGGACTGTTTTGTTCAATCCTAGACGCAGATTTGGGGAGGGATCACAAAATGAAGCTGAGCGGACCACCCCATCTGTTGGGAAAGGCAGTCCCTGAGAAAGAGAGGTTCCTAGTCAGGTGGTCACCGACAACGAGACCGATTTCAATGACGAACAGTACCCTCCTGCTGAGGACAGGTACAAATAGCTTGAAGACCGATTAAGTGCTATGGAGATATAAAAGGTTCCCGGCCTGGACTTCGAATATCTAGGTCTGTCTTCCGGGGTAGTGATCCCACACAAGTTCAAGGCACCTGCTTTTGCAAAATATGACGGGGCTTCCTGTCCTAAGCTGCATCTCAGGTCATACATAAGGAGGATCCAGCCCTACACGGCTGACAAGAATTTGTGGATTCACTTCTTTCAGGATAGTCTGTCAGGAACTCAACTCGACTGGTTCTATCAACTGAATGGAGCCAAAATCCGCAGCTGGGAGGACTTGGCCACTGCATTCTACAAGCAGTACCAGTACAATGCCGACCTTGCTCCCACGCGCACTCAGCTTCAGGGAATGTCTATGGGCGCGGGCGAAGGTTTTAAAGAATATGCGCAAAAGTGGAGAGACCTTGCTGGGAGGGTGAGGCCACCTCTAACTGATCGTGAGCTTGTGGACATGTTCTTGGGGACCCTGTCTGGACCTTTCTTCAACCATTTGATTGGGAATTCTTCTGCTGGGTTTACAGATTTGATCTTGACTGGGGAAAGAATTGAAGCTGGTATCAAGGCTGGGAAGATTCAAGAGGCCGCACCTTCTGATACTCACAAAAAGCCTTACATGGGGAAGAAAGAGTCTAATGCTGCATACAGTCAAAAGAGTCGTCGTGACCAACATGCGGGGGCAGTCATGATCTCTGGTTCTGCACCACGCCGCCAACCACAAAAGGGAAATCAGCGAAGGCCGGACGATCCTAAAAGACAATTCACCAACATCAACATGCCATTGTCACGAGCATTGCAGCACATGTTGAAAATGAATCTGATTGCGGTGATCAACCCTCCTGCAAATCCCAAGACCTCCTCTCCAAGCTACAACCCAGAAGCGAGGTGTGCTTATCATTCTGATAGCCCGGGGCACGATACTGAGGATTGTTGGGCGTTAAAATACAAGATCCAGAATATGATCGATGCTAAGGAGATCGAATTCGAGCCTGCTGAGACTCCCAATGTGACCACCGCTCCCTTGCCAAAACATGGCTAGGATTGGAATATTTGTGTTCATTCGAATATTCAAGTTGTAATTTTCTTTGATTGTTCAAACATTTTATTTCATGTCGAACTTGGTTATTTCATTAATGCATTCTACGTGTCTGTTTTGAAGTAATTGTGTTCATTATATTCAAAATTGCTTTTATTTTTGATGTTCAACGCTCGCTTTTAAAATTCTAAGCCTCTTGAGGGAGGATGACGAAAATGATACCACAATTTACAGTATGCTTTTGAACAGACCCTGCTGATGAGGTACATGCATTGTTTCAATTCCTAAACACTGGAGTTATAAGGAAGATAATCCCTCGTCAACCCCTCTGAGCCAAAGAAGTAGGAGTTTTTTCTTTTCGAAAATTGAAACCCTTAATCATAACCTGGGGCAGGGTAGTTCTCTCAGTTGATCCAAGTGCATAACAAATGGCACCAAAGAGGTCCTTACAAAAAAAAACAGTGATGGTTCCCTATAATCGTAAGGGTAGATAGTCATTATCTCTCGGAAATAAAAGCCCAATAAATCAAAACCTATGAAGAAGACTTACAAAACTGGGGCATCCCGCTGACTGTAATCACAAAAGAAGCAGTTCAGGCAAAAAACAGGGATAACAAAATCAAAAAAAGAAAGAGGTCCTACAGACCCTCAACAAAAAAGGAATGACTGCCTATTCCAAATAAACTGCCAACATTCGAACCATCATTGGAACATCAAGACAAAGACTCAAACAAGGTCTAACGCGTGATTAGATGAGTTTAGGTTTGAAGAACATCACGAAGAGCGGGTGGGTACAAATAAAATTTGAGCCTTTATACTTTGTTTCTTAAACCATGAACCAAGCCACGTTATAACCCTTAAAAGTCCTAGCTGAAGCATGGGTTAGTTCGAAAGCATACTGTTACGAAAGGTATCCTGACTCCTTAAGGCTCGCCGTAAAATCTTGAGTTGACATCACATTTTACAAAATTCACTGGTTTTACTGGAAAAAAAATGCATACAAAAAAACTTCAAGACAGACATAAGCTTTGCATTTTTAATATAACATTGCTTGCATATGACTATTTGTTTGAACAGCATAGAAGTTCGCACGACGAATGTCTAATGAACAAAAGCACTTCCAACCAAGGGGCAGGCATGATCATGGTCCGTCATCTGGCGCAGTCCAGTCAAGATTCAGGGAATCTCTCAAAATGCCAAATAGCAAGGGGCAGATCTCCATCTGAATCACTTGGGGCATTGGACCTGAATTCCAGCGACGAATCTGGTCCGATCAAACATCTTCTGGTAGTATGGCAACACTACTGACAGTGACAACTCCCTATATCCTGAGAGCATGGACATAGTCGAAAAAATACTACGCATAATCAAAGACCCGCTAGGTCGACTGGCCTAGGAAAAAATAAGGGCTTCCCGGTGAACCAAAAGGGTTCGGGCAAAAATAAGGGATGAAAATAAAAAAAATCTGTACACCCGGCAAGTCGAAAACCTGAAAAGGCGGCTTGGGCAAAAATGGGTATCCCGGTGGACTGAAAACCCGAAAGGGCGGTCCGGGCAAAAATTAGGGATCAAAGCGTACGACTATGTCTCGTCATCTCGTCACTCGCCTACCAGAAGAAGATTTGACAAATCGGCAGTCCTCAAGCACCTCCACAGGTACCTTCTCCCATAGAAGCTGGGGCAGTATGAGTTGTCTAAAGCAATCTAATTGCTCTGTCCACCAAGGTACCAAGGTAAGTTCGGCTGAAGAACGTAACCAAGATACTTTCACTCCCCGCCGAGTAAGACAAGAATCAACAATTCTCTCCCAAGCAGTTAGTCCCCCATCAACCCTAACAAAGGCACCATATCTCCAGCAAGTCAGCGACACTCTCCCCAAGCAGAGTTAGCCTACAATCAGTCTTAAGGAAGTTGGGTATCCTCCAGAAGACCTCAACATTCCCCAGCAGGGTATACAATATTCCTCTACAAGCATCCCCGGCAGTCTTGATATAAGATTGTTCTCCAGCGGAATACCGGACAACCGGTGGAGCCATTCCCCAGTCCAATCTGAAAAGTTTCCCCAGGAGAGCTCAATCAATCTCCCCAGTAGATTCAGGAAGCTTATCCCCAGTATATTCTGGAAGCTTATCCCCCGCAGAGCGCAAAAGCATCTCCCCGACTTTATTCAGAAGGTTATTCCCCACCAGGATATAACTGGGTTATCCTTAGCCAATTGCCACGGAAAGATCGTCCCCGGCGAAGTCTTCCTATCCCCAGCGAAGTTCATCAAATTCCCTCAACGGAGCTCAACAATGGTATCCCCAGCGGAGTTATCATCAGCATCTCAGCAAAGTGCCTCTTTCCCCACAGAGTTCACTCCCCTCAGAGTAATCTATTCGCCAAGTTTATTCCCCAACGGAGCCATCTTCTCCTATCGGTTTATTCTTGCAATCATCATCCCCAGCGGAAATGAAGAACTCTACTCTTCAAACATCAGCCCAGGATTCAACAAGCTCCCGGCCTTCGTCAAGGATTTATTTTCCCAGACGAGAATACATTCATAAACATCACATCTTCATACATTATAGCATGCATACACATCATACAACACAAATCTCATTTATTTTTGAGAACATCTTAAAATCATGCAGTTCATGCATCATGAAATTGCATACAACTAATACTTTGCCTTTTCAGGAAAAAGTCAATCAAAAGATGATTACCATCTACCTTTACAGTTCCAGATCAACACCGGTAACAAGCCAGGAAAATTCTGTAGACGACTGATCATGGGTTAATATCCGAAACCAAACAGGACAATTATCTACTTGATCATCCTCGGGAAACCCTACACCGGTTCCTTTTCTTTCAAAATAAGTCTTACACGGGCTCATCAACAGGCAACCCTACACAGGTTCCTTCTCAACCTCAGATGTAGTTTTACACGAACTCATCATCAGGCAACCCTACACCGGTTCCTTCTCAATTTTCAGAAGAAGTCTTACACGGACTTATCACCAAAGTAACCCTACACCGGTTCCTTTTATTTCAGAAGAAGTCTTACACGGACTTATCTCAAGATGACCTTACCCCGGTTCATCAAGAAGTCTTACACGGATTTATCTCAAGATGACCTTACCCCGGTTCATCCAGAAGTTTTACACGAACTTATCCTACAGTAACCTTACCCCGGTTCCTCCAGAAGTCTTACATGGACTTATCCCGAAGTAACCTTACCCCGGTTCCTCCAGAAGTTTTACACGAACTTATCCCAAAGAAACCCTACCCAGGTTCTCTCTCTCCGGACGTAGTTTTACACGGGTTCGTCGCCAAAGAAACCCTACATAGGTTCTCTCTCTCTGGACGTAGTTTTACACGGGCTCGTCGTCAAAGAAACCCTACACAGGTTCTCTCTTTCCAAAGATGCAGTTTTACACGGACTCATCATCAGAAACCCTACCCAGGTTTTACTTCTTCCAGGATGCTGTTTTACACGGGCTCATCATCAAAGTAACCCCACACAGGTTCCCTCCTCAAACTCCAGGCGTAGTTTTACACGGACTCGTCATCAGTAAACCCGACACAGGTTTCCTTCTCAGCTCTAGATGCGGTTTTACACGGACTCGTCATCAAAGTAACCCTATACAGGTTCCTTCTCCCTTTCAGATGCAGTCTTATACGGACTCATTATCAGTAAACCCTACACAGGTTTCCTTCCTTCAAAGATGCAGTTTTACACGTACTCATCGTCAGTCAACCCTACACAGGTTTCCTTCTTTCAAAGATGCAGTTTTACACGAGCTCATCATCAGGCAACCCTACACAGGTTCCCTCTTTCAACTCACAAAAATTACAATTCAACACACAACCTCCAGATGGCATCTATAAGCCCATCCACCTACCAACAGTTCCAAATGGCATCTATAAGCCCATTCCCGACAAGGTTCTGTCGCATCTCCAGATGGCATCTATAAGCCCATCCTCCTATCCATCATTACTCCAAATGGCATCTATAAGCCCATTCCCTACATCACGCTGCTGACACTCTATTATGTGAGTGCAAATTTCTGGGCACTTTAGTGTTCAATCATCTTCCACCTTCGGATTACGAAAGGCACGCCAGCCAATCTGCATCCTCAGGTCTAAGAAGATTGAACAGGGGCAACTGTTGTACCCCAAAATTTGCCCTCCCATATTCTTCAAGATTTTCCAAGATCAATCTCCAGATGATTCAAAATCTCTCAAAGGTCGCACAGTCCAATTGCCTCCTAACACAGTCAAAATTAGGGTTTTGTTTCTGACAAAGAAATTGAGGTTTTCAAGGGTCCAATCAAGTCCCATATGCCTATATACATTGTCAAGCATCCTTATGCCAAGGTTCAAGACTCACAGCATCAAGTTGCACAGTCAAAACCCTAATTGCTCCACAGTCAACTGTAGGGGCAAAATGGTCATTTGACAGTCAAAAGTCAAAATTTTTGGTCAACATCTTATTTTGAAGTCACAATCATCATTTGATCAATTCTTGATCATAATTCCAAAAGCATGGTTCAAAAATCATCAAGATGCCAAAAGTTTCTATTTTGGGACAACTGAAAAGTCAACTTCAAATTGACCAAGGCATAACTTCTTCATGGTTCATCAGAAAAATACCATCCAAAGCTCATTTTGAAGGGGATGACATATCCTACAACTCATCTTCACACTCCAAGTCCAAGAAATGCTCTCACAAAAGGTTATCAATTTCAACATTATAGGTCATTTTCAAAAGTCAACAAAAAGGCACTTTAAGTCAAAGACCATAACTTGAGATTGGTAAATCAAAATGACATGGGACCCAAGGCATTGGTTAGAGGACTTCAAGTCCTTTCAAAAATGTCCAAGAACATGTTCATAGCTTCAAAATTGAGCAAGATATGCATTGGAGAAGTTGGGAAATTTTTGGGAACTTTCAAAAGTCAACTTTGCCTAAAAGGCTCCAAATTTGCTAATGGGTCTCAAATTCTTCCTTGAATCATTACCCAAGGCCTATGCACGACCCATTGAGCTCAAAATAATTTATTTTCTTATTTTTGATTAATTAATTGAATTTATATTTATATTAATTCATTTAATTAGATTTAATTATGGGAAAATTCAAAGATATGCTTTTTCAAATCTTTTTGTGCAGCAAATATACTCCAAATATGCTAAAGATTTCGTGCATCATCCAAGGGGACAAGATCTTCCATAATTGGCAAAGTTTTCATGAGAAAAAGATTGAAAAACACATAATTGGAAATCAAATATTCAAGTCATTAATCCATGGACTTGTGGGCTTATTTTTGACCTAGAATCATTCACATACAAAGGCACAAGTGAACCCTACTGCAGGGATACACGAAAAAGCTGCTGCAACAACATACTCACTTTGCAAATTTTCAAGAGAAACTTGAAAACTGAAATCATAGTTACAGTACAATTCAAGGCCTAAAATTGCTTCTAATACATTGCTGGACCTTCCAGGAGTCTACTAGCATCAAGAACCAGTCCAAACGCGCAAGGAATCGAAGAACATAAGCCATACGGTTTGCCATATTTTCCAGAAATTCATATCATAGTTCATGCGCATTTGATGCATATTGTTGGTTGTTTTGTATTCACAGGAACCTTCTGAAGCTAATGATATGATTTGATTGCATTATAAGGCCCTGTATCGTGATTTGCCATTAACATGTTTTAGGGTTTCAGAGCTTCAATATTGGGGGTTTTCATATATTGTAAAATTGGACCTCAAGACCAATATGGATGAACTCATTGCAAGAAGCCTGATTCATTGAGATACTCGCGCCCAATTTATATTAACGCCTCTTCTATTCACTATTTTTCGTGGCTATGGTTAGTGGGGGTTTAAAACCCCCGCTATCTCATTCATATTACAGGTGAAGACGAAGAAGAAAGCTGAGGTGTCCAAGCGCTACTGGCAGATTCAAATATTAGCGCGTTTTTTCTTTGTTTCAGCATAATTGTCTTTTTTCATATATTATAATTCTTTGTTATATTGTTTACAAACGCGCTAAGTGGCTCAGTTGGTGGAGGACGTATCCTGCAAGCGTTGGGACCTGGGTTCGATTCCCAGGTCCCCCCATATAATTCATAATTTTTGTCTTAGTGTATTCTAGTGCAGCACTCCTTCAACATCCCACCATACGCACCCACGCCTGTGCTTGCCAAGTGGTCTGGATCAGCAATCTGAAGGCCATAAGGTGGATTCCATGGTGCACTCCAGTCAACAGCACGCATCCAATCATGGAAAGTCAAACGAGCTTGTGTTCATGGGCCTGAATTACTTCCAAAAAACCTCCATATGGGCCTGACACCCCCCTTGGTTTGCATATTTATTTTCTTTTCTTTTCTAATTATAATTCTTTTCAATTGTTTTTAATTGTTTTTTTTATTAATTCACCATTAATTAATTTTCATAATAAAAAATCAGAAAATTAAAAAAAAAATTTATATTTAATTATTATTAATTTCACCACTAACCTATTTTTTGTAAATAAATTCTAATAACTAATCTAGTTTAATTTAGGTTTTAATTTTAACACTTTTTCTTAATAAATAAAAAATATGTAGAATTAGGTTTTGACATTTTTATCTTTTTTCTTAATTAATTATTTCCATCATTATTCATTATTATTATTATTTTTGTACATAAATATGTAAATAATTAATTAGCTTAAGTTATGTTAACCTTAATATTTTTCATTAATAATTAAAATAATCTAGATTTAGGGTTTCCTTTTAATTCTTTTTCATTATTTCATTAAACACCAAAAAACATAAAAATATTTTCTTTTCTTTCTTTAAATAATTAATTAGTCCTAATTTAATTTAATTTCAAGCAAAGGGTCCAAACCCTCAGACGTTCAATTTTAATTTCTATTTCGCGCATTATTTTTCTTATTGATTATTATGTAACTGCTTTCCGGATGTAATAGTAATTAGGTTTACCACATTCTTTTATTTTCCGCATTTTTATCAAAAACGGGTCTTTGTATTTTTGGCGATGTATAGACCCGCGCCTTGTAATAGCGTAGCTTTTTATCTTCATGTATTTTACTTTCCGCACTCTTAAATCCTAAATTGCATGAAAGAATGTATGGTTAATTAAAAATAACTCGTAGCTCACAATGCCATGATCAAAGATAATTGTTAAACTGAAAACAACACACAAATACACACACCACTTCTAGGGTACGCCTCACTCGTTGCCTTCGAAACATGGTCGTCAAGTATAGGATGTTTTAGCGGTCCTTATGTCCATGATCCAGTTGTCTCGAAACAGTTGCCTCGAAACAGTTGCCTCGAAACAGTTGCCTCGAAACAGTTGCCTCGAAACAGTTGCCTCGAAATAGTTGCCTCGAAACGGTTGCCTCGGATTAAAAAAGGATCAAGGACATAAGGGTAGCTTCTAAGGTGTCCTACTGTTGCTTCGGTGACCACACTGTCCCTACAATCGAATTGACCCGAACACCTCCAACGGTGGTGCTACCTACCTCTCAATGGTGGGATGGCACTACCTTAAGGACTTCTACACAGCTTAATTCCTTAGGGTAGGTAGATGACTCATGGATACTTGCTCTCTAAAAAATAAAACAAAATCTTTTCACACTGACACTTTCAAAACAAATTTTTCAAACACTCTTGAGGACAGATACAAGAGTTATTCAGAAATCTTTCAAAAGAAACTTTTTCAAACCCACAAACACCTGAAAAGCAAACATTTTGAAAACATAAGAGCAAGTATCTAAGAGCCCATGGATAACCATGGATAGAAAGGGTGTTAACACCTTCCCTTTCTATAAATATACCTCCCGAACCGAGAAACAATCTCATAAGGAATTTTGTTGTGCTTTTGTCCTGTCCATGTTGGAGAAAATAAAAGACGGTGGCGACTCTTGCTTCTGCGACATTTCGCGAACCAGCGTTAAACAGTCAGTTCTAAATCAACCGATCACATTCGGCATATTCAGTTCTATCATCCTCTCAACGGTTCAAGATGTATGGAGGTCTGGCCAGATTATCTCTTCCCCAAACGGTACGATTCAGGATCCAGCAGCATACCTAAAGACTTGCTTCATCACCAATTCAATCCTCAGCAGAGTCAACAACGACCTTTGGTTTTCAAGAGCCCCCCAGTGCAAATTTTTATCAGTACCCCCAACAACCTTTGATACTGCAGGCTTCCAACATTGATATATATTGACATCCCCAGTGATGAGGAATGGTTCCCGGTAAGCCTTCTCTTATCCCCATGAAGTTTATTTCTTTGCACTACATATAGTTATCACCGCATAACATTACATCCTTAAAAGCGCGTAGCCGATCCATCAGAATGGATCTTTGCAGCAAAAGAAATTCAAACATGCATACGAAGCATAAGCCAGATCAGGTGCCTTACGCGAAAGACCTAAATCATTCAAGGACAACAATACATCCCTATAGGAGGGTATCATCCCCAGAATCACCGGTCGATTACCTTCACCTTTTTAATGCCAAACAAAATCAATACACTTTGTCATTCTAAACCCAATTCTCGTCTGGTAGTAAGTTCTGAAAACTCGTCCGTGTTTAACCTTTGATACTCATCCGTATCTTCTTTCAATACTCGTCCGTATTGATTCAAACACTCGTCTGTGTTTAACCTTTTGATACTCGTATGTATCTTCTTTCAATACTCGTCCGTATTGATTCAAACACTCGTCCATGTTTAAACTTTTGACACTCACTTGTATCTTCTTTCAATAATCGTCCGTATTGATTCAAACACTCGTCCGTGTTTACCTTTTGATACTCGTCCGTATCTTCTTTCATTACTCGTCCGTATTGATTCAAACACTCGTCCGTGTTTAACCTTTTGATACTCGTCTGTATCTTCTTTCAATACTCGTCCGTATTGATTCAAACACTCGTCCGTGTTTAACTTTTGATACTCGTCCGTATCTTCTTTCAATACTCGTCCGTATTGATTCAAACACTCGTCCGTGTTTAACCTTTGATACTCGTCCGTATCTCCTTTCAATACTCGTCCGTGTTTAACCTTTGATACTCGTCCGTATCTTCTTTCAATACTCGTCCATATTGATTCAAACACTCATCCGTGTTTAACCTTTGATACTCGTCCGTATCTTCCTTCAATACTCGTCCGTATTGAATCAAACACTCGTCCGTGTTTAACCTCTTGATACTCGTCCGTATCTTCTTTCAATACTCATCCGTATTGATTCAAACACTCGTCCGTGTTTAACCTTTGATACTCACCTGTATCTTCCTTCAATACTCGTCCGTATTGATTCAAACACTCGTCCGTGTTTAACCTTTTGATACTCGTCCGTATCTTCTTTCAATACTCATCCGTATTGATTCAAACACTCGTCCGTGTTTAACCTTTTGATACTCGTCCGTATCTTCTTTCAATACTCGTCCGTATTGAATCAAACACTCGTCCGTGTTTAACCTTTTGATACTCGTTCGTATCTTCTTTCAATACTCGTCCGTATTGAATCAAACACTCGTCCGTGTTTAACCTCTTGATACTCGTCCGTATCTTCTTTCAATACTCATCCGTATTGATTCAAACACTCGTCCGTGTTTAACCTTTGATACTCACCTGTATCTTCCTTCAATACTCGTCCGTATTGATTCAAACACTCGTCCGTGTTTAACCATTTGATACTCGCCTGTATCTCCTTTCAATACTCCTCCGTATTGATTCAATCACTCGTCCATGTTTAACTTTTGATACTCGTCCATATCTTCTTTCAATACTCGTCCGTATTGATTCAAACACTCGTCCGTGTTTAACCTTTCTTGATGCTCGTCCGTGTCGCTTATCTAAACAATCATCATGTCGTAACCCATGTTTCCCTCTTCGAACCTGAGATTTCCTCTTGGCTAGGTTCTTTCCATATATTTTGTCTTAGAACCTGAGATCGCCCTTAGGCTAGGTTCTCTATCAAATTACTCATTGTTTCATCTTAGGATCGTAGGTCGCCCGTAGGCCTCGTCTGCTGTCTTTTAATACCAACCATTTGTCTTGTATTGGCATCACGCCACGTTAAAAGTCCAATCTCTGTCTCTTCATTGAAAAAAAACAAATTTCTTTCCCCCAGCGGATATCACAAAATAAATAAATAAAGAAAACACTTATACTTCCTCCCAGGACAAATTTTCGGCATTGGTATTTAATCATCTTCCACCTTGAACTCCCGAAAGGCACGCGCTGATCGTACTTTCAGGTTTAAGACGATTAAATAGGGGCAAATGTAATGACTCAAATTTGTCCTACCCTTTTACTTTTATCCGTTTCATGTATTGTCGTGCTTTTCTCAAGTACATAACTCCATTAGTTCATTTAACATTGCATACACTCGCTAACAACATAACTTCGCAAGGGGTCGAGAACCTTCAAGAATTAAGGTTTTAATATCAGTTTTTCAGTAGAGATTTCTTTGAGCTAGGGTTTGTGTCTTCTTCACTATTTCGAGCCTCATCATCCATCTTCAAGAGTTCTTTTAGCCAATTATATTGTGGGCTCTGCAAGTCGAGATATCTTTGAAGATTGAGGTGCAAAAATTTTGAGTTATGACATAAAGATGTTGTTGTGGAATCATATGGTGATCAAGATGTTGTTGTTATTTGTTGCTTCTAGTACAAGTAATTCAATTGGATTTCATTCAGGAGACTCTGCATTATGTATGGAAATTCATAAGGACCAAGGTTTGAGAAGCAGTATCTGTGTTGCAATCATCATTTGGATTAGGGTTCTTTTTAGTGCGCTTATGTTATCAAGTGAATTCAGTTCTGTTTAGCCATAACTATCATATGGTTTGTTTCACCGTATTAAATTCTCGCTTGGTCCCTATCATCATTTAAAATTTGGTTCAATTCATCAAAGTTGTCGGGAATTCGCAAGGTTGGAAAGGGAATGCATTCAGACTTCTTGAGATTTAAGTAGTGAAGTACAAGTGCAAGGTGTTCATTCATCATAATCGTCTTCACCTTATTTATCATGTTCAATACTTATTCATTTCATTATAAAAGGATATTTAACTTCATTCAAGTCCATGATCAGAACGAATATTCATTCAAGTTGCAAAGGTTAAGAAGCATCCATATAAATTTAAATCCATTCAGGGTCTTTACAAAGTTCATTCACGTAAAATTCTATGCATTTCAAATTCCGTCACAAGACATTACAAACACCAAATTCATTTATATTCGTAACCATGTAAATTCATATTACATTCCAAAGAAACAACTACGCAAAATTCCTAAGGTCCTAAGCTACTAAAGCTGCACAACGCCTTGTCCTAACTGTTGTTCTTCAAACTCCAAGGGTCTTTACTTATGCCATATCTCTTCCCTTGTTTCATTTTTCACCTGCATCCTCAAAAACTATCATTAAGCCATTGCAGTCCTGCTGTACATCCACAAAACCTGCATGAACCTGTTCAATTAAAAATCAGCACACCAAATAAAATCAAACATAAACCAGATGAAAATTCCAAACCAGTCCACAATATCCAATTCAAAAACTAGTTCAGCTTATAACCAGTTCACTATTTTCAAGAAAGAAATAAAACAGAAGGAGAAACCTGCATAAAGCAATACAGAAAACCAGTTTAGAAATTAACCAAAAAACCATATAACTAACCTATACCCAATTTCCTAACCAGCTTCCTATAACAGAATTTTCCATAACTAATTCGTGCTAACCGCATCCAACAGTCATAACAGAAAATAAATCCCTAACTAACTTTTTCTAACCTCATAACAGAATCCAAGGCTAGAATCCAATCTCCTGTAACAAACTTACAGACCATAACAGAAAATCAAGACCAATCCTAACGATAATAACTTCTAGCAGAGATAACAGAACTAAAGAGGGGATTAATTCACCAGAAAAATAATAACAGAACATAAATTCAGATATAACTGCAGAAGAGCTCACCTGGAATCTTCAACCCCCTCTCTCAATCACAGTTCTGCACTTTTCTTTGAAGAACCTGTAGTCTTCAAATCTTCATCATCTCTACAATTTTTCTGTTTTCTCCATCTTCACGAATCAGCATCTTCAACAATTTGTGACAAGCTTCACAACATTCTCACGACATCACCATCAATCTCCACCATTCTTCATTTCAATCTTAAGCGGATCTATCACTGTAACGTGTATAGCGCTTCATCAGCATCATTGCTCCAATCCGTAGTTTTTCATCATCGCAACAAAACCAAGGCGTTTTCATCTCTATCATCAACATCACGATTCTGCAATATGCTGCTTTAGCACACATCTTTATCTTTCTGCTTCGTATTAATAATTCCCTCTACATCAATACACACACACACACTCAACCACAAAAGTATGCAAGAAAAGTGGAAGATCGACACAAGAAGAAGGCCAATTTTGAGCAGGACTGAGAAGAGCACAAGAAGACTTACCTGAATGATCTTCTGGTTTTCTGCGTGATTTCAGCGCCGTTGGATAGCCGCTAGAGTGTCCCCAATAGATTCTCATTTTGCAAACAGAAGATGAGGAGTGAAGTCGGTTTCGAGACAGCGAAGATGCTAGGCGAGATGAATCCAAATATTTAAAGGATAAAGTCGAGGCAATGTTGTGTGATGGTCGAATTCGTCATTGCGGCGGCTCTAGGCTTGAATCGTAGAGGAAGTGAGGTCTCCGCGGCGCGGTATGAGAGAGAGAAGATAAGGAAGGGAGTTTGGATGAAGATGATAATGGTGAAAGGCAAGGCCTCCGTTGCGTGAGAACAAAGATGAGACAGGGGGAGAAAGCGACGCCGTTTTGTGTTCTAAGAGGAGAAGAACAACATATCTAACCCTAATCCCATCTCCATTCCCTTGTTTAATTTTCTTTTATCTTTTTGATTTATTTTTCATAATAAATATAATAACCATAGTATTATGAAAAAAGAACGTGATGTGAATATTGGTTGCAAGCTGTTGGGATGGAACCACTTGTCTTGGCCCATAACCTTTTTTGTACAATAGGATCTCATCACAAAAAGAATATCCTGGACTCATTCTGATTGGGCTTTATCCATTTCCTTCTTATGCAATGCACCCCCTGAATACTTTCTATTATTTCTTAAATAATTTTCTGTGATATTTCTACATGGTTTTTTCCTTAATTGTTCACATGATAAAAATTCAAAAATATTAGAATAGAATTTTACTTCTTTTATTAACTTTGTTTGTTATTTTATCCATGTTTTTGGTAGATTTTAATGCCAATTTTGTGTGAGATTTTGAAATAAAAGAGACTTGAGTGAAGAGTTTTATGAAGTTTCAAAGCTAGCTAAGAGCATAATTTTCATCAAGGAATTCAAGGAGGCTTTTGTAGAGTTTTCTTATGACTTGCATGGTTATGAAGAGGAAACGGACCTTCTCCGTTCGGTATCGTCACAACTCTATTTTATTCTCGCACTTTACCACTTTCTAGATATCATGTGAAGTAGGGAATAAAGAGCGTGCGCTCGAAGTCGCTGTTTAAAGACCTGTAGCAGGCATTCCGCACTTCATTTGCTATATGTGTTGTGCTTGTGTTTGTTTACTTTCTTTTTTATCGATGAGTCACTCAATCTAGCAATTGAGATCACGACTTCGCTCTCAGTGCATGCTCCCTATAGGACTTTATCGCTTTCCATTCTTTCTTGCCGATCGATGAGTCACTCGATTTAGAAATTGAGATCACGACTTCTCTCTCATTGCATGCTCCCTATAGGATAGTTTTGTTAGACTTTCTTCGACATGTTAACCTAGGCAGGATCTCTTTAGGTGTGCTCTGTTTGCTGGCTTGCTTGCTTCATCCTTGTACATACCATGTTCCCTTAGGATGCGCTTGCTCTGTTCGGATGCGAGTTAGACCTTAGGTTGCTAATCATGCATGCTAACATTAGGTAGACGTTTCCCTTTTGTTAGTCCAAACCTTAGGACCACCATTGTATGATAACACTAGGTTAGAAGTAGGCTAGTCTCCCTTAGACTCTTTTTTTCCCCTCTATGCATCCTTGCATTCAAAACAAAAACTCTTTTTCTTAGCAAATCAAAAACATGCTAATCATACTTAAACCCTTTTTCAAGGTAATAAAATACAAACCAATTCAAACCATTTTGTGCGCTCGAGCACCATTTCTCTAAAACCCTTTTCAGGTAAGGACATGATTAATTTACTTCTGTGCCAACGCATAAGTGTCCAAAGGTCGAGCTGCGGTAGAAGGCGGAATTAACATTGCCTATAAAAAACACAAAACAAACAAAAACATGTGAGCCGAACTACGGTAGCTCTGATTCCTCAAAAAGGATACGTAGGCATTGGGGTAGGGCCCAGGCGAGCACAATTTTATTTCCCCTAAATTCTTTTCCCTTTTCGTTTGCATGCATTTTCCCTTCAGTAGTATAGTAAATAGTAAGCATAGATTAAACACACCCATAAGATAGATAACAAGAGTGGATACCATAGAGTACTACGGGCGTGTGGGGTGCTAATACCTTCCCCTCGCGTTACAGACTCCCTTACCCGATCTCTCGGTCGAAAGGCCGTGACTTCTCCCTTCTCAGGTTTTCTCGATGTTTACCTTTCCCTACATGTGGGATAAAAGACGTTCGATGGTGACTTTATTGTTTGATGATTTTCAGCCGGTTGTTTCATCGCTGCAGTCGAAATTTCACAATCTCTTGAAGTCATTTTTGTTTCAGTTTCTCCTCAAAATCTAACTTTTCCAAACTTGAGAATCTTGGTTATCCAATGAGCATATGGAAGTCCACCAGACAAATTTTTGAGATGCTCCATATAGTTCATGATTGAGTATGCCCAATTTATTTAAAGATTATTTTTTATTGCAAACAAGACTTGCATCTCACCATCACTTATTTGAGAGTGATTTGAGTTCTTAGGGAGAAAAATGTAAGCAATAAAGTAACGTAACATACGGTCACTTACAGTGAGGTTGGAGGAATACAAAGTTAATTGACTTGTTGTAGAACCGACTTCCTTTTTCTTGTCTAAGATTTCTTTTTCAGAGAGACGAGTGATGCTATAGTAGTAGCGAGTATGGTTGTAAGCATCAATATCAATAGTATACCCATGAATGATGAGTAAGCCTTCAATATGAACACCCAAGCAGCTTCTAAATTGAGTGGTTGACATTAAGATGTGCTTCCCTTTTACCCATGATGAGAGAACACCGTCGACACTAATTTACAAAGTTGCATAGAATTCATGAACCAAATTCGGGTAGTAAACTCCACATTCGGTGATGAGTTCACCTTCTCCTTGCTTAGCCAACATTGATGGAAAGCTAAAACTCATTGAAGGAAAGGATGAGAGATTACTATATTTTACCAGAGTGAGAAGGAGGAATTGGAATGCCAAGATTGGATCATGTTCCTCTTGATTTTGGGATTCTCCTTCAATTTCCTTTGACTTGCCTTTCTCCTTCCTTGATGGCCCCGTGACAAAGGTTGAAGTTTTTCTTGGAGAGAAAGAGTTTGGGATGGAGATATTTATATAAGATAGAATGTTTGTGTTG
Source organism: Vicia faba (assembly GCA_948472305.1). Taxonomy (NCBI): domain Eukaryota; kingdom Viridiplantae; phylum Streptophyta; class Magnoliopsida; order Fabales; family Fabaceae; genus Vicia; species Vicia faba. The sequence goes on from OX451739.1 coordinate 1,453,705,453, forward strand.
TGAGTTAAATATGTAAGTGTGAGTGTGATACGGTGGGAGAACTGACTTGGATTTTGCGTTTTGTGTTCGCAAGTTTTCGGTTTCGCAAGAGTCGTCACCAACTTTTTATTTTATCCAAAGGAAAGGTCAAAAAGCACAAGAAAGACCTTTGAGATGTTTTCTTGGGTTCGGGGAGTAGATTATGAAAAGGGAAGGTGCAAGCACCCTTTTCATCCATGGTTTTCCATGGGCTCTTAGTTACTTGTTTAGATCACTTGCTTTTGCTTTTCAATTGTTTGAAATGGTGCTTTGTGTGTGGTTTTGAAATATGTTTTGAAAAGAGGCCATCGTTGTGGTAACCTTTATAATGATTCTTGTTTGAATGTATATAAAGATGTATTTGTCTTTTGAAAAGATTTTTCAATGTTTGAAAGTTTGTTTTGGGAAACATTTTGAAGTTGTGTTGTGAGGTGTGTTTGAAAATAGCAAGGATGTTTTGCAAGTTTTGATCAAGTAACTAAGAGTTGTCTACCCTATTTTACTCAAAGATCTTTCCTACACATTTTTAACCCTTTTGACAGTGTTGTTTTACCATTGCATTTGGTAAACAACCTTGTATTAGGATGTTAAACGGGACAAGCGCGGGTCATCGATTTGACCATGATAGCAATTGTGCTAAGTATCTTCAGCATTTTGTGAGGGACTAGATCATTTTGTATAGGCAACCAAGATAGCGTCATCGAGGGACTATGATCTTTTTGTTTTGTTTTTATTTTGCCAAGATACTCAACATGCATAACATGGCCAATTTTAAGGCAATAAGTGGGTGAAACCCTAGGGGTGCAAGTGTACATTGTGTTATCATTTTCATGTATTTTTGTCTTTTTATTAGTCAAGCTATTTGTTTGATTTTGGATTTTTTTGCATACAAACCCTAATCTCTAATCATGGCATAATTGGAAGCATAAATGCGTAAAAGTAAATCTACCACTATTACAACATTTGATATGGGAAGGGGGATACAAGTTTGAATGGGGATTATTTGGCAAGAAATTAAAACCCTAATATTTACTATTACATCTAAATTGAATAATTGGTACAAATAATAAATGAATAATATTTAAATAAACAAATTAAATAGATATACAAAATATTATGAATATGCAAAAATGTTTATGTTTATTTTTTATGTATGTAAAAAAAAATACTTAATGCAAAAAGAAAGGATTAATAAAAAAGGATTATTATTTTTTATTAAGGGTAAAACCCTAATTTTCTTTTAAGAATGTAAATATATTAAATATACTATTTATATACAATAAAATAAAATAATGTATATACAAAAAAAAAGAAGTATTATTTAAGTATAAATAATAATAAAAAATAAAAGTATAATATTTTTATGTTTTTATTCTCAAGTATTTATTAGAAAAAATAAAAGTATGTATATATATATATATTAATTATATTAGTTATGTACAATAAAAATAAAATAAAATATATACAAGACAAAAATATATTTAGAACAATATTTTTTGAGTGTGAATAAAATAAAGAATAAAAATAAAAGTATAATGTTATTATATATTATTTTCAAGTTTTCAATAAATAAAAGTATATACTATTAAATAATTATTTTCATGTCTAAAAAAAATAATAAAATAATAAAAATAAATGTGAAAATTTATGAAAATATTTTTGGGTATTTTTATGTTTGGAAAATATAAATCAGAAAATAAAAAATAAATACAAAAGTATAAAAGTATAAAGAAATTGGGCCATGGGGGTGTATTCAGTAAAAGAGGGGTGTCAATAGTGAGCCAGGACCAGGCCCAGCCCACCAGACTTCATCTTCAACCTTTGTCTTCAAAAATTACGCGCGTCCTGTACAAACACGAACAACCTGCATACGTGCTCTAATGCAAAAACACATAACATCAAAGTTGTAGCATTTTCCAAGACGAATTCAACCATATAAAAAACTTGTCCTAACTCTCAAAGACCAGAGAGAATTTCTCTGGCCCTAAATCCTAACCTAATTTTTTTAGGAAGTTCATGGATCAAATTCTCTTAGCATGCTTAACTAAAATGAAAACTGAGCATATGTACAGCTTCATGGCTATGAATACTATATTTTTGATTCACAAACCTAAGCCTAACTATTCCTAAATAGAGAGATAGGAAGTTGATAAAAACCTATTTCAGTTGAGATCGTGTCTGACAATGTGGAGCTTTTCAATGAGGCCTGAGATGTTTGGGAGCTTGCTTGAACTTCCCCTGACCCTCTCCAATGCCTAGCTTGCCTTGAATGTGCTTGAACAAGCCTACAGAACTCAACCTGCACAAGCTGATATAAAAAAATGGAAAACCTTATAAATGGAGTTACAATTGGTGTTTAAGGGTTGGGATAGCTTGGATAGGTTGTATGGAAGGTGTTTGGACAGGTTTGGGACAAAACGCACGAGCAACTTGTGAGATAGAATTCAAGATGCAGATGCTGCCCTGTTTTGCCAAAGGAATGTCATTTTGTGCAATGGGAGGTTTCAGGACTCAAAGGCTCGTGTTTTAGGTTCAATACAATGTGTAAAAATTGTCACAAAAGCTTGCACAAGTTGGTTCTAACAGATGTGTGTGTTGTGTGAAGTTTTACAAGTTTCTTGTATATGAAGCAAAAATGGACCAGTGATGCAAAGCAAGCCTGTACAAGCTATCTATCAGCTTGCACACTATGCTCTTGGCCCCTCAAGTTTGTGGATTTAATTTTCTGCACAAGATATGGTTCAATGCTCAAGGATGCAGCTTTGACATAAAGCAAGATTTAAACAAAAATGGCAATGTTGCTTTTTCTATTTAAGGATTAATCTTGTGTGCAATGCTCTAATGACCAAAACAAAGTCTTAGACCAATGGATCTGCATTTAATTATTGAGTATGGAATGGTTTTGAGACCTATAATCTAGTGCAAAGTAAGCTGATTAGAGTTTGCAACTTGTATCACTATGAACATGCCATGGATAAAAAGTGAGTTTTTGCTAACTTCAAGCCTTCGATTCTCCCTAACCACAAATGAGTTTGGAGAGTTCTTTGACATTTTGGAAAGCTTGAAACATGCTCTACAATCCATCTTTGAAATAAAATTGAGATTCCAAGTGGAACTATGTGTAAAATGGTCATGAAGATGGGTCAAAATCCTGCCTAAAATAGGGCAAAATTTCACTAAGTTAAAAGTTTCATGAACCCTTGTTCCAAAAATCATAACTTGAGATCCAAGCTTCTTTTGGGAAAACTTTGTGTATCAAAGTTGTAGACTTTATGGAGGAATATAACTTTCATGTTGGAAGTTTTGTTTGAATCCAATTGCATCATGATGAAAATGTTGGGCAAAGTTGGGAAAAATTAAGAAAATTTCATAACTTAGAAAAATTCTAAGTTATGAAATTTTCCAATCTTAAACCCTAATTTGAAAAATTGGGTTTCTTGATGAACAAGTTTCATGTTTTGACACATCTTGATGAAAAATGACCCTTGGCACTTGATTTTGACCAAAAAGTCAAAATTTGACTTTTTAGTGTACAGTCAAATTTTGATCAGTTGACTAAAAAATTCATCTGTCAATCCAATGCAATTGAGACCTTTTGAACCTTGTGAATAGGTCAAGATGATGCCATTGAGTCCTCGAATCCATTTTTGAACCCAATTTGCCATTGGCTAGGTCAAAAATCAGAAATTGCCCTTGTGCAGTCAAAACCCTAAAAATGACTATTTTGCCCTTTTGATGATTTGATCAAATTTCTTGAGGAGTTGTGGTCCAAACTTGATCAAATAGTTCATATGAGTCTATAATGTTGATGTGGGTCAAAAATCATGAGGTTTGACTGTAAATTGGCCATAATTGACTTTTTCCCCAATACAACTGATTTCTAGGTCAACTGTCCAATTGACTGGGCAAAATTTGATTCAAAGCATGAAACTTGGTAAAGGAAATATTGGGGATCCAAGATGAAGTATGAAATTCACTTTGAGCATTGAAAGTCCAAAAATCCCTGTGCAAACTCAAACCCTAATTTAGGTCATCGATACAAGGAGATGTCTTGAGCAGAGCAAAACCCTAATCCTGTCTGGAGTTCAAAGAGTCTTGTGAGGGGAAATCTTGATAAAATGAGAGGGTAAATTTTGGGGTACAACAGCTTCCCCTGTTCAATCTTCTTGAACCTGAAGAGTTAGATTGGCGAGTTTGCCTTTCGTGACTCGAAGGTAAAAGATGATTGGACACTAGAGTGCCCGTAAATTTGCACTCGTCAAAATGTACCTGAGGGAATGGGCTTAAAGATGCCATTTGGAGATGGTAGAATCTTGCTGGAGATGGGCTTGAAGATGCCATCCAAGACTTGTTTTTTGAAAATCAGGAGAATGAACACCAGATTGGTATCCGTATTTGGAACGTATCTGAGTTGTATCTAGAGATTGGATTCGTATGAGCAAAAGAATGGCGTTCGTGCCTGGAGCGTATCCGAGCTGTAACTGTATTTGATTCTTGAATGAATATCAGAATGACTGCCGTGTCTGAAGTGTATCTGTATTGTATCTGAATTCTGAATGGGCGACAGAGAAACATCTGTGTATGGAGCATCTCTGGGCTGGGGATAAATTCTGAATGAGTGACAGAATGTCGACAATGTCTGGTGCGTATCTGGACTGTATCTGAATTTGAGATCTGTATGATTAGCAGAATGAATTCCATGTCTGGAGTGTATCTGTACTGTAACTGGGATCTGAATAAGTGACAGAATGACTTCCGTGTCTGGAGTGTATCTGAACTTGAAGTTTGATAGTTGAATCTGAACAAGAAACAGAAAGGCTTCCATGTATGGAGCATATCTAATCCGTATCTGATTGTTGAAGTCTGAATGAGTGACAGAATGACATCCGTGTCTGGAGCGTATCTGGACTTGAAATTCTGAATGAGTAATAGAATGACCTCCGTGTCTGGGGTGTATCCATACTGTATCTGAATAAGAGATCTGAATGAGTAGCAGAATGACTCCCATGTCTTGGATTGTATCGGCACTGTATGTGAGACCTTTGAATATTTGTTAAAGATAGCTTTTAATCTTATCCTGAAAAGGGTAAAATGTTAGCTGAAAACACAAATTTATGTTGCATGAAATGTATGATGTAATAAATGTGTTTTATCAATGTTTATGATATATGAATGTAATGTATGCGGATGTAAGCCGATTAGCTGTCTTGCTAAGGAAAATAAATCCTTGATAGCTGGGGATAATGAAATCTTTGACCGCTGTTGGAGATTCAAAACCTTTGATTGCTGAGACTGAGAAATCCTTTGGACTACTGATGGGGATTAACAAGAGCTTTGACAAATTCTGCAGGGAATTGAGAATCCTTCATGACTTTCCCGGGGAATAAGGAAAACCCTGACGATCTCTATTGGGGAATTAAAACTTGGGAGGCTTCAACTGGAGAAATGAGAACAAGAATCTTCGTTCTATTGGGAAATAACTCTGTGGAGAGAAAGTTTATTCCGTCGAAGAGTTCTCTAGAGCTTGGGTTGCATGCCAATCTACTAGGGATTTATGGAGGAAATTGGATGGTATTCCACCGGGGATGAAGATTTGAAGTTTTGGACTCCGTTGGGGAAGAAAGTTTTATCTTCGCTGAGGGTTTGTAGTTCAAAGTTTTCTGGCTCCGCTGGGGATTGGGAGTTTGGAAACTTAGTTCTGATGGGGATATGTATTTAACTCCACTGGGGATATGTATTTTAAAACTTCAACCCTGTTGAGGATCTGGATGATGTACTGCAGGGGATTTCCTCTGGAAGAGCTTAAAGACATTCTCCTATATTTTCAACCTATCAGTAATTATTCTTTCTCATTTCGTTTTATTTGTAAGCAGTGATTATATTCAAATGCATATGCTCATTTTAATAAATCATTGGACGTTTTCAAATAAAACACAAGTGTAAAAAAGAAAGAAAAGGCAAACAATTTTTTTGCACTTTGAAATATCTTTATATTTACTTTGTGTAAGTATTTTGTATAAAGGAGACAGACATCCTAGTAAGAGAATGTTGTCGTGAAATTGAGAAAAATTTTATACAAAGAAATATGGCTATGTGTAACAATTCCATGGGGTTCCCATTCTGCTATAGCCTTCGTAACTCTGAGTATCTTGTCCATTCATTGCTTCGTCCGCAGATGATTGGATTGACCAGAAGCTTGGAGCTTGTCCGTGAAGAGATTGTCCTTAAAGTGATCCGACAAGACATAGTCATACGCTTTAATTCCCTAACTTTTACCTGGACCACCCTTTCGAGTTCTCAGTCCACCGGGAAACCCTTTTTTGCCCAAGTCGCCCCTTCGGGTTTTCAACTTGCCGGGTGTACAGATTTTTTTATAGTTTTTCCCTAACTTTTGCCTGAACCGCCCTTTCGGGTTTTCGATTCACCGGGATGCCCATTTTTGCCCAAGTCGCCCTTTCACGTTTTCAACTTGTCGGGTAGTTTATGTGTAGTATCTTTTAACTATGTCTGTGTTCGCAGGGTGCGGTAGGTCATATCCGTCCATGGTGGTCAGAATCATTACCCCACCATAAAAGACGTTTTTGATCACAAATGGTCCTTCGTAAGTAGGAGTCCATTTGCCCCTGGGATCACTTTGCGGCAAGATGATTCTCTTGATTACAAGGTCCCCGACTTGATATACTTGCCTCTTGACTTTCTTGTTGAAGGCCTTGATCATACGCTTTTGATACGCCTGACCATGACAAACAGCCGTAAGTTGTTTCTCGTCAATCAAGTTAAGTTGATCAAGCCAGGTATGAATCCAATCGTCTTCATTCAAACCAGCATCCTTCATGATTCTCAAAGAGGGAATTTGAACCTCGATAGGTAAAACAACTTCCATGCCGTATACCAAAGAAAAGGGGGTTGCCGCAGTTGAAGTGCGTGCCGTGGTAGGTACCTTTTCAGAGCAAACGGTAACATCTCATGCCAGTCCTTGTAGGTGACTGTCATCTTTTGAATTATGTTTTTGATATTTTTGTTCGCAGCTTCGACAACACCGTTCATCTTAGGCCGATAGGGAGATGAATTGTGATGTTGAATCTTGAACTGCTCGCACAGAGCGCTGATCATAGTATTGTTCAAATTTGTATCATTGTTAGTGATGATCCTGTCGGGGATACCATACCGGCATATGAGGTTCTGCTTAATGAAGCGGGCAACCACATTTATAACGGAGGCGAAAGAAGCTGCTTCGACCCACTTGGTAAAGTAATCAATGGCCACCAGGATGAAACGGTGTCCATTGGATGCTGTAGGCTTGATCTCTCTAATCATGTCGATTCCCCACATCGCGAATGGCCAAGGAGCTGTTAAGACATTGAGAGGGACTGGAGGAATATGTACCTTGTCAGCATAGATTTGGCATTTGTGACAAGTACGGGAATGTTGATGACAATCAACTTCTATGGTAGACCATTAGTAGCCTGCCTGTAGAATATTCTTAGCCAACGTATGACCGCTTGAGTGGGTGCCAAAGGTGCCATTATGTAGTTCAACCATGATCTGCTAAACTTCAATCTTGTCCACGCAACGGAGTAGGACACAATCAAGATTGCACTTGTATAAGATACCATTGCTCAGAAAGAACTTGGCCGCGAACCTCCTTAAGAACTTTTTGTCGTTGACTGAAGCTCCTTCAGGGTACTCTTGCACTTCGAGATACCTTTTGACATCGTGAAACCAGGTTCGGTCCACCACTTCTTCGATATTAATCTCATGATAATGTGCAGCTTCATCCATTCGTTCAATGGTGATTTGGTGTGCCTCATTATCCCAATTAAGTTTAAACATGGATGACATTGTAGCTAGCGCATCTGCCAACTGATTCTCTTCTCGCGGGAAGTGCTCAAAGGTAATCTGTTTAAAGTGTGGTAACAATGTCAAGACATGTTCTTTATAAGGGATGAGGTTAGGGTGCTTAGTATCCCACTCTCCTTTGATTTGACTGATAACCAAAGCTGAGTCCCCAAATACAACCAAAGATTTGATTCCCAAGTCAGTAGCAGCCTTGAGACCAAAGATAGAAGCTTCATACTCGGCCATGTTGTTGGTGCAGCTGAAGCAGAGTCTAGAAGTGAAAGGTGTATGGAAACCTTCTGGAGAAATAAGTACCGCACCGATACTGTTCCCAAGTGCGTTGGAAGCACCATCAAAGTACAGGGTCCATCGGGATCCTTGTTCAGGTCCGTCATACGGTCCGTTACCTTTAATATTATCCAATGTCATGATATCCTCGTCGGGAAAGTCGAACCTCATGGATTAGTAATCTTCGACGGCTTGATGAGCTAGATGATCAGCTAGTAACTCCCTTTTATAGCTTTTTGGGTTGTGTACTGGATGTCATACTCAGTCAGGATCATCTGCCATCTAGCGATTCTTCCAGATAAAACGGGCTTCTCGAAGATGTACTTGATCGGATCCATTTTAGAAATCAACAGAGTGGTATGTGTCAACATATACTGCCTTAGCCGGCGAGCAGCCCATACCAAAGCGCAACAAGTTTTCTTGAGCAGTGAGTAACGAGTCTCATAGTCGGTAAACTTTTTGCTAAGGTAATAAATGGCATGCTCTTTTCGGCCAGACTCGTCATGTTGGCCTAGTACGCACCCCATTTAATTATCCAAAACAGTCAGATACATGATTAACGGCCTTCCTTTGACGGGTGGCATCAAGATAGGAGGTTCCAGCAAGTACTCCTTGATTTTATCGAATGCGACTTGACAATCATTGTTCAATTCAACCACCTGATCTTTCTTCAACAACTTGAAGATTGGTTCACAGGTAGATGTTAGGTGAGAGATGAACCTTGCGATGTAGTTTAGGCGTCCCAAGAAACCTCTGACCTCCTTCTCAGTGCGAGGGTCAGGCATTTCTTGTATAGCTTTGACTTTGGCAGGATCAACCTTGATGCCTTTGTTACTGACGATGAATCCCAAAAGTTTACCGGAATTGACTCCGAAAGTGCACTTGTTAGGGTTCAGTCTGAGCTTGTACTCTTTCAATCTGACAAATAGCTTTTGCAGATGATCGAGGTGTTCTTCTTCTGTCTGTGAACGGGCTATCATATCGTCTACATAGACTTCAATCTCATGATGTATCATGTCATGAAACAAAGCTACCATGGCTCGCTGATAGGTTGCCCTAACATTCTTCAGTCCGAATGGCATCACTTTATAGCATAAGGTACCCCACTGCGTAACAAAAGTAGTCTTTTCCATGTCTTCGGGGGCCATTTTGATCTGGTTGTACCTTGAAAATCCGTCCATGAAAGAGAATACCTTGTGTTGAGTTGTATTGTCGACCAAGATGTCAATGTGTGGTAGTGGAAAGTCATCTTTAGGGCTAGCCCTGTTTAGGTCTCTGTAGTCCACACACATTCTGACTTTGCCCTATTTTTTAGGCACGGGCACAATGTTAGCAACCCATTGCGGATAGGAAGTAACAGCAAGAAAGCCAGCATTGAACCGCTTCATCACTTCAACTTTGATCTTCTCAGACATATCGGGCCTCATTAGGCGAACTTTCTGCTTGATTGGTGGACAGTCTTCTCTTGTAGGGAGACGGTGAACCACAATATCTGTATCCAATCCCGGCATGTCTTCATAGGACCAGGCGAAGATCTCAACATATTCATTCAACAGCTGAACTAAGCGCTCTTTGACACTTGGCTCCAGGTTGGCACCCACTTTAACCTCTTTTCTGTCTTCCTCTATTCCCAAATTGATAGTCTCTAACAACTCTTCATGGGGTAGAATAGCCCTTTCTTCTTGTTGCAAAAGTCTAGCCAACTCTCCAGGTACTTCACAGTCTTCATCATCTTCGTATTCAACATGATTGACCAGATCTTCAGAGTCACTGAAGGCCATAGCAGAATTGTTACCCATGGTATCCGGAGTGGATGGGTACCTGCATTTTGTGAGTGTGGGTGTGTGTAAGGGATAGCCACCTTTAAACAAAATAAAATGTAAAAAGAAAGAAAATGAACACAAAAGTTATAGATGAAAACGTCCATGATTCGTTAAAAATGGCATAAGAAAATGAAGAATCAAAACCCTTACAAATGGACGTATATGCCCCGGGTAAGGCATAAGGCGAAAAGAGTGTACAAATTGTTTAATAATTATTACATACCAAACAGGAAAAGTTCAAAAGATAATTTACTGATTGATGAAAGTAATGGGAACGAAGTCTTTCGCCTCCCAGTTGTTTAGTCCTCCTTCAATGGTTAGAAAGATCCATTCTTCAAAATTTCTTTCTTCTTCATCATCTTCTAAAGCATGAAATCTATGATGAGTGATTTTCAAAGGTGGTCCTCCAGCCCGGGAGCGACGCACAGCTTTCTGGCTAGCAGCAGTGAAACCCAATTCGTACTTATCTGTCTTGTAAGGAAAATCTGGCAATTGACCCCATACTGTGCTTCCTCCTTCCTTGACTACAGCCTCTGCATCTTTAAGGGATGATATCCGGGACACATGTTTGGTAATGATGGGCACATCAGTCATTGTCTTGGCTACTACAACTTCAGGAGAAACCTCTTCAAAGTGTTGGAAAGGTGTTTCTATGAATTCACCATCTAACTCCACGTAGCGGAAAGAGTTTAGGTGGCTTATCATATACTCCTCCTCACCATGAACTGATATGATTTTACCCTGGACTGGATATTTTAGCATTTGGTGTAGAGAAGAAGTGACTGCCCCAACATTGTGGATCCATGGCCTTCCCAGCAAGCATGAATATGAAGGACGGATGTCCATCACATAAAAAGTAGAGTTGAAAATTTCTGTACCCACTTTAATTGGGATGTCTACTTCTCCGTGAACCATCCGCTTAGAACTGTCAAAGGCTCTAACAACGATATTACTGGGCTTTAGGGTTAAACCTTCACAGTCCAATCTGTCCAATGCTTTCTTTGGTAGGACATTTAAAGATGAACCGGTATCAACCAGAACGTGAGCAAGAGTGGTCCATCTGCACTCCACCGAGACATGCAGCGCATCATTATGCTTTCTTCCCTTAGATGTTAGGTCGGCATCAGATAAACCAAGACCATTGTCGGCTGTAAGGCTGGCTACACACTCTTGAAACTGATCTGCAGATGTTTCTTGAGGCACGTGCGCCGTCTTCAGGAATTTGATCAAGGCTTTGGCATGAGCCTTGGAGCAGAGCAATAGAGCCAGCATAGAGATTTTTGAAGGGGTTTGCCCCAGCTGCTCTACGACATCATAGTCGCTTTTCTTAATTATATTTAAAATCTCCTCCATCTCCTTTTGGGTGGTCTCGGGTTAACCAAAGTCTGAGCCCTCGTCCTGACGGGCGCTTCTTGGGTCCCCTTACCTTTATCAGCAATAACAGCAGAGGGTATAGCTTCGGGATCAATAATTTCTTCAATCACTGGACTTCCCACAAATATCTTGACTGGCACAGGAGCACTTGAGGGTCCGAAGACTTCCCTTGGAGGAGTAATCTACGGAGAGAAGATTCTTCCGCTACGAGTGATCTTACTTTTCCCTGCAATATTTCCTATGTCATGAATTTCTTCATCGGAACTTTCTTCAACTGATTCGATCTGCTTAACACTATGGTAGAAGATCCCTCCTCCATAATTCCACGGTATCGTCTTGTTGGACTTATATGGGATAGGCCCCGGCATGGTAATCTTCAGTGGTACAAACTTTGGATCAGGTGTAATCTTAACAGGCCTTTTGCAGGTCTTAGAAAGATTGTAGGAAATGGTGATTATAGCAACATCATTAATAGGAGCAACATGAGTTTTTTGAAAGAGGATTTCTTGAGTATCCATCAGGCGTTGGATGCCTGACTTCAACATCAGACATTCGGATTACAAGGTCGAACAAAGGTAACAATCTTTTTCACAGCCTGGGAAAATCCTGGATTTCCACAGATTCATCTTGATCATTGGCAACGAAGTCATTAAGTCATCAACAGCGGTAACATGAAGATCTTCCATAATAGCATGGATATTATGACCATGTTTTGGGATAGGAGAGGATATCACATTGGGTTTTTCGGGGGCATCAAACTCCACCTCCTTGGCATCTATTAAATCTTGGATCTTGTTCTTAAGGGCCCAACAGTTGTTGGTGTCATGCCCTACACTGTCCGAATGATATGCACATTTTGCATTGGAATGATAATAGGGAGAAGAGGTATTTGGGTTTTTCGGCGCTTCTTTCAAGTTGGTAAGTTTTAACTTTAACAGATGAGGGAGGACCTGAGCAGGTGTCATATTGATCCGGGTGAACTGCCATTGTGGCCTTTCTACCATTTGCTGGTTAGCTCTGGGTTGACTGCTTCGAGGTTGATCGGCTGAGGAGTTTTGGATCATCACAACCCCCACCGCTTGTCGGCGATCCATTCTTCCCTGATTTCTCTGGGTATGAACAGTAGAAACTTCCTTCTTGGCTGGGAAGGTCTTCTTGATAGTAGTGGAAGCGGATGCATCCTTCTGAATTTTACCACTCTTAATGCTAACTTCGACCCTTTCACCTGTCAGAATTAATTCGGTGAACCCTGCAGATGAGATCCCAATCAAGTGATTAAAGAATGGACCTGTTAGGAACCCCAAAAACATATCAACCAGCTCTCTATCCGACAATGGTGGCTGCACCCTTCCAGCCAAATCCCGCCACTTCTGGGCATACTCCTTAAAGCCTTCATTAGAGACCTTACCCATACTCTGTAGTTGAGTACAAGTAGACGCTAAATCTGCGTTATATTGGTATTGTCGATAGAAACCAGCAGCCAAATCTTGCCAATTATGTACATTAGATCTCTCAAGTTGATAGAACCAGTCCAATTGCGTACCCGACAAACTATCTTGAAAAAAGTGGACCCACAGATCCATATCAGAAGAGTGAGGTTGAATCTTTCTGACGTAGGACCGCAGATGCATCTTCGGACAGGACAAACCGTCGTATTTAGAAAATGTAGGTACTTTGAACTTGGGAGGAATGACGATCCCAGCAACCAACCCTAGTTCTTCGAAATCCAGCCCAGGTACCCTTTGTACCTCCATGGCTGCCGGCATACTTATCATCCGTCGGAGGATACTGCTGCTCAGAGTAATCTTCATCTTCTTCCTCTTCTTCTTCTTCAGCCTCAGATTCAGAAGGTACCGCCGCTCCTTTTCCTTTACCAACCCCTTCATCAGACGTCGAGGGGAAATCCAGAACTCTCCTAGCTTGGTTCTCAAAACTTCTTCCCATAGTGGCCACACCAATTCTTTTCTTTTTCCTTTTCCTTCTCTAACAGTGCTTTAAGGTCCTCTTGACCCTTTGCCAAGGTCATGAGGAGTTGCTGGAATTGTGAATTCTGTGCTTGCAGATCTTTGACCGTCTACTCTATATCCATCTTGCTGAAATAAACAGCAGAAAGATAAGGAAACCTGGTGTGAAGACCTGTTTATGCATATGATGAATGATGTGTATTCATGTAATGCATTCAAGGATTCAGAAATTCAAAGTTGTTGCAAACAAAAAGAGCACACGTCATATTAATAAGAAGAAATTTGTTAGTACATAAATGCCCCATGGGAAAAATATTACAAAATTCTTAATGTAAAAAGACGTTGTGCATCCTCTTTGGTGTGATGTAAGTGTTGAGATTCTGCTCTTCGTGGAGTCGACGGGTAAGTTCAAAAACCTTCTTCTCACTGGCGTAGAAGCTGGCTTCAAAAGTATTCTGTTCTTCCTTGAGCTGTATCCAACTCTTTTGCAAATCTTCCAATGATGTTGGCATGTCTGGATGTAGGAGGGTGTATGGAACCTCTCCTTCCATAACAGGCTCTTTGATTATAGGTAGAATGTGGGGGTAAGGCATCATAAGACTCTGGGCGCGGGTTCGTACCCACTTGAGGTAAGGCTCAAGGGGGATGGAATTCTTGTGTCCCAGTGTCTTACTATCCACTTTGTTGGGCATCCTCCAAGCTAGAATAAACCTTTGTCGAAGTCCTTGAGCGTCATTGTCGAAGTCAAAAACCAAGTCAGGAATTAGCATGTCATGAGGGCCATCCCTTCGGGCATACCCAAATTGTCTCAGAGCTAAACAGGGGTTGTAGGTAATGCCTCCCCTAATGCCCAGTAGTGGGACATTAGGGAATTCTCCACAACGATCAATGATGGTGACATTTTCTCTGGACCGAGAACACCAATGAACATCAGAATGTGTAAGAGTCATCAATCGTTGCGACCACCTCAAGCCTTGTTCATTCTTCAAGACTGACTGGGGAAGTTGAGAAATAAACCACCTTGCTAGAAGAGGAGTACAACACACGAGAACACCTCTTTTCCTCATTGTTCGTGTGTGAAATGAGTGTAGGATGTCCCCAAGAAATGTAGGCACAGGATTCTGAGATATGAAAATCTTAACAGCATTCACATCTATAAGCTGGTCAGGGTTTGGAAACAAGACCAACCCATAGATGAGAAGTGCTACAGTCTCCTCAAAAGCTTGCAGATCTAGAGAATTCCAGCAGTCTTGTGCCTTCTCAAACAGAAACTTTGCCAAGAAACCCTTGACACCACTTCTGGTTTCCCAATGACCTTTGATATGAGATGGTTGCAAGTGTAAGGCTTGAGCAACATCTTCAGGCTTTGGTTCTCTTTCCGTACTGTGGTAGGGTAGTTGATGAAGAATAGGAATCCTCAAGAGTTGAGAAAATTCTTCCAAACTAGGAACTAGTTGGTAATCAGGAAATGTAAAGCAATGGTGTAGGGGGTCAAAGAACTGGAAGAGAACTTTCACCATGTCTTCTTCAATGTTGGAGTTGACCAAGTTGAGAAGTCTACCATGTCTTTCACTGAAGAGAGAATTCTCTGGAATCTTGGAAGTAAGCTCCTTGAGTTGAGGAGGGATTCTAACAAGGTTGACCTGAATAGTTTTTCTGCAAAGTGATTCCATAACCTACAAAACAAGAACAAAGATGAAGATCCAAACCCTTGAAATGGTTAGTGGATGCATATGATGCTTTATGATGTTCATGATGTATGCACAAGTATATGTACAAGAAAGTCACACAAGATCCTAGTTTCAGGCTTGAATGGGGTTTCATAGGTAAGTACCCTCTTGAAGTTAGTTGGCTCAACCTGTCCTATAAATAGTAACCGGATTCTAAGGAGCTCAATTTTACTGGATTATTTTCTGCGTTCATTGTTTCTGTTTAGCCACTTAACTGGCGACTGAAATATTCCAAGAAAACAACCCTCAATGAGTGTAGTATCGAGTATCTACCAACTTCAGACTGCACCGAAGCCGGTCATCTCACTACCCCTAATAAGGCCAAGATGGTCAAGTAAAGGTTCTAAGAGTTCATTAGTGCTTCATGACATCACTCAGCGGCCCCGTATTCTCTTTGATTGACTCAAAGGCTACCGGTACCCACAAATATGTCGCACTAATATAGCTATTGCTTCAACCATGTCGGTATACCCCGCACAGTTTCCACAATGTATTGCTATTTACCTATGAATGTTTCACAAATCCGGGTAGAGGATTTCAAGCCCAAACAATAGAACCAATTATAAAGCAAACAAAGCAAACAAAGATAAGCATGTAAAGGTTATCTAAACCCTAAGGTTACTCCACTTTTAGAGTTATTCCCCAGCAGAGTCGCTAGTTCTGTGATACGGTGGGAGAACTGACTTGGATTTTGCGTTTTGTGTTCTTAAATGTTTCGGTTTAGCAAGAGTCGCCACCGACTTTTTATTTTATCCAAAGGAAAGGTCAAAAAGCATAGGAAAGACCTTTGAGATGTTTTCTTGGGTTCGGGGAGTAGATTATGAAAAGGGAAGGTGCAAGCACCCTTTTCATCCATGGTTTTCCATGGGCTCTTAGTTACTTGTTTAGATCACTTTCTTTTGCTTTTCAATTGTTTGAAATGGTGCTTTGTGTGTGGTTTTGAAAGATGTTTTAAAAAGAGGCCATCGTTGTGGCAGCCTTTGTAATGATTCTTGTTTGAATGTATACAAAGATGTATTTGTCTTTTGAAAAGATTTTTCAATGTTTGAAAGTTTGTTTTGGGAAACATTTTGAAGTTGTGTTGTGAGGTGTGTTTGAAAATAGCAAGGATGTTTTCCAAGTTTTGATCAAGTAACTAAGAGTTGTCTACCCTATTTTACTCAAAGATCTTTCCTACACATTTTTAACCCTTTTGACAATGTTGTTTTACCATTGCATTTGGTAAACAACCTTGTATTAGGATGTTAAACGAGACAAGCGCGGGTCATCGTATTGACCATGATAGCAATTGTGCTAAGTATCTTCAACATTTTTGTGAGGGACTAGATCATTTTGTATAGGCAACCAAGATAGCGTCATCGAGGGACTATGATCTTTTTATTTTGTTTTTATTTTGCCAAGATACTCAACATGCATAACATGGCCAATTTTAAGGCAACAAGTGGGTGAAACCCTAGGGGTGCAAGTGTATATTGTGTTATCATTTTCATGCATTTTTGTCTTTTTATTAGTCAAGCTATTTGTTTAATTTTGGATTTTTTTTGTATACAAACCCTAATCTCTAATCATGGCATAATTGGAAGCATAAATGCGTAAAAGTAAATCTACCACTATTATAACATTTGATATGGGAAGAGGGATACAAGTTTAAATGGGGATAATTTGGCAAGAAATTAAAACCCTAATATTTACTATTACATCCAAATTGAATAATTGGTACAAATAATAAATGAATAATATTTAAATAAACAAATTAAATAAATATACAAAATATTATGAATATGCAAAAATGTTTATGTTTATTTTTTATGTATGTAAAAAAAATATTTAATGCAAAAATAAAGGAATAATAAAAAAGGATTACTATTTTTTATTAAGGGTAAAACCCTAATTTTATTTTAAGAATGTAAATATATTAAATATACTATTTATATACAATAAAATAAAATAATGTATATACAAAAAAGAAGAAGTATTATTTAAGTATAAATAATAATAAAAAATAAAAGTATAATATTCTTATGTTTTTATTCTCAAGTATTTATTAAATAAAATAAAAGTATATATATATATATATATATATATATATATATATATATATATATATATATATATATATATATATATATATATATATATATATATATATATATATATATATATAT
This sequence comes from Vicia faba, assembly GCA_948472305.1. Taxonomy (NCBI): domain Eukaryota; kingdom Viridiplantae; phylum Streptophyta; class Magnoliopsida; order Fabales; family Fabaceae; genus Vicia; species Vicia faba. The sequence goes on from OX451739.1 coordinate 1,453,722,654, forward strand.
ATATATATATATATTAATTATATTAGTTATGTACAATAAAAATAAAATAAAATATATACAAGACAAAAATATATTTAGAACAATATTTTTTGAGTGTGAATAAAATAAAGAATAAAAATAAAAGTATAATGTTATTATATATTATTTTCAAGTTTTCAATAAATAAAAGTATATACTATTAAATAATTATTTTCATGTCTAAAAATAAAATAAAATAATAAAAATAAATGTGAAAATTTATGAAAATATTTTTGGGTATTTTTATATTTGGAAAATATAAAATAAAAATCAGAAAATGAAAATAAATACAAAAACATAAAAGTATAAAGAAATTGGGCCATGGGGGTGTATTCAGTAAAAGGGGGTGTCAATAGTGAGCCAGGACCAAGCCCAACCCACCAGACTTCATCTTCAACCTTTGTCTTCAAAAATTACGCGCGCCCTGTACAAACACGAACAACCTGCATACGTGCTCTAATGCAAAAACACATAACATCAAAGTTGTAGCATTTTCCAAGACAAATTCAACCATATAAAAAACTTGTCCTAACTCTCAAAGACCAGAGAGAATTTCTCTGGCCCTAAATCCTAAACTAATTTTTTCAGGAAGTTCATGGATCAAATTCTCTTAGCATGCTTAACTAAAATGAAAACTGAGCATATGTACAGCTTCATGGCTATGAATACTACATTTTTGATTCACAAACCTAAGCCTAACTATTCCTAAATAGAGAGATAGGGAGTTGATAAAAACCTATTTCAGTTGAGATCGTGTCTGACAATGTGGAGCTTTTCAATGAGGCCTGAGATGTTTGGGAGCTTGCTTGAACTTCCCCTGACCCTCTCCAATGCCTAGCTTACCTTGAATGTGCTTGAACAAGCCTACATAACTCAACCTGCAAAGCTGAAATAAAAAATGACAAACCTTGTAAATGGAGTTACAGTTAGTGTTTAAGGGTTGGGATAGCTTAGATAGGTTGTATGGAAGGTGTTTGGACATGTTTGGGACAAAACGCACGAGCAACTTGTGAGATAGAACTCAAGATGCAGATGTTGCCCTGTTTTGCTAATGGAATGTGATTTTGTGCTATGGGAGGTTTCAGGACTCAAAGGCTCGTGTTTTAGGTTCAATACAATGTGTAAAAATTGTCTCAAAAGCTTGCACAAGTTGGTTCTAACAGATGTGTGTGTTGTGTGAAGTTTTACAAGTTTCTTGTATATGAAGCAAAAGTGGACCAGTGATGCAAAGCAGGCCTGTACAGGCTATCTATTAGCTTGCACACTATGATATTGGCCCCTCAAGTTTGTGGATTTTATTTGCTGCACAAGATATGGTTCAATGCACAAGGATGCAGCTTTGACATAAAGCAAGATTTAAACAAAAATGGCAATGTTGCTTTTTCTATTTAAGGATTAATCTTGTGTGCAATGCTCTAATGACCAAAACAAAGCCTTAGACCAATGTATTTGCATTTAATTATTGAGTATGGAATGGTTTTGAGACCTGTATTCTAGGGCAAAGCAAGCTGATTAGAGTTTGCAACTTGTATCACTATGAACATGCCATGGATAAAAATTGAGTTTTTTCCAACTTCAAGCCTTCGATTCTCCCTAACCACAAATGAGTTTGGAGAGTTCTTGGACATTTTGGAAAGCTTGCAACATTCTATACAATCCATCTTTGTAATACAATTTGAGATTCCAAGTGGAACTATGTAAAAAATAGTCATGAAGGTGGGTCAAAATCCTGCCTAAAATAGGGCAAAATTTCACTAAGTTAAAAGTTTCATGGACCCTTGTTCCAAAAATCATAACTTGATATCCAAGCTTCTTTTGGGAAAACTTTGTGAATAAAAGTTGTAGACTTTGTGGAGGAATACAACTTTCATGTTGGAGGTTTTGTTTGAATCCAATTTCATCATGATGAAAATGTTGGGCAAAGTTGGGAAAAATTAAGAAAATTTCATAACTTAGAAAAATTCTAAGTTATGAAATTTTCCAATCTTAAACCCTAATTTGCAAAATTGGGTTTCTTGATGAAAAAGTTTCATTTTTTGACACATCTTTATGAAAAACGACCCTTGGCACTTGAATTTGACCAAAAAGTCAAAGTTTGACTTTTCAGTGTACAGTCAAATTTTGATCAGTTGATTGAAAAATTCATATGTCAATCCAATGCAATTGAGATCTTTTGAACCTTGTGAATAGGTTAAGATGATTCCATTGAGTCCTTGAATCCATGTTTGAACCCAATTTGCCATTGGCTAGGTCAAAAATCAGAAATTGCCCTTGTGCAGTCAAAACCCTAAAAATGACCATTTTGCCCTTTTGATGATCTGATCAAATTTCTTGAAGAGTTGTGGTCCAAACTTGATAAAATGGTTCATATGAGTCTATAATGTTGATGTGGGTCAAAAATCACGAGGTTTGACTCTAAATTGGCCATAGTTGACTTTTTCCCCAATACAGCTGATTTCTAGGTCAACTGTCCAATTGACTGGGCAAAATTTGATTCAAAGTTTGAAACTTGGTAGAGGAAATCTTGGGGATCCAAGATGAAGTATGAAAGTCACTTTGAGCATTGAAAGTCCAAAAATCCCTGTGCAAACTCAAACCCTAATTTAGGTTATCAGTGCAAGGTGATGTCTTGAGCAGAGCAAAACCCTAATCCTGTCTGGAGTTCAAAGAGTCTTGTGAGGGGAAATCTTGATAAAATGAGAGGGAAAATTTTGGGGTACAACAGTGAGTGAGTATTTATAGATAATTTTTGTAGGGAATTAATCTTTTTGGTGAAGTAAATATTGAAGGGAGTTATTTTTGGTAAGAGTAATTTTTGGTAAGAGTAATTTTTGGTGGGAAGTTTGTAGGTGGGAAATAGTTTTGGTCAAAGAGGAAAAAATAATTAGAGGGAAATGATGTGGGAAACCATAAATTCCTTGAAAAAACCAAAATTTTGAAAAACTTCACGCGGTAACCGGTTACAAGATATGGGTAACCGGTTACTGAAGGTGCCTGGAAAGTGAAAAACGCCTCTATTTGCATGGTAACCGGTTACTGACTTAGGGTAACTGGTTACTAATAGTGAAAAAAGTGAAAATATAGTACATACCAGTCCAGAACCTATACCTATCTATTGTAAATTCTACCAAACATGTATAACAATATATTAACAGATATATATGGCATTAAAACATATAAATAAACATTATATAGAACCATTCAAAGTGAATGTAGGATGAAGAGAGATATCCTTGGTAAGATTAATATAAAAGTTGAGGAAAAGAATACATGCACCTTTTATGTTTCAGAGATATAAATCATAGGTCATGTTCATCTAATATACCAAGTTCTCGTCAAATGTTGAAGAATGGATATTTTTCTAGAGGTTTTGTAAAGATGTCTTCTAGTTGGTTGTGTGTATCAACAAATGAGATTTCTACATCACCATTTTGCACATGATCCCGAAGAAAATGATGTCGTATATCAATATGCTTTGTCTGAGAGTACATGACTGGATTCTTCGTGATTTTGATTGCACTTATATTGTCACATTTTAGCGGGATGCATCCAATATTAATTCCATAGTCACGTAGTTGTTGTTTTAGACATAGAATTTTAGCGTAACAACTTCCAGCCAAAATGTATTTCGCTTTAGCCGTGCTAAGAGCCACACATGCTTTCATATTGCATGACCATGATACTAGAGTGTTACCAAGAATATGACACGTGCCTCTAGTGATTTTTCTATCTGTTTTACATCCTGCATAATTTACGTCAGAATAACCAAGTAACGAACATATACTACCTTTAGCATAAAATAAGCCGACGTCCGTAGTTCCCTTAAGATATTTCATAATGCATTTAATTGCAACAAGGTGAGACTCCTTTGGATTGGCTTGAAATCTAGCAGAAAGACATACGCTAAACATGATGTTGGGTCGACTTGCTGGTAGGTATAATAGGGAGCCAATCATTCCTCGATATTTTGATATGTCTATTGTCACACCGACTTCATCAAGATCCACATAAGTTCCCGAACCCATTGGAGTGGCAATAGGTTTGCATGTATCCATGTCAAATTTCTTTAATAACTCTTTACAATATTTCGATTGATGAATAAAAGTCCCCGTTGCAAGTTGCTTGATTTGTAATCGAAGAAAGTAGTTCAATTTACCCATCATGGACATTTCAAATTCTCCATGCATCATGGATGAAAATTCTTCACACAAGTCTCTATTTATTGATTCAAAGATGATATCATTGATGTATACTTGAACAAGTAGAGTATGATTCTTGATATTCTTGATAAAAAGAGTCTTGTCCACTTGTCCCTTTTCAAAGCCCTTTTCACATAGAAAATTGCTAAGTCGATCGTGCCATGCCCTTGGTGCTTGTTTTAAGCCATACAATGCCTTTTTCAACTTGAAGACATGTGAAGGATTTTTGAAGTCTTCAAAACTAGGAGGTTGTTTGACATAGACTTCTTCATTGATGTATCCATTCAAGAATTCACTTTTGACATCTATTTGGAAAAGCTGAAAATTCATAGAACAAGCGTTAGCCAATAATAATCTAATTTCTTCTAACCTTGCAACCAGAGCGAAGGTTTCTTCAAAATCAATTCCTTCTTCTTAATTGTATCCTTGTTCGACCAATATTGCTTTGTTATGAATAATTATCCCATTCTCACCGAGTTTGTTTTTGAATACCCATCTAGTTCCAATGATATGTTTTTCGTTCGGTCTTGGTACTAGTTCCCAAACTTGACTTCTTTCGAATTGGTTTAGTTCTTCTTGCATAGAAACCATCCAATAGCCGTCCAACAAAGCTTCATCTATTTTGGAAGGTTCAATTTGAGATACAAATGCCATGTGTATACATGCATCTTGAAGATTGAGTCTTGTTGATACTCCCTTGCTAATATCACCGATAATATTATCAATTGGGTGATCTCGATGAGTTATCCATTCTTTGGGTAGATCTTGTTGAGAAGTTTATTCTATGAAAGAATCTTGATTGTTATTTTGATTGGCCTTGGTAGCATCTTCTATTGGCATATCTAAAATATCATTATCATCACAAGAGACTATATCCTCTTTTGAGGGGTTAGTTTCATCGAAAGAAAGATGCATAGATTCTTCTATAGTTAAAGTTCTTTTGTTGTATATTTTATAAGCTTTACTTTAAAGAGAGTAACCAAGGAATATACCTTCATCAGATTTCTCATCAAACTTCCCGAGATTGTCTTTGTCATTGTTGAGGATAAAGCACTTACATCCAAAAATATGAAAGTGAGCAATGTTTGGGTTTCTTCCTTTGAAGAGTTCATATGGAGTCTTTTTCAAGATAGGTCTAATAATAACTCGATTTCCAACATAAGATGCCGTACTAACCGCATCCACCCAAAAGTATTTTGGTATATTTGCATCACTAAGCATTGTTCTTGCAAGTTACACTAGAGATCAATTCTTTCTTTCAACTACTCCATTTTGTTGTGGAGTCCTTGGTGCTGAAAAATTGTGAGAGATACCATGTTCTTCACAAAATTCTTCAAAATATGAATTTTGGAATTCTCCACCATGATCACTTCTTATGGATACAATCTTTAATGATTTTTCATTTTGAATTTGCTTGGCATACTTCTTAAATGCCTTAAAAGCATCACTTTTATGCACAAGAAACAAAGTCCAAGAATATCTAGAAAAATCATCAATAATAACTAAAGCATATACATTACCTCTGAAGCTTCTTGTTCTTGATGGACCAAATAAGTCCATATGCAACAATTGTAGTGGCCTTTTAGTAGACACCACAGTCTTATATTTTAAAGTTGATCTAGTTTGTTTTCCCTTTTGACAAGCATCACACAATTTATCTTTGACAAATTTTATCTTTGATAAGCCAATGACTAGATCATGTTTGGTTAATTTATTTAAATGTTCCATATGTATATGGGCTGCCCTTTTATGCCATAACCATGATTCATTATTGTTTACCATAAGACATTTTACTTTCAAAGACAACTTATTTAAAGATATCATAAAAATATTGTTAACTCTTTTACCATTTAGTTTTATCTCATTGGTTGTTTCGTCCATGATCAAAAATTCATCTTTATTGAATTTAATCTTGAACCCTTTGTCACAAAGTTGGCTAATACTTAAAAGATTGTACTTGAGTCCTTCAACATAAAGTACATCTTCAATGGATGTGAAAGGTGGTGCACCAACTTTGCCAATGCCAATAATTTTTCCTTTGGTATTACCTCCATAGGTGACATACCCCTTGGCATTAAATGTTAGATGTGAAAATTTGTTAACATCTCCCGTCATATGCTTCGAACATGCACTATCGAGATACCATAGACTTTGAATGGATTTCAAGCATACCTACAAAACAAAAGAAATTATTTCTTGTTAGGTACCCAAGTTGCCTTGGGTCCTTCATAGTTAGTTCATTTCTTAACCCATACATAGTGTCCACTTGCCATACTAAAGTTTATAACATAGCAAGCATTACGTGTATGGCCAAGAATACCACAATAAAAACAATTTGGAATAAATTTGCTCTTGTATATTGGAACTTGTTTTTTCTTAACAACTCTTTTCTTTTTCTTTTGATTATTATGCTTAATTTGCACATTGTTGGCTTTCTTGGTTTCAGATTGATTACTAGCCTTTACGAAAATGGTTTTGTTGGAACTTGACTTATTTTATTTTTTATAAGAAAGTCCACTTTTGTCATTAGGATATCTCTGTTGGCTAAGCAATCCTTCCAAACCAATTTTCCCCTTTTCATATTGTTCAATAACTCTTTTTAGTTGAACAATTTGAAAAGTATATGATTCACATTTTTTGCATACAAAGTCCTGTTCTTTTTAAAAAAAACTTGTTTTTGACATTTAAGATCCTTGTTCATAGTATCAATATTTTCTTGAAAAGAAATAAGTTCCTTTTCTTGTGTTGATATCTTTTATACAATACTTTGCATTTATTTATAAGTTCATCAATTTCACCTTGAGCATTTTCATCATAAAGTGTAAAAATTGTACTAACTTCTTCACTTTCTTCATCATCGGATTCATGAGTAGCCATCAATGCTAAATTTTCACATTCGTTGTTTTCCGATTCAGATGATGTACTAACTTCATTGTCATCCCAAGCGATGTAGGATTTCTTGTATTTGGATTCTTTCTTTCCTTTGTTTCCATCCTTCTTGGAGATGTTTGGACAATCCGATTTGATATGGCCTTGCTTTCCACATTCATAGCATATAACATTTGACGTGGAGGCTTCTTTATCTTTGCTCCTTGAGAATTTCTTCCTTTTGAAAAAGTTAGAGTTACCAAAATTATTTTTAGGACAAAGAATTTGCCTAACCTTTTTACAAGAAGCATGAAATTTTCATCTTCTTCCAGATTTTCTTCAATAGTGACTTCCTTGGATTCCACCTTCAAAGCCATGCCTTTTAATTTCTTTTCTTGATTTTCATGCTTAGCAAGTCTTCCAAGTTCCGTCTCGTACTCTTTAAGTTTACCAAATAGAGTTGCGGATGACATATTGGATAAATTCTTATTCTTCGAAGTAGCTGTTACTTTTAGTTTCCATTCTCTAGTTAAAGATCGAAGCACCTTTAGGTCTAGTTCGTCATTGGTGAGAGTTTTACCAAGAGCTTTTAAGTGATTCGTCAAATGAACAAATTTTTTCTGCATATTGAGAATATATTCTTTGGGTTCCATTCTAAACATCTTAAACATCTTAAACTCTTGACTCAATGTATTCAATCTTGACCTTTTAACTTCAACTATTCCTTCGTGTCTTTCAACCAAAGTATCCTAAATTTCATTTGCCGTTGTGCATGCCGAAACACGAAAGAATTCATCCATGCAAAGTGCACCTTGAAGAAGATTAATTGCTTTCTTATCATAAATGACCTTTTTCTTATCATCGTCATCCCATGATGTTTTAGGCTTTGACGTTCCAACATTGTTAATAACATATATTAGAATAAACTGACCATTTTGGACAACATCCCATATTTCTTCTCCTTGTGCTTCTAGATGAGGCTTCATGAGAATTTTCAAAAAGTCAAAGTATTCACCACAAAACAATGGAGGCTTGTTGTTACTACCACCATATTTGAATGTTAGTTGTACAGAAGCCATTCACGGTCGAATAAGAACAAGCTACCTTAACTTGCTCTGTACCAAATGTAAGTTAATAATGCGCCTAAGAGGGGGGGGGGGTGAATTAGGTGATGGTCAATTTTTTAAAGTTCTTGTTTTTCTGATTATGGTGATGAAATCAATAAAGTGCAGAAAGTAAATGAACACCAGATGTATACTGGTTCCTTTTACAGATCGAGAGTACTCCAGTCCTCTTGCCAACACGGAAGATATTTCACTATAGTTTAGAATGATTCCACAAGCCTAATCACACCAAAGGTGATACCTTACTATCTAACCTATAGGGAGATCAAAGGCTCTTAAAACCTTTAAGATCTTGAACACTAAGTGCAAGAAGAACAATCATCTTGAATGCAAACACTTGCTCCAATAATCCTGGAATGCAAGGTTAATCTTATACAAAATATGTTTTTTCAAAGTATGATCAATTCTTGAATAACACTATGGTTATCAAGATACTAAGACAAGATTTAATAGGAAGTTTATAGTCAGATATAATATTCAATGCATGCTGAAACAATGATGAGTATGAAAGTACTAAACAATGTTTCATGTAATATGTAAATTCTCAAAATTTTACAACACTTAAGAATTTTTGAAAATTTTGAATAATACGTGTTATGTTATGATCAAAGTGCAAACAAATTTTATATATGAAATGCACTCGTTCATTACACACTAAATGAGTAAAAAGATACAATGGTTGGTGAAACAACCGGCTGAAAATCATCAAACAATGAAGTCGCCAACGAACGTCTTTTATCCCAAAAGGAGGGAAAGGTAAACATCGAGAAAACCTGAGAAGGGAGAAGTCACGGCCTTGCAACCGAGAGATCGGGTAAGGGAGCCTGTTACACGAGGGGAAGGTATTAGCACCCCCACATTCGTAGTACTCTATGGTATCCACTCTTGTTGTCTAATCTTATGGGTGTGTTTAATCTATGCTTACTGTTTATTACTGAGGAAGAATGCATGCAAAAGAAATGAGAAAAGAATGTAGGGAAAATAAAGTTATGCTCACTTGGGCCCTACCCAATTCCTACGTATCCTTTTTGAAGAATCAGAGCTACTGTAGTTCAACTCACATGTTTTTGTTTTTTTTTTGTGTTTTTTATGGACGATGTTAATTTCACCTTCTATCGCAGCTTGACCTTTGGAGACTTATGCATTGGCACAGAAGTAAATTAATCATTTCCTTACCTGAAAAGGGTTTTAGAGAAATGGTGATTGGGCGCACAAAAAGGTTTGGGTTGGTTATTTTGTTACCTTGAAAAAGGGTTTAAGTGTGATTAGCATGTTTTATGATTTGTTAAGGAAAAAGTTTTAGTTTTAAAATGCAAGGATGCAAAAGGGGGAAGAAAAAGAGTCTAAAGGAGACTAGCCTATTTCTAAACCCAATGTTATCATACAATGATAGTCTTAAAGTTTGGATTAACAAAAGGGGAACGTCTACCTAATGTTAGCATGTATGACTTGAAACCTAAGGTCTAACTTGTGTCCAAAAGGAGAAAGCACATCCTAAGGGAACATGGTATGTACAAGGATAAAGGAATAAAGCCCGAAAGAGCACACACATAAAAGAGTAAAGAAAAGAAACGAAATTCTTTATCCAAGGGGAGCGTATCACCCGAGACAAACAAGCGGGAGTGAGATGTAAAAACAAAAATGTGATGCCTAAAGCGACTGAACACCTAACCAAGATATAAGAGATTGAGATAAGCATTAGAAGACAATATAAACAGTCACAGAGTATCAGCACTGGCCAATGCGAACTCCTGACAAAATGTGGGGGTTAGATTGCAGAACCCTTCCCCACTTGACGACTCTATATACAAGAGCAGACACAACTCTAAAGCATCGTGGTGCATCACGAGCTAAGGATGACACAGACGAAATTATGGGGGTTGATTGCTAACCCTCCCTACTCGCCTCCTTTTGAGGACTTCAATAAGGGATGGGGGAATAATGCGAGAACAAATATAAACACACCTACAAAATACCTACAGAAAGGTAGGGTTTTAAACAAACCACACACAAGTAGTAAACATAATGCACACAATGCAGAATTGCCCTAAACGGGTCTTTAAATAAACCAGAGGGGGTTCTTGACATGATCAAAAACAGAGACTCCCGTCATACATCTCTACTCTACTTCTCATGGCATCAGAAAGCAGTAAATCCCCACTTCTCATGATTTCTAGAAAAGTGGTAAAGAAATACGATAAAGTGCAGAAATGAGGAATAAAATGAAGTTATAATGATACCGAATGGAGAAGGTCCGTTGCCTCTTCAAAATCATGCAAGCAATAAGAAAACTCTACTAAAGCTGCTTCACGTAAGTGATCGAAAAATTAATCTCTGAGCATTCCCCATCGCAAAAGTTACATCAATATTCCCTCACAAGATCTTAACTAAAAAAATGGAAACAAGAACGATTACCAACCATAAAAATAATAGAAAATTCTAATAAAATTTTAAGGAGAGCCTAAAAATATTTTCTAAAATACTCTAACTATTTTTGTATCTCTTTTATCATCAAAGTTATGAGAAGAAAAAAATATATAAAAATAATTAAATCCAAAATAAAAGAGTGTTGAAGTCTAGATCAGGTGCGTAGTGAAGCAGGTCTGATGCTAGGCAACCATCGGTTCAGTCCAATATATCACAGCCCAAACCATTTTAGCTATTATCTAGCCTTTGTTTATTTTTATTAATAATATATTAAAATAATAAAAAATGAAATAAAAAAAAGAGGATATGATGCATCTTGCAGTTTGTGAGGTTAGGGTAAAGAGAAATTGACTGTTCAACTTCTTCGATCAAACTCCCACTTCTCCCTCACGGCACTTAATCGCTTCTCTGTGCCTCTCCGGAGGAAATTGTATGCCACTACAGTTTCAATCATGCTTCAATCGTGGATTCACCATGAGTAGTATCTTCTTTCCCTTCTGCTCCTCTCGACGAGGCTCCCCTCTTCTTCAACCTTATCTGACGATTTTCAACGATTTACCACTGTCGTCATCACAACAAAGATCATTGCAAATCTTCATTGCAGATTCGTGCTTCTTCAATTTCCCACGAACCACATCGATGTCTCACTATTCATCTCGTTCTCAGTCTTACCGCCTGAATCTAAACAACCATGAAATCGGACCCTAACCCCGACGATGCGATCGAGAAAACTAGGTAATTCAACTGCTTCTGATTTGTTGGGTCTTCTTGTTCTTCTTCTCACTGTCACACTGCGGGTTCTATGTTGTGGTGTTATTTGCAATTCGTGAAACTGTAAGGTTATTGAAAAATGTTGATGAGGATTTTGTGGCTTTGATGATGGATGAAGATTAAAGAGGCTAAAATCTGTTGATGATGCTGAAGCGAACAAAAATGAAGAGTGAAGTTGTTGAAAAAATGAAGAGAGTGATTATTGAGATTGATCAAAGTGAAGGGGAATTTTGCTGAGAAAAGGTGAGTTTTTCTTTTTGTTTCTTTTTCTGTTAGCAATCTGTTATCTCCCTTCCTCTTCTTCTGTTATGAATTCTGCTCTTCTTCTCCTCTTATGTTATCTGTTTGCTCTCTTCTAAGTCCCTTTTATGTTGAAGTCTTCTGATATTGGATCAGTTGTTAGTGTAACAAAAATTATATAGTTAGTTGAGATGTTAGAAAGCAGTTAGTAGAGAAGTGAAACTGTTAGAGCTGTTAGTTAGTTCTGTTACGGTTAGTTATGGTTTTGGAGTTGGCAGTTAGAAGTCATATGAGATTATGGTTAGGGTGTTAGAAAGTTAGCCACAAATTGTTAGCTGGAAACTGTTAGAGAGGAGGTTATGGGATTTTTGGAATACAGGGTGGTTTAGGAATTGACAATAAAAAATTGGTAAGAAGAAGTTTGTTATATGCTATATTAAACTATTTTGTATTTTCCTTGATTTCCTTCCTTGAACTTAGTGCAGTGCCAGTTTTGAATCGGTTTGGATTGTTTTTGCAGGTTGTGGGAGCATAGTGCCATGGCCTTGATGAAAGAAAATGGGAGCAATACGAAGGAATCTTGAAGGTCAGGGGTTCGGTAATGAAGGTGGCAACCTGAAGATAGGAGCGAGTCCTCGTTTATGGGGTTTGAGAACATATATCGCATGAAGATGACTGAAGAGATTCTTATAGGAAATTGAAAATAATTATGTAACTTAGAGAATACTGTCATCTCTTGCAATTTTCCTTTATGAGTTATAACTTACTCTTGTATAACATGGCTTGTAAATTTTCACAGTTATGACTTTTAACAAGCATGAATATCTGAAGATCTAAAGTTGGATAGAACTTTGATGAATTTTGCTTGATGTTTAGATATTGTAAAAAAAAGATCATGAATCTTTGGATCCTGATGAACTTTGATGAACGCAACCGATGAATAAGTGAATAACCTGGTTATTCTTACCAGCAAATTTCATGTTTCAATTTGTCATTCCATGTCAAACATATCTTGGAACCATACACAAAACTTAATTGATTAAGTGATGCATAAACGAATCCATCTCTTTTCTAGTATGAAAGCCATGTAAACATTCTTCCCACTTTGATTCATTCTCGACAACTTGAAGTAACAAAGTCTCTTTCAACACATTCCCTTCTTAATGTAATCCCTAAATCAATGCTGAAGTCTGTGTTGACTTGCACTTCATACACACAACTCCTTGAATTTATTGTATCAAACGACAATTGGATCCACTCTTCGCACAAACCGTAATTCTTTCCTTTTAACCCAAATTTTTTGGATTTAATTATTAAAAGATAGATTCATAGAATGCAACGCCGCCATCCCTTACAATTAGAGCCTTAACTGATTAGAGAATATGCCGAAAACCTTAGCTTGATGAATAAATGAATTATATCCAGTTAATAGCATGCCCCTTAACATCAATCTTGGTCAATCATAAGAGGGTTCAACATGATTCGCTTCTTGAGGAAACCCTTAGATGAAAACTAAGCTTTAGAAACATTAAAGGAAAGAGACTCAATTGGAATCTTGGTGCAGTCATTAAGCACCGCAAATGAAATCCTAATACACTTGTCTCAGGATGAAAATTTGATGAAAACAGAAGTCCATAATGACCATGAACACACAACCCTAGCTTCAAACCATTGATTGTTGAAAAAACCAGCAAACCATTAATTATTGAAAAAACCAGTTGATTATCCCTGAATGAAGATGAGAGCTTAAAAGTACAGAGAAACCCTGACTCTTCAATATGTTTAATCACATGCCATGTTTTATTGATTAATGAATGAATGATGTGTTAGATGACCTAATGGGACTTATATACATGAGGAAAGTGCGAGATGCATAAGCCAGATAAAAGTAAAAGGGATAGGATAAATTTGGGGTATTACAACTGCCCCTATTTAATCGTCTTAAACCTGAAAGTACGATTGGCGCGTGCCTTTTGGAAGTTCGAGGTAGAAGATGATTAAATATTGTAATACGATGGGAGAACTGACTTGAAGGTTTTGCGTTTGATCGCAAATGTTGCGGTTAGCAAGAGTCGCCACCGACTTTTCTTTTATCCTAAAGGAAAGGTGAAAAAGCACAGGAAATACCTTTGAGATTTTTTCTTGAGTTCGGGGGGGGGGGGGGGGGGGGGGGGAGATTATAAAAAGGGAAGGTATTAGCACCCTTTTCATCCATGGTTATCCATGGGCTCTTAGTTACTTGCTAGATCACTTGCTTTTGTTTGAAATTATGCTTAGTGTGGTTTTTGAAAGTATTTTGTAAAGAGGCCATTGTTTAGGCAATCTTTGTAATGATTCTTGTTTGTAAGAATGTATACAAAGATGTTGATCTTTTGAAAATGGTTTCAAGTTTTGTAAAATGTTTTGAAAGTGTAAGTGTTTGTTTTTGAAAATAGCAAGGATGTTTTGTTTGAAATTGAGCAAGTAATTATGAGCATTCTACCTACTCAAAAGTCTTTCATGTTCATTTACTCTTTCCTTTGACATTGCTATCTTAGCATTAATTTGGTAAGTAACCCTATCTTTGGATGTAAACGGGACGGGCGTGGGTCATCGTATAACCATAATTAGCAATGTTGCAAGGCATCTTAGCATTCTCTTTTAGGGACTAAGATCATTTGTAAGGCAACTTAGATAGCGTCAGCGAGGGACTATGATCTTGTATTCGTTTGTTTTTTCTAAGATACCTCATATGCGTAATATGGCCATTTTGTAAGGCAACCAAGTAGATTTTACCCTAGGGGTGCTTGTGTGTAAGTGTGTTGTTTTCATGCTTTGTTTTTGTCTTGATTAAGGTTTGCTATTTTGTTGGTTTTAGTCTTTCCATACAAAACCCTAATTACTAGCATTTATATAAAGCGATAAATTGTGAAAAGTAAAATTACTACGCTATTACATCGTTAGGGGAGGGGGTGTACAAATTTACAAATGGGGATTGCAAGAAAGTTAAACCTAATTATCTATTACAACCATATTGAATATTGTACAAAATTGAAAATAAAATACAAGAATATAAATGGAAAAAGAAATGATTTTTGTTGTTTTTATGAAAGGAGTTTTAACCTAATTAAGAGAGATGATTAATGAAAAAATAAACAAAATTTAAACCTAAATTAATTAGGAAGGAAATTAAGTTAAAATGTGTTTTAGGGTTTTTTTTGTGAAAAGGTTTTAACTTAATAAAAAGAATATGAAAATTAATTAATTAAAATAAACCTAAGTTCTAAATTAATTTTAATTAAGAAAATAAATAATTAAACCTATGTCTAGATATTAATTATTAAAAAGAAATTAATTATTAAGAGAAATGTTTTTTAGTCCTTTTGTTTTATAGAGAAAATAAAATATATAAGTGTAAAAATAATAAATAGAATATTTTTTTGGGTTTTTATTAATAACAATAAAAAATAATATTAATAATAATACTAATAATAATATTAATAATAATAAAGGAAAAAGAAATAAAATAAAATAAGAAAAAGAAAATAATAATGAAAATATGGGCCAGGGGGGTATTGAAGTGAGGCAGGGGTTAGCAAGTTAGAAAAAAGAATCAAAGGCCCAATGCCGGGCCCAGGCGCTGCAAAGAAACAAAAAAAAATATGGAAAAAGTGTGAAAAATAACAAAAGGCCGCGCGCTGGGTGTTGAACCTACACCCTCTTGGTTACCAGCGCGCTGCCTTACCACTTGGGTGGCTATACATCCGTTAATTAAAATGAAATGATAAATACATAACGTAACATGCTTCTAAGGCCTGTACTTTGTCTTCAACCTTCAGCCAGCCAGAGTACCTATAACTTCTTCATCTCTCAACAAAAATGGAAAGTACAAACATGAAAGTTGTGGCATTTCTTCCCACGAATCCAACCATATAAATAATTAAAGCTATAAATCCAAGATGAGTGAGAATTTTTCTGGCCCTAAATTAAAACCTAAAAATTTCAGAAACTTCAACTTTAAAATTCTCTAAGCTCAGGCCATATAAATACAAACAATGGACATGTACAGTTTCGTGGCAATGGTATATACATTTTATCTTCACAAATCAGAATCAAATGTTGCTTGTATGAAGAGATAGAAGTTTGAAAATTTACCTCTTGCATCTGGAGTCGCATATGGAGTTTGAGCAACCTTTGTGATGGCCTGATGATTTCTGTAGCTTGCCTGGGCCTCTTTGAGTGTGTTCCAACTCCTACTTTGCTCTGAAACCAGCTAGAACTCTCTACTCAAGTCCAACTGTAATGGAGATTTTTGAAAATGGTGGATGCTGAAGATGAAGTTACAGAAGTGTAACAGGTGTTGAGATGAGTTCTATATGATGTATGTGAAGTGTTTAGATGGTTAAAAGTGGAAACGCACGAGTGGAAATGGAGATGGGTGTTTGAAGCTCAAAAATGGAGTTTTTGGCCAGTTCTGACTTATGAAGACTTGAGGGTGTTTTAGGGCTTGTAAAAACCAGTCTTATGTTGCAAATAGTCTCCCTAAATATAAGCAAAGGGTTAGAGGTTTTGAAATGATCAGAAAACAAAAGATCACATGTTATGGATTTTGCCTTGTTTTTGAAGCAACATTGACAAGCATTTGTTCCAAGGCAAGGTACAAGGCTTGTAGGGTGGTTGAAACCTTTAAACACACTTGTTCTGATTGTGTAGAATGTGTTTGTGCAGAAAGAACAAATTCAAGGCTTAATGAAAGCTGACTTTGCATAAAGCTTGCTTTTCTAAAATGGCAATGTTGCCTTTCTTCCCAAAATGGAATTATACTTGTACAATGCATTGAATGCTTGGGTTAAAGCTTCCAACATCTGTGAAAACACTTAATTATCGAGTGAAAGTCAAGTTAGAAGCCTGCAAAGTGAGATTTGTACAACATGCTTGAAGATTGGATCAAATGTTCATCATGAAAATGGCTTGAAAAACAAGAATGGAACCCTAACTTCATCTCTTCGATTCTCCCTGCTTAAAAATGATCTCAATGAGTTCTTAGACATTTTATAAAGCTTGTAACATGCTCTACAACCCATTTTGAATTTATTTTGAAGATTAATCTTGTAACTATGTGAAAAATTTCCATGAAGTTAGGTCAAAAACTCTGCCTAACTAGAGCAAAATTTCACCAAGTCTTTTTTAGTTCATGAGCATGTATTCATAAAATTATAACTTGAGATCCAAGCACTTTTGGAAGAAGTTGTGTGTAGCAAAGTTATAGATTTCATGGAGATATACAACTTTCATTTTGGAAGTTTCCTTTGATCATCTTACATCATAATGAAAAAATTGCTCAAACTTATGAAAAAATAAGAAATTTTTAACACTTAGAAAAATTTCTAAGTTTAGAAATTTTGACTTTTCAAAATGAAATCTTGATTTATTGATGAATAAGTTTCATATTTTGACATTTTTTGATGAATTGTAAACTTTGATACTTGATTTTGACCAAAAAGTCAAAGTTTGACATTTTCAGTGTACAGTTGACTTTTGACCAGTTGACTGAAAATTCATCTGTCAATCAATTAATCTTGAGAAATGTTTTGAACCATGTCATTAGGTAAAAATGGTGAAATTGGACTCTTGAGATCATGCCTTAAACCAATTGATCATTTCCTAGGTCAAAAATCAGAAATTGCCCTTTCCCAGTCAAAACCCTAATTTTGACGATTTTGCCCTTTTGGAGATTTGATCAAATTTCTTGAGGAATTATGGTCCAAACTTGATCAAATGATACATATGAGTCTAAAATGTTGTTGTGGATAAAAAATTATGAAGTTTGATTGTAAATTGGCCATAGTTGACTTTTTCCCCAATACAACTAATTTTTAGATCAACTATTCAATTGACTGAGCAAAAGAGTGATCCAAGGCTTGAAACTTGGCATGAGTAGTCTTTGGGGTCTATAAGGATCCATGAAAGTCATATGGGGCATTGGAAGTTCAAAAATCCTTGTGCAAACTCAAACCCTAATTTTTGTCATCAGTGCTTAAGGGGATGTCTTGAGCTGATCAACCCTAGCGTAGTCTTGAGTCAAAGGAGATCTTGTGAGAAAATTCTTGATAAGTGAGAGGGAAAATTTTGGGGTACAACAGCTGCCCCTGTTCAATCTTCTTAAGCCTGAGGAGTTAGATTGGCAAGTTTTGCCATTCGTGACTCGAAGGTGGAAGATGATTTGACACTAGATTGCCCAGAAATTTGCACTTGGTGATGTGATGGTTGAGGGAATGGGCTTAAAGATGACATTTGGAGAGGTGATAGAAAGCTGTAGGAGATAGGCTTAAAGATGCCATCCAAAAGTGATTGCTTGTATTGTAATTTGTAAGCTAAAAGAATGAGTATCAGAACAACGTCCGTGTCTGGAGCATATCTGAACTGTATCTGGGAGCTGATTGTGAATGATTATCAGAATGGCATCCATGTGTGGAGTGTATGTGAACTGTATCTGAAAGCTAGTTTTGAATGAGTGTCAGAATGTCATCCGTGTCTGGAGCGTATCTGAAATGTATCTGAGAGTTGAATCTGAATGATTATCATAATGGCATCCGTGTTTGGAACGTATCTGAAAGCTAGTTTTGAATGAGTGTCAGAATGGCATCCGTGTCTGGACTGTATCTGAACTGTATCTGAGAGTTGAATCTGAATGAGTATCAGAATGACATCCATGTCTAGAGCGTATCTGAACTATATCTGAGAACTCTGAACATTGTTAATGATAGCTGTTAATCTTATGTAGGGTCATGTTGTATGAAATGTATGATATAATGCATTCGTTTTATCAATGTTTATGATATATGGATGCGATGTATGCGCATGCGAGCTAATCTTCCGCACTGCTGTTGGATTGGGGAAAATAAACCCCTGACCGCTGTTGCGGAAATGGAGTGTAAGTCTTCATGTTGTGAAGTTGAAATGTTGATGAATTTCCGCTTAGAGAAACAAACTCTGTTGTAAGGGAAATGCCGTGTACTGCTTGTAAAATCCTGTTGGGAAATCCTGAGAAATTGAAAGACTTCTACTGGGGATTGATAATTGGAAGCTTGTTCCGCTGGGAATTAAACTGCAAATTATGGGGGATTTATGGAAATAGCTTAGATAGATTTCTCTACCTCTTAAAGCCATTAGTAATTTTTTATTTGTAAACAGTAATTATGTTCAAATGCATATGTTCAACAATGAATCATTGGACGTTTTCGTAAACAAAACACAAGAGTAAAGAAAAACAGATAGTTTTGCACTTTTAAAGGAATATCTTTGTATTGACTTTGAGTAAGTATTTTTGTACAGTGAGACAAACATTCTAGTAGGAGAACGCCGTCGTAAGAAAAAATGAAAATTTTAATACAAAGAAAAGACAGCTATGTGTATTTATCCCATGGGGTTCCCATTCTGCTATAGCCTTTGTATATCTGAGCATTTTGTCTATTTGTTGCCTTGTCAGAGGATGATTGAATTGGTCGGAAATGTCGAGTTCACAAGTTGAAGCCAAAGGTTGTCCTCAAAGTGATCCAACGGGACATAGTCATACGCTTTAATTCCCTAACTTTTTCCTGGATCGCCTTTTCGGGTTTTCAGTCCACCGGGAAACCCTTTTTTGCCCAAGTCTCCCTTTCGGGTTTTAAACTTGTCGGGTATACATATTTTTTGTTTTATCCCAAATTTTTTCCCGAACCTTTTTTGTTCGCCGGTATGCCATTGTTTTTCCTAGGTATGTCAACCTAGCGGGTCTCTTATGCGTAGTATCTTTTGACTATGTCTGCATTCACAGGATGCGGCAGGTCGTCACCATCCATGGTGGTCAAGATCATTGCCCCACCATAGAAAATGTTTTTGATTACAAATTGTCCTTCATAGGTAGGAGTCCATTTTCCCCTGGGATCACCTTGTGGTAGTATGATGCGTTTGATCACTAGATCCCTAACTTGATACACTTGGCGTCTGACCTTCTTGTTGAAAGCCTTGATCGTCCGTTTTTGATACATTTGACCATGGAAAACAACAGTAAGTCTCTTCTTATGAATCAAGTTTAGTTGATCAAGTCGAGTCTGGATCCTATCGTCTTCGTTCAGCCCTGCATCCTTCATAATCCTCAGAGAGGGGATCTGGACCTCGATAGGCAAGACAACCTCCATGCCGTAAACTAGAAAATAGGGTGTTGCCCCAGTTGATGTGCAAGTTGTGGTACGATACCCGTGGAGAGCGAATGGTAGTATCTCATGCCAGTCTTTGTATGTGACTGTCATTTTCTGTATGATCTTTTTAATGTTCTTATTTGCAGCTTCGACAACACCATTCATCTTCGGTCGGTAAGGAGAACAATTGTGATGCTGAATATTGAGTTGTTTGCACAAGGCGGTGATCATAGTGTTGTTGAGATTTTTACCATTGTCAGTGATGATCCTCTCTGGGATACCGTACCGGCAAATGAGATTTTGCTTGATGAAACGGGAAACAACATTCTTGGTAACAGAAGCGAAAGAAGTTGCCTCCACCCACTTGGTAAAATAGTCAATGGCCACTAAGATGAAGCGGTGTCCATTAGAGGCTGTGGGCTTGACTTCCCCAATCATATCAATTCCCCACATAGAA
Source organism: Vicia faba (assembly GCA_948472305.1). Taxonomy (NCBI): domain Eukaryota; kingdom Viridiplantae; phylum Streptophyta; class Magnoliopsida; order Fabales; family Fabaceae; genus Vicia; species Vicia faba. Next base: position 1,453,742,917 of record OX451739.1, read on the forward strand.
AAGGGCCAAGGAGCCGTCAAGACATTCAGAGGAACCGAGGGTACGTGCACCTTGTCAGCATAAATCTGACACTTGTGGAAGGTTTGAGAGTGTTGATAGTAATCTGCTTCCATGGTAGACAAGTAATAGCCTTCCCGTAGGATTTTCTTTGCTATCGTATGCCCACTATAATGGGTGCCAAGAGTGCCTTCATGCAATTTAGCCATGATCCTTTCAGCTTCAACCTTATCTACGCACTGAAGTAACACAAAGTCATTATTGCGTTTGTACATGATGCCATCACTAAGGAAGAATTTAGAAGATAATCTCCTTAAGAACTTCTTATCATTATTTGAAGCTCCTTCTGGATATTCTTGAGCCTCGAGATACCTCTTGACTTCGTGAAACAAGGGTTGGTCCACTACTTTTTCAGTATTAATCTCGTGACAATGTGCTGGTTCATCCATTCGTTCGATGGTGATTTAGGGAGCCTCGTTATCCCATTTAAGTTTAAACATGGATGATATTATGGCTAGTGCATCTGATAGCTGATTTTCTTCTCGCGGGAAATGCTCGAAGGTAATCTTCTCAAAATGTGGTAGCAATGTCAAAACATGTTCTTTGTAAGGGATAAGATTAGGGTGTTTGGTGTCCCATTCCACTTTTATCTGGCTGATGACCAAAGCTGGATCTCCGAACACACTTAAAGATTTGATCCCTATGTCTATGGCAGCTCTGAGGCCAAAGATGCATGCTTCGTATTCCACCATGTTATTTGTACAATTGAAGCAAAGTATGGCAGTAAAGGGAGTATGACACCCTTCCGGAGATATGAGTACAACACCGATACCATTTCCAAGTGCGTTGGATGCCCCATCAAAGAACAGGGTCCATCGGGATCCTTGTTCAGGTCCGTCACGTGGCCTGAATTCTTTACAGTTGTCTAACGTCATGATGTCTTCATCCAGAAATTCGAACTTCATGGATTGGTACTCTTCCATGGCTTGGTGAGCAAGGTGATCAGCTAATACACTTCCCTTTATTGCCTTCTGGGTGGTATACTGTATGTCGTACTCTGTTAGGATCATCTTCCATCTCGCTATTCTCCCATAGAGAGCAGGTTTCTCGAAGATGTATTTTATCGGATCCATTTTTGATATCAATAAGGTAGTATAGGTCAGCATATACTGTATTAGCCAGCGAGCAGCCCATGCCAGAGCGTAACAAGTTTTCTCGAGAAGTGAATATCTTGTTTCACAGTCGGTAAACTTTTTGCTCAGGTAATATATAGCGTGCTCTTTTTGGCCAGACTCGTCATGCTACCCCATCACACACCCCATTGAATTTTCCAAAACAGTCAGATACATGATCAATGGTCTTCCCTCAATTGGTGGCATCAAAATAGGAGGCTCTTATAAGTATTCTTTGATTTTGTCAAAAGCAACTTGGCACTCGTCATTCCATTTTACTACTTGATCTTTCTTCAACAATTTGAAAATTGGTTCACAAGTAACTGTCAGGTGAGAGATGAATCTGGTAATGTAGTTCAAACGCCCCAAGAATCCTCTGACTTCCTTCTCAGTACGAGGATCAGGCATCTCTTGTATTGCTTTAACTTTGGTAGGATCGACCTAGATACCTTTGTTGCTGACGATAAAGCTCGGGAGTTTACCAGACCGTACCCCAAATGTGCATTTCTTTGGATTCAACCTCAGCTTGTACTTCTTCAGTCTCTCAAACAGTTTTTGTAAGTGATCAAGATGCTCTTCTTCTATTTGAGATCTGGCTATCTTATTGTCCACGTAGTCCTCTATTTCGGATGTATCATATCATGAAATAAAGCTATCATGGCACGCTGATAGGTTGCCCCAACATTCTTTAGTCCGAATGACATCACCTTATAGCAGAAAGTGCCCCACTGCCTGACAAACATTGTTTTCTCCATGTCCTCAAGCGCCATCTTGATTTTATTATAACCTGAGAATCCGTCCATAAAGGAAAACACTTTGTGTTGTGCCGTATTGTCAACTAGAATATCATTGTGGGGGAGTGGAAAATCATCCTTAGGGCTCGACCTATTCAAATCTCTGTAGTCCACACACATTCACACTTTGCTGTCCTTTTTGGGCACGGGAACAACATTGGCAACGCATTAGGGATAAGAGGTGACAACCAAGAATCCAGCGGTTAATTGCTTCATGACTTCTGCTTTAATCTTTTCTGACATAACAGGCCTCATGCGGCAAACCTTTTGCTTTACTGGCGGACAATCCTCTCTTGTAGGCAGACAATGTACCACAATGTTTGCATCAAGTCCCGACATGTCTTCATACGACCAGGAAAAGACTTCAACATAATCGTGTAACAACTGAATCAAACGCTCCTTGACACCGGGTTCCAGATTGGCACCCATCTTGACTTCTTTTTTGTCTTCTTTGGTACCTAGGTTGATTGTATCCACGGGTTCCTCGTGAGGCTGAATGGTTCTCTCTTCTTGTTGTAGTAGTCTGGCAAGTTCCCCTGGCACTTCACAATCTTCCTCACCTTCGTCTTCAGCTTGGTAGATTATATTCTCAGAGTCACAAAAGGCCGTAGCAGTATCGTTACCCATGGGATCCTGAATGGATGTATACCTGCATTCTGAGTGTGAGTGTGTGTAAGGGTATAACTATTTTTGAAAGAAATGAAAATGTAAAAATAAAAACAATGAGCGTAAAAGTTTGTATGTGAAAACGTCCATTATTCATTGATGTCATATGAAAATGAGATAGTAACCCTTACAAATGGACCATTGTGCCTCGTGTAAGACACACGGTTTTAAGAGTGCGAATTGTTTTAATATTACAGATCCAACAAAATGTAAAGATAGATTACTGTGGGATAAAAGTGATCGGGACAAAATCTCTAGCCTCCCAGTTGCTGAGCCCTCCACTGATAGTTGGGAATATCCAGTCCTCCAAGTCACATCTATCTTCATCATCTTCTACAGCGTTGATCTCGAGGTTGCTGATCTTCAGGGGTGGTACTCTGGCACGAGCGCGGCGTACAGACTTCTGAGCACTTGGAGAGAAACCCAAACTAAACTTATCTGACTTGTATGGGATATCCGGAGTTGTCCCCAGATAGTGCACACACCTTCTTCTATTACTGCCTGGGCATCCTTTAGAGATGACATCCGGAGTGGAGGCCTTGTAATCTTGGGAACCTGAGACACAACCTTGGTCACTGCTACATCTTGGGGGACTTCTTCAAAGTGTTGAAATGGAGTTTCAATAAATTCACCATCTAATTCCACATATCTGAAGGAATTGAGATGGCTGATCATATACTATTCTTCTCCGTGAATGGTGATAATCTTCCCTTGAATTAGATATTTTAGCATTTGGTGGAATGTAGAAGTAACGACACCGACATTGTGAATCCATGGTCGGCCTAGCAAGCAGGAATATGAGGGACGGATATCCATTACGTAAAAAGTTGAATCAAAAGTTTAGGTTCCAACCTTTATGGGAATGTCTACCTCCCCATGTACCATCCTTTTCGAGCCGTCAAAAGCCCTTACTACTATGTTACTTGGCTTCAATGTCAATCCCTCACAGTCAAGCATATCAAGAGCTTTTTTAGGCAATATATTCAGAGATGAGCTAGTGTCAACCAAAACATGAGCCAAGGTTGTGCCCCTACATTCAGCTGAGACATGAAATGCCTCATTATGCTTCCTTCCTCTTGGCGTTAAATCAGCATCTGAAAAACCTAGACCATTATCTGCAGTTAAGCTAGCTACACAGTCTTGGAACTGATCGGAAGATGTCTCTTGGGGTACATGGGCAGTTTTCAGGAATTTTACCAAGGCTTTTGCATGCGCCTCTGAACATAGTAGTAAAGTTAGCATGGAAATTTTAGATGGAGTTTGCCCCAGTTTCTCAACTACATCGTAGTCGCTTCTTTTTATGATTTTTAGAATTTCCTCCATCTCCTTCTGGGAGGTCTCAGGGATAGCCAATGATTGTGTCTTCATCTTGACAGACTCAACCAGAACACCTTTTCCTCGAGTCTCGGTTAACTTGGCAGCAGGAGTGTCAGTAGGAATGATAACAGGGATTGTAACAACTTGGTCAGTTGGAGTATTAGTGAAGACGATTGTAGGACTGGGAATAGCCTTCGGGGTAGCAATAGCAGGAATGATTATGGGTCCAGAAACTGCTTTTGGGGGAGCAATTTCTGGAGAGAATATCCTTCTGCTTCGGGTAATCTTGCTAGTTCCTGCAATATTACTGATGTCGGAGTTGACTTTCTCGGAACTTGAATCTTTGGCGGTTGGCCAATCCTGCTTGATACCGTGGTAGTAGACATCCCCTCCATAATTCCATGGTATGGTTTTGTCTAACGAATATGGGACTGGTCCAGGCATTGTGATTATTAAAGAAGTTGCTTTCAAAACTGATGTAATTCTAACAGGTCTTTTGGTGGAGACCCTAAAAGAATTGGCAGAAATGGTAATGATAGAGACATCTTTAAAAGGAACAGGTGGAACATAAGTCTTTTCAAACAAAATTTCTTTGTTATCTATTAGGAACTGAACGTCTGTTTTCAACAAACGACAGCTGGTTGGTGAGGAAAAACAGAAATGACAACCTTTATCACAGCCCGGGAACACACTGGCATTCAACAAGTTCACTTTAATAGTCAAGAGTGGGGTCATAAGTTCATCAACTGAAGTAACAAACATTTCTTCTTCAATGGAATTGGTATTATGGCTATGTTTGGGCATAGGGGCAGAAATGACATTTGGCTTTTCGGGTGCATCGAATTCAATCTCTTTTGCTTCAATGAGGTCTTGTATTTTGTTCTTTAGAGCCCAACAGTTACTAGTATCGTGACCAGGACTTTCAGAGTGGTATGCACAGCGGACATTAGGATGATAGTGAGGAGATGTTGTATTAGGATTCTTTGGAGCTTCTTTCAAAGTTGCCAGGTTGGATCTTAACAGATGTGGCAATACTTGAGATAGGGTCATGTTAATTCTGGTGAATTGTCTGACTGACCTTTCCATCCTTGGTTGGTTATTTCTTTGCTGATCAGGCGCATACTTAGGAATCATAACAACCCCCACCATTGGTTGGCGTTCGGCCCTATCTTGATTTCTATAAGGATAAACAACAACCACTTCTTTCTTTCTGATAAATTGCTTCCTTATGGCAGCAGAGGATGTATCTTTTTGAATCTTTCCACTCTTTATCCCGGCTTCTACCCTTTCTCCGGTCAATATCAGTTCAGTAAAACCTGCCAATGAACTTCCAATTAAATGATTGAAGAAGGGACCAGACAAGGTGCCCAAGAACATGTCTACCAACTCTCTCTCAAATAGAGGGGGTTGAACTCTTCCGGCTAAATCTCTCCATTTTTACGCATAGTCTTTGAAACCTTCATTTGAAATCATGGCCATACTCTGGAGTTGAGTACGGGTAGGTGTAAGATCAGTATTGTATTGGTATTGTTTGTAACAGGATGCATCAAGATCTTCCCAGTTATGAACATTGGCTCTTTCTAACTGGTAAAACCAATCAAGTTGAGTTCCAGACAGGCAGTCTTGGAAGAAGTGTAACCATAAGTCTTTGTCAGCGGTATGGGGCTGGATTTTCCTTATATAAGACCGGAGATGCATTTTAGGGCATGAGACTCCGTCATACTTGGCGAACACAGGTTCTTTGAATTTGGGAGGAATGACAATCCTCGACACTAACCCCAAGTCCTCAAAGTCCAAGCCAGGCACTTTTTGGATTTCCATCGCACTCAACCGCTCTTCGAGATGTTTATACTTGTCATCAGCTGAAGGGTATTGTTCTTCAGAATAGTCTTCTTCTTCCTCTTCCTCTTCCGATTATGATGGGACAACTATTTCCTTGCCTTTCCCATATTGATTGTCTCTCTCACCCGATGTCGTTGCAAAGTCTAGGGTCCTTCTTGTCTACCCATGAAATCTTCTTCCCATGTTTAGGACTCCAGTTACCTTCTTTGTCTTCCTTTTCTTCTCCTTAGCCACAAAGTCTTCAACTCTTCTTGTCCTTTGGCTAGGGTCAAGAGCAACTGTTGAAACTGTGTATTTTGAGCTTGGAGGTCCTTCATTATTTGCTCGAGATCCATCTTACTGAAATAAATACTAGAGAGATGAGGAGACTTGTTGCAAAATACCTGCTTATGTTATGATGAATGGTATATGCATATGTAATGATTTCAAGGATTTCAAAGATTTAAATTTGTTTTAGCCAAAAAGGAAACACACGTTATATTAATAAGTTAAAGCTTGAGTACATCAATTCCACTTGGGTTTATAAGGAAATACAAAAGCTCTAAGATAAAAAGGTAGTGCGCATCCTCTTTGGCGCGATGTAGGCATTGAGAGTCTGCTCCTCATGAAGTAGCCTAATGAGTTCCAAAACCTTCTTCTCGCTCGCGTAGAATTAGGCTTCAAAGGTATCTCGCTCTCCCTTGAGTTGTATCCAATCCCTTTCTAGGTCTTTAAGAGAGGTAGGCATGTCAGGATGTAGGATAGTGTATGGAACATCTCCTTCCATGACAGGCTCAATGATTACCGGGAGAATGGAGGGGTAAGGTATCATAAGACTCTGAGCACGAGTTCGTACCCATTTGAGGTAAGGCTCAAGAGGGATGGAATTTTTATGCCACAAAGTCTTGCTATCCACCTTGTTTGACATCCTCCAAGCTCGGATAAATATCTGGCGAAGACCTTGATCGTTGTTGTCGTAGTCAAATACCAAACTTTGAATCAGCATCTCGTGCGGGCCATCCAATCGGGCGTAACCAAGTTGTCTTAAGGCTAAGCAGGGGTTGTAGGTGATACCTCCCCTAATTCCAAGTAAAGGGACATTAGGGAATTCTCCATAACGGTTGACAATGATAACATTCTCTTTGGATCGGGAGCACCAATGAATGTCTGAATGTTTGAGCGTCATCAACCTTTGTGACCACCTTGAACCTTGCTCATTTTTTAATACAGATTGAGGAAGATGTGAAATAAACCATCTTTCCAAGAGAGGAGTGAAACACATAAGGACACCTCTTTTCCTCATTGTGCGAGTGTGAAAAGAGTTTAGGATATCTCCTAGCAATGTAGGCACTGGGTTGCGGGATATGAAGATTTTGACGGTGTTGACATCTATGAGTTGGTCAGGATTTGGAAACAAAACCATCCCATAGACGAGGAGAGCCACAATTTCCTCAAAGGCTTGCAAGTCCAAGGAATTCCAACAATTTTGGGCTTTCTCAAACAAGAACTTTTCTAGGAAACCCTTGACACCACTCCTTGTTTCCTAATGAGTTGTGACATCAGATGAGTGCAAGTGTAGAGCTTGAGAAATCTCTTCTGGCTTTGGGTCTCTTTTTGTACCGTTGAAAGGTAGTTGATTGAGAATGGGAATCCTCAATAGTTGGGAGAATTATTCCAAAGTTGGCACAAGTTGATAATTGGGAAATGTGAAGGAATGGTGTAAAGGATCAAAGAACTGAAAGAGCACCTTCATCATATCCTCATCTTTGTTGGAGGTGACCAAGTTGAGTAGGCGACCATGTCTCTCGGTAAATGGAGAGTTTTCAGGAATCCTTGAAGCTATCTCCTTGAGTTGTGGAGGGATCCTTACAAGATTGACTTGAATAGTTTTCCTACGAAGTGAATCCATATCCTACAAAACAAGAACAAAGATGAATCCCAAAATCCTTGAAATGCTTAGTGGATGTATATGATGTTCATGATGTTCATGATGTTATGTAAAAGTATGCATATACAAACAAAACAAACAAATCCTTAGGTTTAGGCTTGCATGGAGTTTTATAGGTAAGTACCCTCTTGAAGTTTAGTTGGCTTAAACATGTCCTAGTAATAGTAACCGAGTTCTAAGGAGCTCAATATCACTGGTTAGTTTCCTTGGTCATTGTTTCAGCACAAGCCTCTTTAATGGCGACCGAAATATCCCAAGAAACCAAACCTCAATGAGTGCAGTATCGAGTATCTACCAACTTCGGACTGCACCAAAGCCGGTCATCTCACTACATCCTAAAGGCCAAGTTGGTCAAGTAAAGGTTCTAAAAGTTCATTAGTGCTTTATGACATCACTCAGCTTCCCAGTATTCTCTTTGATTAACTCAAAGGATACCGGTACCCACAAATATGTCGCACAAGCGTAGCTATTGCTTAGACCATGTCGGTATACCCCACACAGTTTCCACAACGTATTGCTACTTACCTATAAGGTATCCCAAATTCGGGTAGAGGATTCAAACCCAAACAAAGAAAAAAAATGTAAAGCATACAAGTCAAATAATGGAAGCAAATAAATGTGATATATCCTTAAGGTAACCCTACTTTTAAGATTCTCCCCAGCAGAGTTGCCAATTATGTGATATGGTGGGAGAACTGACTTGAAGGTTTTGCATTTGATCGCAAATGTTGTGGTTAGCAAGAGTTGCCACCGACTTTTCTTTTATCCAAAAGGAAAGGTGAAAAAGCATAGGAAAGACCTTTGAGATTGTTTCTTGAGTTCGGGGGGTAGATTATGAAAAGGGAAGGTATTAACACCCTTTTCATCAATGGTTATGCATGGGTTCTTAGTTACTTGCTAGATCACTCGCTTTTGTTTGAAATTGTGCTTAGTGTGGTTTTTGAAAGTATTTTGTAAAGAGGCCATTGTTTAGGCAATCTTTGTAATGATTCTTGTTTGTAAGAATGTATACAAAGATGTTGATCTTTTGAAAATGTTTTCATGTTTTGTAAGATGTTTTCAAAGTGTAAGTGTTTGTTTTTGAAAATAGCAAGGATGTTTTATTTGAAATTGATCAAGTAATTAGGAGCATTCTACCTACTCAAAAGTCTTTCATTCTCATTTCCTCTTTCCTTTGACATTGCTATCTTACCATTGATTTGGTAAGTAACCCTATCTTTGGATGTAAACGGGACGAGCGTGGGTCATCGTATAACCATAATTAGCAATGTTGCAAGGCATCTTAGTATTCTCTATTAGGGACTAAGATCATTTGTAAGGCAACTTAGATAGCGTCATCGAGGGACTATGATCTTGTATTCATTTGTTTTTGCTAAGATACCCCATATGCGTAATATGGCCATTTTGTAAGGCAACCAAGTGGATTTTACCCCAGGGGTGCTTGTGTGTAAGTGTGTTGTTTTCATGCTTTGTTTTTGTCTTGATTAGGGTTTGCTATTTTGTTGGTTTTAGTCTTTCCATACAAAACCCTAATTACTAGCATTTATATAAAGCGATAAATTGTGAAAAGTAAAATTACTATGCTATTACATCGTTAGGGGAGGGGGTGTACAAATTTATAAATGGGGATTGCAAGAAAGTTAAAACTAATTATCTATTACAACCATATTGAATATTGTACAAAATTGAAAATAAAATGCAAGAATATAAATGGAAAAAGAAATGATTTTTTTTTGTTTTTATGTAAGGAGTTTTAACCTAATTAAGAGAGATGATTAATGAAGAAATAAACAACATTTAAACCTAAATTAATTAGGAATGAAATTAAGTTAAACTGTGTTTTAGGGTTTTTTTTGTGAAAAGGTTTTAACTTAATAAAAATAATTTGAAAATTAATTTTAATTAAGAAAATAAATAATTAAACCTATGTCTAGATATTAATTATTAAAAAGAAATTAATTATTAAGAAAAATGTTTTTAGTCCTTTTGTTTTATAGAGAAAATAAAATATATAAGTGTAAAAATAATAAATAGAATATTTTTTTTTGGGTTTTTATTAATAAAAATAAAAAATAATATTAATAATAATACTAATAATAATATTAATAATAATAAAGGAAAAAGAAATAAAATAAAATAAGAAAAAGAAAATAATAATGAAAATATGGGCCAGGGGGGGTATTGAAGTGAGGCAGGGGTTAGCAAGTTAGCAAAAAGAATCAAAGGCCCAATGCTGGGCCCAGGCGCTGCAAAGAAACCAAAAAAATATGGAAAAAGTGTGAAAAATAACAAAAGGCAGAGCGCTGGGTGTTGAACCCACACTCTTTTGGTTACCAACGCGCTGCCTTACCACTAGGGTGGTGTGATCGGTGGGAATGAGAACTGACTGTTTTGGAATGCTGGTTCGCGTTTGCGTTTCGCAAAATGTCGCGGTAAGCAAGAGTCGCCACCGTCTTTTATTTAATCCAACAAGAAAAGGACAAAAGCACATAAAAATTCCTTTTCGAGATGTTTCTCGGGTTTGAGAGGTAGATTATAGAAAGGGAAGGTGTTAGCACCCTTTCTATCCGTGGTTATCCACGGGCTCTTAGGTACTTGCTCACCATGTTTTCAAAAAGTTTTGCTTTTCTTGTGTTCGTGGGTTTTGAAAAGAGTTTTAGTTGAAAACTTCAATTTAACTCTTGTTTCTGTCCTCAAGAGTGTATGAAGTGTTGTTTGGAAAACTTTTGTTTGAAAAGTGTAAGTGCGAAAAGTATTTTTGTTTTGAAAGAGCAAGTACCTGAGAACCTCTACCTACTCAAAAGGAATTAAGCTGTGTAAATGTCCTTTAGACAGTGCCATCCCACTATTGAGGAGTAGGTAGAACCGTCGTTGGAGTTTTTCGGGTCAATTCGATTAAGGGACATGTGGTCACTAAAGCAATGTTAGGATGCCTTAGCGGTAACCCTAATATCTTAGATCATTTTTTATCGAGGCAACCGTTTCGAGGCAACTTTGATCTTTAGATAGGAGGGCGACCTCTAAAACTTCCTATACTCAATGACCACGTCGAGGCTACCAAGTGAGGCGTACCCTAGAAGTGGCATGTGCGAGTGTGTCAAGTTTCCGTTTTGTTATCTTTGTACATATTATGGTGAGCTACGGTTGATTTTAATTTAAGAGAGATCTTGTCATGCATAGCCTATTATTCATACATCTAGAAGTTAATGGTTGTGGAAAATAAAACTAAGCTATTACAAGGCGTCGGGTATTTACATCGCCAAAAACAAACCCTTGAAAAGTAAATTGCGGAAAAGATAAAATAAAAGCGATAAAAAGGTCCTAAGTCCAAAACTATTACATCCTCGGAGCAAATACAATTATATGGATCAAAATATGAATAAAAAAAATCACACGCGCGAGAAAAATTAAATCAGAGAGTTTTTAGGGTTTTGACCCTTTTTAGGAAAGAAAGAGATTTTTATATTATTTTGAATTAAATTAAACCTAAACTAATTAATTAATTAAAATAAAAAAGAGAAATATTTTTGATTTTTTTGAATGTTTCAGAAAATAAAAATAAAAGGATTAAAAAACCTAATTCTACACCAATTTTAATTTATTGTGAAAATATGTTAATATTATGCCTAATTAAAACTAAACAAATTAAGTTAATATTTATTTACAAAATAAGCTAATTAAATTTAATAAATAAAAATATTATATTTTTTATGTTTTCTGAATTTTTTATAAAAAATGTTAATTATTTTAGTTAGTAATTAATTAAAAATAAATCAAGCAAATAAATAATGAAAGAAAATAAAAAAATGCAAACTCAAGGGGGTTTGGGCCAACTTTGGAGGTGTATTTGGAAATTCTTGGCCCATTAACATTCCAACCTCGTTTGAATTTTCAAGTTATCCACGCGTATGTTGACCAGGGAGTATGGTGGACATCATCTTGTGACCATTGGATTTAGGCTTGGGGACATCTGGCGCACTGAGATTTGAGGTGTATGGTGGACCTCTCTTTGCAAACTGCACAAGAATACCTGAAGAATAAAAATAACAAGGTTTTGGGGGACCTGGGATTCGAACCCAGGTCCCAATGCTCACAGGCCAACACGTTTACCACCCAACCAAGCTGTTTCAATTGTTATAGGAATAAGAGGCAATTATTATATATGAAAACAAATCAATATGCTGTAAATAAAAATAAAGCGCGCGTTTTTTCAAATAGACCAACCAGATGACAACACATCATCATCTTCAACCTTTGTCCTGCATAATTAGAATCAAATAGCAGGGGTTTTTAACCTCCACTACCTTCCTGCACGAAAAATAGCGAATAGACACACATCAAACATAATTATTTCGCGAGGTGTGTGTTGGAATCGTCTTGGTCTCACGATTTCAACCATGTATCCCATTGGTTCCAATTTTTCCTGGTCTGGGAAGCCCTATTTGAAAGCTTGAAAACCCTAGAAATTCAATCATGGCATCTCTCGATTCAGGGCACTATGGTTTAATTAAATCATTCCATTAGCTTTGTATGATCTCTAGCAATGCAAATCAATCACAAAAACATGTCAAATGCATATGAATTAAGAGATACAATTTTGAATTATAAGTGCAAACCGTGAAACTGTATTTCGTGATTCCTTGAGCTTTGGTGCCTGAATTTGATTGCAATTCACTCCTGGTAACTCCTGCAATGTGTTTGGATGGACAAAACGCCTTGAATTGGCCTAGATTGCAAGAACAGGTTTTGAGTTTTCTTGAAAATTCTTGAAATTGGTATGGCCGTTCTGCAGTCTTTCACTCGTGTATTAGGTTATGGTTGGCTTGCTTGCATATAAGGCAATGATTTTAGGTCAAGAGCTGGGCCAATATCCATGTGCATTGAAGATTGAATCCTTGATTGATAAATCAAATATTCTTGATTTTTCATGATTGAACAAGTTGCCAAAATTGGATATTTTTGTATCTTTTTGATTGTGCACGAATTGGTCAGCATATTTGGATCATATTTGGTTCACAAATTGATTTAAAAATCAAATCTTCTATTTTCTTATAATTTAAATTAATTAAATGAATTAATATGTATTAAAAATCCATCTAATCAATAAATTTAAGAAAATAAATCCAATTTAACTTGGTGGGTCGTGCATAGGTCATGGGTGAAGTTTCAAAAAGAGATTTGAGGCCCATTAGCAAAAAGAAGGTGTTTTGAGCAAAGTTGTCTTTTGCAAATTCATGAAAATTTCCCAACTTCTCCAATGCACAACTTGCTCAATTTTGATCATATGACCATGTTCTTGGACAGTTTGGAAAACCCTTGAAGTCCTCTAACCAATTCTTTTGGTCCCATGTCATTTGGAATTACCAATCTCAAGTTATGGCCTTTGACTCAAAGTGTACTTTTGTTGACTTTTGAAATTGACCTATAATGTAAAAATTTGTAACTTCTTGTGAGAGCATTTCTTGATCTTGGGGTGTGAAGATGGATTGTAGGAAATTGCATCCTCTTCAAAATGAGCTTTGGATGGAATTTTTCTGATAAACCATGAAAGAGTTATGCCCTGGTCAAAGTACAATTGACTTTTCTACTGTCCAAAAATAGTAACTTTTGCCTCTCGATGATTTTTGAGCTATTCTTGTGGGATCATGATCAAGACTTGATAAAATGATGATTGTGAACTCAAAATAAGATGTTGACCAGGAATTCTGACTTTTGACTGCAAAATGACCATTTTGCCCTTGCAGTTGTAGATCAAATGGAGCTTTTGAGTGTGCAAACTGGCACTGTGAGTCTTGAAACTTGGCATATAGGTGCTTGGGAATGTATATAGGCCTATGAGACTTGATTGAACCATTGAAAACCCCAAATTCCTTGAAAGAACCAAAACCCTAATTTCAGCTGTCTATTGCTTAGGAGATGATTTGACTGCCTTACTCTTGAGACATCTTGAACCATTTGGAGATGATTCTTGACATATCTTGAGGAATATGGGAGGGAAAATTTTGGGGTACAACAGTTGCCCTTGTTCAATCTTCTTAAACCTGAGGATGTAGATTGGCTTGTGTGCCTTTCGTGATCCGAAGGTGGAAGATGATTGAACACTGAAGTGCCCAAAAATTTGCACTCGCATGGTGTAGTATCAGAAATGTGATGTCGGGAATGGGCTTACAGATGCCATTTGGAGATTGTTGGTAGAAGGATGGGCTTATAGATGCCATCTGGAGATTGTTTGTTGAATTGTAACTTTGTAAGTTGAAAGAAGGAACCTGGTAGGGTTGCCTGATGATGAGTCAGTGTGAAACTTCATCTGAAAGAGAGAAGGAACCGGTGTAGGGTTGCCTGATGATGGTCAAGTAGATAATTGTCCTGTCTGGTTTCAGGTATTAACCTACAATCCGTCGTCCACAGAATTTTCCTGGCTTGTTACAGGTATTAATCTGGAACTTGAAAAGGTTGGCCGATGAGATAGTTATCCTGGCTGGTTTCAGGTATTAATCTCTGACCTGAGAAAGAAAGATGGTCTTCCTGGCTTGTTACAGGTATTGATCCTCAATCTCTTCATGTAGATAACTTTCCTGGCTTCTTACAGGTATTGATCTACAATCAATCGTCCACATAATTTTCCTGGCTTGTTACAGGTATTAATCTGGAACTTGAAAAGGTTGGCCGATGAGATAGTTATCCTGGCTGGTTTCAGGTATTAATCTCTGACCTGAGAAAGAAAGATGGTCTTCCTGGCTTGTTACAGGTATTAATCTTCAATCTCTTCATGTAGATAATTTTCCTGGCTTGTTACAGGTATTGATCTACAATTAGTCGTCCACAGAATTTTCCTGGCTTGTTACAGGTATTAAACTGGGACTTGGAAAGATTGGCCGATGAGATAGTTGTCCTGGCTGGTTACAGGTATTGATCTCTGACCTGAGAAAGAAAAATAGTTTTCCTGGCTTGTTATAGGTATTAACTTTCAATCTCTTCTTGTAGGTGGTTTTCCTGGCTGGTTTCAGGTATTAACCTACAATCAGTCATCCGCAGATGTTTCCTGGCTTGTTACAGGTATTAATCTGGAACTTGAAAAGGTTGGTCAATGAGATAGTTATCCTGGCTGGTTTCAGGTATTAATCTCTGACCTGAGAACTGAAAAACTAGTTTTCCTGGCTTGTTACATGTATTAATTTTCAATCTCTTCGTGTAGGTGGTTTTCCTGGATGGTTTTAGGTATTAACCTACAATCAGTCGTCCGCAGATGTTTTCCTGGCTTGTTACAGGTATTAATCTGGAACTTAAGGAGGTTGATGGTAATCATCTTTTGCTTTACCTTTTCTTGAAAAAGGTAAGATGTTAGCTGTATGCAATGTCATGATGTATGAAATGCATGATTTCATGATGTTCTCAAAAATAAATGAGATCGTGTCGTATGCACTTTATCATGTGAAATGTTTATGAATGTATTTTCGTCTGGGAAAATAAATCCTTGACAAACGCCGAGGAGTTTGTTAAATCCTGGGCTGATGTTGAAGAGTCTGGTTGAATTCTTCGTTTCCACTGGGGATGACGAACGAAGATGGTTGCAAGAATAAACCTGTAGGAGAAGGTGACTCCGTTGGGGAATAAACCTGGTGAAGAGATTACTCTACGGGGGATTACTCTGTGGGAAGAGATGCTTCGTTGAGAATTTAATGATAAACTCCGATGGGGATTCTGTTGATAAGCTTTGTTGGGGATTTTGATGATGAACTCCGCTGGGGATAGAAAGAATTTCATTGGGGATGATCTTTCAGTTGCAACTTGTTGAGGATAACCCGGTTAAACTCTTGTGGGGATAACCTCTGAATATGGCTGGGGAGATACATTTGTACTCTGCAGGGAACACGCTTCCAGAATCTACTGGGGAAGATGATTCAACTCTGGCGGGGAAGCTTTTTTAGACTGCGCTGGGAAATGGCTCCACTGGGAGTATCTTGTATTCCACCGGGGAACATTCTTATACTCTGACGAGGAATATTAAGACTGCCGGGGATGCTCTTTACGCTTGCTGGGGGATATCTTTATACTCCGCTGGGGGATATTAAGACCTTCTGGGAATACCAAGCCTTTTGAGGGCTGATGGTAGACCAACTCTGCTTGGGGAGAGTATTGTTGATTCGTTCATAGCTGCAAGTCTCAGCTTAGAGAGCTATCATCACTGTTTTACTCTGCGAGGAGTGAAGGTATCTTGGTCATATTCTTCAGCTGAACCTACCTTGGTACCTTGGTGGACAGAGCAACTAAACCTCTTAGACAATTCTTATTGCCCCTACTTCTGATATCACCCGTAATTAGTCCTTTGTTTCGCATGCAAATATTTATGAGCAGCAATTAATATCAAATGCATATATCAAAAATGAACATTGGACGTTCTTTGCAAAACAAAACAGATAAAGGAAAAAACAATTTGCAATTTGTCTGAAAAATGAACTTGTATTAATTTTGAAGTTTGCCTGTAAATAGGCGTTTTGTACAAGAGGTTGACGTCCTAGTAAGAGAACGCTGCCGAACAAATAGAATTTATACAATTTGTAAACAGAAAACAAAACAGCTATGTGAATAATCCCACTGGGTTCCAACTCTGCTATTGCCCTTATATCTTCAAGCATCTCATCACTTTGCTGCTTAGTTGAAGATGAATCTGATTGATTGGTGCCGTCCGAGCCTGATAGTCGATACCGAAGTCTGGATGCAGGGTGATCCAATGAGATATAGTGTTACGCTTATCCCTAACTTTTGCCTGGACCGCCCTTTCGGGTTTTCAGTCCATCGGGATACCCATTTTTGCCCAAGCCGCCTTTTCAGGTTTTCGACTTGCCGGGTGTACATATTTTTTTATTTTCATCCCTTATTTTTACCCGAACCCTTTTGGTTCGCCAGGAAGCCCTTATTTTTGCCTAGTCCAGTCAACCTAGCGGGTCTTTAATTATGCGTAGTATCTTTTCACTATGTCTGCATTGACGGGGTGAGGAAGGTCGTCACCATCCATGGTGGTTAGAATCATCGCTCCTCCTGAGAAGATGTTCTTAACCACAAATGGCCCTTCGTACGTAGGGGTCCATTTGCCCCTGGGATCACTTTGAGGGAGAATGATGCACTTGATTACCAGGTCCCCGACTTGATACTCTTGTCGTCTGACTTTCTTGTTAAATGCCTTAATCATCCATTTTTGGTACGTCTGACCATGACAAATAGCAGTGAGCCTCTTTTTGTCGATTAGGTTCAGTTGATCAAGCCGGTTCTGGATCCAGTCGTCTTCACTTAAACCTGCATCCTTCATAATCCGAAGAGAGGGTATCTAAACTTTAATGGGTAGGACTGCCTCCATGTCGTATACCAAGGAGTAGGGTGTTGCCCCTGTTGACGTCCGTGCTGAGGTACGGTACCCATGAAGAGCAAATGGTAACATCTCGTGCCAATATTTGTAGGTCACTGTCATCTTCTGCACAATCTTCTTAATGTTCTTATTAGCTGCTTCTACAGCCCCATTCATCTTCGCCCGGTAGGGAGAAGAGTTGTGGTGCTGTATCTTGAATTGCTCGCAGAGCTCAATGATCATCTTGTTGTTAAGATTGGTACCATTATCCGTAATGATCCTCTCTGGTACACCAAATCGACAGATCAGGTTGTGCCGAATGAACCGTGCCACAACGTTCTTGGTTACGGTGGCAAAGGAAGCTGCTTCAACCCACTTTGTAAAGTAATCAATTGCTACCAAGATGAAGCGATGCCCGTTAGATGCCGTAGGTATGATCTCACCGATCATATCAATGCCCCACATTGCAAAAGGCCAAGGTGTTGTTAAGACGTTCAAAGGAACTAGAGGAATGTGCACCTTATCAGCATAGATCTGGCACTTGTGACATGTCCGAGAATGCTGGTAACAGTCGGCTTCCATTGTGGACCAGTAATATCCTGCCCGAAGGATTT
The DNA here is from genome assembly GCA_948472305.1 of Vicia faba. Lineage (NCBI taxonomy): Eukaryota > Viridiplantae > Streptophyta > Magnoliopsida > Fabales > Fabaceae > Vicia > Vicia faba. The sequence continues at coordinate 1,453,760,589 of OX451739.1, forward strand.
TCTTGGCCATGGTATGTGTAGCGATAAAAAATGTAGCGGGGTAAATCGGAGATCGAATTATTGATTAATTCGTCTCACAAAAGCAAGAGTCGCCACCGCACTTTATTGTTTCTAAGGGAAAAGGGGAAAGAGCGAAATAAAACCTTAAATATGCTGTGTAAATAATACTTTTTAAAGTAGTAAAAATACAAGGCGTTTTTGAAAAGAGATCTATGTTTCGGGGGTTGGTTATACAGTGGGAAGGTATTAGCACCCAATGTATCTATAGTACTCTATAGGAACCTTTTGAAATATCTGTTTTATTAAAATTGTCCGTTTGATTAAGAAATAAATTGTTTTGGCCGAAAAGGGGTACGGACGGGTTTTTGAAGATACGACGACCTAATGTCGAAGTTTTGGCTTGAAAGGTATAAGTTGAAAAGATTGAATATTTGAGGAAAAATTATCCTAAGTTTTAATGAAATGCGAATGTTCGCGCGATTAGACTTGAGGACATGAAGTCGACAAATTTAATCGTTTTTCCCTTGGATTTAGAAGTAAACAGAATAAACAAGTAAATATGAAATAATTAAACAGAAGAATTATGCGGATAATGATTAAATAACAACAGTTAAATAAATGACTAAATGGTGTAAATATGCATTTTTGGATTTTTGTTTAATATTAACGAAAAGAAAATGTTTTAATAGTTTCATTTTTTACGCATTTTTAATATGGATGAAAGTAATGAGAATTAATTAAGAAAAATAAAAATGTTTTTTTTAAGTTTTTTAAGTTTCTATTTTTATATATTTTTTAGAGTTCTATATAAGGCATTATTTTAAAGAAATATTAAATAATCACACTAAATGAATACTTAAAGGTTACTAGCTTAAAACCTAATTAAAAAAGGAATATTTAAAAATTACCAAATAAACCTAAAGATAATAAAATGTGTCACCTTATTAAAATGTTAATTACATTATATCTATTTGATTAAATTACTAAATAATAAAACTAAATGAGTAATAGTTCTAAAAACTAAAAAAGGGAATAAATAGGAAAAGGGTGTATTAGAAAAAAAATTAGATGAGCAATTAAATGGGCCAAAAGGGTTCTGAAGGGCCCAAGACGAAAAGATAGGGAAGGGGGTGTATAAGCAGTACGTTGGGGCTTTTTAGGCATGAAACTGGTTGAGGCCCAAACACGTCCATAATTCGTTTTAGGGTTAACTTTGTTTGTTTAGTAAAAGGGATTAAGGGTTTTGGAATGGTTTAGGCCATATGATTTTGGTTTTATGCAGGTTTATGGTTTATGGTAGTAGGTTCCTACTGGTTTTTTGGTTTGGCCATAAGGTTGTGTTTAACAGGTTTAAGCCAAAAGGTTTGATGGTTTAGGCCATGTTTTTGGAATGGCTATGGTTGTCCTGGTTTATGTAGTAGGTTCTACTGATTCTGTGTTTTTGAGACTTGGAGAAAAAAAGTTTTTGTATTTGTTTTCCAGTTTTGAGCGTGGAAGGCTTGAAGATAGGTTGTCATCTCAATTTTGAAGGGATTGGTAATCTTATATCAGTTGGTTCGGCCTCTTTTGTTTATGCTACAGGTTTTGAATTATTTTACTATATCCTTGGTAATTCTGCACTCTTACTGTTACATCAGTTTTGTTGGTATTCTATTTTATGCTTTCTTTCCTTATTGACTGTGTTACTGCTGTAGTTTTGTAACTCCTTCTGCCTAAACCAAAACCTGTAAAACCATCTTTCTATCTCTCTTCTCTCTCTTAAGTACCATTTGATATCAAAATGATGTGTACTTTATTTGGTTCTGAAAAAGCAGGCTGGAAGATGATGAGAAAAAAAGGAAAATATACCTTGCTTGCATATTTTGATTTAATATTGCACACTTCTCTTTGTCAACCATATGGTACAGTATGGAGCCTATGCATTTTGGCTTCTTCCTAAGTGCATGGTAGGTTTACGTTGCATGTGGCTTTGAAAAAAAGAAACTTGATTTGCATACTTGTATACTTGCATATGCTGTTGCTTTTTTGTATGCTGTTCAAACAATTGAATTTATGCATATTTGAAATATGCAGTGGGCTTTTGAAAAAGTGCAATTGATTATAAAATGTGCTATTTTGACAAGAAAATGATTTGTGCATGTTTTTAATTGTGCATTCATTTATAAAAATTCCTCCCTTTTTGTGAACCGGGAGAAATCCCGTGATTTGCAAAAAAGGGTAAACTGATTCCAGCCGTTCGCTTTTAATGATGAACGCTTAAGATTAATTTTCCGCTTTTAATTGTTTATTTCTGACTTCTTTTCTTTTAATTGTTTTTTGCAGGTAAAATTAAATGAGCAGACAAAAAGGCATTGGATAGAAGATGAAGATTTAGAATTTAGGAAAATAGTTTTTTATTTTACTTTAAACTCTTTATGTAATTGTCATTATAAATATTTTGTAAATAATACAATATTTAAATAACAATTGTAATAAATAGAATAGAGTGAATAAAATTCTATTATTTCCCAATTAATTCTTTTTCTTTCCAATTATTTATTTATCGTTTATAATTCTTTAAATTGTATAATAATTGAAAATCAATTTCAATTACTTAAATTCAGAATAATAAACAAATAAATAAACATCATTGATCAATTAATAATTCCAATTATTTAATTCATTATTCATAATTCTCTAAATTATAATAATTAAAAATAGAATTTCAATTATTTAACTTAGAATGATAAATAATTAAATAATCATTGTTGACCAATTAATAAACCTCTTTTCAAATGTTTATTTCATTATTCATAAATCTTTAAATTATATAATAACCGAAAATAAATTCCAATTATTTAATTTTAAGATAATAAATAATTAATAATCATTGTTTGATCAATTAATAAACCTCTTTTCCAATATTTATTTTATTATCTATAAATCTTTAAATTATATAACAATTGAAAAATAAATTACAATTATTTAAATTTAAGATAATAAATAATTAATAAACATTGTTTTAGCATGAATCGATTAATAAATTTAGCGTTAAAAAATAAACAGCTCTCGACTCGAAAAAGTTATGAATTTTAAAAATCAAAAGATCCAAACGCTCGCAATGTAACGATGCAGATGAAAGATGGTATCTTAGGTCAAAATTTGGGGTACAACAGCTGTCCCTATTTAAGTTTCTTCTATCCGGAGATATGAAGATTAAAATCTTCGTTTCGACGAGATTGAAGGTACTTAAATACATAATACGCAAATTTTTACCCTAAGATACCGCCATTATGTTTGATATGAATGCAGTGATTGAATTCACAGAGAAAGATATCGTATGAAACAAGACAATGCTGGAGAAATCAAACACCAACAAAGCATAGAGATATGGATTATACATTACTGGGGAAACGAGCTATCGACTTCAAACAACAGACTCTTGACGGCGAATGAAATTGAGGGAATACGACCTCCGACCCTAACAAAGAAGGCATCTTGCATAGGCCATAAAACAGATTATCGACCCAAAAACAGTGAGTTCGCAAATCAAGGTCAAAGATAGACAGAGAGTATCAAATTTGCTGATGACGGATCACCGACTTCTGAAGGTAACGATTAATGTCAAACTTCTCTGCGAGATTTCCAAGATATACTCATTAATGCTGATATAATAATAAGATTGTAGATACGCAAGCTGCTCAAATAAAGAAGTTGTCACTTGCCGTCTTCCCGAAAAATATTATGACATACAAGCTACTCAAATAAAGAGGCTGCCACTTGCTGTCGTCCAAAACTATGACATACAAGCTGCTCAAATAAAGAGGCTGCCACTTGCTGTCTTCCAAAGAAAATACCAATAACATGATAGCTGCTCAAATAAAGAAGCTGCCGCTTGCTGTAATCCAGAAAAATAATAACGTACAAGTTGCTCAAATAAAGAGACTGCTGCTTTCCGTTTTCCAAAAAAATAATAACGTACAAGTTGCTCAAATAAAGAGACTGCCGCTTGCCGTCTTCCAGAAATCCTAATAACGCGCAAGTTGCTCGTGAAGAGCTGCCGCTTGTCGTTTTTTTCAAAAATAATGATGACGCACAAGTTGCTCGTGAAGAGCTGCCGCTTGTCGTTTTCCAAAAATAATGATGACGCACAAGTTGCTCGTGAAGATCTGCCGCTTGTCGTTTTCCAAAAATAATAATAACGCACAAGTTTCTCGTGAAGAGCTGCCGCTTGTCGTTTTCCGAAAATAATAATAACGCACAAGTTGCTCGTGAAGAGCTGCCGCTTGTCGTTTTCCGAGGTCTATAACGTACAAGCTGCTCGTGAAGAGCTGCCGCTTGTCGTTTTCCAAAAATAATTCAGAAGGGAATTGCAATGACACTGGCAGAGAATAAAAATCTTCATCAAAGAGAATCATGAATCAGTCCTTCCCGAGGAGATCACATACTTAAATGTGCAAAATAAATGCACCATTCGTCTAGGTCGCGACTTCACTGGGGAAAATCCTGAGATAGCCTACGCAAGAGACAACAACTTCATCCAGGAATAACTAGAGAGAAAAACAGTCAAACAGGACTCCACCCAATGAGAAAGCAACTCGATTGGGGAATTCATCCTATCCAGAAATGGACAAGGTGAGCTAAATCAAAAATCATCCATGAGGATTAGCTCAGTTGGCGAATTTAGAAAGGAAGCACATTTTCTGCCTAAGCTAACCTTCTATTTGGAAAGAAACATGTACGTTATTTGAATAAACAAAGTACAACCCAAAATCGATGGCAAATGTGAATATGTATGCGTGATATAAGTGTAAATGAATAAATGAATGTTATGCTGACAAAACGAATAGATGGAATATCTTGAAGGCGATAAGATGTCACGAAAAGATAGATACTCGGCCAATCTTAAAAGGACGGAAGATAACTGGAATTGGAAACACAAAGCAACGTCAGAGTGTACCACGCTACGAGGCTCAAGCCTTCTGAGGAGAAAAGCACTCAAATCCAAACTTACAAAACTAAAAGACCACTGGCAAGAGACAAAACGTACCACACTTCCGAAATCTGCTCAAACAAAGGTAACCAAAACAACACTTAACTGGAAAAACTGGGGAGTCACCAAACTTAGTACCACCAGAAACACAAGCTTACACAACTAACACCTCATGATGATCTTGAAATAAGACAAGCTCATCATGCAAGGATAAATTACTATACTGTTTTGCATTTCATGGCTTGACCATCCTTGGAATAAACTGTTAATATTCCTTTCGTCATTCACGACACATTTTTTAAAATAAGAATATTTTAAGTAAATTTGTTTCAAGTATTTCCATAAAATTAAAATTTTGCCCACAAAAGGGTAAGTGCTTAAATTTCATTAATAAGATGGTAGTTCGCTAACAATGCGACTCCAACGGTTTACAAAAGCTTGGGAAATAGTACATGAAAGGAAAAGGTTACACAAAAACAATGATCACTATTCTCCCTAACAACTTCGAATTCCAAAATGTGCTCAAATGCCAAGACTGGCCTGACCAAAAGCCTGCCTAAGCGAAATACTTCTTGACTGCATCGGCGTTCATGGGACGCGGGAGTTCTTCACCGTCCATATTGGTGAGAATCAAGGTACCTCCAGAGAAAACTCTCTTAACGATATACGGTCCTTCATAATTCGGAGCCCACTTGCCCTTAGAATCAGGTTGGAAAGATAATATCTTCTTGAGCACAAGGTCGCCTTCTCTGAACTCGCGTGGTCGAACCTTCTTATCAAAAGCTTTCTTCATTCTCTGCTGATACAATTGACCGTGACACAAAGCTGTCAATCTCTTCTCTTCAATTAAATTCAACTGATCATATCTACTTTGACACCATTCGGCCTCAGAAAGTTTAGCTTCCATCAACACTCTCAGAGACGGAATCTCAACCTCCACGGGGAGTACAGCTTCCAAACCATAAACCAGGGAAAATGGGGTTGCACCTGTTGAAGTTCGGACTGAAGTACGGTATCCATGCAGAGCAAACGGAAGCATTTCATTCCAATCTTTATAAGTTACCACCATCTTCTGGACAATCTTTTTGATATTCTTGTTAGCAGCTTCAACAGCCCCATTCATCTTCGGTCTGTAAAGAGAAGAATTATGATGTTCGATCTTGAACTTTTCACAAAGCTCTCTCATCATCTTGTTATTCAAATTCGAACCATTATCAGTGATGATCTTGCTCGGGATACCGTATCGACAAATGATCTGATTCTTGATAAATCTGATTACCACCTGTCTGGTTACATTAGAATAAGATGCTGCTTCCACCCACTTAGTAAAATAATCGATCGCTACCAAGATGAAACGATGGCCATTTGAAGCTTTGGGTTCAATCATCCCAATCATATCAATGCCCCACATAGAGAAATGCCAAGGTGAAGAGATAACATTGAGGAGGGTCGGCGGCACGTGCATCTTGTCCGCATAAATCTGGCATTTATGACACTTCTTCACATATTTGCAGCAATCAGATTCCATTGTCATCCAATAGTAACCAGCTCTCAACATCTTTCTAGCCATTGCATGTCCGTTGGCATGTGTGCCAAAGGATCCTTCATGTACTTCTTGCATCAGCATGTCTGCTTCACGTCTGTCTACACATCTGAGCAAGACCATGTCGTAATTCCTCTTATATAAAACTTCTTCATTGAGAAAGAAACTGCTTGCTAATCTTCTCAACGTCTTCCTATATTTATTGGATGCCCCAGGCGGATACTCTTAAGTTTGAAGAACACGTTTAATGTCATAGAACTACGGTTTGTCGTCGGTAACCTCTTCTACCGAGAACACATGAGCAGGTCTGTCAAGGCGCATAACCCGAATTGTAGGCACATCGTTCCAACCATTCACTTGAAACATTGAAGACAAAGTAGCTAAAGCATCAGCCATCTGGTTCTCATCTCTAGGGATATGATGTAATTCAACTTTGTTGAAGAAAGTTAACAATCTTCTAGCATAGTCTCTGTAAGGGATCAAACCAGGATGACGAGTCTCCCATTCTCCTTTGATTTGATTAATTACCAATGCCGAATCTCCATAAATATCAAGAATCTTAATCCTTAGATCCACTGCTTCTTCGAGACCCATAATACACGCCTCGTACTCCGCCATGTTGTTCGTGCAGTCAAACTTCAATCTTGCCGTGAACGGGATATGAGTACCTCGGGGAGTGACGATGATTGCCCCAATTCCATTTCCATAAGAGTTCACAGCCCCGTCAAATATCAAACCCCAATGCGATTCAGGATCAGGTCCTTCTTCAGGTAACGACTCTTCACAATCTTTAGCTTTCAAGTACATAACATCTTCATCTGGGAAATCAAACTTGATGGATTGATAATCGTCAATTGGTTGGTGAGCCAAATGATCGGCTAAAGTACTCCCTTTGATTGCTTTCTGAGTGTGATACTCAATGTCATATTCAGATAACAACATCTGCCAACGGGCTATTCTTCCAGATAAGGCGGGCTTCTCAAAGATATACTTGATCGGATCCATTTTGGAGATCAACCAAGTGGTGTGGTTAATCATATACTGGCGCAGACGACGAGCAGCCCAAGCTAAAGCACAACAGGTCTTCTCAAGCAATGAGTATCGAGACTCACAGTCTGTGAATTTCTTACTCAGATAATATACGGCATGTTCCTTTCTTCCAGTCTCGTCTTGTTGACCAAGCACACATCCCATAGAGTCTTCCAATATAGTCAGATACATAATCAAAGGTCTTCCTTCCACCGGAGGAATCAAAATGGGAGGTTCAAGTAAATATTCTTTGATGCTATCAAAAGCTCTCTGACAATCTTCTGTCCACACACATCCTTGGTTCTTTCGGAGAAGCTTGAAAATCGGCCCACAAGTAGCAGTCATATGAGATATAAATCTAGAAATATAGTTCAGTCTCCCAAGGAATCCTCTTACTTGTTTTTCCGTCTTGGGTGCGGGCATTTCCCGAATAGCTTTGACTTTATCAGGATCTACCTCAATACCTTTCTGACTGACAATGAAACCCAGAAGTCTTCCAGAACGAACACCAAAAGTGCACTTGTTGGGATTCAGACGGAGTTTATACTTTCTCAAACGCTGGAATAACTTCAATAAATGTTCCAAGTGATCTTCCTCAGTCTGTGATTTGGCAATCATGTCATCCACATACACTTCGATCTCCTTATGCATCATGTCATGGAACAAAGCAGTCATGGCACTTTGGTATGTTGCGCCAGCATTCCTCAGACCAAACGGCATGACCCAATAGCAAAAAGTTCCCCAAGGTGTAATGAAAGCTATCTTCTCCATATCCTTTGGTGCCATCTTGATTTGATTGTAACCAGAGAAACCGTCCATGAAAGAAAAGACTTTGAACTTGGCGGTGCTGTCGACCAATACGTCAATGTGAGGTAATGGGAAGTCGTCCTTCGGACTAGCTCTATTCAGATCTCTATAGTCTACACACATCCGAACTTTGCCATCCTTCTTTGCAACAGGCACTATGTTGGCTAACCACTGAGGATAGACCGATGTAACGAGGAAACCTACATTAATCTGCTTCTGAACCTCCTCTTTGATCTTGTCTGCCATATCGGGACGAGTCCTTCTCAGCTTTTGCTTGATCGGTGGACATTCAGGTCTCAACGGTAAACTATGCTCCACAATATCGTTGTCCAAACCCGGCATATCTTGGTAGGATCAAGCAAACACATCAACATACTCTTTGAGAAGCTCCAGCATTTTCTCTTTAACTTCCGGGATAAGCAATGCTCCGACTTTGACTTCCTTTCTATCTTCTTCATCACCCAAGTTGACTAACTCTACAGGTTCTTCAAACGGTTGAATGATCTTCTCATCATGCTCAAGCAAACAGGAAATTTCAACAGGAATCTCTTCAACATCCTCTTCTTCGGCTCTGAACACAGGGAATTCAAAGTTGGGAGAGGGCATAGGATCATTGTTTTCGATGGTTAAGTCATGGATTAATCTGCACATATGATTATGCTTTATTTTAGAAATCGATTTGTGCAAATAAAACAAAAGGTTATTATATTTTCCTATTACTATCAATTAATTTTCATTGCTATTTCCCAGAAAAAGTGAAAAAATAAAACAGTAGTGGACAAAATAACATTTTTATTCATTGAAGGGAAATACTTGAAATAAGGAGCCCAGACATTTCTCTTTTGCCTTGGGCAGAGCAAAAGGAATTATTTTTCATAGCCCGACACAAAATACTTTTCGCCTTGGGCAGAGCGAATTTTTTCAAAGAAAAACAAAACAAAACATTACTCGGAAATGTGCATAACAATAGGAACATCAACAACTATCCAGTTTTGGCGAGCCAATCCAGGCGTCACAAAATCGGGCAAATCTTCCTCGGAATCATCTTCTATGATAGCATCAACTTCAGGATGTATAAACCCTGCACTTCGAAAAACCTCTTGAATCGGACAAACAACCACCTCTTGCTTGACTCTCGCAGACACAGGACGAAAACCAAGACCTTCCCCAGACTTGTTCTCGGGCAAAGTCAACACCTGGCCCCATCCTTCGGCCGAACCACTTTCCACCACTCGCCGCACATCCTCAAAAGAAGAAATGGATGCCCCTTGCTTCTTCACTTCATTCTTGGCAACAGAAAGACCTTGGAACTGGGTTCCAACATCCTCGTCAGCATCAATAAAAGAGAAGGATGATAAATGGCTTACCACCATAGCCTGCTCTCCCCCAATCATCACTAGCTTCCCATGCCTCACAAACTTCAGTCTCTGATGGAGTGTGGAGGTGACTGCCCCTGCATCATGGATCCATGGACGACCCAATAAGCAACTGTAGGCAGCACGAATATCCATCACTTGGAAAGTGATTTGAAAAGTATGGGGACCAATTACTATAGGAAGATCCACTTCACCAATGACTGTCTTCCTAGAACCATCAAACGCTTTAACAATTACTCCACTAGGTCTCATAGGAGCACCTGGATATGAGAGCCGAGATAACATAGTCTTGGGCATCACATTCAACGACGAACCTGTATCTACCAACACACTTGATAAGGTATCATTTCCACAACTTACTGAGATATGCAAAGCCATATTATGGTTTCTCCCCTCCTCCGGGAGCTCTTCATCACTGAAACCAAGATTGTTACACGAAGTAATATTTCCCACAATCCCATCAAACTGGTCAACTGTCACATCATGATCCACGAACGCCTGGTCCAAGACCTTCATCAAAGCTTCTCTATGGGCACCAGAATCTCTCAGTAAAGCAAGCAAAGAAATCTTGGAAGGAGTTTGCAAAAGTTGGTCCACAATCTTATATTCACTTCTCTTGATAAGCTTCAGAATCTCATCATCCTCAGGGCGAGGGATAGGTTCACTGGATCGGCCTATCTCAACCCTTGGTTCAACATTTCTCACTGGAATTTCTGCTGGTATGGGTCTCCTGACTTGAACTTCTGGTCTCTTCAAAGGTATTGCTGCAAAAACACGTCCACTTCTCGTAACTCTACTCACATCAGCAATGTTTACAAAAGACGGTCTTGTCGGTATAGGGACTTCTACCCCATTCTCAATCATTGTGGCATTATACTTATACGGTACAGCCTGGTCTGAGTTGTAAGGCACAAGACCAGGTGGGTAAATAATCAAAGGATCAACAGGTGCAGTCTGACTGTCGTAAACGATCTCTACTGATTCAGGCAAATTGAATTGTGGTATGATAACATTCACTTCATCCTCCGGATCTCTGTCATACGTAATAGTGATAACTCTCTGGTCTAGCAACTTCTGAATATCCTCCTTCACAATAGGACAATAAACCTCTCTTGAACAAAACTCACAAACATCATAATCATGCTGATGCCTAACAAAGGCAAGTCTCCTCAAACTCTGATGTAACCTGATCAACGACTCTCTTATGTGTTCAACTTGAAAAACTCGAAACTTTCCCGGACAACCTTCCACCATATTCACTGAAGCTGCCCCATGTCGAGGCAAAGGATTATCTCTAACATTCGGATTAACATCCTTGAAATACAAGATACCATTCTTAATCAACCTCTGCACGTCCGCCTTCAGAGCAAAGCAATTCTCAAGGTTGTGCCCCGGCGACCCTTGATGATATTCACAAAACTGATCCGCCTTGTACCACGGAGAAGTACTATTCGGTGCGACAGGAGGAGGCTTTGTCGTTATGAGATTCTTTCTGATAAGAGCAGGGAACAATTCAGTATAAATCATAGGAATGGCGTCGAACTGCGGTTTTCTAGGTGAACGATTCTGATTGTTGAATGGATAAACCTGTTGTCTAGGCTGCTGCTGAAATGGCCGTTGTTGAGTTGGTGGGGTTTGATGAGCTGGAGTCATCAAAGCTGGGCGGACATCCGGAGTGACTGCCGCAACGTGAGAGTAACCTCTCCTAGGTCTCCCTGGGAACAAAGCGCTGACATCCTGCTCTTTTCTTTTCGGGAAAAAACTTCCAAACTTCTTAGTACTGCTAGATGGGCTTCCTTCTTTAACCAAACGCCCCTCACGAATCCCTTCCTCTAACCGCATGCCCATGCTTACCATTTCGGTGAAGTCACTGGGTGCGCTGGTGATCATTCTTTCATAGTAAAAGGAACCTAAAGTCTTCAAGAATATCCTAGTCATCTCTTTCTCCTCAAGAGGCGGATAGATTTGAGCAGCAATTTCACGCCACCTCTGGGCGTACTCCTTAAAAGATTCTCGGTCTCTTTGCGACATCGCCCGGAGTTGATCCCTGTCCGGTGCCATGTCGACGTTGTACTTATACTGGTGAACAAAGGCTTCGCTAAGATCGTTGAAGTTGCGGATCTGAATACTGTCTAAACCCATATACCACTTTAGAGCAGCACCCGTCAAACTATCTTGAAAATAATGAATCAATAAGTCATGATCATCGGAATACGTAGACATCTTTCTCACGTACATTGTCAAATGACTTCTAGGACACGAATCACCCTTATATCTCTTAAAGTCTGGCACTTTGAATTTTGCTGGAATCTTGACATTCGGAACTAAACAAAGGTCATGCGTGTTCTTCCCAAACAAATTCTTCCCCTTTAACGCTCTAAGCTCCTTCTGCATTTCTTGGAACTGATCCTGAAATTCTTCCATTCTATCAAAAAGACCCAAACTTTCAGCAGGCTCGGCAGGATAAGTAGGTTCATTCAAGTATGGCACGGAGTGGACCACAGGAGGGACAGTTGTCATAACCGGTTGCGGAAAAGGTGTCACAGACGGAATTACTGGCGGCATGGTAGTTGTCTCTGGTTGAGGAAGAGACAAAGCAGGTTGAAACAAAGGATGTACGGCAGGCTGATACCCCTCTGGCACAAAATTGTAAGGCATTCCCCACGGAAAACCCTTCGGCATCTGATGTTGAAGCAGAGAGTTGATTTGGGTCACAGATGTAGGAACGGTGACAATCTCGGAAACCACTGGAGTTGAAGTCTGAATCTCAGCAGCCGTAGTCAATGGCTGATTCTGAACAGCCACCAAACTTTCCACTAACGCAGTTAACTTTTCCATCTCGATACGAAGGGTAGCAACCTCCCCACGAAGCTCATGGTTTTCCTGTTCCAGATCTTCCATTTTCCTCTGACGATTGGCTCGAGTGTCGTATCGGTGAGACAGCTTGACAACCTTTGGAGTGGAAAAAGAAACAAGGATAAGACTCTAGAAAACACGTGAAGTGGAATGTTGAATGATGCATGATGTGTGATGCAAATGATGATTCATTTTAATAGTTTTTCAAGGAACTTTGATAATTTTGCACACATCAATGGTAAAGGAATTTGGAACAACAAAAACTCAGTCCATTAATCAAAAAGCGGTAAATTACAACTTACAACTTTGAAATAACAAAACAATAAATTACAACTTTGGGATAACAACCCAATAATAAAAGCAGTAAATTACAATTTTGGAACACGAAGCCCATAATAAAGCAATAAATTACAACTCTGGGACATGAAGTCCATAATAAAGCAATAAATTACAACTTTGGGACATGAAGTCCATAATAAAGCAATAAATTACAACTCTGGGACATGAAGTCCATAATAAAGCAATAAATTACAACTTCAGAGCATGAAGCCCTTTTACATAGTTTTACAAAATGACATTAATGAAATAAAACTAAAAGCTAAAGATCACTCAGAATCACCAGATGAAGGACCAAACACCAACTGTAACCGGAGCTTCTTGATCTTCTCTTCATAAAAGTCTTCCATCTCTTTCTTCTCAGCTACCAGTCGATCAATGATTTCCTTCTGCGGATTAGGAACAAGGGCAACGCTTACCGAACCTTCCTTCTTTCTCTTCCTCTCACTAGCATACTTCTTCAGTAAAGCATCCTTTTGACGAAGCTTCTCATCATGATCAATGAACCAGCCGTCTTGAATAAAGAGTAAATCCTCCTTTTCCTTTAGCTGTCGCGTCAGGACTCGATTCTCATATTCAGACATATTGTACTTTTCTTTCCAAGCATCCCTCTCGGACTTCATCATAGCCAGATTTCCTTGGTATTCTCCTATATTCGCGATAGGGATAACAACAGATGATGGTGCAACGGTAGGGAATAAAGGTTTCTCAAGTTTATAGGGAATCTTGAGAGCACAAGCCCTAGCACGGACCCATTGTAGGTAAGGCTCCAAAGAAACGGCACCTCTACGTCCTAACATATCTCTCCCTTTCCTATGGATGTGGCGCCAAGCTCCTTCGATCTCCCTCTTAGCTGCCTGATGATCTTGTCCTTCCTGTAGAAATAAACCACTCACATGGATGTTGTTTGGCTTATCTCTCATCGGGTACCCAAACTGACGGCGCGCGAGAACAGGGTTATAGTTAATTCCACCTCTCGTACCAAGAAGAGGCACGTTAGGAAAAGCACCACAGCTATCGATGATCTTCACGTCGTAGTAAACTCGATTATACCAATCAATGTCGAAATGAGTGAGAGCCATAATCTTTGGCGCCCATCGTGGCTCCTTCTCGAGATCCCAGAAAACATCAGACCCAGGTAGATGCGAAACATACCACTGATACAGCAACGGTGCACAACAAATAATCATCCCTCCTTGATAAGAGTTTCGAAGATGGATGGAGTAGTAGGTATCTCCTAGCAGCATAGGGACCGGATTTCCAATCAAGAAAATTCTGATGGCGTTGATATCCACAAACTTATCAACGTTAGGGAACAAGAATAGACCATAAGCGAGTAAAGCAAAGACGTCTTCAAAGGCAATAGTATTTTTTATCTCAGCAAAATGACGAGCTTTCCTCAACAAAAACTACGCATACAAACCTTGGATTCCCCCTTTTGTAGTCATGTTCTCCTCTATCTCTGACTTCTTCAAGTGGGTGATGGTCGCTATCTCGTGAGATTTGGGCTCCTCTTCTAAGCCAGAAAAAGGAACATGGTCGGTGATCGGCAAACCAAGTATGTAGGAATACTCTTCTAAGGTGGGCATCAACTGGAAATCCGGAAAGGTGAAACATCGGTACAAAGGATCGTAGAATTGAACCAGCGTGTTAAGAATGCCTTCCTTCATCTTGCGCTTCATGAGAGGTATAATGGACCCATACTTCTTCTGAAAATCCGTCGGGTTCTCGATCTTCGGAATTAAACTCTTCAATTCTTCAATCTCGGGCTCCTTAAAACTAAAGTTTCGAGTATTTCTCCTTCCAAATTCCATAATAACCTGAGATGTCTGGAAAAAATCATTCCGAAGTTCCTTGAAAAACAAGTTTTTTTACAAAAATGTTGATGAATGCATGGATGAATGATAATGCAACAGTTACACACAAGTTTGCAAACATGGGGTTCAAAGGTTCAACGTTCAGCATGGAGTCGAGGGTAAAGCCCACCCCAAGGTATGTACTAATGGTTCAATCACACCTGTAAGACAAGGTTCTAAGAGTTCCCAGAGTCTACATTCCTCCTTCGGATATTACCAACGTCTTGATTACTCAATAATTAGCAATATTCTCAAGAGAAACTCGTCTGAGCGTAGCATCGCGTAACAACTACTTCTGAATTACTCCGTTATAGTCTCCGCGCTACACCTAAAAAAGGCCAAGATGGGTTAGGGTTCTACGGTCCTCAACTTCTCGGGCTCCTAGGTCGAAAATAATAATGTCTTCCCGATTACTCGGTAAACAAATATTAAGTTCAAGAGGGCCTTCCATTGAGTGGGGGATCTCATGCCTCCTTCTTCGGGATTACTCCCTCAAAGTTAACATGACTGTACCGCCCGTCCTATTCCTTAAGTGTTACTTAATCCGGGTATAGGATTCGACCTTTGCAAAAAACCCAAACACCCCAATTTAAACACATAATCAAGTAAATCAAATAATAATAAAATAGATAAAACAAACTAGGCTTAACCCACTTAGGGATGGACCAGCAAGAGGTCAATCTTTCCCCAGCAGAGTCGCCAGTTCTGTAGCGATAAAAAATGTAGCGGGGTAAATCGGAGATCGAATTATTGATTAATTCGTCTCACAAAAGCAAGAGTCGCCACCGCGCTTTATTGTTTCCAAGGGAAAAGGGGAAAGAGCGAAATAAAACCCTAAATATGCTGTGTAAATAATACTTTTTAAAGTAGTAAAAATACAAGGCGTTTTTGAAAAGAGATCTATGGTTCAGGGGTTGGTTATACAGTGGGAAGGTATTAGCACCCAATGTATCTATATTACTCTACAGGAACCTTTTGAAATATCTGTTTTATTAAAATTGACCGTTTGATTAAGAAATAAATTGTTTTGGCCGAAAAGGGGTACGGACGGGTTTTTGAAGTTACGACGACCTAATGTCGAAGTTTTGGCTTGAAAGGTATAAGTTGAAAAGATTGAATATTTGAGGAAAAATTATCCTAAGTTTTAATGAAATGCGAATGTTCGCGCGATTAGACTTGAGGACATGAAGTCGACAAATTTAATCGTTTTTCCCTTGGATTTAGAAGTAAACAGAATAAACAAGTACATATGAAATAATTAAACAGAAGAATTATGCGGATAATGATTAAATAACAACAGTTAAATAAATGACTAAATGGTGTAAATATGCATTTTTGGATTTTTGTTTAATATTAACGAAAAGAAAATGTTTTAATAGTTTCATTTTTTACGCATTTTTAATATGGATGAAAGTAATGAGAATTAATTAAGAAAAATAAAAATGTTTTTTTAAGTTTTTTAAGTTTCTATTTTTATATATTTTTTAGAGTTCTATATAAGGCATTATTTTAAAGAAATATTAAATAATCACACTAAATGAATACTTAAAGGTTACTAACTTAAAACCTAATTAAAAAAGGAATATTTAAAAATTACCAAATAAACCTAAAGTTAATAAAATGTGTCACCTTATTAAAATGTTAATTACATTATATCTATTTGATTAAATTACTAAATAATAAAACTAAATGAGTAATAGTTCTAAAAACTAAAAAAGGGAATAAATAGGAAAAGGGTGTATTAGAAAAAAATTAGATGAGCAATTAAATGGGCCAAAAGGGTTCTGAAGGGCCCAAGACGAAAAGATAGGGAAGGGGGTGTATAATCAGTACGTTGGGGCTTTTTAGGCATGAAACTGGTTGAGGCCCAAACACGTCCATAATTCGTTTTAGGGTTAACTTTGTTTGTTTAGTAAAAGGGATTAAGGGTTTTGGAATGGTTTAGGCCATATGATTTTGGTTTTATGCAGGTTTATGGTTTATGGTAGTAGGTTCCTACTGGTTTTTTGGTTTGGCCATAAGGTTGTGTTTAACAGGTTTAAGCCAAAAGGTTTGATGGTTTAGGCCATGTTTTTGGAATGGCTATGGTTGTCCTGGTTTATGCAGTAGGTTCTACTGATTCTGTGTTTTTGAGACTTGGAGAAAAAAAGTTTTTGTATTTGTTTTCCAGTTTTGAGCGTGGAAGGCTTGAAGATAGGTTGTCATCTCAATTTTGAAGGGATTGGTAATCTTATATCAGTTGGTTTGGCCTCTTTTGTTTATGCTACAGGTTTTGAATTATTTTACTATATCCTTGGTAATTCTGCACTCTTACCGTTACATCAGTTTTGTTGGTATTCTATTTTATGCTTTCTTTCCTTATTGACTGTGTTACTGCTGTAGTTTTGTAACTCCTTCTGCCTAAACCAAAACCTGTAAAACCATCTTTCTATCTCTCTTCTCTCTCTTAAGTACCATTTGATATCAAAATGATGTGTACTTTATTTGGTTCTGAAAAAGCAGGCTGGAAGATGATGAGAAAAAAAGGAAAATATACATTGCTTGCATATTTTGATTTAATATTGCACACTTCTCTTTGTCATCCATATGGTATAGTATGAAGCCTATGCATTTTGGCTTCTTCCTAAGTGCATGGTAGGTTTACGTTGCATGTGGCTTTGAAAAAAAGAAACTTGATTTGCATACTTGTATACTTGCATATTGTGATCGATGGATCTGGAACTGACTGTTTAACGCTGGTTCGCGAAATGTCGCGGAAGCAAGAGTCGCCACCGTCTTTTATTTTCTCCAAATGGAAAGGACAAAAGCACAGAAAAATTCCTTAAAGAGATTGCTCTCGGTTCGGGAGGTAGATTATAGAAAGGGAAGGTGTTAGCACCCTTTCTATCCATGGTTATCCATGGGCTCTTAGATACTTGCTCATTTGTGTTTTCAAAAATGGTTTGTTTGCTTTTCAACTGTGGGTTTTAAAAAGTTTCTTTGAAAATTTCCAGTTCGACTCTTGTATCGGTCCTCAAGAGTGTTTGAAAAATTGCTTTCGAAAGCTTTTTGAAAATGTGTTGGTGTGAAAAGTATTTTTGAATTTTGTTTTGAAATTTAGAGCAAGTATCTAGAGTCGTCTACCTACCCTAAGGAATTCGTCTGTGTAAATGTCCTTTAAAGTAGTGCCATCCCACCATTAAGAGGTAGGTAGCACCACCGTTGGAGGTGTTCGGGTCAATTCGAGGTTCGGGACATGGTGATCACCAGAGCAATGGGAAGACACCTTAGAAGCTACCCTCATGCCAGGTTCCCGGATCATGAGGACTTACTAAGACATCCTCTACTCGACGATCACCTTTCGAGGCAAGGCAACAGTGAGGCGTACCCTAGGGGTGGTGTGTGATTTGTGTGTCGTTTTCAGATATATTGTCTTGTCATGTATTGAGTGATCTACGCGTTTGTTTTTATTTTTGTCATTCATTCTTGCATGCCATTTAACAGTTAAAAAAGTGCGGAAAGGTAAAATTCTAAACTATTACAAAGGCGCGGGTCCACATCGCCAAAATTTCCAGGACCCGATTTGACAGAAAAATAAAGAAATAAAGTAAAAGTGCGAAAGATAAATATTTACACGGCTTTGGGAGAATTACATAAATAATTAAAATAAACAAAATAAAACGCGCGAATTAAATTAAAATTGGAAGCGAGGGCGTTGGACCCTTTTTAATGAAATTAAATTAAATGATTAAATTAATTAAATTAAAATAAAAGAAATTGTTTTTTTGTTTGAGATTTTTTTTGTATTTATGGGTTTTATGTGAATTAAATGAAATTAAAATTAATTCTAGCTATTTTTTAATTTATTAAGAAAACATGTTGAAATTAAACCTAAGATTAATCTAATTATTTACATGGTAATTTAATTACAAAAATAATATTTAATAATTAGTTATTGTGAAAGAAAAGAAAAAAAGGATAAAAATACTTAAAACCCTAATTCTACCAATTTTTAAATTTATTAAGAAAAGATATTAAAATTAACCCTAAGTTTAAATCTAATTAATTAGTGAGGTTTATTTACAAAAAGGTAATATTTAAATAAAACATATTTTAATTTTTGTCTTTTCTGATTTTTTTTACTATTTTTATATTTTTATGAAAATAATCAAATTAAAGAATTGAATTAAACAAAACTAATTAAAACAAAAATAGAAAAATATGAGAAAAAGAATTAGGAATACAAACCATGGGGGGTCTGTCCCCAATTGGAGGTTTGGTTTAGCAATTCAGGCCCATTAAGCTCCTGGCCTCATTTGACTTTTGCGCTGACATGCACATGTGTTGACTCATGCCTTCCATGATCCCTGAATCCTGGCCTTGGGTTTGATCTGGGTGGCCATGTGGCGCGCTGGATCTTGTGGATGTATGATGCACCCTAGCACTGAAACTGCACATAAGTGTTAATAGAAAAATAATATGGAAAGGGGTGGGGGACCTGGGATTCGAACCCAGGTCCCAGGGATTACCACCAATATGCTTTGCCAACTGCTCCACACGCGCGTTTTGATTATTATCTGGCCAATGAACAATATAATATAAAACAAAAGTTAGTGGAAAATTAGCGCGCAAATTTGAACGATCCAATCACTGGCCTACACTTCATCATCTTCTTCATCGTTTGTGTTTTCCTGAAAATAGAAAAAGGTTAGCGGGGGTTTTAAACCCCCCCAAAATATGCAATTCTCAAAAATAGCGACTAGGCCATGGGGCTATATAAATTAGGCGCGATGTATCTATTCAGATCGTCCAAGCACGCTGAGTTCAGTCATGGTACTGTGATGTTCCAATTTTACAGCATTTAGAAACGCCCAAATTAAAACTTGAAGAACCCTAGCCTGTATCAATGGTGAATCTTCTATTTTGGCACGAAAACTTAATTAAAGTATGCAGTTAGTTTCAGAAGCAACCAATTAGTAAGAATCCATAAGAAAAATGCAATGAATATGCTTGAATATTAAAACACGAATATGCATAAAAGTGAAAACAGTTTGACTTATAACTACCAATTCTCAAGGTTTCAAGCTATGATATTGATTCAGTCTCCTTCCTTGAAGTCTCAGCAAGCCAATGGAACAATTATTTTGGCTTGAATCGCCCTAGAACCTAGTTTTCAGTATTGGATTTTTTTGAGAAAATTGCAAGTTTGGCTATGGAGGTATGGCGCAGCTGGGAGGTTTTGGGCACGAGGGTTAGCATATGTATATGTATGTGAGTGATTAGGGTTGAGAAATTGATCAAAAAATCCATGAATTGATGAAGAGATATTTGATTTTTATGGCATAAGTTTTCAAATCTTTTTCATGCAAACTTGGTTCAAATCATGTCCAATTATCAAGATTCTTTCCAAATCTGATTATACACAAAATCTTGAGACTATTTCATGCACAAAAAGATTTAAAAAGTTAGGCTTAGTATTTTCCACATAATTATTTTAATTAAATGAATTATTAATAATTAAAAATCCAAATAAATAAATAAAAATGATAAAAAACTTCCCTTTGGGCCAAATGGTCGTGCACATGCCTTGGATGATGAATTGTGGAAGAAAAGGAGGCCCATTAGCATTTTTAGGTCATTTGAAGCAATGTTGACTTTTCAAAATACCCAAACATTTCCCAACTTCCACAAGGCATAACTTGCTCAATTTTTAAGCTTTGCTCATGTTCTTGGACATTTTGGAAAGGTCTGTGAGTCCTCTAACCAATGTCTTTGGTCCCATGTCATTTTGATTTACCAATCTCAAGTTATGGCCTTTGACGTAAAGTCCCTTTTTGTTGACTTTTGAAAATGACCTATAATGTTGAAATTGATAACTTTTTGTGAGAGAATTTCTTGGACTTGAAGTGTGAAGAGGAGTTGTAGGAAATGTCTTTATCTTCAAAATGATATTTGGATGGAATTTTTCTGATAATCCATGTGAAAGTTATGTCTTAGTCAAGTTACAGTTGACTTTTTCAACTGTCCAAATATGGAAACTTTTGCATCTTGATGATTTTTGAGCCAAGCTTTGAGAATCATGACCAAGCATTGATCAAATGATGTTTGTGGCTTCAAAATGAGATGTTGACCAAAAATTTGAACTTTTGACTGCCAAATGACCATTTTGCCCCTACAGTTGACTGTAGTGCAACTTGGGTTTTTGACTGTGCAATTTTGTACTGTAAGTCTTGAAACTTGGTATGAGGATGCTTGACCATATTTGTAGACATGTGGGACTTGATTGGACCCTTGGAAACTTCATTTTCTTTGTCAGAACCAAAACCCTAATTTTGACTGTTAGGAGGCTCTTGAACTGTGCAACCCTTGGGGAATTTTGAAGCCTTGTTCTTTGCAATTCTTGAGGAATATGGGAGGGCAAATTTTGGGGTACAACAATTGCCCCTGTTCAATCTTCTTAGACCTGAGGATGCAGATTGGCTGACGTGCCTTTTGTAATCCGAAGGTGGAAG
The DNA here is from genome assembly GCA_948472305.1 of Vicia faba. NCBI lineage: Eukaryota > Viridiplantae > Streptophyta > Magnoliopsida > Fabales > Fabaceae > Vicia > Vicia faba. The sequence continues at coordinate 1,453,781,855 of OX451739.1, forward strand.
ATGATTGAACACTAGAGTGCCCAGAAATTTGCGCTCACATAGTAGTGATGATGGGAATGGGCTTACAGATGCCATTTGGAGATTGATGGATAGGATGATGGGCTTATAGATGCCATGCTAAGAGATGATGGAAGGTGGATGGGCTCATAGATGCCATCTGGATGTTGATCGCGTAAGAGATTCCTTAGCGAGAACTTGCGTACCTGCAAAAGAAACTGATTACTTGACCTGTTACAGGAGCTGGTCTTCAAACTTTTTGTATAGATGTGTCCTGACTGGTTACAGGAGCTGGATCTGGAGCTTCAAACGGCGATGAATGAACCAGGGATGGTTACTACCTCAACAGGAACGGTGAGAGAACCTTGGATGATTACAACCTCAACAGGAACGCTGAGAGAATCTGGGACGACTTTAACCTCAACAGTAACGCTGAGAGAATATTGGGGAGATTTCAACCTCAACAGTAATCATTGAGAGAATCTTGGACGACTTCAACTTCAACAGTAACGCTGAGCGAATCTGGGGATGATTACTACCTCCGCAGTATCGGGGAGAGAACCATAGGCGACTACAACCTCAACAACAATCATTGAGAGAATCTTGGACGACTTCAACCTCAACAGTAATCATTGAGAGAATCTTGGGCGACTTCAACCTCAACAGTAATCATTGAGAGAATCTTGGACGACTTCAACTTCAACAGTAACGCTGAGCGAATCTTGCGCGACTTCAACCTCAACAGTAACGCTGAGCGAATCTTGGGCGACTACTACCTCCGCAGTAACGGGGAGAGAACCACAGGCGACTACAACCTCAACAGTAATCATTGAGAGAATCTTGGGTATCTTCTACTGAGTCTTCATCAGAGAAATCTGTTAGGGATCGATTTAGCTGGACTAGAGAAGGCCTTGGACTGGATCAGAAACAGAAAAATCTTAGGATTGATTTAACTGAACCGGTCTAGGTCTTGAAATCTTCAACTGGGTAAGAAACAGGGAGATCTTAGGGTCGATCTGACTGAACCAGAGAAGGCCTTTGACTGGATAAGAAACAGAAAAATCTTAGGGTCGATTTAACTGAACCGGTCTAGGTCTTGAAATATAGCTGAGAACTTTAACTGGCTTTTTCCTGAAAGGTAAAGGTCAGTCATATGCAATGCATGATCTAGATCAGGCAATGATGTTCTCAACATAAATGAGATTTGTAAGATATGATGCGTATATGCATGCTATAATGATGTATGTGATGTTTATGATTGTATGTTTGCCGTCTAGGAAAGTAAATCCTTGACGGATGCCGGGAAGTCGCTCCTGGGCTGATGTTGAAGAATAGATCTTTGCCTCCGCTGGGGATGATAGTTGCAAGAATACCGGTAGGAGAAGATAACTCCGTTGTGGAATAAACTTGGCGAATGGATTACTCTGCAGGGAGAAAAGTACTCTAACGATCTTGCTGGGAAGCAATACTCTGTGGGGAGAGAGATACTTTGCTGAGTGTTGATAATAACTTGCTGGGGATACCCTTGTTGTGTTGGAAGTGTTAATAGACTTCGCTGGGGATAAGAAGACTTCGTCGAGGACGATCTTTCCGTGGCTTTTGGCTGAGGATAACCCAGTTATATCCTGGTAAGGAAATAACTCTTTGAATAAAGTCGGGGGAAACGTTCGTGCTCTGCGAGGTTAAGCTTCCAGAATCTACTGGGGATAAGCTTACTGCTTGGGGAGATGGATTCCAACTTTCCTGGGGAACTAGATTGGACTCTCTTGAGGAAGTTTTGAATTGTATCGGGGAAGTGACTCCACTGAATGTCTGATATACCGCCAGGGAACAATCTTTAGGTCAAGACTGTCGGGGATGCTTGTTAAGAACGTATATATGCTGCTGGGGGATGTTGAGATCTTGCTGGAGGATACCCAACTTCCTTAAGTTTGATAGTAGCTTTGCTTGAGGAGAGTGTACTGTCTGGTTGGCTTACTCTCTGGGGAATTGGGATGTTCTGGTTATGTTCTTCAGCTGAACCTACCTTGATACCTTTGGAGGATAGAACAATTATATGGCTTAGACAACTCTTTATTGCCCCTGTTTCTAATGTTACCTGTAATTAATCCTTTGTTTCGTATGCAAATATTCATGAGTTAGCAAATTATTGTCAATGCATATATCACAATTTGAACCTTGGACGTTCTTCGCAAAACAAAACAGAAAAGGAAAAACAATTGGCAATTTTGACTGAAAAGTGATTTTTGTATTGATTTTGAATTTGCCTGTAAATAGGCGTTTTATGTACAAGAGGCTGACGTCCTAGTAAGAGAACGTCGCCGAACCAAAGAGTTTATACAATTTGTACAAAGGAAAGTAAACAGCTGTGTGAATAGCATGATCCCACTGGGTTTCAACTCTGCTATTGCCTTTATATCTCCGAGCGTCTCATCACTTGATGACCTTAGTTGAAGATGAAGGTGACTGATCGATGCCGTCTGAACTTGATGTAGATACCGGATTCTGGATGCAAAGTGATCAATGAGACATAATATTACGCTTTTATCCTTAACTTTTGCCTGGACCGCCCTTTCGGGTTTTCAGTCCACCGGGATACCCATTTTTGCCCAAGCCGCCTTTTCAGGTTTTCGACTTGCCGGGTGTACAGATTTTTTTCATTTCATCCCTTCATTTTGCCAGAACCCTTTTGGTTCGCCGGGAAGCCCTAATTTTTGCCTAGGCATGTCAGCCTAGCGGGTCTTTTTTCATGCGTAGTATCTTTTTACTATGTCTGCATTGGCGGGGTGAGGAAGGTCGTCACCATCCATGTTGGTTAGAATCATGGCTCCTCTTGAGAACACATGCTTAACCACAAATGGCCCTTCGTACGTAGGGGTCCATTTGCCCCTTGGATCACTCTGAGGGAGGATGATTCGCTTAATTACCAGATCCCCAACTTGATATTCTTGTGGTCTGACCTTTTTGTTAAATGCGCTGATCATCCGTTTTTGGTACGTCTGACCATGACAGATAGCAGCAAGTCTCTTTTCGTCGATAAGGTTTAGCTGATCAAGTCGTGTCTGGATCCAATCATCTTCGTTCAGATTTGCATCCTTCATTATCCGGAGAGAGGGTATTTGCACTTCGATCGGTAAGACTGCCTCCATACCATAAACCAAGGAGAAAGGAGTTACCCCGGTTGATGTCCTGGCTGAGGTACGGTACCCATGTAGAGCAAACGTTAACATCTCGTGCCAATCTTTATAAGTCACTGTCATCTTCTGCACAATTTTCTTGATATTTTTATTTGCTGCTTCTACAGCCCCATTCATCTTCGGTCTGTAAGGAGAAGAATTGTGGTGCTGTATCTTAAACTGCTCGCAGAGCTCAGTGATCATCTTGTTATTGAGATTGGTACCGTTGTCTGTAATAATTCTTTCTGGGACGCCGTATCGATAGATCAGGTTATGCCGAATGAACCGTGCCACAACAGTCTTGGTTACCGTAGCGTAGGAAGCTGCTTCGACCCACTTCGTGAAATAGTCAATCGCCACCAGGATGAAGCGATGCCCATTAGATGCCGTAGGTTTAATCTCACCGATCATGTCTATGCCCCGCATTGCAAATGGTCAAGGTGCAGTCAGAACATTCAGAGGGTCTGGAGGAACATGCACCTTGTCTGCATAAATCTGGCATTTATGGCATGTTCGGGAATGTTGGTAGCAGTTAGCTTCCATTGTAGACCAGAAATACCCTGCCCGAAGGATTTTCTTTGCCATAGTGTGTCCACTGGAATGTGTACCAAAGTTCCCTTCATGTAGCTCTTCCATGATCCTTTCTGCTTCAGTCTTATCCACACAACGCAGTAAGGTCGATTCATGGTTTCGCTTGTACAAGATGCCGTTGCTAAGGAAGAACTTCGCTGCGAACCTCCTCAGAAACTTCTTATCGTTGACAGACGCACCTTCAGGGTATTCCTGAGCTTCCAGATATCTCTTCACCTCGTGGTACCAAGGCTTCTCAGTCACCAATTCAGTCTCGAGATCGCAACAGTATGCCGGTTCGTCCAGTTTCCAGATGATGATCCGGGGAGCCTCATTGTCCCATTTAACCTTGAACATAGAAGACATTGTAGCTAACGCGTCCGCTAACTGATTCTCCTCTCTCGGAAAGTGTTCAAAGGTTATCTCTGTGAAGTGGGGGATCAAGGTCAACACACATTCTCTGTAAGGAATAAGATTCAGATGTTTCGTATCCCACTCTCCTTTGATCTGATTGATCACGAGAGCGGAATCTCCGAAGACACTCAGAAATTTGATCCTTAGGTCGATCGCAGCTTGAAGACCCATGATGCATGCCTCATACTCCGCCATGTTATTGGTACAGTTGAAACATAGCCGGGCAGTAAGTGGAGTATGAGTGCCTTGAGGAGATATGATTATGGCGCCAATACCGTTACCCAAAGCATTGGAGGCTCCGTCAAAGTGCATAGACCATCGGGATCCTTCCTCAGGTCCTTCATCGGGTCCAGGTACTTCACAATCAGTCACAATCATGATGCTCTCGTCCGGAAACTCGAAGTTCATTGACTGATAATTGTTTACGGCCTGATGTGCCAAGTGGTCTGCCAATACACTTCCTTTGATGGCTTTCTGAGTCGTGTATTGAATGTCGTATTCCATCAAGATCATTTGCCATCTTGCTATTCTCCCAGACAGAGCAGACTTTTCAAATATGTACTTTATAGGATCCATCTTTGAGATCAACAAGGTAGTGTGAGTCAGCATATACTGTCTCAGCCGGCGAGCAGCCCATACCAAAGCGCAGCAAGTTTTCTCAAGCAGTGAGTATCGGGTCTCACAGTCGGTAAACTTTTTGCCAAGGTAATAAATGGCATGCTCTTTTCGGCCAGACTCGTCATGCTGCCCCAGCACACACCCCATTGAATTATCAAGTACTGTCAGGTATAGTATCAGAGGTCTCCCTTCAACCGGTGGCATAAGGATGGGTGGTTCTTGGAGATACTCTTTGATTCTGTCAAAAGCAGCCTGACATTCATCATTCCAACGTACTACCTGATCCTTCTTCAGCAGCTTGAAGATTGGCTCACAAGTAGCAGTTAGGTGCGAGATGAACCGAGCGATGTAATTCAGGCGTCCTAAAAAGCCTCTGACCTCTTTCTCTGTCTTAGGAACCGGCATCTCTTGAATAGCTTTAACCTTAGCAGGGTCCACTTGAATGCCCTTATCACTTACAACGAAGCCTAGCAACTTTCCAGATCTTACCCCGAAGGTGCACTTGTTCGGGTTCAACCTCAGCTTGTACAATTTCAACCGGTCAAACAATTTCTGCAGATGATCTAGGTGCTCTTCCTCAGTCTGGGACCTTGCAATCATGTCATCAACATAAACTTCTATCTCATGATGGATCATATCATGAAATAAAGCAACCATGGCACGTTGGTAGGTTGCCCCAGCGTTCTTCAGTCCAAAAGGCATGACCTTGTAGCAGAAGGTGCCCCACTGAGTAACAAAGGTAGTTTTCTCCATGTCTTCAGGAGCCATCTTGATCTGATTGTAACCTGAGAAACCATCCATGAACGAGAACACCTTATGCTGAGCTGTATTGTCAACAAGGACATCAATGTGAGGTAGGGGGAAGTCATCTTTGGGGCTGGCCCTGTTCAGATCCCTGTAGTCGACACACATTCTGACCTTTCCGTCTTTCTTTGGTACCGGCACCACATTAGCAACCCACTGAGGGTAAGAAGTCACTGCAAGGAACCCGACATCAAACTGTTTCATGACCTCGGCTTTAATCTTCTCAGACATCTCTGGATGCATACGACAGACCTTTTGCTTAACCGGAGGGCAGTCTTCCTTGGTAGGCAAGTGATGGACCACAATGTCAGTATCCAACCCGGGCATGTCTTTGTAGGACCAGGCAAAGATCTCCACATAATCATGTAGCATCTGAGTCAACCGTTGCTTCACGCTGAGCTCTAGGTTGGCACCAATCTTAACCTCCTTTCTGTTCGTCTCAGTACCCAGATTTATTGTTTCCACCGACTCTTCATGTGGTTGAATTGCCCTCTCTTCCTGGAGTAACAGTCTTGCAAGTTCGCCAGGCACTTCGCAATAATCTTCACCTTCGTCTTCGGCTAAGTTGATCGGATTTTCGAAGTCATAACTGGCAGTAGCAGAGTCGTTACCAGTGAGATCCAGAGTGGATTGAAACCTGTATGAGTGAGTGTGTGTAAATACAGCTATTTTGAAATATATATAAAGGAAAGAAAGACAGAAAAGGAGCATAAGATTTGAAATGCGAGAAAACGTCCAAGATCTTTATTTATGATATATGAAATGACAATTTATATGCCCTCACAAATGAAGCCACGATGCCCCGGGTAAGACACCGGGCCATCGAGTTCAATTTATTGTTTATTACAAATGCCAAAACATAGGAATTCATTACTCAGTAACAAGAGAAACAGGTAGGTTGTCCTTTGCACTCCAATTGCTAAGTCCACTGTCGGTTGCCGGGTAAATCCAGCTATCAAACTCAGCTTCATCCACTTCATCCTCGTCCCCAATAACATTCACTCCATGAGCAGGCAGGGGAGCTGTCACTACATTAGGCTTCTCAGATGCCTCAAACTGTACCTCCTTGGCGTCAATAAGGTCCTACAGTTTGTTCCTTAAGGCCCAACAGTCGTCAGTGGAATGCCCCGGGCTATCGGAGTGATAAGCACAGCGGGCATTTGGATTGTATTTGGGAGAGGCAGTGTTCACAACTTTTGGGGCCTCTCTGACAGTCACTAGGTTAGTGGACAGCAACTGTGGTAAGATCTGTGATAGGGTCATGCTCAAACGGGTGAACTCTCTTCTAGGTCTTTCAGCCCTTTGAGGATTGGTTTGCCGAGGAGCGGCAACAGGCTTAGCAATCATCACCGCATTGACAGATTGGCGGCGCTCAGGTTTCTCTTGTCTCCTGGAGCCATATACAGCACTAGCCTCCTTCTTGAAGGGTTTCTTCTCAGAACTAGACGATGCACCCTTCAGAATCTTACCAGACTTCAACCCAGCCTCAATTCTTTCTCCGGTCAGAATAAGATCAGTAAACCCTGCAGATGAGTTACCGATAAGATGGTTGAAAAATGGCCCAGATAGGGTCCCCAAGAACATCTCTACCAACTCCCGATCAGTCAACGGAGGCTGCACCCTGCCAGCCAGATCCCTCCACTTCTGAGCGTACTCTTTAAAACCTTCACTTGAACCTAACGACATACCCTGGAGTTGGGTACGCGTAGGGGCAAGGTCGGCATTATATTGATACTGCTTATAGAAAGCAGTAGCCAACTCCTCCCAGTTACGAACCTTGGTCTCATCCAGCTGATAGAACCATTCAAGATGAGTCCCTGAAAGACTCTCCTGGAAGAAGTGGATCCACAAGTTTTTGTCCACTGAGTACGGTTGAATCTTCCGCACATAGGATCTGAGGTGTAACTTGGGACAAGATGCCCCGTCATATTTGGTAAAAGATGGTGATTTGAACTTATGAGGAATAATCACACCAGTAGACAAACCCAAGTCTCCGAAATCCAGCCCAGGCGCTTGTTGGATCTCCATAGCATTCAATCTGTCCTCCAATTGCTTATATCTGTCTTCTGCAGGAGGATATTGCTCTTCATCAAAATCAGTCTCGTTGTCGGAGACTACCGGACTTGGACCTTTTTCCCCTTGGGGGGTACCCTTGCCAATAGAAGAACCAGCCTCTTCATTCTGCAGAGTGGTTCCAAACCTTCGGCCCGAGTTGAAAAGAACAATCCTTCTCTTCTTCTTCTTCTCCTTCTTCAGGAGCAGAGCCTTCAGCTCTTCTTGGCCCTGAGCCAAACCCATGATTAATTCCTGAAATTGCGCATTCTGCGCCTGAAGAGCCTTGATGGACATCTCAGTTGATGATGAGTCAGGATTCATGATGCTGAAATAAACAGCGAAAAACGGTAAGCAACCTGAAAAGAGGAAAACCTGCTATGCACATGATGAATGGAATGCGTATGATTTATGTTTTCAAAGACAATCGGGAATCAACTTTGTAAACAAAAAAAGAACACACTTCATTAGATTCAACTTTGAAACTTAAATTGTTCAACAGATTGCCCTTAGGCGTTACATGAAAGGAAATACTGAAAAGGGAAGTAAAACTGTAAAAGAACATCCAGAGCTCCTTATTGATCCCATGGTCTCCTCTTCTCAGTACGGATGTAGTCATTCAGAGCTCGCTCATTCTCCAGCTGCTTTGTCAGCTTTTGGATCTTCAATTCGTGCTCGTTGAACTTTTCCCGGTAAGAATCCCGTTCTTCTCGCAGTTGCGACCAAGATCTCTTTAATGTCTCATAATCAGTAGGTATCTGAGGAGGAAGGACAGTTGGAGGAACACCATCTTTGTTAGGACACTCAAGAATGACGGGTCTGACAGCTTCATACGGCATACCTAACTTCTGAGCACGGATGCGAACCCATTTGTAGTAGGCTTCCATAGGTAAAGAAGTATTTGGCCCCAACTCTTGTGGGTCAGCTTTATGAACTTTGTCCCAAGCCTTGATGAACCTACGACGCAGCTCGTCACTATCCACTTGAAACTCAAAACTGATATGAGGCACCAACATCTCATAGGGGCCTGCTCTTCTGGCTCTTCCAAATTGACGGAGCGCTAGACATGGATTGTAAGAGATTCCTCCTTGGGTACCAATCAGAGGAACATTAGGGTATTCCCCGCATAGATCAATAATAGCTATCTCATCCAAACCTCTGCAAGTCCAAATGATGTCTTTATCGGTGAGAGACATTAACCTATGAGCCCAACCTCTTCCCTCTTGGTTCTTCAGCACGAACTTAGGGAGGTGCGAAATAAACCACCTCACCAACAAAGGGATACAACACCATAGGGTTCCTCGTTTTCGGGTAGTACGAGCATGAAGTTGTTGCAAGATGTCACCCAAGAGAGTGGGCACCGGATTCTGAGACATAAAGATCCTTATGGCAGTGACATTGATGAAGTTGTCAGGATTAGGAAACAAGACTAACCCATAGATTAAGAGAGCCAAGATATCTTCATATGCCCTAAAGTCCAGGTCATTCCAGAAATTGTTAGCTTTACTAATCAGAAACTTGGCCAAGAAACCCTTAACTCCGCTTCTAGTCACCCAGTTGTCCATTACTTCTTGATGGGTCAAAGGAAGAGCTGCAGCAACATCCTCAAGCCTGAGGGTCTTTTCCCAACCAGTAAAGGGAGTCTGATCCAAGATAGGGATGCCAAGCGAATCAGAGAACTCTTCCAGGGTAGGGACCAGCTGGAAGTCTTGAAAGGTGAAGCACTGGTACAGAGGGTCATAGAACTGAGTCAGGACACTCATCAACTGTTGATCCCGCTTTGCAGTGACAAAACTGAGAAGAGAACTATGCCTCTGGATGAAGGAAGTGGTATTTGGAATTCTGCTAACCAACTCTTCAAGCAACTCAGGTGGGTGAACAAAGTTGAACCGGATAGTATTCCTTCGCACAGGCATCATGATGTCCTACAAAACAGAGCAAAGGTGAAACCCTCTTGTCTTTGAAATGGTCAGTCCTTATGCAGGATGCATGCAATGCTCATGATGTTATGATGTTATGATAAAGCACACCACAAATAGATACAAAGGCAAACATAGTAAGGCACACAAGTCATACAAGGCAAGCCCTTAAAGTTTAGGCCAGCATAGGGTCTAGGTACTACCCTCTTTCAGTTTGTTGGTTCATACCTGTCCTATCAAAGTAACCGGGTTCTTAGAGGATCCCAATATCATTGACTACCCTCAATCGGTCATAACTCCAGCATCACAATCTTTTCTTGCGGCCAGAACCATCACGAGAGTTTAGCCTCAATGGGCGTAGCATACTGCTACTGTTCTAATGGCCAAGTTGTGTCAATTAAAATTCTAAGGTTGTTGGTGCTTAATGACTCCTCAGAAGACCCATATTCTCCTCGTTGCAACACAAGGGATATCGGTACAGACCAAGGTGCCACACCAACGTAGCCACTGTTTCACCCGTGTCGGTCTACGCCGGACAGGTCCCTCACAGCTTATGCTACCTAAACAGGGTATCCCCAGATCCGGGTTAGGATCTATAGAACTCCCATGCAACCCCACAATAATAAAGCAAGCAAGTCAATACAATTGAAAACACAGTTATGAACTAACCCTAAGGTACACCTCACTTTAAGTTTAAGTCCCCAGCAGAGTCGCCAGTTCTGTGATCGATGGATCTGGAACTGACTGTTTAACGCTGGTTCGCGAAATGTCGCGGAAGCAAGAGTCGCCACCGTCTTTTATTTTCTCCAAATGGAAAGGACAAAAGCATAGAAAAATTCCTTAAAGAGATTGCTCTCGGTTCGGAAGGTAGATTATAGAAAGGGAAGGTGTTAGCACCCTTTCTATCCATGGTTATCCATGGGCTCTTAGATACTTGCTCATTTGTGTTTTCAAAAATGGTTTGTTTGCTTTTCAACTGTGGGTTTTAAAAAGTTTCTTTGAAAATTTCCAGTTCGACTCTTGTATCGGTCCTCAAGAGTGTTTGAAAAATTGCTTTCGAAAGCTTTTTGAAAATGTGTTGGTGTGAAAAGTATTTTTGAATTTTGTTTTGAAATTTAGAGCAAGTATCTAGAGTCGTCTACCTACCCTAAGGAATTCGTCTGTGTAAATGTCCTTTAAAGTAGTGCCATCCCACCATTGAGAGGTAGGTAGCACCACCGTTGGAGGTGTTCGGGTCAATTCGAGGTTCGGGACATGGTGATCACCAGAGCAATGGGAAGACACCTTAGAAGCTACCCTCATGCCAGGTTCCCGGATCATGAGGACTTACTAAGACATCCTCTACTCGACGATCACCTTTCGAGGTAAGGCAACAGTGAGGCGTACCCTAGGGGTGGTGTGTGATTTGTGTGTCGTTTTCAGATATATTGTCTTGTCATGTATTGAGTGATCTACGCGTTTGTTTTTATTTTTGTCATTCATTCTTGCATGCCATTTAACAGTTAAAAAAGTGCGGAAAGGTAAAATTCTAAACTATTACAAAGGCGCGGGTCCACATCGCCAAAATTTCCAGGACTCGATTTGACAGAAAAATAAAGAAATAAAGTAAAAGTGCGAAAGATAAATATTTACACGGCTTTGGGAGAATTACATAAATAATTAAAAGAAACAAAATAAAACGCGCGAATTAAATTAAAATTGGAAGCGAGGGCGTTGGACCCTTTTTAATGAAATTAAATTAAATGATTAAATTAATTAAATTAAAATAAAAGAAATTGTTTTTTTGTTTGAGATTTTTTTTGTAGTTATGGTTTTTATGTGAATTAAATGAAATTAAAATTAGATCTAGCTATTTTTTAATTTATTAAGAAAACATGTTGAAATTAAACCTAAGATTAATCTAATTATTTACATGGTAATTTAATTACAAAAATAATATTTAATAATTAGTTATTGTGAAAGAAAAGAAAAAAAGGATAAAAATACTTAAAACCCTAATTCTACCAATTTTTAAATTTATTAAGAAAAGATATTAAAATTAACCCTAAGTTTAAATCTAATTAATTAGTGAGGTTTCTTTACAAAAAGGTAATATTTAAATAAAACATATTTTAATTTTTGTCTTTTCTGATTTTTTTTACTATTTTTATATTTTTATGAAAATAATCAAATTAAAGAATTGAATTAAACAAAACTAATTAAAACAAAAATAGAAAAATATGAGAAAAAGAATTAGGAATACAAACCATGGGGGGTCTGTCCCCAATTGGAGGTTTGGTTTAGCAATTCAGGCCCATTAAGCTCCTGGCCTCATTTGACTTTTGCGCTGACATGCACATGTGTTGACTCATGCCTTCCATGATCCCTGAATCCTGGCCTTGGGTTTGATCTGGGTTGCCATGTGGCGTGCTAGATCTTGTGGATGTATGATGCACCCTAGCACTGAAACTGCACATAAGCGTTAATAGAAAAATAATATGGAAAGGGGTGGGGGACCTGGGATTCGAACCCAGGTCCCAGGGATTACCACCAATATGCTTTGCCAACTGCTCCACACGCGCGTTTTGATTATTATCTGGCCAATGAACAATATAATATAAAACAAAAGTTAGTGGAAAATTAGCGCGCAAATTTGAACGATCCAATCACTGGCCTACACTTCATCATCTTCTTCATCGTTTGTGTTTTCCTGAAAATAGAAAAAGGTTAGCGGGGGTTTTAAACCCCCCGAAAATATGCAATTCTCAAAAATAGCGACTAGGCCATGGGGCTATATAAATTAGGCGCGATGTATCTATTCAGATCGTCCAAGCACGCTGAGTTCAGTCATGGTACTGTGATGTTCCAATTTTACAGCATTTAGAAACGCCCAAATTAAAACTTGAAGAACCCTAGCCTGTATCAGTGGTGAATCTTCTATTTTGGCACGAAAACTTAATTAAAGTATGCAGTTAGTTTCAGAAGCAACCAATTAGTAAGAATCCATAAGAAAAATGCAATGAATATGCTTGAATATTAAAACACGAATATGCATAAAAGTGAAAACAGTTTGACTTATAACTACCAATTCTCAAGGTTTCAAGCTATGATATTGATTCAGTCTCCTTCCTTGAAGTCTCAGCAAGCCAATGGAACAATTATTTTAGCTTGAATCGCCCTAGAACCTAGTTTTCAGTATTGGACTTTTTTGAGAAAATTGCAAGTTTGCTATGGAGGTATGGCGCAGCTGAGAGGTTTTGGGCACGAGGGTTAGCATATGTATATGTATGTGAGTGATTAGGGTTGAGAAATTGATCAAAAAATCCATGAATTGATGAAGAGATATTTGATTTTTATGGCATAAGTTTTCAAATCTTTTTCATGCAAACTTGGTTCAAATCATGTCCAATTATCAAGATTCTTTCCAAATCTGATTATACACAAAATCTTGAGACTAATTCATGCACAAAAAGATTTAAAAAGTTAGGCTTAGTATTTTCCACATATTTATTTTAATTAAATGAATTATTAATAATTAAAAATCCAAATAAATAAATAAAAATGATAAAAAACTTCCCTTTGGGCCAAATGGTCGTGCACATGCCTTGGATGATGAATTGTGGAAGAAAAGGAGGCCCATTAGCATTTTTAGGTCATTTGAAGCAATGTTGACTTTTCAAAATACCCAAAAATATCCCAACTTCCACAAGGCATAACTTGCTCAATGTTTAAGCTTTGCTCATGTTCTTGGACATTTTGGAAAGGTCTGTGAGTCCTCTAACCAATGTCTTTGGTCCCATATCATTTTGATTTACCAATCTCAAGTTATGGCCTTTGACTTAAAGTCCCTTTTTGTTGACTTTTGAAAATGACCTATAATGTTGAAATTGATAACTTTTTGTGAGAGAATTTCTTGGACTTGAAGTGTGTAGAGGAGTTGTAGGAAATGTCTTTCTCTTCAAAATGAGCTTTGGATGGAATTTTTCTGATAATCCATGTGAAAGTTATGTCTTAGTCAAGTTACAGTTGACTTTTTCAACTGTCCAAATATGGAAACTTTTGCATCTTGATGATTTTTGAGCCAAGCTTTGAGAATCATGACCAAGCATTGATCAAATGATGTTTGTGGCTTCAAAATGAGATGTTGACCAAAAATTTGAACTTTTGACTGCCAAATGACCATTTTGCCCCTACAGTTGACTGTAGTGCAACTAGGGTTTTTGACTGTGCAATTTTGTACTGTAAGTCTTGAAACTTGGTATGAGGATGCTTGACCATATTTGTAGACATGTGGGACTTGATTGGACCCTTGGAAACTTCATTTTCTTTGTCAGAACCAAAACCCTAATTTTGACTGTTAGGAGGCTCTTGAACTGTGCAACCCTTGGGGAATTTTGAAGCCTTGTTCTTTGTAATTCTTGAGGAATATGGGAGGGAAAATTTTGGGGTACAACACATATGCTGTTGCTTTTTTGTATGCTGTTCAAACAATTGAATTTATGCATATTTGAAATATGCAGTGGGCTTTTGAAAAAGTGCAATTGATTTTAAAATGTGCTATTTTGACAAGAAAATAATTTGTGCATGTTTTTAATTGTGCATTCATTTATAAAAATTCCTCCCTTTTTGTGAACCGGGAGAAATCCCGTGATTTGCAAAAAAGGGTAAACTGATTCCAGCCGTTCGCTTTTCATGATGAACGCTTAAGATTAATTTTCTGCTTTTAATTGTTTATTTCTGACTTCTTTTCTTTTAATTGTTTTTTGCAGGTAAAATTAAATGAGCAGACAAAAAGGCATTGGATAGAAGATGAAGATTTAGAATTTAAGAAAATAGTTTTTTATTTTACTTTAAACTCTTTATGTAATTGTCATTATAAATATTTTGTAAATAATACAATATTTAAATAACAATTGTAATAAATAGAATAGAGTGAATAAAATTCTATTATTTCCCAATTAATTCTTTTTCTTTCCAATTATTTATTTATCGTTTATAATTCTTTAAATTGTATAATAATTGAAAATCAATTTCAATTACTTAAATTCAGAATAATAAACAAATAAATAAACATCATTGATCAATTAATAATTCCAATTATTTAATTCATTATTCATAATTCTCTAAATTATAATAATTAAAAATAGAATTTCAATTATTTAACTTAGAATGATAAATAATTAAATAATCATTGTTGACCAATTAATAAACCTCTTTTCAAATGTTTATTTCATTATTCATAAATCTTTAAATTATATAATAACCGAAAATAGATTCCAATTATTTAATTTTAAGATAATAAATAATTAATAATCATTGTTTGATCAATTAATAAACCTCTTTTCCAATATTTATTTTATTATCTATAAATCTTTAAATTATATAACAATTGAAAAATAAATTCCAATTATTTAAATTTAAGATAATAAATAATTAATAAACATTGTTTTAGCATGAATCGATTAATAAATTTAGCATTCAAAAATAAACAGCTCTCGACTCGAAAAAGTTATGAATTTTAAAAATCAAAAGATCCAAACGCTCGCAATGTAACGATGCAGATGAAAGATGGTATCTTAGGTCAAAATTTGGGGTACAACAGTATGTCCACTGGAGTGAGTCTCGAAAGTACCTTCATGCAGCTCTACCATGATCCTTTCTGCTTCAATCTTATCCACACAACGCAGTAAGGTTGAATCATGGTTTCATTTGTAAAGAATGCCATTGCTGATGAAGAACTTTGCTGCGAATCTTCTCAGAAACTTCTTGTCATTAACAGATGCACCCTCGGGGTATTCTTGAGCTTCAAGGCACCTCTTTACTTCATGATACCAAGGCTTTTCTGTTACCTCTTCAGTCTCAAGATCACAGCAATGTGCAGGCTCATCCAATTTCCAAATAATGATCCGGGGAGCCTCGTTGTCCCATTTGACTTTGAACATAGAAGACATTGTAGCTAGCGCGTCCACCAACTGATTCTCCTCTCTTGGGAAATGTTCAAAGGTTATCTCCTCGAAATGGGGAAGCAACGTCAATACATATTCCTTGTAAGGAATAAGATTTGGGTGTTTCATATCCCACTCGCCTTTCATCTGACTGATCACGAGAGCAGAATCTCCGAAGACGCTCAGAAACTTGATCCTTAGGTCAATTGCAGCTTGAAGACCCATGATGCATGCTTCATACTCCGCCATGTTGTTGGTGCAGTTGAAACATAGTCGAGCGGTGAGCGGAGTTTGAGAGCCTTTAGGAGATATGATCACAGCGCCAATGCCATTACCCAAAGCGTTTGAGGCTCCGTCAAAGTGCATAGACCATCGGGATCCTTCCTCAGGTCCTTCATCCGGTCCAGGTATCTCGCAATCAGTTACTACCATGATATTCTCGTCTGGAAATTCAAAGTTCATAGACTGGTAATCATCCATTGCCCGATGTGCCAAATGGTCTGCCAACACACTTCCCTTGATTGCTTTTTGAGTCGTGTACTGGATGTCATATTCAGTCAAGATCATCTGCCATCTTGCTATTCTTCCGGACAAGGCAGGCTTTTCGAAGACATACTTGATTGGGTCCATTTTTGAAATCAACAAAGTAGTGTGAGTCAGCATATACTGTCTTAGCCGGCGAGCAGCCCATACCAAAGCATAGAAAGTTTTCTCGAGCAGTGAGTATCAGGTCTCACAGTCGATAAACTTTTTGCTAAGGTAATAAATAGCATGCTCTTTTCGGCCAGATTCGTCATGCTGACCTATCACACACCCCATTGAATTGTCGAGTACTTTCAAGTATAATATTAGAGGTCTACCTTCAACCGGTGGCATAAGAATGGGTGGCTCTTGGAGATACTCTTTGATTCTTTCGAAAGCGGCCTGACATTCATTGTTCCAACGTACTACTTGATCTTTCTTCTGTAGCTTGAAGATTGGTTCACAAGTAGCAGTTAGGTGCAAGATGAATCGGGCTATGTAGTTCAGGCGTCCTAGGAAGCCTCTGACCTATTTATCTGTCTTGGGAGTTGGCATCTCTTGTATGGCTTTCACTTTGGCAGGGTCCACTTGAATACCTTTGTCGCTTACGACGAAACCTAGTAGTTTTCTAGATCTCACCCCGAAGGTGCACTTGTTCGGGTTTAATATCAGCTTGTACAACTTCAACCGGTCAAACAGTTTCTGTAAATGGTCAAGGTGTTCCTCCTCAGTTTGGGACCTTGCAATCGTATCAACGACGTATACTTCGATCTCATGATGGATCATATCATGAAACAGAGCAACCATGGCACGCTGATACGTTGCCCCAACATTTTTCAACCCAAAAGGCATGGCCTTGTAACAAAAGGTGCCCCGCTGAGTAACAAAAGTGGTCTTCTCCATGTCCTCAGGAGCCATCTTGATTTGATTATACCCGGAGAAACCATCCATAAAGGAGAATACCTTGTGCTGAGCAGTATTGTCAACCAGAACGTCGATGTGAGGCAGAGGGAAGTCATCCTTGGGGCTCGCCCTGTTCAAATCCCTATAGTCAACACACATTCTGACCTTACCATCTTTCTTCGGCACTGGAACCACATTGGCGACCCACTGAGGGTAAGAAGTCACTGCTAGAAACCCGGCGTCAAATTGTTTCATAACTTCAGCCTTGATTTTCTCGGACATCTCTGGGCGCATACGACGAACCTTCTGTTTTACCGGAGGGCATTCTTCCTTGGTAGGCAGGTGATGAACCACAATGTCGGTATCCAACCTAGGCATATCTTCGTAAGACCAGGCAAAGATTTCCACGTAGTCATGCAGCATCTGAATCAACCGTTGTTTCACACTAAGCTCCAGATTTGCCCCGATCTTGACTTCCTTCCTGTCTGTCTCAGTACCCAGATTTACCGTTTCCACTGGCTCTTCATGTGGCTGAATGGCCCTCTCTTCCTGAAGTAGCAGTCTCGCAAGTTCACCAGGCACTTCGCAATCATCTCCACCTTCGTCTTCGGCTAAGTTGATCGGATTTTCAAAGTCATAACTGGCAGTAGCAGAGTCGTTACCAGTGAGATCCAGAGTGGATTGGGACCTGTATATGTGAGTGTGTGTAAATAGCTGTTTTGCAATATATAATAAAGAAAGACAAGGAGCGCAAAATTTGAAATGCAAAAAACGTCCAATGCTTTTATTAATAATATATGAAAATGGCACACAAAAGCCCTCACAAATGAAGCCACGGTGCCCCGGGTAAGACACCTGGCCATAAAGTTTCACAATATTGTCCGTTACAAATTCAAAACAAAAGAGTTCGTTACTGATTAACAAAAGTAATAGGGACGAAGTCCTTTGCTGTCCAGTTGTTTGGTCCACCGTTGGTCGTAGGGTAGATCCAACTATCGAATTTAGATTCCTCCACGCCATATTCGATGGCATTTACTCCCGAGTTGCTGATGAACACAGGAGGTCTTCCACTCCTTGCACTACGAACAACCCTCTGAGCTTCTGCAGTGAAACCCAAACCAAACTTGTTAGTCTTCTGAGTGAAATCAGGGAGTCGACCCCAGTTTACATACTCACCCTTCTCAATAACAGCCAGAGCATCCTTTAAGGAAGCCATCTTCAAAGGAGAATCTTCAACCACAGTCTCAGCTGATGCCAGTGTTTGAGGAACCACTTCAAAGTGTTGAAATGGGGTCTCAATGAACTCCCCATCCATCTCTATGTACCGGAACGAGTTGAGGTGGCTGACCATGTACTCTTCCTCCCCCTGTACTGTCACAATCTTTCCTTTGACTGGGTACTTCAGCTTTTGATGGAGTGTGGAGGTCACAACTCCAGCCTTATGGATCCATGGACGACCCAACAAACAAGAATAGGATGACCGAATGTCCATCACGTAGAATGTAGAATCGAAGACCTGAGAACCAACTCTAATTGGAATATCAACCTCACCATGCACCATCCTTTTAGACCCATCAAAGGCCCGGACAACAATGTTACTTGGCTTTAGCTCCAACCCTTCGCAATCCAACCTGTCTAGAGCTTTCTTGGGAAAGAAGTTCAATGAGGAACCAGTGTCAACCAACACATGTGCAAGAGTAGTGCCCCTGCATTCAATGGAGACATGCAGGGCATTGTTATGGTTCTTCCCTTTAGCAGTCAGATCAGCGTCAGAGAAACCCAAACCATTATCAGCAGTTAAGTTGGCCACACAATTGGTAAACTGATCAGCTGATGTCTCTTGTGGCACGTGGGCCGTCTTCAGGAAGGTAATCAGAGCCTTGGCATGGGCCTCTGAACACAACAACAGTGATAACATAGAAATCTTGGATGGGGTTTTCCCCAGCTGCTCGACTACATTATAATCACTCTTCTTAATAATTTTCAGAATATCTTCCATCTCCTATTTGGAAGCTTCAGCAGTGGTTGTCTTCGGCGCCTCCGTCTGGGCAGGCATATCAGCGGCGATCCCTTTGCCCCGAGCGTCAGATGACTCGGCGACAGGGGTAGGAATAGGAACTTGATCAGGAATGCCATTAGGCACACTTACAGGTGTGATGACAATAGGTCTTCGGACAGTTGGTGGCGCAATATCGGGTGAGAAAAGTCTACCACTGCGGGTGACTTTAGAAGGCCCGGTAATGTTGCTGACGCCGGTATTAGTATCAAACTCTTGCTTAACCCCGAGAACATAAATATCTGCCCCATAGTTCCTAGGGACAGCTTTGTCAGAGTTGTAGGGAATAGGCCCCGGAACTGTGATGATTATGGGTGCAATCTTCTGAACAGGCATAATTTTGACAGGCTTCCTCGAGGGAGCCTTGCGAGAATTGTTGAAAATGGTGACAATGGAAACTTCTTCAGTAGGGGTGGCAGGAACAACAATTTTCTCAAATAGGATTTCCTTATTATCCATCAGGTTTTGGATACCTGACTTCAAAGATGGGCAACCAGTAGATGAAACAGAACACAAATGGCAACCTTCACTACATCCCGGAAATAAACCGGCTAGCAACAGGTTCCTCTTGACGTTCATCAGCGGGGTAACAATGTCATCCACTTAGGCTACAAACAAGTCCTCCTCTATAGCATTTACTCCATGTTTGGGCATGGGAGCAGTCACGACATTAGGCCTCTCTGGCGCCTCGAACTCAATCTCTTTTGCATCGACTAGGTCCTGAACCTTATTCTTCAAAGCCCAACAATCATCCGTATTATGCCCCGGGCTATCAGAGTGATAAGCGCAGCGGGCGTTAGGATTGTACTTTGGGGATGTTGTGTTTGAAATCTTCGGAGCTTCTTTTAGAGTCACCAGATTGGTCGTCAGTAACTGCGGCAATATCTGGGACAAGGTCATGCTGAGACGAGTGAACTGCCTTCGAGGTCTCTCGCCCCTTTGTTGGTTGTGATGCTGAGGAGCACCAGCAGGTTTTGAAATAACCACCGCGTTGATAGCTTGGCGGTGTTCAGATTTATTCTGTCTCCTTGAACCGTAGACAACACTAGATTCTTTCTTGAACGACTTCTTCTCAGTGCTCGATGAGGCACCCTTCTGTATCTTCCCAACCTTGATGCCAGCTTCAATCCTCTCACCAGTCAAGATAAGGTCTGTAAACTCGGCTGAAGAGTTCCCAATCAAATGGTTAAAGAACGGACCAGACAGGGTCCCCAAAAACATATCAACCAGCTCACGATCAGTTAAAGGTGGCTGCACCCTTCCGGCAAGATCTCTCCACTTTTGAGCATACTCTTTAAATCCTTCACCCGTCCCTATTGACATACCCTGGAGTTGGGTACGCGTAGGAGCGAGGTCAGAATTATACTGATACTGCTTATAGAACGCAGTAGCCAAATCTTCCCAGTTACGGATACTGGCTCCATCCAGCTATAGAACCACTCCAGCTGAGTCCCTGAAAGACTGTCCTGAAAGAAATGGATCCACAAATTCTTATCAGCTGTGTAAGGCTGGATCTTCCTTACATATGACCGGAGGTGCAACTTTGGGCAGGAGGCTCCGTCATATTTGGCAAAGGCAGGTGCCTTAAACTTATGGGGAATCACCACCCCAAAGGATAAACCTAGGTCTCCAAAGTCCAGCCCGGGCACGTTCTGTATCTCCATAGTGCTCAAGCGGTCCTCCAACTGTTTGTACCTATTGTGATCGGTGGATCTGGAACTGACTGTTTAACGCTGGTTCGTGAAATGTCGCGGAAGCAAGAGTCGCCACCGTCTTTTATTTTCTCCAACATGGAAAGGACAAAAGCACAGAAAAAATTCCTTATGAGATTGTCTCTCGGTTCGGGAGGTAGATTTATAGAAAGGGAAGGTGTTAGCACCCTTTCTATCCATGGTTAGCCACGGGCTCTTAGATACTTGCTCATTGTGTTTTCAAAAGTGTTTGCTTTTCAATTATAAGTTGGTTTGAAAAAGTTTCGTTTAAAGATTTCAGATCGACTCTTGTATCAGTCCTCAAGAGTGTTTGAAAGATTGTTTTGAAAGCTTTTTTTGAAAGTGTCGGTGTGAAAAGAAGTTTTGATTTGTTTTTGAATAGAACAAGTATCTATGAGTCATCTACCTACCATAAGGAATTAGGCTGTGTAAATGTCCTTAAAGTAGTGCCATCCCACCATTGAGAGGTAGGTAGCACCACCGTTGGAGGTGTTCAGGTCAATTCGTTTTTTAGGGACAGTGTGGTCACCAGAGCAATAGTAGGACACCTTAGAAGCTACCCTTATGCCATGTTCATGGACATAAGGACTTACTAAAACATCCTGTACTCGACGACCACAATTCGAGCTTGTAGGGACAGTGTGGTCACCAGAGCAACAATAGGACACCTTAGAAGCTACCCTTATGCCATGTTCATGGACATAAGGACTTACTAAAACATCATGTACTCGACGACCACGTTTCGAGGGGCAAGGCAACAGTGAGGCGTACCCTAGAAGTGGTGTGTGCATTGTGTGTTGTTTTTCAGTTATGTTTTATCTTAATCATGCATTGGGTGAGCTACGCTTTGATTTTATTTGGGCCATTCATTCTTTCATGTGATTAGCAGTTTAAAGGGTACGAAAATTAAAGTACGGAAAATAAAGGTCCTACGCTATTACAAGGCGCGGGTCTATACATCGCCAAATTAACAAAGACCCGTTTTTTTAATAAAGTGCGGAAAGTAAATAAATTTCGAAATACTATTACAGGGCTTGGACAATTACATAATATTTAAACGGAAAATAAGGACAAACGCGCGACAAGAAATTATAATTGAATGTGCGAGGGCGTTGGACCCTTTAAAGAAATGAAATTGAAATTGAAAATGCAAATTAATTATTTAATAAGAAAAGAAATTTTTTTTTGTGTTTTTTGGTATTTATGAAAATAAAAGGAAATTAATTAAAATTAGAAATAAAACCCTAGTTCTAAATTATTTTTAATTGTTAAAGAAAAATATTTAATTTTTGACCTAATTTACCCTAATTAATTAATGACATGTTTATTTACAAAATTAATTAATAGTTAATAATAATAATAAGAAGAAAAATATTTATTAAGCAAAAAGAATAAAAATGCTAAAACCTAAGTTCTACATTTTTTAGTTTATTTAAGAAAAAAAACATTAAAGTTGAAGACCTAAAATTAAACTAATTTGATTATTAAAATTTATTTACAAAACTATTAATGAATTAAAAATTAAATAAACATATTTTATTTTTTTTGATTTCTGATTTTTTTGGTTTTATTATGAAAATTATTTTTGGAATTTAAAGGGAAAAGCAATTAATTGAAAAAAAAACAAATAAAAGAATAAAAAGAAAAAAATAAAGAAAGAAAAAGAATTAGAAGATGGATCAAACCGTGGGGGTGTCTGGACCCAAAGGGAGTTTTTGAAGCAATTTGGCCCATTGCAATCCAGGCATTGTTTGACTTTTTGTGGTTACGTGTGCCTCAGTTGACTAGCGTGCCTGGTGGACTCCAGGTTCTGGCCTTTGGATTGGGGCTTCTGGGCGTGTGGCAAGCCAAGGCGTTGGGCGTATGGTGTACTACTGGGAAGAAACTGCACCTGATCACATTACAACAAAAATTATAGAGAAATATGGGGGACCTGTGAATCGAACCCAGGTCCCAATACCTGCAAGCCAGCGCAACAGCCAACTGAGCCAACGCGTTACTTTGTACACTTAATGGACAATGATCATTATGAGAGAGAAAGCCAGCATTAGTGGGATTTAACAAAAACGCGCGCCAGGATTTGAATCCTCCAACCACATCAAGCCACGCCAGCGTCTTCTTCGTTTTGCCTGAAAATAAGAAGTAGATAGCGGGGGTTTTAAACCCCCACTAAATGGTACCTGCAAATAATAGCGAATAGGGCATATGCAAACATAAAAAGAGCGCGATGGGTGATTTCAATTCGTCCTGATGCCCTGATTTCAGTGGTACTGGTTTGATTGCCCAATTTTGCCAGATGAAGGAATCCCTAATTCACAGCTCCTGAAACCCTAAAATATGTTCATGGTGGATTCTTGTACAGGGCTTAATAATTCAATCAAAGAATGCCATTAGCTTCAGAACACTCATGTTAGTATAAATCAATGTTTAAGACGTATGAAAAATGTATGCAAATTCAAACACGAATATGAAAAAAATTATGAACATGGAGGCTTCATTCTACCAATTCCTTGAGTATGGAGGGTTGGTTTTGATTGCAATCGTTTCCTTGAGATGCCAGGAATGTGTTTGGATGGGAATGGGCACTTAAAACGTGCTGTAAGGAGGTTTACAGTTTTGCTCTTTTGCTTGAAATTTTTGAAGTGTGTTTTGCAGTTTTGGAGCTTCTTAGGTCGTGATCTCGTTTGTGATGTCTGGCATATGTATTATGTGATGAGTTTTGATAAGAATTATGGCCAATAATGCAATGCATTCATGTTTGGGATTTGCCATAAACCTCCATTGAAACACTTTCCATCTTTGTACCAAAATTTGAATTCTTGCTAGCTTTAGCCCTTTTCTCGAATTTGGGATGTGTATAATGGTGGTTCAAAGCTAATCAAAGCAAAATATGTCCCTTAATTAGTCTTTTTGATTTTCATTTGATTTTAAAAGATTTAAAATGAATTAAATCCAATAAAATCAAATAAAAATGAAAAAATTAATTTTAAATTTTGAAATAAAATGTGGGACACGTGGGAAGCATGGCCAAGCTGAATCAAGTGGAAAAAGTGGGGCCCCTTTTGTCAAAAATGAATTTTCAAGGATAATTGATTTTGGTCATTTCACAAAAATTTCCCAACTTCTCCAATGCATATCTTGCTCAATTTTGAAGTTATGAACATGTTCTTGGACATTTTGGAAAGGTCTTGAAGTCCTCTAACCAATGTCGTTGGTCCCATGTCATTTTGATTTACCAATCTCAAGCTATGGTCTTTGACTTGAAGTCCCTTTTTGTTGACTTTTGAAAATGACCTATAATGTTGAAATTGATAACTTTTTGTGAGAGCATTTCTTGGACTTGGAGTGTGAAGATGAGTTGTAGGAAATGTATTCCCCTTCAAGATGAGCATTGGATGGGATTTTTCTGATGAACCATGAAAAAGTTATGCCTTGGTCAAGTTACAGTTGACTTTTCAACTGTCCAAAAATAGAAACTTTTGACACCTTGATGATTTTTGAGCCATTCTTGTGAAATCATGGTCAAGACTTGACCAAATGATGATTGTGGCTTCAAAATGAGATGTTGACCAAAAATTTTGACTTTTGACTGCCAAATGACCATTTTGCCCCTGCAGTTGACTGTGGAGCAATTAGGGTTTTTGACTGTGCAACTTGACCTTGTGAGCCTTGAAACTTGACATGTAGGTGCTTGACAATGTGTATGAGCATATGGGACTTGATTGAGCCCTTGAAAACTTCAACTTCCTTGCAAGAACCAAAACCCTAATTTGACTGGCTTATGAGGATGGTTGACTGTGTAGCCCTTGAGTAGACTTTGAACCATTTGAGGTGAAAATTTGAAGATTATGGGAGGGAAAATTTTGGGGCACAACAGTTGCCCCTGTTCAATCTTCTTAGACCTGAGGATATAGCTTGGCTTGTGTGCCTTTCGTGATCCGAGGGTAGAAGATGATTGAACACTAGAGTGCCCAGAAATTTGCACTCACATAGTTGAGTATCAGCAGTGTGATGGCGGGAATGGGCTTACAGATGCCATTTGGAGAGATGGGGGATAGGAGGATGGGCTTATAGATGCCATATGGAGGTGTGACAGAACTCTATCGGGAATGGGGTTATAGATGCCATTTGGAATTTGTGATGGATAATTATGGAGATGGGCTTATAGATGCCCTCGGGAGGTGTCGATCGCGTAAGAGATTCCTTAGCGAGAACTTGCGTACCTGAGAAAGAAAATTACCTGGTCTGTTACAGGAGTTGATCTTCAAACTCTTTATGTAGATGTGCCCTGGCTGGATACAGGAATCGAATCTTTAAACTCTTCAGACGTGCCCTGGCAGGATACAGGAATCGAGTCTGGTAATGTAGTCGTCAACAGATACACCCTGGCAAGATACAGGAATCGGATCTTCGAACTCTTCAGACGTGCCCTGGCAGGATACAGGAATCGAGTCTGGGAATGTAGTCGTCAACAGATACACCCTGGCAAGATACAGGAATCGGATCTTCGAACTCTTCAGACGTGCCCTGGCAGGATACAGGAATCGAGTCTGGTAATGTAGTCGTCAACAGATACACCCTGGCAAGATACATGAATCGGATCTTCGAACTCTTCAGACGTGCCCTGGCAGGATACAGGAATCGAGTCTGGTAATGTAGTCGTCAACAGATACACCCTGGCAAGATACAGGAATCGGATCTTCGAACTCTTCAGACGTGCCCTGGCAGGATACAGGAATCGAGTATGGTAATGTAGTCGTCAACAGATACACCCTGGAAAGATACAGGAATCGGATCTTCGAACTCTTCATACATGCCCTGGCAGGATACAGGAATCGAGTCTGGTAATGTAGTCGTCAACAGATACACCCTGGCAAGATACAGGAATCGGATCTTCGAACTCTTCAGACGTGCCCTGGCAAGATACAGGAATCGGGTCTGGAATCGATCGTCAACAGATACACCCTGGCGAGATACAGGAATCGGATCTTTAGTTGCGACCGTTGATAGCAAATATCTTTGTATTAACCTTTGTCCTGAAAAGACAAAATGTTAGTTGTATGCGATGTCATGATGTATGACATGCGAGATGAGATTATATGTTCATGATGCGTATATGCATGCTGTAATGTATGAAAATGTGTTGTTTATGAATGTATGTTTTCGTCTTAGGAAAATAAATCCTTGACGGGTGCCAGGAAGTCACATCCTGGGCTGATGTTGAAGCATTTCGCTGTTTCCGCTGGGGAGCGATGGTTGCAAGAATACCGGTAGGAGAAGATGACTCCGTTGGGGAATAAACTTGGCGAATAGAATACTCTACGGGGGAAAATTATTCTAGCGATCCTGCTGGGGAACAATACTCTGTGGGAAGAGAGGTACTCTGTTGAGATGTTGGTAGTAACTTTGCTGCGGATACCGTTGTTATGTTGGAAGTGTTAATAGACTCCGCTGGGGATAAGAAGATTTTACTGAGGACGGTCTTTCCGTGGCTTTTGGCTGAGGATAACCCAGTTATAAGCTCTGGTGGAGCATAACCTTTGAATAAAAAGTCCGGGGAGACGCGTTCGTGCTCTGTAGGGGATAAGCTTCCAGAATCTACTGGGGATAAGCTTACTGCTGGGGAGATGATTCAGCTTTCCTGGGGAAATCTTTAGACTGGACTCTCCTGGGGAAAATTTTGAGATGTATTGGGAAGTGGTTCCACTGAGGTGTCTGGTGTTCCGCCGGGGAGCAATCTTAGATCAAGACTGCCGGGGATGCTTGTTAAGAATATTCGTATATTGCACTGGGGAATGTTGAGATATGCTGGAGGATACCCAACTTCCTTAAGGCTGACCGGATAACCTTGCTTGGGGAGAGTGTATTGACTTGCTGGCTCACTCTCTGGGGGGTCTAGAGATCTTGGTTATGTTCTTCAGTTGAACTTACCTTGGTACCTTGGTGGACAGAGCAATTAGATCGCTTAGACAACTCATTATCGCCCCTGTTTCTAATGTCACCGGTAATTAATCCTTTGTTTTGCATGCAAATATTTATGAGTTAGCAATTAGTGTCAAATGCATATATCAAAAATTGAACATTGGACGTTCTTCGCAAAACAAAACAAAAAAAGGAAAAAACAATTGGCAATTGGTTTGAACTGTGAATTTGTATTGATTTTTGAATTTGCTTGTGAATATGCGTTTATGTACAAGAGGCTGACGTCCTAGTAAGAGAACGCCGCCGAACAACAGAGTTTATACAATTTTGTACGAAGAGAAAACAAAACAGCTATGTGAAAAGAATAATCCCACTGGGTTCCAACTCTGCTATCGCCTTTATATCTTCGAGCGTCTCATCACTTTGCTGCTTAGTTGACGATGAAGCTGATTGATCGATGCCGTCTGAACTTGATGTTGATACCGGATTCTGGATGCAAAGTGATCCAATGAGACATAGTATTACGCTTTATCCCTAACTTTTGCCTGGACCGCTCTTTCGGGTTTTCAGTCCACCGGGATACCCATTTTTGCCCAAGCCGCCTTTTCAGGTTTTCGACTTGCCGGGTGTACAGATTTTTTCCATTTCATCCCTCATTTTGCCCGAACCCTTTTGGTTCGCCGGGAAGCCCTTATTTTTTCCTAGGTATGTCAACCTAGCAGGTCTTTTATCATGCGTAGTATCTTTTTACTATGTCTGCGTTGGCGGGGTGAGGAAAGTCGTCACCATCCATGGTGGTTAGAATCATGGCTCCTCCTGAGAACACATGTTTAACCACAAATGGCCCTTCGTACGTAGGGGTCCATTTGCCCCTTGGATCACTTTGAGGAAGGATGATGCACTTGATTACCAAGTCCCTAACTTGATACTCCTGTGGTCTGACTTTCTTGTTAAATGCCCTGATCATCCGTTTTTGATACGTCTGACCATGACAAATAGCAGTGAGTCTCTTTTCGTCAATTAGATTTAACTGATCAATTCGCGTCTGGATCCAATCATCTTCACTCAGATCTGCATCCTTCATTATCTGGAGAGAGGGTATCTGCACTTCAATCGGTAAGACTGCTTCCATGCCATAGACCAGGGAAAAGGGAGTTGCCCCGGTTGACGTCCTTGCTGAGGTACGGTACCCATGTAGAGCAAACGGTAACATCTCGTGCCAATCTTTATAGGTCACTGTCATCTTCTGCACAATCTTCTTGATATTCTTATTCGCTGCTTCTACAGCCCCATTCATCTTCGTCCGATAGGGAGAAGAGTTGTGGTGCTGTATCTTGAATTGCTCGCAGAGCTCAGTGATCATCTTGTTGTTGAGATTGGTACCGTTGTCCGTAATGATTCTTTCCGGGACGCCGTATCGACAGATCAAGTTATGCCGAATGAACCGTGCCACGACATTCTTGGTTATTGTAGCGTAGGAAGCCGCTTCAACCCACTTTGTAAAGTAATCAATCGCCACCAGAATGAAGCGATGCCCGTTGGATGCCGTAGGTTTAATCTCGCCGATCATATCTATGCCCCACATTGCAAAAGGCCAAGGTGCAGTCAAGACATTCAGAGGGACTGGAGGAACGTGCACCTTATCAGCATAAATCTGGCACTTATGACATGTCCGAGAATGTTGGTAACAGTCGGCTTCCATTGTGGACCAGAAATATCCTGCCCGAAGGATCTTCTTTGCCATAGTGTGCCCACTGGAATGTGTTCCGAAGGTACCTTCATGTAGCTCCGCCATGATCCTTTCTGCTTCAGTCTTATCCACACAATGCAGTAAGGTCGAATCATGGTTTCGCTTGTACAGAATGCCATTGCTGAGGAAGAAATTCGCTGCGAACCTTCTCAGAAACTTCTTATCATTGACAGACGCACCTTCAGGGTATTCCTGAGCTTCCAAGTATCTCTTCACCTCATGATACCAGGGTTTTTCAGTTACTGTCTCAGCCTCAAGATCATAACAGTATGCCGGTTCGTCCAGTTTCCAGATAATGACCCGGGGAGCCTCATTGTTCCACTTGACTTTGAACATGGAAGACATCGTAGCTAACGCGTCCGCCAACTGATTCTCCTCTCTTGGGAAATGTTCAAAAGTTATCTCTGTGAAATGGGGGATCAATGTCAACACACATTCTTTGTAAGGAATAAGGTTCGGATGTTTCGTATCCCACTCGCCTTTGATCTGATTGATCACGAGAGCAGAATCTCCGAAGACACTCAGAAACTTGATCCTTAAGTCGATCGCAGCTTGAAGACCCATGATGCATGCCTCATACTCCGCCATGTTGTTGGTGTAGTTGAAACATAGCCGGGCAGTGAGTGGAGTATGAGTGCCTTGAGGGGATATGATCACAGCGCCGATACTGTTACCCAAAGCGTTGGAGGCTCCGTCAAAGTGCATAGACCATCGGGATCCTTCTTCAGGTCCTTCATCCGGTCCAGGTACTTCACAATCAGTCACTACCATGATGCTCTCGTCTGGAAACTCAAAGTTCATTGACTGGTAGTCATCTACTGCCTGATGTGCCAAGTGGTCTGCCAATACACTTCCTTTGATAGCTTTCTGGGTCGTATACTGGATGTCGTATTCTGTCAAGATCATTTGAGATCTTGCTATTCTCCCAGACAGAGAAGGCTTTTCAAATATGTACTTTATAGGATCCATCTTTGAAATCAACAAGGTAGTGTGAGTCAGCATATACTGTCTCAGCCGACGAGCAGCCCATACCAAAGCGCAGCAAGTTTTCTCGAGCAGTGAGTATCGGGTCTCACAGTCGGTAAACTTTTTGCTAAGGTAATAAATGGCGTGCTCTTTTTGGCCAGACTCGTCATGCTGCCCCAGCACACACCCCATTGAGTTGTCAAGTACTGTCAAATATAGTATCAGAGGTCTCCCTTCAACCGGTGGCATAAGGATGGGTGGTTCTTGGAGATACTCTTTGATTCTGTCGAAAGCGGCCTGACATTCATCATTCCAACGTACTACCTGATCTTTCTTCAGCAGCTTAAAGATTGGTTCACAGGTGGCTGTTAGATGCGAGATGAATCGGGCAATGTAATTCAGACGTCCCAGAAAACCTCTGACCTCCTTCTCTGTCTTAGGAACCGGCATCTCTTGAATAGCCTTGACCTTGGCAGGGTCCACTTGAATACCCTTGTCGCTCACGACGAAGCCTAGCAACTTTCCAGATCTTACCCCGAAGGTGCACTTGTTCGGGTTCAACCTCAGCTTGTACAACTTCAGACGGCCGAACAGTTTCTGCAGATGGTCAAGGTGTTCCTCCTCCGTTTGGGACCTTGCAATCATATCATCGACATACACTTCAATCTCATGATGGATCATATCATGAAATAAAGCAACCATGGCACGTTGGTAGGTTGCCCCAGCATTTTTCAGCCCGAACGGCATGACCTTGTAGCAGAAGGTGCCCCACTGAGTAACAAAGGTAGTCTTCTCCATGTCTTCCAGAGCCATTTTAATCTGATTATAACCTGAAAAACCGTCCATGAAGGAGAACACCTTGTGCTGAGCAGTATTATCAACCAGAACGTCAATGTGAGGTAGGGGGAAGTCATCCTTGGGGCTTGCCCTGTTCAGATCTCTGTAATTAACACACATCCTGACATTACCATCTTTCTTCGGTACCGAAACCACGTTGGCAACCCACTGAGGGTAAGAAGTCACTGCTAGAAACCTGGCATCAAATTGCTTCATAACCTCAGCTTTGATCTTCTCAGACATCTCTGGACGCATACGGCGGACCTTTTGTTTAACCGGAGGGCAGTCTTCCTTGGTAGGCAAATGATGGACCACAATATCGGTATCCAACCCAAGCATGTCTTCGTAGGACTAGGCAAAGATCTCCACATAATCATGCAGCATCTGAATCAACCGTTGTTTTACGCTGAGCCCCAGATTGGCACCAATCTTAACTTCCTTCCTATCTGTCTCAGTACCCAGGTTTACCGTTTCCACTGGCTCTTCATGTGGCTGAATGGCCCTCTCTTCCTGGAGTAACAGTCTTGCAAGTTCTCCAGGCACTTCGCAATCATCTTCACCTTCGTCTTCGGCTAAGTTGATCGGATTTTCGAAGTCATAACTGGCAGTAGCAGAGTCGTTACCAGTGAGATCCATAGTGGATTGAAACCTTTACGAGTGAGTGTGTGTAAATACAGCTGTTTTGCAATATGTATAAAGAAAGAAAGGGAGCGCAAGATTTGAAATGTGAAAAACGTCCAATGCTTTTATTCATGATATATGAAAGTGACAAACAAAATCCCTCACAAATAAAACCACGGTGCCCCGGGTAAGACACCGGGCCGTAAAGTTTCAAATTATTGTTTATTACAAATCCAAAACAGAGAAGTTCATTACTGGGTGACAAAAGTAATGGGTGTAAAGTCTTTTGCGGTCCAGTTGCTAGGTCCACCGTTGGTTGTTGGGTAGATCCAGCTGTCAAACTCGGATTCTTCCACTTCGTCTTCATCCCCAATAGCATTCACTCCTGGATGGGTGATGAGCACAGGAGGTCTTCCAATCCTTGCCTTGCACACAATCTTTCGAGCCTCTGCAGTTAAACCCAGCCCAAACTTGTTAGTCTTAGGAGTAAAACCTGGGAGCCTGCCCCAGTTTTCACATTCACCTCTTTCAATCACAGCCCGGGCGTCCTTTAAGGAGGCCATCTTCACGGGAGAACCCTCTTCAGTCACTGCTTCTGCTGCTGCCAATGTTTGTGGCACCTCTTCAAAATGTTGAAAGGGGGTTTCAATGAACTCCCCGTCAATTTCTACATACCTGAAGGAGTTGAGGTGGCTGACCATGTATTCCTCTTCTCCTTGCACTGTTACGATCTCCCCCCTGACCGGGTATTTGAGCTTCTGATGTAAAGTTGAAGTCACAGCTCCAGCCTTGTGGATGCACGGGCGACCCAGCAAACAAGAATAGGATGGGCGGATGTCCATCACATAGAATTTTGAATCAAATACCTGCGAACTAACCCTGATCGGGATGTCAACCTCACCATGTACCATCCTTTTGGACCCGTCAAAGGCCCGGACAACAATGTTACTTGGTTTGAGCTCTAAACCCTCACAGTCCAGCCTGTCTAGAGCTTTCTTGGGCAGCACGTTTAATGAGGAACCAGTTTCAACCAGCACATGAGCAAGAGTAGTGCCCCTGCATTCAATGGAGACATGCAGGGCATCATTATGGTTTTTCCCCTTGGCCGTCAGATCAGCATCAGAGAAACCCAGGCCATTATCAGCGATTAAGTTGGCCACACAGTCGGTGAATTGATCAGCAGACGTCTCTTGAGGCACGTGGGCCGTCTTCAAGAAAGCAATCAGGGCCTTGGCATGGGCCTCTGAACACAACAACAGTGATAGCATGGAGATTTTGGAGGGGGTGTGCCCCAACTGTTCAACGATGTTGAAATCACTTTTCTTTATAATCTTGAGGATCTCTTCCATCTCTTGCTTGGAAGCCTCAACAATGGTCTTTGGTGCCTCCGTCCGGGCAGGCATATCAGCAGCAATCCCCTTGCCCCGAGCGTCAGATGACTCGACAGCAGGGGTGGAAACTTGATCAGGGGGGGAAACAGGCACACTGGCAGGTGTGATGATCAAAGGCCTCTGAATTACTGGAGGAGCAATGTCTGGTGAGAACAGTCTTCCACTACGAGTGACCTTAGCAGGCCCAGTGATGTTGGTGACACTGGTACCAGCGTTGAACTCTTGCTTCACTCCCAGAACTTAAACATCTGCCCCATAGTGCCACGGGACAGCTTTATCAGACTTGTAGGGGATGGGCCCCGGAACAGTAATGGTGATGGGAGCAATCTTGTGAACAGGAAAAATTTGGACAGGCTTCTTTGAAGGAGCCTTGGAAGGGTTATTTAAAATGGTAACAATTGAAACTTCTTCAACAGGGGCAGCAGGAACGACAGTCTTCTTGAACAAGATCTCTTTACTATCCATCAGGTTTTGGACGACTGATTTCAGCAAAGAACAACCAGCGGGGGAATCAGCACATGAAGGGCAACCTTTGCTACATCCCGGAAATAAACCGGCTAGCAACAGGTTCCTCTTAACAGTCAGCAGCGGAGTAGCAACATCATCCACAGAAGCTACATACAAATCCTCCTCAACAGCATTCACTCCATGCTGGGGCATGGGAGCGGTCATGACATTTGGCCTTTCGGGCGCCTCGAACTGTATCTCCTTGGCATCAATAAGGTCCTGAACCTTATTCCTCAGGGCCCAACAATCATCAGTAGAATGTCCCGGGCTATCAGAGTGATAAGCGCAGCGGGCGTTGGGGTTGTATTTCGGAGATGTTGTGTTTACCATCTTCGGAGCCTCTTTGACAGTTACCAGGCTAGTTGACAGTAGTTGCGGCAGGATCTGAGAGAGAGTCATGCTGAGTCGAGTATACTGCCGTTTGGGCCTCTCAGCTCTGGGTTGGTTGTACTGTTGTGGAGCAGCAGCAGGCTTAGAAATAACCACCACGTTGACAGCTTGGCGGCGTTCAGGTTTGTTCTGCCTTCTTGGACCAAACACAGCACTTGCCTCCTTCTTGAAGGGTTTCTTTTCAACATTTGAGGAGGTACCCTTCTGTATCTTTCCTGATTTTATACCAGCCTCGATCCTTTCACTAGTCAGGATCAGGCCAGTAAACCCAACAGAGGAATTACCAATGAGATGATTGAAAAATGGACCAGATAGGGTCCCCAAGAACATATCCACCAGCTCCCGGTCCGTCAATGGTGGATGCACCCTGCCAGCCAGATCTCTCCATTTCTGTGCGTACTCCTTAAAACCTTCACCCGATCCTAGCGACATACCCTGGAGTTGGGTACGCGTAGGAGCGAGGTCGGAATTATATTGATACTGCTTGTAAAAAGCAGTGGCCAGATCCTCCCAATTACGAATTTCGGTTCCATCCAGCTGATAGAACCATTCAAGGTGAGTCCCTGAAAGACTCTCCTGGAAGAAGTGGATCCGTAAGTTCTTGTCTGCTGTGTAAGGCTGGATCTTCCTTACATAAGAACGGAGGTGCATCTTGGGACAGGAAGCCCTGTCATACTTCACAAAGGCAGGCACCTTGAACTTTTATGGGATCACCACCCCAGAAGATAACCCCAAGTCTCCGAAATCCAACCCAGGCACACGTTAAATCTCCATAGCATTTAATCTGTCCTCCAGCTGCTTGTATCGGTCCTCAGCAGGAGGGTACTGTTCGTCATTGAAGTCTGTCTCAGTGTCAGAGACCACAGGACTAGGGACCTCTCTCCCTTGGTGACTACCTTCCCCCACAGATGGAGTAGTCTTCTCAGCTTCATTCTGCAATGTGTTCCCGAGTCTGCGCCCAATGTTGAATAGCACAGTCCTTTTCTTCTTCTTATTCTTCTTCAGGATCATAGCCTTCAGCTCTTGTTGTCCCTGGGCCAAGTTCATGACCATTTCCTGAAATTGGGCATTCTGGGCCTGGAGGGCCTTGATAGCTTGCTCGGTAGTGAGTTCAGGATTCATGATGCTTGAGTGCTGAAATAAACAACAAAGAAGATTAAGCAACCTTTAGGAAAAGGGTACCTGTAATGCATATGATGAATGAAGTGCGTATGAATTATGTTTTCAAAGACAATCGGGAGTCAACTTTGTAAACAAAAGGAACACACTTTATTAGATTCAAACTTGAATTGTTCAACAATCTGCCCTTAGGCATTACAAGAGTGAAAATACTGAAAAGGAAATAAAGCTGTAAAAGAAACATTAGAGCCCATCAGTGCTCCCATGGCCTCCTCTTCTCAGTACGGATATAGTCATTCAGGGCCCGCTCGTTCTCCAGTTGCTTGGTCAGCTTCTGGATCTTCTGTTCCTGCTCGTTGAAGTTTTCCCGATAATAATCCCTCTCTTCCTGTAGTTGCGCCCAAGACCTCTTTAGTGTATCAACATCAGTGGGTATCTGAGGAGGGAGAACAGTTGGAGGAATCCCATCTTCATCAGGACTTTCAAGAACGATAGGCCTGACAGCTTCATATGGCATACCTAACTTCTGAGCACGGATGCGGACCCACTTGTAATAGGGTTTCATTGGTAGGGAAGTCTTCGGTCCCAACTCTTGTGGGTCAGCTTTGTGAATTCTGTCCCAAGCTTTGATGAATCTACGGTGCATTTCGTCACTATCTTTCTGAAACTCAAAACTGATGTGAGGCACCTGCATCTCCTGAGGCCCTGCTCTTCTGGATTTTCCAAACTGACGGAGAGTTAAACATGGATTATAAGAGATTCCGCCCTGAGTGCCAATCAATGGAACATTAGGATACTCTCCGCAACGATCAATAATAGCTACCTCATCCAAACCTCTGAGAGTCCAAATGATGTCACTATAAGTGAGAGACATTAACCTATGAGCCCAGCCTCTTCCTTCTTGGTTCTTTAGCACGAACTTGGGGAGGTGCGAAATAAACCACCTCACCAATAAAGGAGTACAACACCACAGAGTTCCTCGTCTTCGGGCAGTACGAGCATAGAGTTGTTGCAGGATATCACCCAAGAGAGTGGGTATAGGGTTCCGAGACATGAAGATCCTTATGGCAGTGACGTTAATGAAGCTATCAGGATTAGGAAACAAGACTAGACCATAGATTAAGAGAGCCAGAATGTCTTCATACGCCCTGAAGTCCAGGTCATTCCAGAAACTGTTAGCTTTTCCAATCAGAAACTTAGCCAAGAAGCCCTTAACTCCGCTTCTAGTCTCCCAGTTGTCCATTACCTCCTTGTGGGTCAAGGGAAGGGCTGCAGCAATCTCCTCGAGCCCAAGAGTCTTTTCCCAACCAGTGAAGGGAGTCTGATCCAAGATAGGGATGCCAAGCAAACCAGAGAACTCTTCCAGGGTAAGGACCAGCTGGAAGTCTTGAAAGGTGAAGCACTGGTACAGAGGGTCATAAAACTGGGTCAGGACACCCATCAGTTGTTGGTCCCACTTTGCCGTGACTAAATTGAGAAGAGAACCATGCCTCTGGATGAAGGAATTAGTATTTGGAATTCTGCTAACCAACTCCTCAAGTAACTCAGGTGGGTGAACAAAGTTGAACCGAATAGTGTTCCTTCGCATAGGCATCATGATGTCCTACAAAACAGAGCAAAGGTGAAACCCTCTTGTCTTTGAAATGGGCAGTCCTTATGCAGGATGCATGCAATGTTATGATGGCATGATGTTATGATAAAGCACACGACAAATATTCACATAGGCAAACATGATAAGGCACACAAGTCACACCACAACCCTTAGAGTTTAGGCCAGCATGAGGTCTAGGTATTACCCTCTTTCAGTTTGTTGGTTAGGACCTGTCCTATCAGAAGTAACCGGGTTCTAGAGGATCCCAATATCACTGACTACCCTCAATCGGTCATAACTCCAGCATCACAACCTTTTCTTGCGGCCAGAACCATCACGAGAGTTTAGCCTCAATAGGCGTAGCATACTGCTACTGTTCTATTAGCCAAGTTGGGTCATTTTAAGGTTCTAAGGTCGGTTGGTGCTTAATGACTCCTCAGAAGACCCATATTCTCCTCGTTGCAACACAAGGGATATCGGTACAGACCAAGGTGCAACACCAACGTAGCCACTGCTTCACCCATGTCGGTCTACGCCGGACAGGTCCCTCATAGCTTATGCTACCTAACAGGGTATCCCCAGATCCGGGTTAGGATCTATGTAACTCCGATGCAACCCACGATAATAAAGCAAACAAAGCACAACAATTGAAAACACAGTTATGAACTATCCTAAGGTACACCTCACTTTATAAGAATCCCCAGCAGAGTCGCCAGTTCTGTGATCGGTGGATCTGGAACTGACTGTTTAACGCTGGTTCGCGAAATGTCGCGGAAGCAAGAGTCGCCACCATCTTTTATTTTCTCCAACATGGAAAGGACAAAAGCACAGAAAAAATTCCTTATGAGATTGTCTCTCGGTTCGGGAGGTAGATTTATAGAAAGGGAAGGTGTTAGCACCCTTTCTATCCATGGTTATCCACGGGCTCTTAGATACTTTCTCATTGTGTTTTCAAAAGTGTTTGCTTTTCAATTGTAAGTGGGTTTGAAAAAGTTTCGTTTAAAGATTTCAGATCGACTCTTGTATCAGTCCTCAAGAGTGTTTGAAAGATTGTTTTGAAAGCTTTTTTTGAAGTGTCGGTGTGAAAAGAAGTTTTGATTTGTTTTTGAATAGAGCAAGTATCTATGAGTCATCTACCTACCCTAAGGAATTAGGCTGTGTAAATGTCCTTAAAGTAGTGCCATCCCACCATTGAGAGGTAGGTAGCACCACCGTTGGAGGTGTTCGGGTCAATTCGTTTTTTAGGGACAGTGTGGTCACCAGAGCAATAGTAGGACACCTTAGAAGCTACCCTTATGCCATGTTCATGGACATAAGGACTTACTAAAACATCCTGTACTCGACGACCACAATTCGAGCTTGTAGGGACAGTGTGGTCACCAGAGCAACAGTAGGACACCTTAGAAGCTATCCTTATGCCATGTTCATGGACATAAGGACTTACTAAAACATCCTGTACTCGACGACCACGTTTCGAGGGGCAAGGCAACAGTGAGGCGTACCCTAGAAGTGGTGTGTGCATTGTGTGTTGTTTTTCAGTTATGTTTTATCTTGATCATGCATTGGGTGAGCTACGCTTTGATTTTATTTGGGCCATTCATTCTTTCATGTGATTAGCAGTTTAAAGGGTACGAAAATTAAAGTACGGAAAATAAAGGTCCTACGCTATTACAAGGCGCGGGTCTATACATCGCCAAATTAACAAAGACCCGTTTTTTTAATAAAGTGCGGAAAGTAAATAAATTTCTAAATACTATTACAGGGCTTGGACAGTTACATAATATTTAAACGGAAAATAAGGACAAACGCGCGACAAGAAATTATAATTGAATGTGCGAGGGCGTTGGACCCTTTAAAGAAATGAAATTGAAATTGAAAATGCTAATTAATTATTTAATAAGAAAAGAATTTTTTTGTTGTGTTTTTTGGTATTTATGAAAATAAAAGGAAATTAATTAAAATTAGAAATAAAACCCTAGTTCTAAATTATTTTTAATTGTTAAAGAAAAATATTTAAGTTTTGACCTAATTTACCCTAATTAATTAATGACATGTTTATTTACAAAATTAATTAATAGTTAATAATAATAAGAAGAAGAAAAATATTTATTAAGCAAAAAGAATAAAAATGCTAAAACCTAAGTTCTACATTTTTTAGTTTATTTAAGAAAAAAAACATTAAAGTTGAAGACCTAAAATTAAACTAATTTGATTATTAAAATTTATTTACAAAACTATTAATGAATTAAAAATTAAATAAATATATATATTTTTTTTATTTCTGATTTTTTTGGTTTTATTATGAAAATTATTTTTGGAATTTAAAGGGAAAAGCAATTAATTGAAAAAAAAACAAATAAAAGAATAAAAAGAAAAAAATAAAGAAAGAAAAAGAATTAGAAGATGGATCAAACCCTGGGGGTGTCTGGACCCAAAGGGAGTTTTTGAAGCAATTTGGCCCATTGCAATCTAGGACTTGTTTGACTTTTTGTGGTTACGTGTGCCTCAGTTGACTAGCGTGCATGGTGGACTCCAGGTTCTGGCCTTTGGATTGGGGCTTTTGGGCGTGTGGCAAGCCAAGGCGTTGGGCGTATGGTGTACTACTGGGAAGAAACTGCACCTGATCACATTACAACAAAAATTATAGAGAAATATGGGGGACCTGTGAATCGAACCCAGGTCCCAATACCTTCAAGCCAGCGCAACAGCCAACTGAGCCAACGCGTTACTTTGTACACTTAATGGACAATGATCATTATGAGAGAGAAAGCCAGCATTAGTGGGATTTAACAAAAACGCGCGCCAGGATTTGAATCCTCCAACCACATCAAGCCACGCCAGCGTCTTCTTCGTTTTGCCTGAAAATAAGAAGTAGATAGCAGGGGTTTTAAACCCCCACTAAATGGTACCTGCAAATAATAGCGAATAGGGCATATGCAAACATAAAAAGAGCGCGATGGGTGATTTCAATTCGTCCTGATGCCCTGATTTCAGTGGTACTGGTTTGATTGCCCAATTTTGCCAGATGAAGGAATCCCTAATTCACAGCTCCTGAAACCCTAAAATATGTTCATGGTGGATTCTTGTACAGGGCTTAATAATTCAATCAAAGAATGCCATTAGCTTCAGAACACTCATGTTAGTATAAATCAATGTTTAAAACGTATGAAAAATGTATGCAAATTCAAACACGAATATGAAAAAAATTATGAACAGGGAGGCTTCATTCTACCAATTCCTTGAGTATGGAGGGTTGGTTTTGATTGGAATCGTTTCCTTGAGATGCCAGGAATGTGTTTGGATGGGAATGGGGACTTAAAACGTGATGTAAGGAGGTTTACAGTTTTGCTCTTTTGCTTGAAATTTTTGAAGTGTGTTTTGCAGTTTTGGAGCTTCTTAGGTCGTGATCTCGTTTGTGATGTCTTGCATATGTATTATGTGATGAGTTTTGATAAGAATTATGGCCAATAATGCAATGCATTCATGTTTGGGATTTGCCATAAACCTCTATTGAAACACTTTCCATCTTTGTACCAAAATTGAATTCTTGCTAGCTTTAGCCCTTTGCACGAATTTGGGATGTGTATAATGGTGGTTCAAAGCTAATCAAAGCAAAATATGTCCCTTAATTAGTCTTTTTGATTTTCATTTGATTTTAAAAGATTTAAAATGAATTAAATCCAATAAAATCAAATAAAAAT
This sequence comes from Vicia faba, assembly GCA_948472305.1. NCBI lineage: Eukaryota > Viridiplantae > Streptophyta > Magnoliopsida > Fabales > Fabaceae > Vicia > Vicia faba. Next base: position 1,453,821,317 of record OX451739.1, read on the forward strand.
GAAAAAAATAATTTTAAATTTTGAAATAAAATGTGGGACACGTGGGAAGCATGGCCAAGCTGAATCAAGTGGAAAAAGTGGGCCCCCTTTTGTCAAAAATGAATTTTCAAGGATAATTGATTTTGGTCATTTCACAAAAATTTCCCAACTTCTCCAATGCATATCTTACTCAATTTTGAAGTTATGAAGATGTTCTTGGACATTTTGGAAAGGTCTTGAAGTCCTATAACCAATGTCTTTGGTCCCATGTCATTTTGATTTACCAATCTCAAGCTATGGTCTTTGACTTAAAGTCCCTTTTTGTTGACTTTTGAAAATGACCTATAATGTTGAAATTGATAACTTTTTGTGAGAGCATTTCATGGACTTGGAGTGTGAAGATGCGTTGTAGGAACTGTCTTCCCCTTCAAGATGAGCATTGGATGGGATTTTTCTGATGAACCATGAAAAAGTTATGCCTTGGTCAAGTTACAGTTGACTTTTCAGCTGTCCAAAAATAGAAACTTTTCACACCTTGATGATTTTTGAGCCATTCTTGTGAAATCATGGTCAAGACTTGACCAAATGATGATTGTGGCTTCAAAATGAGATGTTGACCAAATTTTTTGACTTTTGACTGCCAAATGACCATTTTGCCCCTGCAGTTGACTGTGGAGCAATTAGGGTTTTTGACTGTGCAACTTGACCTTGTGTGCCTTGAAACTTGACATGTAGGTGCTTGACAATGTGTATGAGCATATGGGACTTGATTGAGCCCTTGAAAACTTCAACTTCATTGCAAGAACCAAAACCCTAATTTGACTGGCTTAGGAGGATGGTTGACTGTGTAGCCCTTGAGTAGACTTTGAACCATTTGAGGTGAAACTTTGAAGATTATGGGAGGGCAAATTTTTGGGCACAACACCTATCCTCAGCAGGAGGATACTGTTCTTCATCATAATCCGTGTCGTTGTCAGAGACCACGGGGCTAGGAACCCTTCTCTCTTGTGGACTGTCTTTCCCTACAGATGAGGTGGTCAGATCAACCTCACTCTGTATTCCATTTCCAAACCTGCGTCCAGTGTTGAACAGGGCGGTCCTCTTCTTCTTCTTCTTCTTCCTTTCTTTCAGAATCAGGGTCTTCAAATCCTGTTGACCCTTGGCTAGGCGCATAACGAACTCTTAGAACTGGGCATTCTGGGCCTGGATGGCCTTGATAGCTTGCTCAGTGGAAGGTTCAGTAGACATGACGATTGCTGAAATAAACAACGAAGAAGATAAGTGACCTGTAAGAAAGGGTACCTGTTATGCATATGATGAAATGAAATGCGTATGATTTATGTTTTCAAAGACAATCGGGATTCAAATTTGTAGACAAGAAAGGAAACACACTTTATTAGATTTAACTTCGGAATTTAAATTGTTCAACAAATTGCCCTTAGGCGTTACAAGAATGGAAATACGGAAAAGTAAATAAAACCGTAAAAGAAATCATCCATAGGTCCATCAATGTTCCCATGGCCTCTTCTTCTCCGTGCGGATATAATTATTCAGGATCCGCTCGTTCTCCAGTTGCTTAGTCAGCTTCTGGATCTTCTGTTCTTGTTCATTGAACCTCTCCCGATAAGAATCATGTTCTTCCTGCAGTTGCGCCCAAGACCTCTTCAGTGTGCCAACATCAGTGGGCGTATGAGGATGGAGAATAGTTGGAGGAACCCTGTCTTTATCAGCAACTTCCAGAATAATAGGCCTGACATCTTCGTATGGCATACCTAACCTCTGGGCACAGATGCAGACCCATCTGAAATACGACTCCATTGGCAGAGAAGTCTTTGGTCCCAACTTAGGTGGGTCAGATTTGTGAACTCTATCCCAAGCCCTGATGAATCTATGACGCAACTCATCGCTATCTACCTGAAAATCAAAGACGATATGAGGTATCAACATCTCATGAGGCCCTTCTCTTCTGGCTCTTCCAAACTGGCGGAGAGCTAAACATGGGTTATAAGAGATTCCTCCACGGGTTTCGATTAATGGAACATTAGGATACTCTCCACAACGATCAATGATGGCCACCTCATCTAAGCCTCTGAGAGTCCAAATAATGTCATTATCAGTAAGAGACATTATCCTATGAGCCCAACCCCTTCCTTCTTTGTTTTTCAGTACGGTTTTAGGGAGGTGCGAAATAAACCACCTCGCCAATAAAGGAGCGCAGCACATCAAAGTTTCCCGTTTTCGGGCAGTACGAGTATAGAGCTGATGAAGGATATCACCCAAGAGAGTGGGTACAGGGTTCCGAGAGATGAAGATCTTAATGGCATTAACATCAACAAAGGTTTCAGGATTTGGAAACAATACCAGACCATAGATTAAGAGAGCCAAAATGTCCTCGTACGCTTTGAAGTCTAAGTCATTCCAGAAACAATTAGCTTTGCCAACCAGAAACTTAGCCAAAAAGCCCTTAACTCCACTTCTAACCTCCCAGTTAGCCATTACCTCCTCTTTGGTCAAGTGAAGGGCTGCAGCAATCTCTTCAGGCCTGAGAGTCTTTTCCCAACCAGTAAATGGAGTCTGCTCCAAAACAGAGATACCAAGCAACTCAGAGAGTTCTTCCAGGGTAGGGACCAGCTGGAAGTCTTGAAAGGTGAAGCAATGGTATAGCGGATCATAAAACTGGACCAAGACACTCATCATTTGTTGGTCCCACTTTGAGGTGACTAAACCGAGAAGAGAACCGTGCCTCCTGATGAAGGAAGTAGTGTTTGGAATCCTGTCAACCAATTCTTTGAGCAAGGCAGGTGGTTGAACAAAGTTGAGCCAGATAGTATTCCTACGCATGGGCATCATGATGTCCTACAAAATAGGGCAAAGATGAAACCTTCTTGTCTTTGAAATGGGTTAGTCCTTATGCAAGATGTATGCAATGTTATGATGTTATGATGTCATGGTAAAGGCACACCACAAGTATTCACAAAAGGCAAACATGGTAAAGGCACACAAGTCACACAAAAGAGCTCTTAGATTTCAGGCTGGCATGAAGTTTAGGTACTACCCTCTTTCAGTTTCAGTTGGTTAAGACCTGTCCTAAAAATAGTAACCGGGTTTTAGAGGATCTCAATATCACTGACTACCCTCAATCGGTCATAATTTCAGTTTGGCAACCTTTTCTTGCGGCCGGAACCATCGCGAGAGTTTAGCCTCAATGAGTGTAGCATACTGCTACTGTTCTATGGCCAAGTTGGTCAACTTAAGGTTCTAAGGTCAGTTGGTGCTTAATGACTCCTCAGAAGACCCATATTCTCCTCGTTCCAACACAAGGGATATCGGTACAGACCAAGGTGTCACACCAACGTAGCTACTGCTTCATCCGTGTCGGTCTACGCCGGACAGATCCCTCACAGTTTATTGCTACTTACCTAAAAAAAGGGTACCCCCAGATCCGGGTTAGGATCTATAAAACTCTGATACAAGCCCACAAAATTTAAAGCATACAAAGCATACAATTGAAAACACAAGTGATCTAATCCTAAGGTACAACTCACTTATAAGTATTCCCCAGCAGAGTCGCCAGTTCTGTGATCAGTGGTAATGAGAACTGACTGTTTTGGAATGCTGGTTCACGTTTGCGTTTCGCAAAATGTCGCGGTAAGCAAGAGTCGCCACCGTCTTTTATTTAATCCAACAAGGAAAGGACAAAAGCACAGAAAAATTCCTTTTCGAGATGTTTCTCGGGTTTGGGAGGTAGATTATAGAAAGGGAAGGTGTTAGCACCCTTTCTATCCGTGGTTATCCACGGGCTCTTAGGTACTTGCTCACTATGTTTTCAAAAAGTTTTTCTTTTCTTATGTTCATGGGTTTTGAAAAGAGTTTTGGTTGAAAACTTCGATTTAACTCTTGTTTCTGTCCTCAAGAGTGTATGAAGTGTTGTTTGGAAAACTTTTGTTTGAAAAGTGTAAGTGCGAAAAGTATTTTTGTTTTGAAAGAGCAAGTACCTGAGAACCTCTACCTACTCAAAAGGAATTAAGCTGTGTAAATGTCCTTTAGACAGTGCCATCCCACTATTGAGGAGTAGGTAGCACCATCGTTGGAGTTTTTCGGGTCAATTCGATTAAGGGACATGTGGTCACTAAAGCAATGTTAGGATGCCTTAGCGGTAACCCTAATGTCTTAGATCATTTTTTATCGAGGCAACCGTTTTGAGGCAACTTTGATCTTTAGACAGGAGGGCGACCTCTAAAACTTCCTATACTTAATGAGCACGTCGAGGCAACCAAGTGAGGCGTACCCTAGAAGTGGCATGTGCGAGTGTGTCAAGTTTCAGTTTTGTTATCTTTGTACATATTATGGTGAGCTACGGTTGATTTTAATTTAAGAGAGATCTTATCATGCATAGCCTATTATTCATACATCTAGCAGTTAATGGTTGCGGAAAATAAAACTAAGCTATTACAAGGCGTCGGGTATTTACATCGCCAAAAACAAACCCTTGAAAAGTAAATTGCGGAAAAGATAAAATAAAAGCGATAAAAAGGTCCTAAGTCCAAAACTATTACATCCTCGGAGCAAATACAATTATATGGATCAAAATATGAATAAAAATAAAATCACACGCGCGAGAAAAATTAAATCAGAGAGTTTTTAGGGTTTTGACCCTTTTTAGGAAAGAAAGAGATTTTTATATTATTTTGAATTAAATTAAACCTAAACTAATTAATTAATTAAAATAAAAAGAAAAATATTTTTACTTTTTTTGAATGTTTCAGAAAAAAGAAATAAAAGGATTAAAAAACCTAATTCTACATCAATTTTAATTTATTGTGAAAATATGTTAATATTATGCCTAATTAAAACTAAACAAATTAAGTTAATATTTATTTACAAAATAAGATAATTAAATTTAATAAATAAAAATATTATATTTTTTATGTTTTCTGAATTATTTATAAAAAATGTTAATTATTTTAGTTAGTAATTAATTAAAAATAAATCAAGCAAATAAATAATGAAAGAAAATAAAAAAATGCAAACTCAAGGGGGTTTGGGCCAACTTTGGAGGTGTATTTGGAAATTCTTGGCCCATTAACATTCCAGCCTCGTTTGACTTTTCAAGTTATCCACGCGGATGTTGACCAGGGAGTATGGTGGACATCATCTTGTGACCATTGGATTTAGGCTTGGGGACATCTAGGGCACTGAGATTTGAGGTGTATGGTGGACCTCTCTTTGCAAACTGCACAAGAATACCTGAAGAATAAAAATAACAAGGTTTTGGGGGACCTGGGATTTGAACCCAGGTCCCAATGCTCACAGGCCAACACGTTTACCACCCAACCAAGCTGTTTCAATTGTTATAGGAATAAGAGGCAATTATTATATATGAAAACAAATCAATATGCTGTAAATAAAAATAAAGCGCGCGTTTTTTCAAATAGACCAACCAGATGACAACACATCATCATCTTTAACCTTTGTCCTGCATAATTAGAATCAAATAGCGGGGGTTTTTAACCTCCACTACCTTCCTGCACGAAAAATAGCGAATAGACACACAACAAACATAAATATTTCACGAGGTGTGTGTTGGAATCGTCTTGGTCTCACGATTTCAACCATGTATCCCATTGGTTCCAATTTTTCCTGGTCTGGGAAGCCCTATTTGAAAGCTTGAAAACCCTATAAATTCAATCATGGCATCTCTCGATTCAGGGCACTATGGTTCAATTAAATCATTCCATTAGCTTTGTATAATCTCTAGCAATGCAAATCAATCACAAAAACATGTCAAATGCATATGAATTAAGAGATACGATTTTGAATTATAAGTGCAAACCGTGAAACTGTATTTCGTGATTCCTTGAGCTTTGGTGCCTGAATTTGATTGCAATTCACTCCTGGTACCTCCTGCAATGTGTTTGGATGGACAAAACGCCTTGAATTGGCCTAGATTGCAAGAACAGGTTTTGAGTTTTCTTGAAAATTCTTGAAATTGGTATGGCCGTTCTGCAGTCTTTCTCTCGTGTATTAGGTTATGGTTGGCTTGCTTGCATATAAGGCAATGATTTTAGGTCAAGAGCTGGGCCAATATCCATGTGCATTGAAGATTGAATCCTTGATTGATAAATCAAATATTCTTGATTTTTCATGATTGAACAAGTTGCCAAAATTGGATATTTTTGTATCTTTTTGATTGTGCACGAATTGGTCAGCATATTTGGATCATATTTGGTTCACAAATTGATTTAAAAATCAAATCTTCTATTTTCTTATAATTTAAATTAATTAAATGAATTAATATGTATTAAAAATCCATTTAATCAATAAATTTAAAAAAATAAATCCAATTTAACTTGGTGGGTCGTGCATAGGTCATGGGTGAAGTTTCAAAAAGAGATTTGAGGCCCATTAGCAAAAAGAAGGTGTTTTGAGCAAAGTTGTCTTTTGCAAATTCATGAAAATTTCCCAACTTCTCCAATGCACAACTTGCTCAATTTTGATCATATGACCATGTTCTTGGACATTTTGGAAAACCCTTGAAGTCCTCTAACCAATGCCTTTGGTCCCATGTCATTTGGATTTACCAATCTCAAGTTACGGCCTTTGACTCAAAGTGTACTTTTGTTGACTTTTGAAATTGACCTATAATGTGAAAATTTGTAACTTCTTGTGAGAGCATTTCTTGATCTTGGGGTGTGAAGATGGATTGTAGGAAATTGAATCCTCTTCAAAATGAGCTTTGGATGGAATTTTTCTGATAAACCATGAAAGAGTTATGCCCTGGTCAAAGTACAGTTGACTTTTCTACTGTCCAAAAAAAATAACTTTTGCCTCTTGATGATTTTTGAGCTATTCTTGTGGGATCATGATCAAGACTTGATCAAATGATTATTGTGAACTCAAAATAAGATGTTAACCAGGAAGTCTAACTTTTGACTGCAAAATGACCATTTTGCCCTTGTAGTTGACTGTAGATCAAATGGAGCTTTTGACTGTGCAAACTGGCACTGTGAGTCTTGAAACTTGGCATATAGGTGCTTGGGAATGTATATAGGCCTATGAGACTTGATTGAACCATTGAAAAATCCAAATTCCTTGAAAGAACTAAAACCCTAATTTCAGCTGTCTATTGCTTAAGAGATGATTTGACTGCCTTACTCTTGAGCCATCTTGAACCATTTGGAGATGATTCTTGACATATCTTGAGGAATATGGGAGGGAAAATTTTGGGGTACAACAGTTGCCCCTGTTCAATCTTCTTAAACATGAGGATGTAGATTGACTTGTGTGCCTTTCGTGATCCAAAGGTGGGAGATGATTGAACACTGAAGTGCCCAGAAATTTGCACTCGCATGGTGTAGTATCAGCAATGTGATATCGGGAATAGACTTACAGATTCCATTTGGAGATTGTTGATAGAAGGATGGGCTTATAGATGCCATCTGGAGATTGTTTGTTGAATTGTAACTTTGTAAGTTGAAAGAAGGAACCTGTGTAGGGTTGCCTGATGATGAGTCCGTGTGAAACTTCATCTGAAAGAGAGAAGGAACCGATGTAGGGTTTCCCGATGATGGTCAAGTAGATAATTGTCCTGTCTGGTTTCAGGTATTAACCTACTGTAGCGATAAAAAATGTAGCGGGGTAAATCGGAGATCGAATTATTGATTAATTCGTCTCACAAAAGCAAGAGTCGCCACCGCGATTTATTATTTCCAAGGGAAAAGGGGAAAGAGCGAAATAAATCCCTAAATGTGCAATGTAAAATAATACTTTCTAAAAGTAATAAAAATACAAGGCGCTTTTTGAAAAGAGATCTATGGTTCGGGGGTTGGTTATACAATGGGAAGGTATTAGCACCCAATGTATCTATAGTACTCTATAGGAACCTTTTGAAATATTTGTTTATTAAAATGTTCGTTTGATTAAAAATAAATTGTTTTGGTCGAAACGGGGTACGAACGGGTTTTTGAAGGTACGACGACCTAATGTCGAAGTTTTGGCTTAAAAGGTATAAGTTTTGAAAAGATTGAATATTTGGGGAAAAATTGTCTTAAGTTTTAATGATATGAAGATATTCACGTGATTGGATTTGAGGACATGAAGTCAACAAATTTAATCGTTTTTCTCTTGGATTTAGACGTAAACAGAATAACCAAGTAAAGATGAAATAAATCAAACTGAAAATCAGATAGACAATGATTAAATAGCTAAATGATATATAACCACAACAATGATTAAATAACAGATTAAATGATGTGAACATGCATTTTTTATATTTTTGTTTAATATTAATTAAAGCGAGGGAATTAATTAAAGAAAATAACATGTTTTTAATTTTCTATTTTTATATGTTTTTTAGAGTTTTTATTTTTATATGTTTTTTAATATTAATAAAAGGTATTATTTTGAGAATTAATAAATAATTCTAAACTAAATTAAAACCTTAAAAGCTATTGACTTAAATCTAATAAAAAAAAGGAATACTAAAATTGCTAAATTAATATTAAAGTTAAACCAATTAAATTGGTCACATTATTTAAGATTGTTTTTAATTAAATTACATCTCTTATTTAATTAAGCTTACTAATTAACTAAACTAATAATATTCTAAAAAAAACTAAAGGAAAATAAATAGAAAAAAGGGGTATATATAAAAAAAATAGGGTAGATAATAAGTAATTTACATGGGCCAAAGGGGTTTCAAGAGGCCTACTCAAGGGTAACCAAAAAAAGGAATGGGAGGTGTTCTTAATAAAATTCGTTGGGCTTAGGCAGGGAACCGGGTCAAGCCCACACATCATAATTTGTTTAGGGTTAAACAAGTGTTTTAGGTTGGGGAAGAAAACATATTAGGGTGAAGCATTTAGGACGAAACGACACTCATCTCTCGTTCACGTGTTCCTCTTTGTTGGATTCGTCTTCTTCCACCTTCGCCTGAGTTCCTTGCCACGGCCACCGGCATCCTCGAAACCTTCTTCTTCCCTCCAACGAGATGCTAGGGCGACAGATTCACGGTACAATTTTCATCTTTTATTTCGTTAGGGTTTTTGGTTACTGCATGCTATGACTTTGTGTCCATTTTGCTTCTGACTTCAAATTATTGTGATTATTGAGGTATTTTGAAAGAAAAAAGAAGGTGAAATGTTACCTTTGGAGACGGAGGAGGAAGGTTGGGGATACGCGTAGGAGGCCAAGGTGAGGGGGAAGACAGTGAGGCTGTGAGCTTTGCTTGGTATCCTGGTTTGTCTTCTTATTTCTGATTTGTAGTTTGATGATGACCTCTACATGATATTTTTTCTTCTTCTTTTGTTGCCTTTACACGCCTGTGTTGCCTTGGATGCTTTGAATGCTTGACTGTTGCCTCTGAATAATTTTCCTCTCTTCTTCTTTACTGTGCTTCAGTTGCTTTTTTTATTGTTGGCCTATGATGACATACTTTGAGGCTTTTCTGGTTGCCTTGAACATGCTATTGTTGGAACATTTTTGTTTTGATTAGCTTTCCTTCTTCTTCCTTTTGCTTTGCTTCGGTTGCCTTTCTTTGTAAGTTGGCCTATGATGATAACTTCTGAGGCCTGATGGGTTTGGACGTTGGATGGATAAATTTGTATTATTTGGTATTCTGGCTTTTGGTTTTGGTTGGATTGCTTCAGGCAGGTGGAAGGTTTGACATGGTTTAAAATTTTTGGTGATGGCTATATTGGTTGTGTTTTGCTGTCTTGAATGCAGGTTGTGTTTACTAGTTAGGCTTTTATGGTTTATCAGTTGAGCTTGCAAACAGGTTGAACATGTTTTATGGTTTAGGCCATATTGGTTTAAAGTTTTTGGTGATGGCTGGACAGTTTTGTGTAGGTTATGTTGGGCATATGCTGGTTATGCAGGTTATGGAAACAGGGTGAACTGGTTTTTTTATGGTTTTTAGGCCATACTGGTTTTACTGGTTTTATGCAGTAGGTTCTTGATTTCTTTTGTTTCAGCAGGTTTTGCCTTTGAGGAGTTTACTGGTTAGGCTTGGAATGGTTTTGGTTTTGACATGGTTTTGAATGTAGGTTGTATGTATGTTTGGTTTTGTTGCAGTTTTAGTTCTTGAACTCAGTTTTTCGTTTTAGGCCTTCCAACGGTTATCAACTCTCTGATTTTTTTTGAAGAGTTTCTTGTGTTATAACAGTTTGCTGGCTTTGAGGTTATGTTACAGGTGCTGAATATTTTACTATATTTTTTGCCTTTGACCTCTGCATACTATACTGCTACATTCGGTTTGTCTTGTATCCCTTTTCATGCTTTCCTTTTCTTATTGTGTTACTGCTGATTTGTTTTGTATTCCTTTTCTGCCTAAGCCAAAACTTGTAAAACCCACACTCTTCTCTCTTCTCTCTCTTTAGTACAGTTGAAACACTAAAATGTTGTATGTACTTTTAAGTTCTGAAAAAGCACAAGCTGGAAAATGATGTAATTAGGAAATATGTTTGCTTGCATAAATGGTTTTAACTGCACACTTCCTCTTTGTCAACTGCATGTACAGCATGGAGCCTATTTTTTTTGGCCTCTTACCACATGCTTTGGGTAGTTTACGTTACATTGGCTTGTGTTGAAAATTGCATATTGCATATGCTGTGGTACTATGCATATGATGTTTTGCTTTTGAAATATGCAGTTGGCTTTTGAAAATGTGCAATTGATTTGAACTATGCAGTTTTCAATTAAAATGTGCAATTTTGACAAAAAAAATGAATTTGTGCATATTTTTAACTTGTGCATTCATTTTTATCAATAAAATTCATCCCTTTTTGTGAACCGGGAGAAATCCCGTGATTTGCAAAGAGGGTAAAAACTGATTCCAGCCGTTTGCTTTTAATGATGAACGCTTAAATTAATTTTCTGCTTTTAATTACATATTCATTTCTGACTTTTCTTTTAATTCTTTTGCAGGTAAAATCAAATGAGCATTAAAGAAACATTGATAGAAGATGAAGATTTAGAATCTTAGAAAAATAGTTTTTATTTTACTTTAAACATTTTATGTAATTGTCATTGTAAATACTTTGTACATAATACAGTATTTAAACAACAATTGTAATAATTAGAATAAAGATGAATAAAATTCTATTATTTCAGTTAATTGTTTTCTTCTTTCTGATTATTTATTTTATCATTTATAATTCTTTAAATTATATAATAACTGAAAATCAATTCCAATTATTTAAATTTAGAATGATAAATAATTAAATAAACATCATTGATCAATTAACTTCTCTTCAATCATTTACCTTATTATTTATAATTCTTCTAAATTATAATAACTGAAAATAAAATTTCAACTATTTAAACTTAGAATAATAAATAATTAGATAAACATTGTTTATCAATTAATAAACTCTTTTCAAATATTTATTTTATTATTTATAAGTCTTTAAATTATATAATAACCGAAAATAAATTCCAATTATTTAAATTTAAGATAATAAATAATTAATAAACATCGTCTGATCAATTAATAAACTTCTTTTCAAATATTTACTTTATTATTTATAAATCTTTAAATTATATAATAACTGAAAATAAATTCCAATTATTTAAATTTAAGATAATAAATAATTAATAAACATTGTTTTAGCATTGATCAATTAATAAATTTAGCGTTCAAAAAATAAACAGCTCTTTACTTGAAAAAGTTATGAATTTTAAATCGGCTTTGAAAATTGATAAAAATAGGTCAAAACACTTGCAATGTAATGATGCAGATGGAAGATGGTATCTTAGGTCAAAATTTGGGGTACAACACCTACAATCCGTCGTCCACAGAATTTTCCTGGCTTGTTACAGGTATTAATCTGGAACTTGAAAAGGTTGGCCGATGAGATAGTTGTCCTGGCTGGTTTCAGGTATTAATCTCTGACCTGAGAAAGAAAGATGGTCTTCCTGGCTTGTTACAGGTATTGATCCTCAATCTCTTCATGTAGATAACTTTCTTGGCTTGTTACATGTATTGATCTACAATCAGTCGTCCACAAAATTTGTCTGGCTTGTTACAGGTATTCATTTGGAAATTGAAAAGGTTGGCCGATGAGATAGTTGTCCTGGCTGGTTTCAGGTATTAATCTCTGACCTGAGAAAGAAAGATGGTCTTCCTGGCTTGTTACAGGTATTACTCTTCAATCTCTTCATGTAGATAATTTTCCTGGCTTGTTACAGGTATTGATCTACTATTAGTCGTCCACAAAATTTTCCTGGCTTGTTACAGGTATTAAACTGGGACTTGGAAAGATTGGCCGATGAGATAGTTGTCCTGGCTGGTTACAGGTATTGATCTCTGACCTGAGAAAGAAAAATATTTTTCCTGGCTTGTTACAGGTATTAACTTTCAATCTCTTCGTGTATGTGGTTTTCCTGGATGGTTTCAGGTATTAACCTACAATCAGTCGTTCGCAGATGTTTCCTGGCTTATTATAGGTATTAATCTGGAACTTGAAAAGGTTGGTCAATGAGATAGTTGTCCTGGCTGGTTTCAGGTATTAATCTCTGACCTGTAACAAGCCAGGAAAACTATTTTTCAGTTCTCAGGAAAATAATCTCAATGAGTTCTTTGACATTTTAGAAAGCTTGTAACATGATATACAACCCATCTTTGAATTTCTTTTGAAGATTCATCTTGGAACTATGTGAAAAATTTCCATGAAGTTAGGTCAAAAAATCTGCCTAACTAGGGCAAAATTTCACTAAGTCTTTTTTTAGTTCATGAGCATGTATTCATAAAATTATAACTTGAGATCTAAGAACTTTTGGAAGAAGTTGTGTGAAGAAAAGTTTTATATTTCATGGAGATCTACAACTTTCATGTTGTAAGTTTCCTTTGAATCATCTTGCATCATAATGAAAAAATTACTCAAAGTTATGAAAAAATAAGGAACTTTTAACACTTAGAAAAATTTCTAAGTTTAGAAATTTTGACTTTTCAAAATGAAATCTTGATTTCTTGATTTCTTGATGAATAAGTTTCATATTTTGACATGTTTTGATGAATTGTAATCTTTGATACTTGATTTTGACCAAAAAGTCAAAGTTTGACTTTTTCAGTGTACAATTGACTTTTGACCAGTTGACTGAAAATTCATCTGTCAATCAATGTTTTGAACCATGTAATTAGGTTAAAATGGTGAAATTTGACTCTTGAGATCATGCCTTAAACCAATTGATCATTTGCTAGGTCAAAAATCAGAAATTGCTCTTTCCCAATAAAAACCTTAATTTTGACCATTTTTCCCTTTTGGAGATTTGATCAAATTTCTTGAGGAATTATGGTCCAAACTTGCTCAAATGATACATGAGTCTAAAATGTTGATGTGGATAAAAAATTATGAAGTTTGACTGTAAATTGGCCATAGTTGACTTTTTCCCCCAATACAACTGATTTTTAGGTCAACTGTTCAATTGACTGAGCAAAAGAGTGATCCAAGTCTTGAAACTTGGCATGATTAGTCTTGGGGGTCCATAATTATCCATGAAAGTAATATGGGGCATTGGAAGTTCAAAAATCCTTGTGCAAACTCAAACCCTAATTTTGGTCATTGATGCTTAAGGAGATGTCTTGAGCTGATCAACCCTAGTGCAGTCTTGAGTCAAAGGAGATCTTGTGAGAAAATTCTTGATAAGTGAGAGGGAAAATTTTGGGGTACAACAAATATCAATGCCAAAAATTTGTTCTGGGATAAAGTTTGAGTGTTTATTTACCTTTGTTTTTTTTATATTTTATGATATCTGTCAGGGAAAGAATTTATTGTTTTCTTGGTGAGAAGGGTTTATGGATGAACCTGTAAGGTGATTGCTCGTAACATGGAACTGGTGCCGAAACATGGTTTAGAAACTGATACAAAAAGTATTTGAAAACTGACACGACGAGTGTTTAGAAGATGACGATGACGAGTGTTTAGATATTGACATGATGAATGTTTAGAAGATGACACGACGAGTGTTTATAAGCTGACACAACAAGTGTTGGAAGGTAGCATGATGCCAACAAAAGGACAAAGAAGACTTGTAACGTGGCATGATGCCAATACAAGGAAGAGATCAGACTTGTAACGTAGCATGATGCCAATACAAGAAAGAGATCAGACTTGTAACATAGCATGACGCCAATACAAGGAAGAGATCATACTTGTAACGTAGCATGGTGCCAATACAAGGAAGAGATCAGACTTGTAACGTAGCATGATGGTAATACAAGGGAGAGATCACACTTGTAACGTAGTGTGATGCCAATACAAGAAAGAGATCGAACTTGTAACATAGTGTGATGCTAATACAAGGAAGAGATCAGACTTGTAATGTAGCAGGATGCCAATACAAGGAAGAGATCAGACTTGTAACGTAGCATGATGCCAATACAAGGAAAAGATCGGACTTGTAACGTAGCATGATACCAATACAAGGAAGATACCGGACTTGTAACTTAGCATGATGCCAATACAAGGAAGAGATCGGACTTGTAACATGGCATGATGCCAATACAAGGAAGAGATCAGACTTGTAATGTAGCATGATGCCAATACAAGGAAGAGATCGAGCTTGTAACATAGCGTGATGCCAATACAAGGAAGAGATCGAGCTTGTAACGTAGCGTGATGCCAATACAAGGGAGATATCTGACTTGTAACATAGCATGATACCAATACAAGGAAAGTATAACACAGACGAGTGTTTGAATCGATACAGATGAGTATCAAAGAAAGGTTAAACACGGACGAGTGTTTGAATCGATACGGATGAGTATCGAAAGAAGATAAAAATGAGTATTTAGAAAGGTTAAACATGGAAGAGTGTTTGAATCGATACGGACGAGTACCGAAAGAAGATATGGATGAGTATCAAGAAAGGTTAAACACGGACAGTGTTTGAATCAATACAGACATGTATTGAAAGAAGATACAGATGAGTATCAAGGGAAGGTTAAACACGGACGAGTGTTTGAATCAAAATATGGATGGGTATTGAAAGAAGATACAGACGAGTATCAAGGAAATGTTAAACACAGAAGACTCTTTGAATCAATATGGACGAGTATTGAAAGAAGATACAGATGAGTATCGAAGAAAGGTTAAACACGAGCGAGTGTTTAAATCAATACGGACGAGTATTGAAAGAAGATACAGATGAGTATCAAAAGAAAAATTAAACACGGACGAGTGTTTGAATCAATATGTGTGATACGGTGGCCAGAACCGAGACTGTTTCTTTAGGAATTGCTGGTTTGCGTTTTGCGTTTATGTTTGCAAAATGTCGCGGTAAGCAAGAGTCTCCATCGACTTTTATTTTATCCAACAACGAAATGAAAAAAGCACAGAAAAATTCCCTTTTTCGAGATTTTGAGTACGATGGGTAGATTATAGAAAGGGAAGGTATTAGCACCCTTTCTATCCGTGGTTTTCCACGGGCTCTTAGGTACTTGCTCATCATTTTCAAAATTGCTTCTTTGTGTGTTTGTATGATTTGAAAAGTTTTTGACTTCGATTTAACTCTTGTTTCTGTCTTCAAGAGTGTTACGAAGTGTTTTTTGAAAGCTTTGTTTGAAAGAAGAGTGTAAGTGTGAAAAAGGTTTGTTTGGATTGAGCAAGTACTTAAGATTCTACCTACTCGAAAAAGAGAATTGTTCTATGTTCATTTCCTTTAGACAGTGCTATCCTACTATTAGTGAGTAGGTAGCACCGTTGTTGGAGTTTGGAGGGTCAATTCGAAAGGGACGTACGGTCACTAAAGCAATGTTATGACGTCTTAGTAGTAACCCTAATGTCTTAGATCAATTTATTTGAGGCAACAATTCTGAGGCAACAATTCCGAGGCAACCATTCCGAGGCAACTTTTCCGAATGGGACTTTGATCTTTGTTTAGTCAAAAGAGCGACCACTAAAATATCCTATACTTAATGACCATTTACCGAAGGCAACCAAGTGGGAGTGTACTCTAGGAGTGCGCATGTGCGAGTGATTCAATTTCAGATTATTTATCTTTGCACATTTAGGGTTTGCTAACTGTTTTAAAGTTTACACACATTCTTGTCATGCAACCCTAATTATTCATACATCTAACAGTTCAATATTTTGCAGAAATTAAAGTGCCGAAATTAAACTACGCTATTACAAGGCTTTGGGTATTTACATAGCCAAAAACAAACCCTTAAAAATAAAGCGATAAATGAAAATAAAAGACCTAATTAACTATGACAACTTGTGGGCAATTACATCAATAGGATAACAATAAATAATAAAAACGCACGCGAGAAAAATTAGAGCGGGAGAGAACTAGGGTTTTGACCCTTTCTAGCCTAATTAAAAGAAAAATGTTTTTGTTGTTTTTAATATATTTTTTTTAAGAAAAGAATTAGGTTCTAAATTAAATACTAAATTAATTAGCTAATTAAATTAATTAATGAAAATAAATAAATGGCCTATTTTTGTGTTTTGATTATTTTTAGGAAAAGAAAATATAATTAAGTTATGACAAAAAAACCTAATTGTTCTAATAATTTTTAAATTTATTTACAAAATAATCAAAGTTATCTAAGATCAAATAACCTAATTAATTAATTAATTTTTGATAAAAAATAAACTTAAACCTAATTTGGTGAAAAAATGTTAGTTGTGATTTTTGATAAAAAGTAATAATTAATTTTGGTTAGTAAAATAAATAAATTAAATTTATTAAGTAAAATATAAAAAGAAAAGGAATAAGAAACTTGGGCCTACAATCAGTAGTTTGAGGGGGGTGGATAGCAATTTTCTTGCCCAAGAAGATGAAGTCCACGCTTGACTTTTTGAGATCCCATGCCTTGCGTTGACTGAGCCTCATGATACTCCTTCATTGAGGGCCTTTGGATCTGGCCATCTGGCAGGCTGGATGATGAGGACGCATGATGGTACTTTGGCTTGTGTACGCATGAGATTACCTGAAAGAAAATAATATGAAGAATTGGGGGACCTGGGATTGGAACCCAGGTCCTGAAGCACTTTCCACCTGCACCAATGCCATTTGAGCTACGTGTTCTATTTGTATATATAAAGAATAATAATGATAATATGCAATAACGTGACAAAGAGGCGCCAGAATTCAAATGGGACAATACGGTAACGCCACGCCAGTCATTTTCTTCCTTCTTACGTTGGTAAAAGTCACAGACTTTTACCTACGGACTTTTGTCCATAGCTATAGCCCTTGTCCTTCTTAAAATCAACCATGAGCAAGATAAATAGAAACTAGGGCCACCAATCAACTCGTCTGGACCTCTTGAGTATAATGGTGGCCCTTTCATGGCCTAATTTTTCCTGCACACAAAATTCCCAAATCGAAGCTACAAGCCCAAACAATGGTGAAACCTAATACAAGCCATGAAAACACAATTATAGATTACAGAAAGCTTGCAAATGTTCCAAGGAGTAAGAATCTATAAATATTTCATGCTACAAGTACAAGAATGATGCAATTCGAATTCAAGAAAATAACAAAGTCGTGACTGACTTACAGCGCGTTTTGGTACTGGAAAAGCCTTGTTCTTGATTGATTTCGCTTGCTGGTGATCCCAGGAAGCGATTGGGATGGTCAAAGGATCTTGAAATTTCCTCAAAGTATAAATTTGTGTTTTCACTTTTTCTTGTTTTTTTTCAAGTTTTGTTCTTGTTGCTGCGCCTCTCTCCAGCCTTGCTTTAGGTCTGCAAATACCCCTTATGTACTGAGGAATGAATTAGGGTTAAAAGAATATGCTCAATCTTCCTCCATCATTGCATTTGATTTTGATTTGATTTCTTTGAATAACCTTCCAAAAATAGGCCTAATCCAATCTTTTTGTGCACCCCATGCCTTTACACGAATTTGATCTCATGCTAGCTGGAATTTAAGACCTGAAACATGTATCAAATCTTGAGATTTCAATATTTTGGATTTTCCATGATTTGTTTTGATTTAAATTTATTTAACTCAAATAAAAGTAAAAATAAGACAATGACAAGTGGCAAGGGCTAGGGCTCTTGGACCATGTTGCCAACTCAAAACAAGTGAAAAAGATTGGGCCCATTTAGCAAAATTTGCAATTTTAGGCATAGTTGACTTTTGACAATTTTGCAAAAAGGGTCAACTTCAACAATGCACAACTTCCTCAATTTTGACTCTTCTAAGGTGTTCTTAGACTTTTTAGAAATCTTGAGATGTACTCTAAGCAACAGTTTTTGTCCCATCTCAATTTGGTATTTCATTATCATGTATGAAGCTTTGACAAAAAAGGTGTTTTTGTTGACTTTTCAAAATGACCTATAATGTCCAAATTCATAACTTCTTGTGAGTGCATATTTTGAACTTGGGAGATGAATATGGATTGTAGAGCATTGCATCCTCTTCCAAATGAGCTTTGTATGGGTCATTTCTCATAAAGTATGAGAAAGTTAGGCTTGTTCAAATTTGAGTTGACTTTTCCTACAAAACCCTAATTTAGCAACTTTTGATTCTTGATGAATTATGAGAAATCCTTGATGAATCATGATCAACCCTTGATAAAATTATGAAATATACTTCAAAATGAGGATTTTGACCAAAAATCTTGAAGTTTGACTGTATGTAGGCCGCAGTTGACTTTTGCCCTAACATAGACGATTTTCAGGCCTTTGAGCAATTGACTGAGCAAATTTTCTCTGCAAGGCTTAAAACTTGACATGGATGATCTTGAGAACATGTTAGGACATTGGTGAGCATTTGGGATACCTTGGGACTCAAGTATCTTGATGCAACATGAAACCCTAATTTGAGGTAGATTGCCTTAGGAGAGGGCTTGTCTGGTCAACCCTTGGGCTTCCTTGAGCAAATTGAGGATCTTTCTTGAAATGTTTTGAGAAATATGGGAGGGAAAATTTTGGGGTACAATAGCTGCCCTTGTTCAATCTTCTTAAACCTGAGGATATAGATTGGCTTTCGTGCCTTTCGTGATTTGAAGGTGGAAGAGGATTGAACACTAGAGTGCCCAGAAATTTGCACTCACATAATGTGGTACTTGTCTTGTGATGTCGGGAATGGGCTTACAGATGCCATTTGGAAATTTCTGACGGGGGATGGGCTTAAAGATGCCATCCGAAAGCGTGTCGATCGCATAAGAGATTCGTTAGCGAGAGCTTGTATACCTGTTGTTGAGGAAGATTCCGCTATGGAATGTTGATCTCTGTCTTGAGAGAAGTAGAATTTTAGGAGCTTCGGTCGTCTGTTATTCTTGTTAAGGAACTGTCTCTTCGTCGAAGAGATGAAAATGAACTACTATCTGGTCGTGATCCAGGCTTCATAGTGATAAGACCGACTGCTATCTGGTCGTAATCCAGGCTTCACATTGACTTACTGGGGATGAGATTAAACTTGCTATTCGGTCGTAATTCGGGCTTTGCAATTTCTCAGTTCTTATCTGGTCATAATTCAGGCTTCAGAAGAAAATGAGTTGTTATCCGGTCGCATCCAGGCTTCAACTTGAATTTAGGGCACACTAATATTTGGTCGACTCCGGGCTTCTTAGTAACTGTCCAGGTAAACTGCTATTTGGTCGAAATCCAAGCTTCGTAGTGTCTTGTACTGTTATCTGGTCGTAACCCAGGCTTCAGCCCTTTTATCGTTATCTGGTCGTAATCCAGGCTTCACGATGCTTTATACCATTATCTGGTCGAATACAGGCTTCATGGTGTTCTGTACTGCTATCTGGTCGTAATCCAGGCTTCAAAATACCTTACTTCTTATCTAGTCGTAATCTAGGCTTCAGAAGAAATCAAGTGGTTATCCGGTCGTAATCCGGGCCTCCCTTTGGCTTTGGGCCTACTAATATCTGGTCGTAATCCGGGCTTCATAGTACTTGGCTGGATAAACTGCTATTTGGTCATAATCCAAGCTTCACAGTATCCCTTACTGTCATCTGGTTGTAATTCAGGCTTCATAGTGTCTTTTATTGCTATCTGGTCGTAATCCAGGCTTCACGATGTCTCATACCACTATCTGGTCGAAATCCAGGCTTCATGGTGTTATGAGGAAATCAAGATATTATCCGGTCGTAATCCGGGCTTCATAACTTGTGTTAAAGATATACCACTATCTGGTTGTAATCCAGGCTTTGCGGTGTCTTTGGCTGCTATCTGGTCGTAACCCAGGCTTCACAGAAACTTGTATTGCTATCTGGTTGTAATCCAGGATTCACAATAACTTGCTGAGCTATTATCCGGTCATAATCCGGGCTTCACGGCTTGTGTTTATGATATACCACTATCTTGTCGTAATCCAGGCTTCATGTTACCTCGCACTACTATCTGATTGTAATCCAGGCTTCATAGTAACTTGCTGGGGATTAAGCTATTACCCGGTCGAATCCGGGCTTCATAGCTTGCTTTTAAGAGATACCGCTATCTGGTCGTAATCCAGGCTTCACGATATTCTAATACTATTATTCGGTCGAATATGGGCTTCACAATATGCTGTAGAGATCAAGATATTATCCGGTCGGATCCGGGCTTCATAGCTTGAATTTTGTGAGGATTTGATTGTATCTTTCCTGAAAGGTCAAGGTTAGTTGTATGTAATGCATTACATGTATCAAGCAATGATGTTCTCAAAATAAATGAGATTGTGTTGTATGATGCGTATGCGTATGTCATGATTTATGGATATGTAATATTTTTATGATATCCTCTAGCTGGGGAAAATAAATCCCGGATTGCTGCTGGAGAGAAGAGTTGAATTCTTCGTTTCCGCTGGGGATAGTGAATGAAGATGATTGTGAGAATAATCCTGCTGGAGGATAAACCGCGAGAAAATAATTTTGTGGGAAAGAGAGATACTCTGCTAGAAGATCTGCTGATTTGGAGAAATAAACTCGGCTGGAGATGAGTTATCATTGCTGGCGATGATACCCTTTGTTCGGAATTGAGTTTCTGTTTGTGAAAGGGATGAACTCTGCTGGGGATGATTTTCCAGTGGCGACTTCACTGGGGATAATCTTTTAGACTCTACTAGGGACAATCCTCCAGACTCTATTGGGGATAATTCTCCAAACTCCACTGGGGATAATTTTCCAAACTCCACTGGGGATAATTTTCTAGTGCTGATGATAGATAAACTCTGCTTGGGGAGAATCTTGCCAACTTTTTCACGGTTGCAAGCTTCAGCTGGGGAGAGTGGTGCTAACATCACTGTCCTTCTCTTACTCTGCGGGGAGTGAATGTACCTTCAATCGTTTTCTCTAACTAGGTCTATCCCTATACCTGGTGGATAGAGAAACTGTATGGTTTGGACATTTCTTATTTGCCCTTATTTATGATATTACGAGTAATCGTCTTTTGTTTCGTATGTGAATATTTATGAGCAGCAATTATTGTCAAATGCATATATAAAAAATGAACCATTGGACGTTCTTGTAAAACAAAACAAAAAAAGGAAAACAATTTGAAATTTCTTTGTGAAAATGAATTGTATTTATTTTGAAGTTGGCCTGTAAATAGGCGTTTTTGTACAAGAGGCTGACGCCCTAGTAAGAGAACACCGCCAAAAGAGAGAATTTATACAGTTTGTGTAAAAGAAAGAAAAGCAGCTATGTGAATAATCCCACTGGGTTCCAACTCTGCTATTGCCTTTATGTCTTTCGAGCATCTCATCACTTCGTTGCTTGGTTGAAGGTAGATCAGATTGATTAGTGCCATCCGTGCTTGATAGTCAATACTGAAGTCTAGTTACAAAGTGATCCAATGAGACATAGTGTTACGCTTTAATCCCTAATTTTTGCCTGGACCGCCCTTTCGGGTTTTCAGTCCACCGGGATACCCTTTTTTGCCCAATCCGTCTTTTCAGGTTTTCGACTTGCCGGGTGTACAATCTTTTCATTTTCATCTCTTATTTTTGGCCGAACCCTTTTGGTTCCCCGGGAAGCCCTTATTTTTACCTAGGCCAGTCGACCTAGCGGGTATTTGATTATGCGTAGTATCTTTTCACTATGTCTGCATTGACGGGGTGAGGAAGGTCGTCACCATACATGGTGGTTAGAATCATAGCTCCTCCTGAGAAAATGTTCTTAACCACAAATGGCCCTTCGTACGTAGGGGTCCATTTGCCCCTGGGATCACCTTGAGGTAATATGATGCATTTGATCACCAGATCCCCAACTCGATACTCTTGTCATTGGACTTTCTTGTTAAATGCCTTGATCATTCGCTTTTGATACGTCTGACCATGACAAATAGCAGTAAGTCTCTTTTTGTCGATTAAGTTCAACTGATCGAGCCGGGTCTGGATCCAATCGTCCTCTCTCAAACCTGCATCCTTCATAATTCGAAGAGAGGGTATCTGGACTTCAATGGGTAAGACTGCTTCCATGCCATACACCAAAGAGTAGGGTGTTTCCCCTGTTGAAGTCCTTGCTAAGGTTCGGTACCCATGAAAAGCGAACGGTAACATCTCGTGCCAATCTTTGTATGTCACCGTCATCTTCTGCACAATCTTCTTGATATTCTTATTAGCCGCTTCAACAGCCCCATTCATCTTCGGCCGGTAAGGAGAAGAGTTGTGATGTTGTATCTTGAACTGCTTGCAGAGCTCGGTGATCATAGTATTATTGAGGTTTGTACCATTGTCTGTAATGATCCTCTCGGGTACACCATATCGACAAATCAGATTGTGCCGAATAAACCGCGCTACGATGTTCTTGGTTACTGTAGCAAAGGAAGCTGCCTCAACCCACTTCGTAAAATAATCGATTTCTACCAGGATAAAACGATGCCCGTTAGATGCAGTAGGTCTGATCTCGCCAATCATATCGATGCCCCACATTGCAAAAGGCCAAGGAGTTGTCAAGACGTTTAGAGGAACTAGAGGTATGCGCACCTTATCAACATAGACTTGGCACTTATGACAAATCCGAGAATGCTGATAATAGTCGGCTTCCATAGTAGACCAATAGTATCCTGCCTGAAGGATCTTGTTTTCCATGGTATGTCCACTGGAGTGGGTTTTGAAAGTACCTTCATGCAACTCTGCCATAATCCTTTCTGCCTCATTCTTGTCTACACAACGCAGTAAGGTCGAATCATGGTTACGCTTGTAAAGGATACCATTGCTGATGAAGAACTTTGCAGCGAACCTCCTCAAAAACTTCTTATCATTAACAGATGCACCTTCGGGGTACTCTTGAGCCTCAAGATACCTCTTTACTTCGTGAGACCAGGGCTTATCTGTTACCTCTTCAGTCTCAATGTCACAGCCATGTGCGGTTCGTCCAACCTTTCAATGGTAATATGGGGAGCTTCGTTGTCCCACCTGACCTTGAACATAGAAGACATAGTAGCTAGCGCGTTCACTAAATGGTTCTCCTCTCTTGGGAAATGTTCAAAGGTAATCTCCTCAAAGTGCGGAAGCAATGTCAATACATACTCTTTGTAAAGAATAAGATTTGGGTGCTTCGTATCCCACTCGCCTTTAATCTGACTGATCATGAGAGCGGAATCTCCGAATACACTTAGAAACTTAATCCTCAGGTCAATAGCTGCTCGAAGGCCCATGATGCACACTTCATACTCCGCCATATTGTTGGTGCAGTTAAAACATAATTGGGCGGTGAACGGAGTATGACAGCCTTCAGGAGATATGATCACGACGCCAATTCCATTACCCAAAGTGTTCTAAGCTCCATCAAAATACATAGACCGTCGGGATCCTTCCTCAGGTCCTTCATCCGGTCCAGGTGTTTCACAGTCAGTCACCAACATGATGCTCTCATCCGGAAACTCGAAGTTCATAGACTGATAATTATCCACTGCCTGATGCACCAAATGATCCGCCAACACACTTCCCTTGATTTCTTTTTGGGTCGTGTATTGGATGTCGTACTTAGTCAAGATCATCTGCCATGTTGCTATTCTTCTAGACAAGGCTGGCTTTTCAAAGATATACTTGATTGGATCCATCTTTGATATCAATAGAGTAGTGTGAGTCAGCATATACTGTCTCAGCCGGCGAGCAGCCCATGCCAAAGCGCAGCAAGTTTTCTCAAGCAGTGAGTATCGAGTCTCACAGTCGGTAAACTTTTTTCTAAGGTAGTAAATAACATGCTCTTTTCGGCCAGACTCGTCATGCTGCCCCAGCACGCACCCCATTGAACTGTCGAGTACTGTCAAGTATTAGATCAAAGGTCTCTCTTCAACTGGAGGCATCAGAATAGGTGGCTCTTGGAGATATTCTTTGATATTTTCGAAAGCGGCCTGACATTCATCATTCCATCTTACCACTTGATCTTTCTTCAACAGCTTGAAGATTGGTTCACAAGTAGCAGTCAGGTGCGAAATGAACCGGGCAATGTAGTTCAGACGTCCCAAAAAGCTTCTGACTTCTTTTTACGTTCGAGGAGCTGGCATTTCCTGTATGGCCTTCACCTTTGTAGGATCCACTTGAATACCTTTATTGCTAACAACGAAACCCATCTGCTTACCAGATCTTACTCCGAAGGTGCACTTGTTCGGGTTTAACCTCAGCTTGTACATCTTCAACCTGTCAAATAGCTTCTGGAGATGGTCGAGGTGTTCTTCCTCAGTCTGGGACCTTGCAATCTTGTCGTCAATGTATATCTCAATCTCATGATGAATCATGTCGTGGAACAAAGCGACCATGGCGCGCTGATACGTTACCCCAGCATTCTTCAATCCGAATGGCATGACCTTATAGCAAAAAGTACCCCACTGCATAATGAACGTTGTCTTCTCCATATCCTTGGGAGCCATCTTAATCTGATTGTAAAGATAGAAACCATCCACAAAGGAGACGATCTTATGTTGTGCGGTGTTGTCGACCAGAACATCGATATGAGGTAGAGGGAAATAGTCTTTGGGGCTTGCCCTATTCAGATCCCTATAGTCAACACACATCCGTACCTTACCATATTTCTTCGGCATTGGAACCACGTTGGTAACCCACTGCGGGTAAGAAGTAACTGCTACATGAAGATGTGAAAAACACAAAAAGGGGGGTTGAATTGTAAAACTTTAAATCAAATGCGGACAACACTGTATTTTTATCCTGGTTCGTTTGATCTCAAACTACTCCAGTCCACCCGTCAAGGTGATTTCGCCTCTCTCCAATGAGGTCTTAATCCATTATAATCAACTGATTACACAACTGCTTTAACAACTGTTAAAGCCTTCTTGAGTCTAACCACAAACCGGTTTATCTCAAGGAAATTCTCTTACAGATAATTGAACAAAAGTGTGTTTGATGTTTTCTAGTAAAACTATATATCACAACTGTGATAATACACAATATTAAGCTTAGAATGAAACTAGACTGCTAATGCTTTTGAGTAGGCGGGGTTGAAAGCTTTAGCAAATTAAATGAGTGAGAATGTTTACGTAGGCGTGTATGTGTGAAGATTATTAGCCTTTTCTTTTCTCACACAGTCTTGTTTATATAGCCACGGAAGAGATACGTTGGTTGTCCATAAATCCATTTCAATGCTAATAACGTTCTTTCCTTTTTGAGAAGATCTTTGTCTTGGAATAAAGCCGTTGGTATTAAATCTGTCTTGAATGATTAGTAACGTTGACACTTCAGAGTCTTCTCTGCTTATGGTAATCAGAGTGTTCTTTCCTTTATGCTGACGCTTCTGAGTGCTGATGACTTGGTTAGGATCTTGATCAGAGTCAGAGTATTTTATGCATAGATTCATTTCATCAGGCTTCAGCGTATAGCACATGTTATTTGATCTTCTGATGCTGACATATCTTCTGATGCTGATGTTTGATATTAATCTTCTGATGCTGATTCCATCAGAACTTCTGTAAATACACAACATAATTTTAAGTAGCATATATGTCTTATATATAAATCTTACAATTTATTTAATCTTGTATTTTGTTATCATCAAAACTCTAACTGAGGATTGTAGAATCAAACTATGTTCTAACAATCTCCCCCTTTTTGATGATGACAAAGACCGGATTTTTTCCAATTAAAATTAAAGAATAAAAGGTATCAGAGATAAACAAATAACGAATAACAGGTATCAGAGATAAGAAGATAAGGAATAGAAGATATCAGAGCAATGAAGAGAAAAACTCCCCCTGAGTTGATTACTTCCCTTTAATTCCATGAGACCTTGAGCATCAGAACTTTACTTTATTAGAGTTCATCAGATTCATCAGATTCTTGTACATGTAAGCTTTTTAGAAGAAAGAAATTCAAATATATCAGAATGTTAGAATGTTTGAGACTTATGTCTCAGTAATCCATTATTGAAAAATATCATTCTTTCTCCCCCTTTTTGTCAGTTATCAAAAAGCACAATTAATCAGAGTTAAAATGATCAGAGCTAAAAAGCGTTTATATTAAAAACAGAAGCATTGATAAGTTCAAAACACGTAAAATATTACAGACAAACATGTAAAGAAAACAAGGAAAACACAAGAAAATTCTAAGAGGGAGGTGGAAGACGTGTGAACAGAGCTTCCAACATGCTCTTGATTTGATTGCTGGTTTCCTGTTGCTGGGATACCATGTTTCCTATAGCATCAATTTTGATGTCCTGCTTATCCATTCTTTTATTCATCAGCATATCAGATCTTTTCAAGTCCTCCAGAGTCTGCCTGTCAAGAGAGGAAGCTTGAGGATCTTCAGAAACAGGGTGCTTCTCAGAGCTTTCTTCAATAACTTCTTCTTGAACATGTTCTTCAGCTGGAAGAAGCCATGTTCACACGAGGTTTTTGTGAAAAAGATTGAAAGGGGTTTCTTGAGAAAGAAGAACACTGAAAACAGAAATATTCAGAGAAAACGAAAGTGAAGGTAAAACGTGTAACTGGTGTGAAGTGTGTTTAAATAGATTTCTAAAAAGGTTTTGAAAACATAAACGTTAAGAGAGAGAAATTAATAATGATTATTACCATTTAATGATAGCTGATTTTAGGGGATTCAGAAAGATATTTGGAACGGTTACCCATGACATGTGTCTCAATGCACCCAATCAGCGCTTTGCCTTTTCAGAAATGTGAACGCGTGTTCAACCTCAGAAAATAGCTGATGACTGGATGACACTTGTTTGCTTGAGTGAACAACACATTTCCATCCTTGAAATGAAGCGCTCAGATCTTCATGGATAGATTCTGATACAATCTGTACTTCTAAAGTTCTGAAGGAAGATTGATCAGTAGTTCACAGAAAATAAACGAACTTCTGAAGGTTAATATATAAAATTAAAACAATTTCATTATGGACAGAGCTTCATGCTGAGATGTTTCAGAATGAAGTTGAACCTATCTTCAGAAAGTGGTTTTGTGAAAATATCAGCCCATTGATGGTATGTGTTAATAAATTTTAAATTTAAAATCCCTTTCTGAATATAGTCCCTAATAAAATGATGTTTTATTTCTATATGCTTAGCCCTAGAATGTAAAATTGGATTTTTACTTAAGCAAATAGCAGAAGTGTTGTCACAGAAGATAGGAATGTTACTCTCAAAAATCTGGAAGTCCTCAAGTTGACTTTTCATCCAGAGCATTTATGTGCTGCATCAAGCTGCTGCTATGTATTCAGCTTCTGCTGTTGATAGAGCAATTGTGGATTGTCTTTTGCTGGACCATGAAATCGGATTTTCTCCCAGAAACTGGCAGCTTCCAAAAGTGTTTTTACGTTCAACTCTGTCTCCAACAAAATCAGCATCACAGTATCCTACTAAGCCGTAATCACTTGATTTTCTATAAAACAAACCCAGATTAGTAGTACCTTTCAGATACTTGAAAATTCGCTTAACTGCTGTTAAGTGAGATTCTCTAGGATCTGATTGGAATCTTGCACAAATGCATACACTGAATAAAATATCAGGCTTTGAAGCTGTCAGATAAAGAAGAGAACCAATCATACCTCTGTAGACCTTCTGTTCTACCTTTTTGCTTACCTCTTCTCTTTCCAGAATGCACGTGGGATGCATTGGAATCTTTGATGGCTTACATTCTGAGAGATCAAATTTCTTCAGAAGTTCTCTGACATATTTGCTCTGATGAATGTAAGTTCCTTCTGGGGTTTGATTGATCTGAATGCCCAGAAAGAATTTCAGTTCCCCCATTAGGCTCATCTCAAATTATGCCTGCATACACTTAGCAAACTTTCTTCCCAGAGAAGGTTTAGTAAATCCAAATATGATATTGTGATCGGTGGATCTGGAACTGACTGTTTAAAGCTGGTTCGCGAAATTTCGCGGAAGCAAGAGTCGCCACCGTCTTTTATTTTCTCCAAATGGAAAGGACAAAAGCACAGAAAAATTCCTTAAAGAGATTGCTCTCGGTTCGGGAGGTAGGTTATAGAAAGGGAAGGTGTTAGCACCCTTTCTATCCATGGTTATCCATGGGCTCTTAGATACTTGCTCATTGTGTTTTCAAAAATGTTTGCTTGCTTTTCAATGTGGGTTTAAAAAGTTTCTTTGAAAAATTTCAGTTCGACTCGTACGTCAGAGTGTTTGAAAAATTTGCTTTGAAAGCTTTTGAAAATGTGTTGGTGTGAAAAGTATTTTTGAGCTTGTTTTGAAGAGAGCAAGTATCCTTGAGAACCTACCTACCCTAAGGAATTCGTCTGTGTAAATGTCCTTTATAGTAGTGCCATCCCACCATTGAGAGGTAGGTAGCACCACCATTGGAGGTGTTCGGGTCAATTCGAGTTTTAGGGACATGGTGATCACCAGAGCAATGGGAAGACACCTTAGAAGCTACCCTCATGCCAGGTTCCCGGATCATGAGGACTTACTAAGACGTCCTCTACTCGACGACCACCTTTCGAAAGGCAAGGCAACAGTGAGGCGTACCCTAGGGGTGGTGTGTGCGATTCGTGTGTTGTTTTCATTTACATTTGTCTTTTGTCATGTCATTGTGATCTACGCTTGATTTTATTTTAGGTCCATTCATTCTTGCATGCTTATTTAACAGTTAATATTTGCGGGAAAATAAATCTAAACTATTACAAATGGCGCGGGTCCACATCGCCAAAATTAAACCGGACCCGTTTTGACGGAAAATAAATAAAGCGAATAAAAGTGCGAAAAGTATAAATTACAATGCTTTGGGAGAATTACATAATTATAATAGGAAATAAAATATGCGAAATTAAAGAATTATCGGAACGAGGGCGTTGGACCCTTTTGCAGAATATTTAAATTAATGAGGAGTTAAAATTAAAATTAAAAAGAAAATGGTTTTTTAGTATTTTTGTGTTTTTTAGGATTTTGAAAGAAAAAGAATTGATTGAAATTAAAATAAAACATCAAACCCTAATTCTAATGTTTTTTAAGTTTATTGTAAAAATATTAAGTTTTAACCTAATTTAAATCTAAGTTAATTTACATGCAAAATTTAATTACAGAAAATAAATAAAATAAATATTATTATTAAAAAAGGGAAATTAAAAGGAATAAAATTAACAATTAAACCTAAGTTCTACATGTTTTGGGATTTTTATTATGAAAAGAATTAAAGTTGCAACCTAATTAAAACTAAATATTTACATGCTAATTTATTTAGAAAAAATAATAAAAATAAAATAAATATTATATTTTTTGCCTTTTCTGATTTTATGATGTTTTTCATATTTTGTAAAAAATAATTATTGAATTAAAAAAACAAGTAAAATAATAATTAAAAATAAATATAAGAAAAATAAATAAAACTAGCTAACCAGGGTGGGGGTGTAGTCCCAACATGGAGGTGTTGTTCAGCAAATCAGGCCCAATAAGCAGTGGATCCATTGACTTTTGCCAATTCGTGTGCTAGCGTGTTGACTTGGGTACAACACGTTCTTTGATCTGAGCCCTTTGATGGACCTGCCAGGACGCGTGGCTGCTTGGATTATGATGGCCTATGGTAAACCATTGCGCTGAAGCCGCATGGGAGCATTTTATGAAGAAAAATATGAAGGAAAGTCAGGACCTGGGTCTCGAACCCAGGTCACGTGGATTGCCAATACACCTCATTGCCACTGGACCACTAACACACATTTGTTAAATAAATATACAATGAATAATATAATATGAAACAATGCATCAATGGTTTAAAGCGCGAAAAATTCGAATTATCCAACCAGTATACGCCACTTCATCATCTTCCCCATGGCTTCGTTTTGCCTGAAAAAAACAAAAGTATTAGGCAACGGTTTTTACACCGTTGCAGAAAGTGGCATACGAGAAAATAACGACTAGGCCCTGAGGCCCCATAAATTAATCGCGATGACTGATTCTTGTTCGTTGGAGTATGCCGGTTTGGATGGTCTAAGTCTGGAAAGCTAAT
This sequence comes from Vicia faba, assembly GCA_948472305.1. NCBI lineage: Eukaryota > Viridiplantae > Streptophyta > Magnoliopsida > Fabales > Fabaceae > Vicia > Vicia faba. Next base: position 1,453,851,589 of record OX451739.1, read on the forward strand.
TTTTCTTCAATTGAAAAGCCCTAATTCTGAGCTTTATGAACCCTAAAAGTTAACAATGGCAAACATCCATATACGGCACGAAAACAAAATTGGATCACATGGTTAGCTTCAGAATATGTTTATTAGTATGAATGCATCAATAAAAAACAATGAAAATGCCTTAAACATGGAATACGATCATGCATTTTTCTTGAAACTGTTTGAGTTCATGATACCGATTCAAGACGTTTTGGTGGATGTTAATGATTGAGAATCGTTCAGTGAGGCTTCAGGATGCTTTTTGAACGAGTTTGATACCTTCAATCGCCCTAGAACACTGAATTCAGTTTTTGAATTTTATGGCAATTTTTCAAGTTTGTAGAGAGCTTCTTGCGCAGCTTTTCAGTGTCTCAGGCTTAGGGTTGAGATTCTGAATATGTATAGAAGCTTTTAGGTCAACAAAATTCAACAAAATCTCATGAATTCAATGGTTTGCATATTTGATTTTCTAAGAATCTTTACATATCTTTTTCATGTGCAACTTGGTGTCAATCAGCTCAAATCAAACCAAAACTTGCCTAATTAGGATGTGCACGAAATATTGACCTTGAAATGTGTACAAAAGATTTGTTTGGTTCATTTAGGTATTTTTCACACATTTAATTAATTTAATTGAATTAATATAAATAATAATCCAAATAAATAAATAAAAAATGAGAAAATGCTTCCCTTTGGGCCAAGTGGTCGTGCATAGGCTTGGAATGATGAATCATGGAAGAAAAATAGGCCCATTAGCAATTTTGGATCATTTGCATCAATGTTGACTTTTCAAAATTCCCAAAAATTTCCCAACTTCCACAAGGCATAACTTGCTCAATTTTTAAGCTTTTCACATGTTCTTGGACATTTTGGAAAGGTCTTTGAGTCCTCTAACCAATGTCTTTGGTCCCATGTCATTTTGATTTACCAATATCAAGTTATGGCCTTTGACTTAAAGTCCCTTTTTGTTGACTTTTGAAAATGACCTATAATGTTGAAATTGATAACTTTTTGTGAGAGCATTTCTTGGACTTGAAGTATGAAGATGAGTTGTAGGAAATGTCTTTCTCTTCAAAATGAGCTTTGGATGGAATTTTTCTGATAATCCATGTGAAAGTTATGCCCTGGTCAATTTCAGTTGACTTTTTCAGCTGTCCAAATATAGTAACTTTTGCATCTTTGATGATTTCTGAGCCAAACTTTGAGAATCATGATCAAGCATTGATCAAATGATGTTTGTGGCTTCAAAATGATATGTTGACCAAAAATTTGAACTTTTGACTGTCAAATGACCATTTTGCCCCTACAGTTGGCTGTAGTGCAATTTAGGGTTTTGACTGTGCAATTTTGAGCTGAATGCCTTGAAACTTGATATGAAGATGCTTGACCATATTTGTAGGCATGTGAGACTTGATTGGGCCTTTGAAAACTTCATTTTCTTGATCAGAACACAAACCCTAGTTTGGACTGTATGAGAGACTGTTGAGCTGCACAACCCTTGGGGAATTTTGTGACTTGACTTGGCAATCTCTTGAAGACTATGGGAGGGCAAATTTTGGGGTGCAACAGTTGCCCCTGTTCAATCTTCTTAGACCTGAGGATGCAGATTGGCTGACGTGCCTTTCGTAATCCGAGGGTAGAAGATGATTGAACACTAGAGTGCCCAGAAATTTGCGCTCACATAGTAACAGTGATGGGGGAATGGGCTTATAGATGCCATTTAGAGGTTGCTGGATAGGGTGATGGGCTTATAGATGCCATCTGGATGTTGATCGCGGGGGAGATTCCTTAGCGAGAACCTGCATACCTGCAAAAGAAAAAGAGTACCTGACACGTTGCAGGGGCTGATTTTAGATGCTTGGTATAGATATGTCCTGACTGGTTACAGGAGCTGAGTCTGGAGCTTCAAACGCTGATGAATGAACCAGAGATGGTTACTGCCCTAACATGAATGGTGAGAGAACCTTGGATGACTCTAGCTTCAACAACGCTTGTTGAGAAAAATCTTGGCGGGAACTACCATCTTTGCAATATCGGGAAGAAAACCATAAGCTATTATAATCTGAAAGGGAATCACCTCACTCGCCGTCGGAGAGGGAATCATAGGAAAAGGAATTGTCACCTCACACACCGTCGGAGAGAGAAACATAAGAGACTATTACCTCACACTCATCGTCGGAGAGGGAACCATCTGAAAAGGACTTACTACCTCACACACCGTCGGAGAGGGAACCATGGGAGACTATCACCTCACACTCATCGTCGGAGAGGGAAACATCTTAAAAAAAGGAATTACCACCTCACGCACTTGCCGGAGAGGGGACCATAAGAGACTATCACCTCACACTCATCGTCGGAGAGGGAAACATCTGAAGAAGGAATTACCACCTCACGCACTTGTCGGAGAGGGGACCATAGGAGACTATCACCTCACACTCATCGTCGGAGAGGGAAACATCTGAAGAAGGAATTACCACCTCACGCACTTGCCGGAGAGGGGACCATAAGAGATTATCACCTCACACTCATCGTCGGAGAGGGAAACATCTGAAGAAGGAATTACCACCTCACGCACTTGCCGGAGAGGGGACCATAAGAGATTATCACCTCACACTCATCGTCGGAGAGGGAAATCATAACTTCTGCTGAGTCTTTATCAGAAAAATCTGTTGGGAGTCGATTTAGCTGGACTAGAGAAGGCTTTGAAATATGTCTGAGTATTTTAACTGCGTCTTTCCTGAAAGGTAAAGGTCAGTCCTATGCGATGCATGATATGGATCAAGCAATGATGTTCTCAACATAAATGAGATTTGTACGATATGATGCGTTATGCATGCTATAATGATGTATGTGATGTTTATGAATGCATGTTTTTGTCTAGGGATATAAATCCTTGACGGATGCCGGGAAGTCGTATCCTGGGCTGATCTTGAAATATTGATTTTGCTTCCGCTGGGGATGATGACTGCAAGAATACCGGTAGGAGAAGATGACTCCGTTGCGGAATAAACTTGGCAAATGGACGATTCTGCGGGGAGAACAGATACTCTGCCGACCATGCTGGGAAGCAATACTCTGTGGGGATAGAGATGCTTTGCTGAATTGTTGATAACTTGCTGAGGATACCCTTGTTATTGGAAGTGTTGAAGGACTTCGCTGGGGTAAAAAGGCTTCGTTGACGACGCTCTTTCCGTGGCTTTTGGCTGAGGATAACCCAGTTATATCCTGTTAAGGAAATAACTCTTTAAATAAAGCCGGACGACGCGTTCGTGCTCTGCGAGGGGATAAGCTTCCAGAATCTACTGGGGATAAGCTTATTGCTTGGGGATATGGACTCCATCTTTCCTGGGGAAACCGGATTGGACTCTTCTGGGGAGTTTTGATGCGCTGGGGAAAGTGATTCCTTTTATGCCGCCGGGGAACAATCTTTAGACCAAGACTGCCGGGGATGCTTGTTAAGAATATGTGCTGACGGGGAAGTATTGAGATCTACTGGAAGATATTCAATTTCCTTGATATTTGATAATTCTGCTTGGAGAAGAATGTACTGTTTTGCTGAACCACTCTCTGGGGGATTAAGGTATACTGATCATGTTCTTTAGCTGAACCTATCTTGGTACCTTGGAGGATAGAACAATTAGGCTGCTTGGACAACTCTTTATTGCCCCTGTTTCTAGTGTCACCTGCAATTAATTCCTTTGTTTCGTATGCAAATATTTATGAGTTAGCAAATTATTGTCAATGCATATATCACAAATTGAACCTTGGACGTTCTTCGCAAAACAAAACAGAAAAAGAAAAATACTTGGCATGTTTAACTGAAAATGTTTTTGTATTGATTTTGAATGGCCTGAAAATAGGCGTTTTGTGTACAAGAGGCTGACGTCCTAGTAAGAGGTACGTCACCGATCAAAAGAGTTTATACAAGTTTTGTACAAAAGAAAATAAAACTGCTGTGTGAAATATGAATGATTCACTGGGTTTCAACTCTGCTATTGTCTTTATAGCTCCGAGCGTCTCATCACTTGATGACCTTGGTTGAAGGTGAAGCTGACTGATCGATGCCGTCTGAACTTGATGTAGATACCGGATTCTGGATGCAAAGTGATCAATGAGACATAGTATTACGCTTTATCCCTAATTTTTGCCTGGACCGCCCTTTCGGGTTTTCAGTCCACCGGGATACCCATTTTTGCCCAAGCCGCCTTTTCAGGTTTTCGACTTGCCGGGTGTACAGATTTTTCATTTTCATCCCTTCATTTTTCCCGAACCCTTTTGGTTCGACGGGAAGCCCTAATTTTTGCCTAGGCATGTCAGCCTAGCGGGTCTTTTTTCATGCGTAGTATTTTTTAACTATGTCTGCATTGGCGGGGTGAGGAAGGTCGTCACCATCCATGTTGGTTAAGATCATTGCTCCTCCTGAGAACACATGCTTAACCACAAATGGCCCTTCGTATGTAGGGGTCCATTTGCCCCTTGGATCACTCTGAGGAAGGATGATTCTCTTGATTACCAGATCCCCAACTTGATATTCCTGTGGTCTGACTTTTTTGTTAAATGCCCTGATCATCCGTTTCTGATACGTCTGACCATGACAGATAGCAGCAAGTCTCTTTTCGTCTATGAGGTTGAGTTGGTCAAGTCGTGTCTGGATCCAATCATCTTCGTTCAGATTTGCATCCTTCATTATCCGGAGAGAGGGAATTTGCACTTCGATCGGCAAGACTGCCTCCATGCCATAAACCAGAGAGAAAGGAGTTGCCCCGGTTGACGTCCTGGCTGAGGTACGGTACCCATGCAGAGCGAACGGTAACATCTCGTGCCAATCCTTATAAGTCACTGTCATTTTCTGCACGATCTTCTTGATGTTCTTATTTGCTGCTTCTACAGCCCCATTCATCTTCGGTCTGTAAGGAGAAGAATTGTGGTGCTGTATCTTGAACTGTTCGCAAAGCTCAGCAATCATCTTATTGTTTAGATTGGTACCGTTGTCTGTAATAATCCGCTCAGGGACTCTGTACCGACAGATTAGGTTGTGTCGAATGAACCGTGCCACAACAGTCTTGGTTACCGTAGCGTAGGATGCTGCCTCAACCCACTTCGTAAAATAGTCAATCGCCACTAGGATGAAGCGATGTCCATTGGATGCCGTAGGTCTGATCTCGCCAATCATGTCTATGCCCCACATTGCAAACGGCCAAGGCGCAGTCAGAACATTCAGGGGAACCGGAGGAACATGCACCTTATCTGCATAGATCTGGCACTTGTGGCATGTCCTGGAGTGTTGGTAGCAGTCGGCTTCCATTGTGGACCAGTAATATCCTGCCCGTAGGATTTTCTTAGCCATAGTATGTCCACTGGAATGCGTACCAAAAGTCCCTTCATGTAGCTCTTCCATGATCCGTTCTGCTTCAGTCTTATCCACACAACGCAGTAAGGTTGAATCATGGTTTCGCTTGTACAAGATGCCGTTGCTTAGGAAGAACTTGGCTGCGAACCTCCTCAGGAATTTCTTATCGTTGATGGATGCACCTTCAGGGTATTCCTGAGCTTCCAGATATCTCTTCACTTCGTGGTACCAAGGTTTCTCAGTCACCAATTCAGTTTCGAGATCACAACAGTATGCCGGTTCGTCCAGTTTCCAGATGATGATCCGGGGGGCCTCATTATCCCATTTGACCTTGAACATTGAAGACATTGTAGCTAACGCGTCCGCTAACTGATTCTCTTCTCTTGGAAAGTGCTCGAAGGTTATCTCTGTGAAGTGGGGAATTAGGGTCAACACACATTCTTTGTAAGGAATCAGGTTTCGATGTTTCGTATCCCACTCTCCTTTGATCTGATTGATCACAAGAGCGGAATCTCCGAAGACACTTAGAAATTTGATCCTTAGGTCGATCGCTGCTTGAAGACCCATGATACACGCCTCATACTCCGCCATGTTGTTGGTACAGTTGAAACACAGTCGGGCAGTGAGTGGAGTATGAGTACCTTGTGGAGATATGATGATGGCGCCGATACCATTTCCCAAAGCGTTGGAGGCTCCGTCAAAGTGCATAGACCATCGGGATCCTGGCTCAGGTCCTTCATCCAGTCCAGGTACTTCACAATCAGTTACTATCATAATGCTTTCATCTGGAAACTCGAAGTTCATTGATTGATAGTCATCTACAGCTTGATGTGCTAAGTGGTTTGCCAATACACTTCCCTTGATGGCTTTCTGGGTTGTGTACTGAATGTCGTATTCCGTCAAGATCATTTGCCATCTTGCAATTCTCCCAGACAGAGCAGGCTTTTCGAATATGTACTTTATAGGATCCATTTTTGAGATCAACAAAGTGGTGTGAGTCAGCATATACTGTCTCAGCCGGCGAGCAGCCCATACCAAAGCGCAGCAAGTTTTCTCAAGCAGTGAGTATCGGGTCTCACAGTCGGTAAACTTTTTGCTAAGGTAATAAATGGCATGCTCTTTTCGGCCAGACTCGTCATGCTGCCCCAGCACACACCCCATTGAGTTGTCGAGCACTGTCAGATATAGTATCAGAGGTCTCCCTTCAACCGGTGGCATAAGGATGGGTGGTTCTTAGAGATACTCTTTGATTCTGTCAAAGGCAGCCTGACATTCATCGTTCCAACGTACTACTTGATCTTTCTTCAGCAGCTTGAAGATTGGCTCACAGGTAGCAGTCAGATGAGAGATGAATCGAGCAATGTAATTCAGGCGTCCTAAAAAGCCTCTGACTTCCTTCTCTGTCTTAGGAACTGGCATCTCTTGAATAGCTTTGACCTTAGCGGGGTCCACTTGAATACCTTTATCACTGACCACGAAGCCTAGCAACTTCCCAGATCTTACCCCGAAGGTGCACTTGTTCGGGTTTAATCTCAGCTTGTACAGTTTCAACCGGTCGAACAACTTCTGCAGATGATCTAGGTGCTCTTTCTCAGTCTGGGACCTAGCGATCATGTCGTCCACATATACTTCGATCTCGTGATGGATCATGTCATGAAATAAGGCAACCATGGCACGTTGGTAGGTTGCCCCAGCATTCTTTAATCCAAATGGCATGACCTTGTAACAGAAGGTCCCCCACTGAGTAACAAATGTAGTCTTTTCCATGTCTTCAGGTGCCATCTTGATCTGATTGTGACCTGAAAAGCCATCCATGAAAGAGAATACCTTGTGCTGAGCCGTATTATCAACAAGGACATCAATGTGAGGTAAGGGGAAGTCATCCTTGGGGCTGGCCCTGTTCAGATCCCTGTAATCGACACACATTCTGACCTTACCGTCCTTTTTAGGTACCGGCACCACATTAGCAACCCACTGAGGGTAAGAAGTTACTGCAAGGAACCCCGCATCAAACTGTTTCATGACCTCGGCTTTAATCTTCTCGGACATCTCTGGACGCATCCGACGGACCTTTTGCTTAACTGGAGGGCAGTCTTCCTTTGTTGGCAAGTGATGGACCACAATGTCGGTATCCAACCCTGGCATGTCTTCGTAGGACCAGGCAAAGATCTCCATATAGTCATGTAACATCTTGGTTAACCGTTGCTTCACGCTGAGCTCTAGATTGGCACCAATCTTTACCTCTTTTCTGTCTGCCTCAGTACCCAGGTTTATTGTCTCCACTGGCTCTTCGTGGGGTTGAATTGCCCTCTCTTCCTGAAGCAACAGTCTAGCAAGCTCGCCAGGCACTTCGCAATCATCTTCACCTTCGTCTTCGGCTAAGTTGATCGGATTTTCGAAGTCATAATTGGCAGTAGCAGAGCTGTTATCAGTGAGATCCAGAGTGGATTGGAACCTGTATGAGTGAGTGTGTGTGTAAATACAGCTGTTTTGAAAATTATGTAAAAGAAAAGAAAGACAGAAAAGGAACACAATATTTGCAATGCGAAAAACGTCCAAGATTTTTATTCATGATATATGAAATGACAGTTCGTATGCCCTCACAAATAGAACCACGGTGCCTCGGGTAAGACACCGGGCCATAGAGTTTATCATTGTTTATTACAAAATAACAAAACATAGGAATTCATTACTCAGTAACAAAAGAAACAGGGAGATTGTCCTTTGCGCTCCAATTGTTAAGTCCACCGTCAGTTGCCGGGTAAATCCAGCTATCAAACTCAGCTTCATCAACTTCCTCTTCATCCCCAATAGCATTAACTCCATGAGCAGGCAGGGGAGCTGTCACCACGTTAGGCTTGTCAGATGCCTCAAACTGTACCTCCTTAGCGTCAATGAGATCCTGCAGCTTGTTCTTTAGTGCCCAACAGTCATCGGTAGAGTGCCCCGGGCTTTCTGAATGGTAAGCACAACGAGCATTCGGGTTGTACTTGGGAGATGTTGTATTTGGGAACTTTGGAGCCTCCCTGACAGTCACCAAATTGGTTGCGAGCAACTGTGGCAGGATCTGCGATAGGGTCATGTTTAGCCGGGTAAACTCCCTCCGGGGTCTTTCAGCCCTTTGAGAATTGTTTGGCCGAGGAGCGGCAGCAGGCTTAGCAATCATCACCGCACTGACAGATTGGCGGTGCTCAGGTCTCTCTGATTTCCTGGAACCATATACGGCACTAGACTCCTTTTTGAAAGGTTTCTTTTCCGAACTAGATGATGCACCCTTTGCAATCTTCCCAGACTTTAGCCCAGCTTCAATCCTCTCTCCAGTCAAGATCAGATCAGTGAACCCGGCAGAAGAATTCCCAATGAGATGGTTGAAGAATGGCCCAGACAGGGTCCCCAAGAACATGTCAACCAACTCCCGATCAGTCAATGGTGGCTGCACCCTGCCAGCCAGGTCTCTCCACTTCTGAGCGTACTCTTTAAAACCTTCGCTTGCACCTAACGCCATACCCTGGAGTTGGGTACGTGTGGGGGCAAGGTCGGCATTATATTGATACTGCTTGTAGAAAGCAGTAGCCAACTCCTCCCAGTTACGAACTTTGGTCCCATCCAGCTGATAGAACCATTCGAGATGAGTCCCTGAAAGACTCTCCTGGAAGAAGTGGATCCATAAATTCTTATCCGCAGAGTACGGCTGAATTTTCCGAACATAGGACCTTAAGTGCAGCTTGGGACAAGACGCCCCGTCATATTTGGAGAAGGTTGGTGCTTTGAACTTATGCGGGATAATCACACCAGTCGACAAACCCAGATCTCCGAAATCCAGCCCAGGTGCCTGTTGCACCTCCATAGCCTTCAGCCTGTCCTCCAGTTGTTTATACCTGTCATCTGAAGGAGGGTACTGCTCTTCGTCAAAATCCGTCTCGTTGTCGGAGACTACTAGAGTAGGAACCTTTACTTCTGCCTGAGACAGACTCTTGCCAACAGAAGAACCAGCCTCTTCATGTTGCAGAGTATTACCAAACCTTCGGCCCGAGTTGAATAGAATAGTTCTTCTCTTCTTCTTCTTCTCCATCTTCAGGAGCATAGCTTTTAGTTCTTCTTGGCCTTTAGCCAGACCCTTGATTAGTTCTTGAAACTGCGCATTCTGCGCCTGAAGAGCCTTGATTGATGTCTCTGTTGATTCAGATCCGGGATTCATGATGCTGAAATAAACAGCGAAGAACTATAAGCAACCTGAAAAGAGGAAAAACCTGCTATGCACATGATGTATGAAATGCGTATGCAATGCATTCAGGGGTTCGAAAGTTCAAATTTGTTGTAGACAAAAAGGAACACACGTTATCATTAAAGAAAATCATTGTTTAATACATCAAGCCTCATGGGCAAAAAGTACAAAAATCAAATCAATCCCAAAATACACCGCGCATCCTCTTCGGAGCTATGTAGGTGTTGAGGTTCCTCTCTTCATGCAACAGGCGGGTGAGCTCCAAGACTTTCTTTTCACTGGCATGCAGACTAGTCTCAAGAGAATTCCGTTCTTCCTTAAGCTGGATCCAGCTCTTCTGCATCTCTTCCCAGGATGTGGGCATATCAGGGTACTGAATAACATGAGACACTTCCCCTTCCAAGACAGGTTCTTTGATTACTGGAAGCATGTGAGGATAAGGCATGACTAACTTCTGAGAGCGGGCTCGTACCCACTTGAGATAAGGCTCCAAAGGGATGGAGTTCCTGTGCCCCAGTGTTTTGCTGTCTATCCTACTAGGCATCCTCCAGGCTCTGATAAATCTCTGACGAAGTCCTTGAGTATCGTTGTCGAAGTCAAAAACTATGTCGGGAATTAACATGTCGTGAGGACCATCCCTCCGAGCATAACCAAACTGTCTCCAAGCCAGGCATGGGCTATAAGTAATACCTCCTCTGATTCCAAGTAAAGGAACATTAGGGTACTCCCCGCAACGATCAATGATAGTGACATCTCCTCTGGACCTAGGACACCAATGTATATCTGCATGCGTAAGAGTCATCAACCGTTGTGACCATCTCAAACCCCGCTCATTCTTCAGGACTGATTGTGGAAGGTGCGAAATAAACCACCTTCCCAGGAGAGGAGTGCAACACATAAGGACACCTCTTTTTCTCATGGTTCGAGTGTAACATGAGTGAAGGATGTCCCCCAGCAATGTAGGTATGGGATTCCTGGACATGAAGATCTGGACAGCGCTGATATCAATAAGCTGATCTGGGTTAGGAAACAACACCAAACCATAAACAAGGAGGGCCACAACCTCTTCAAAAGCTTGCAAGTCAAGGGAATTCCAACATTCAAGGGCCTTTTCAAACAGAAACCTGGCTAAGAACCCTTTGATACCACTTCTAACTTCCCAATGTCCCTTGAGGTCAGATGACTGTAGGTGCAAGGCTTTAGCAATCTCTTCAAGCTTAGGTTCCTTTTCTGTACCGCTAAAGGGTAGCTGATCAAGGATAGGGATCTTCAGGAGCCGGGAGAACTCCTCCAATGTAGGTACCAACTGATAGTCCAAGAAGGTAAAACAGTGATGCAGAGGGTCGAAGAATTGGAACAAGACCTTTATCATATCTTCCTCAATGTTGGTGTTGACCAAGCTGATGAGGCTTCCATGCCTTTCACTGAATGAAGAGTTCTCGGGAATCCTGGATATAAGCTCCTTAAGTTGAGGAGGGATCCTTACAAGATTGACCTGAATTGTCTTTCTACGAACAGTTTCCATGTCCTACAAAACAAGAACAAAGATGAAAATCCGAACCCCTGAAATGGTTAGTCAATGCATATGATGCGGGATGATGTCATGATGCTATGATTAAACACACCACAGATATGTACAAAGACAAACATGTAAGGCACACAAGGCACACAAGGCAAGCCCTTAAGGTTTAAGGCCAGCATGGGGTCTGGGTAGTACCCTCTTGAAGTTGGTGGGTTCAACCTGTCCTAATCAAAGTAACCGGGTTCTAAGGTTCCCAATATCACTGGATTGCTTTCATTGTTCATCGTTTCGATTTAGCCACTGAACTGGCGACCGAAATATTCCAGGAAAGCAACCCTCAATTGAGTGTAGTATCGAGTATCAACCAACCTCGGACTGCACCAAAGTCAGTTATCTCACTACCCTAAAGAGGCCAAGATAGTTCAATTAAGGTTCCTAAGGTCTGTTGATGCTTCACGACACCACGCGGAGGCCCCGTACTCTCCTTGACTGAACTCAAGGGTTACCGGTACACACCAAAGTGCCACATCAACGTAGCAGACTGTTTCAACCATGTCGGTATACCCCGCACAGTTCCCTCACAGCCTTGTTGCTACTTTCTAAGAAAGGTATCCCCCAGATCCGGGTTTAGGATCTATAGAACTCCCAAGCAACCCACAATAATAAAGCAAGCAAAGAAGACAATTGAAAACATAGTTATGAGCTAGCCCTAAGGTACACCTCACTTAAATTAATGGAATCCCCAGCAGAGTCGCCAGTTCTGTGATCGGTGGATCTGGAACTGACTGTTTAAAGCTGGTTCGCGAAATGTCGCGGAAGCAAGAGTCGCCACCGTCTTTTATTTTCTCCAAATGGAAAGGACAAAAGCACAGAAAAATTCCTTAAAGAGATTGCTCTCGGTTCGGGAGGTAGGTTATAGAAAGGGAAGGTGTTAGCACCCTTTCTATCCATGGTTATCCATGGGCTCTTAGATACTTGCTCATTGTGTTTTCAAAAATGTTTGCTTGCTTTTCAATGTGGGTTTAAAAAGTTTCTTTGAAAAATTTCAGTTCGACTCGTACGTCAGAGTGTTTGAAAAATTTGCTTTGAAAGCTTTTGAAAATGTGTTGGTGTGAAAAGTATTTTTGAGCTTGTTTTGAAGAGAGCAAGTATCCTTGAGAACCTACCTACCCTAAGGAATTCGTCTGTGTAAATGTCCTTTATAGTAGTGCCATCCCACCATTGAGAGGTAGGTAGCACCACCATTGGAGGTGTTCGGGTCAATTCGAGTTTTAGGGACATAGTGATCACCAGAGCAATGGGAAGACACCTTAGAAGCTACCCTCATGCCAGGTTCCCGGATCATGAGGACTTACTAAGACGTCCTCTACTCGACGACCACCTTTCGAAAGGCAAGGCAACAGTGAGGCGTACCCTAGGGGTGGTGTGTGCGATTCGTGTGTTGTTTTCATTTACATTTGTCTTTTGTCATGTCATTGTGATCTACGCTTGATTTTATTTTAGGTCCATTCATTCTTGCATGCTTATTTAACAGTTAATATTTGCGGGAAAATAAATCTAAACTATTACAAATGGCGCGGGTCCACATCGCCAAAATTAAACCGGACCCGTTTTGACGGAAAATAAATAAAGCGAATAAAAGTGCGAAAAGTATAAATTACAATGCTTTGGGAGAATTACATAATTATAATAGGAAATAAAATATGCGAAATTAAAGAATTATCGGAACGAGGGCGTTGGACCCTTTTGCAGAATATTTAAATTAATGAGGAGTTAAAATTAAAATTAAAAAGAAAATGGTTTTTTAGTATTTTTGTGTTTTTTAGGATTTTGAAAGAAAAAGAATTGATTGAAATTAAAATAAAACATCAAACCCTAATTCTAATGTTTTTTAAGTTTATTGTAAAAATATTAAGTTTTAACCTAATTTAAATCTAAGTTAATTTACATGCAAAATTTAATTACAGAAAATAAATAAAATAAATATTATTATTAAAAAAGGGAAATTAAAAGGAATAAAATTAACAATTAAACCTAAGTTCTACATGTTTTGGGATTTTTATTATGAAAAGAATTAAAGTTGCAACCTAATTAAAACTAAATATTTACATGCTAATTTATTTAGAAAAAATAATAAAAAAAAAAATAAATATTATATTTTTTGCCTTTTCTGATTTTATGATGTTTTTCATATTTTGTAAAAAATAATTATTGAATTAAAAAAACAAGTAAAATAATAACTAAAAATAAATATAAGAAAAATAAATAAAACTAGCTAACCAGGGTGGGGGTGTAGTCCCAACATGGAGGTGTTGTTCAGCAAATCAGGCCCAATAAGCAGTGGATCCATTGACTTTTGCCAATTCGTGTGCTAGCGTGTTGACTTGGGTACAACACGTTCTTTGATCTGAGCCCTTTGATGGACCTGCCAGGACGCGTGGCTGCTTGGATTATGATGGCCTATGGTAAACCATTGCGCTGAAGCCGCATGGGAGCATTTTATGAAGAAAAATATGAAGGAAAGTCAGGACCTGGGTCTCGAACCCAGGTCACGTGGATTGCCAATACACCTCATTGCCACTGGACCACTAACACGCATTTGTTAAATAAATATACAATGAATAATATAATATGAAACAATGCATCAATGGTTTAAAGCGCGAAAAATTCGAATTATCCAACCAGTATACGCCACTTCATCATCTTCCCCATGGCTTCGTTTTGCCTGAAAAAAACAAAAGTATTAGGCAACGGTTTTTACACCGTTGCAGAAAGTGGCATACGAGAAAATAACGACTAGGCCCTGAGGCCCCATAAATTAATCGCGATGACTGATTCTTGTTCGTTGGAGTATGCCGGTTTGGATGGTCTAAGTCTGGAAAGCTAATTTTTCTTCAATTGAAAAGCCCTAATTCTGAGCTTTATGAACCCTAAAAGTTAACAATGGCAAACATCCATATACGACACGAAAACAAAATTGGATCACATGGTTAGCTTCAGAATATGTTTATTAGTATGAATGCATCAATAAAAAACAATGAAAATGCCTTAAACATGGAATACGATCATGCATTTTTCTTGAAACTGTTTGAGTTCATGATACCGATTCAAGGCGTTTTGGTGGATGTTAATGATTGAGAATCGTTCAGTGAGGCTTCAGGATGCTTTTTGAACGAGTTTGATACCTTCAATCGCCCTAGAACACTGAATTCAGTTTTTGAATTTTATGGCAATTTTTCAAGTTTGTAGAGAGCTTCTTGCGCAGCTTTTCAGTGTCTCAGGCTTAGGGTTGAGATTCTGAATATGTATAGAAGCTTTTAGGTCAACAAAATTCAACAAAATCTCATGAATTCAATGGTTTGCATATTTGATTTTCTAAGAATCTTTACATATCTTTTTCATGTGCAACTTGGTGTCAATCAGCTCAAATCAAACCAAAACTTGCCTAATTAGGATGTGCACGAAATATTGACCTTGAAATGTGTACAAAAGATTTGTTTGGTTCATTTAGGTATTTTTCACACATTTAATTAATTTAATTGAATTAATATAAATAATAATCCAAATAAATAAATAAAAAATGAGAAAATGCTTCCCTTTGGGCCAAGTGGTCGTTCATAGGCTTGGAATGATGAATCATGGAAGAAAAATAGGCCCATTAGCAATTTTGGATCATTTGCATCAATGTTGACTTTTCAAAATTCCCAAAAATTTCCCAACTTCCACAAGGCATAACTTGCTCAATTTTTAAGCTTTTCACATGTTCTTGGACATTTTGGAAAGTTCTTTGAGTCCTCTAACCAATGTCTTTGGTCCCATGTCATTTTGATTTACCAATATCAAGTTATGGCCTTTGACTTAAAGTCCCTTTTTGTTGACTTTTGAAAATGACCTATAATGTTGAAATTGATAACTTTTTGTGAGAGCATTTCTTGGACTTGAAGTATGAAGATGAGTTGTAGGAAATGTCTTTCTCTTCAAAATGAGCTTTGGATGGAATTTTTCTGATAATCCATGTGAAAGTTATGCCCTGGTCAATTTCAGTTGACTTTTTCAGCTGTCCAAATATAGTAACTTTTGCATCTTTGATGATTTATGAGCCAAACTTTGAGAATCATGATCAAGCATTGATCAAATGATGTTTGTGGCTTCAAAATGATATGTTGACCAAAAATTTGAACTTTTGACTGTCAAATGACCATTTTGCCCCTACAGTTGGCTGTAGTGCAATTTAGGGTTTTGACTGTGCAATTTTGAGCTGAATGCCTTGAAACTTGATATGAAGATGCTTGACCATATTTGTAGGCATGTGAGACTTGATTGGGCCTTTGAAAACTTCATTTTCTTGATCAGAACACAAACCCTAGTTTTGACTGTATGAGAGACTGTTGAGCTGCACAACCCTTGGGGAATTTTGTGACTTGACTTGGCAATCTCTTGAAGACTATGGGAGGGCAAATTTTGGGGTGCAACAGATATCATCAACATAAATCTGACATACTAAAATGTCATTCTTAATTGTCTTACAGAATAAGGTTGTGTCCACTTTCCCTCTGGTGAATTCCTTTTCTAACAGGAAGTTACTAAGTCTTCAATACCAAGCTCTGGGAGCTTGTTTCAGACCATACAGTGACTTCTTTAGTTTGAAAACATATTCAAGATTTTTTGAACTTTCAAAACCAGGGGGTTGGTGCACATATACCTCTTCTTATATATATCCATTTAAGAATGCACTCTTAACATCCATCTGATACAGAGTGATGCCTTTATTAACAGCAAATGAAATTAAGAGTCTGATAGATTCTAACCTGGCGACTGGAGCAAAGGTTTCTGTATAGTCTATCCCCTCTTGCTGACTATAACCTTGTGCTACCAATTGTGCTTTGTTTCTGATGACTTCACCTTGTTCATTCAGTTTGTTTCTGAACACCCATTTTGTTCCAATGATGTTGAATCCTTTTGGTTTGGGAACTAGATCCCATACGTCATTCCTTGTGAATTGATTCAGCTCCTCTTGCATTGCTAGAATCCAATCATTGTCCAGAAGTGCTTCATCAATTGATGATGGTTCAATTAGAGAAACAAGTCCCATGAGGGATTCTTCAGAGTTTCTGAAGCTAGATCTTGTTCTGATTGTATCTTCCTTTCTTCCTAAGATTGTTTCTTCTGGGTGATCCATGCTGCTTCTGAATGGTCTTTTCTGAAGTTGATCAACAGAAGGTGCTGGATTGCTTGCAGTGCCTCTTTCTGATGTTGAGGGAGTGTCTCTGTTAAGAGCTTCTGATGACTTGTCTTCAGTACCTGTGAATTCAACTTCCATACCTGCAAGTAATTCATTCTTCTTTGACTTTGGAGAGTCAAGCTTATCATCAAAACGAACACTGATTGATTCTTCAACAATCTGTGTTTCTGTATTGTATACTCTGTACCCTCTTGAGCGTTCAGAGTATCCTAACATAATACACTTTTGTGCTTTAGAGTCAAACTTCTTCAAATAATTTTTTGTATTTAAAATAAAACAAGTACATCCAAATGGATGAAAATAGGAAATGTTGGGCTTTCTGTTCTTCCACAATTCATATGGAGTCTTTTCCAGAATACGTCTTATGGAGATTCTATTTTGAATTTAGCATGCTGTGTTTATTGCCTCTGCCCAGAAGATCTTAGCAACGTTAGTCTCATTGATCATGGTTCTGGCCATTTCTTGCAATGTTCTGTTCTTTCGTTCTCTAACTCCATTTTGCTGGGGAGTTCTAGGACAAGAGAAATCATGCAGAATGCCTTTGTCATTAAAGAATGACTCAAAATATTTGTTTTCAAATTCTCCACCATGATCACTTCTGACTTTGACGATTCGAAGATCCTTTTCATTCTGAACTTGGTTACAGAAGGTGACAAACACAGAGTGTGACTCGTCCTTGTGTCTTAAGAACTTTACCCATGTCCATCTGCTATAGTCATCTGCTATAAGTCAATGTGCAGAAGTTCTAATGGCTTAGAGGTGGAAACAATGTTTTTAGATTTGAAAGTTGGTTTTGCAAACTTGCCTTTCTGACATGCTTCACACAGAGCATCTGAATTGAACTTCAGGTTAGGAAGTCCTCTGACCAGATTGAGTTTGTTAATCCGAGATATTCTTCTCATACTAACATGTCCCAATCTTCTGTGCCAGATCCATTGCTCGTTATTAACAGACAAAAGACACTTTACATTCTGACTTTTCAGTTTAGAAAGTTTTATTTTATAAATGTTGTTTCTCCTCTTTCCATTAAATAGGATAGTCCCATCTTTCTGACTAACAAATTTGCATGAATTTTGATTAAAGATTATATCATAACCGTTATCACTTAATTGACTTATGGATAACAGATTATGCATTAATCCATCTACTAATAAAACATTACTTATAGAGGGAAGATTTCCATTACCTACTGTTCCAGAGCCAATGATCTTTCCCCTCTGATTGCCTCCAAAGCCTACGTGACCTCCAGGCTTAAGTTCCAGGCTTTGGAACATATGCCTTCTTCCCGTCATGTGTCGTGAGCAGCCAGAGTCCAGGTACCATGACTGGTGTTTCTGCTTTGCTGCTAAAGATATCTGCCACATGTATTATTTTATCCTTAGGTACCCATATTTTCTTGGGTCCTGATTTGTTAGTTTTACCAAAACTCTGGTTGAATTTTGGTTTGACAGAATAATTACTACTAGTATATTTGATGTCATGTGTGTGCCCATATACAAAGTGTGAATCAAGTGAAGTGCGTTTTATAACTAAATCCATGGCATTTTTTGGTGTAGGTACCTTACCTTGGTATCCTATTCCTTTTCTTCCATTTCTGCTAACTCCATAGATCATTGAAGCCATTTTGCTTCTATCTGTGTTTTTAGCTAGAAACTTCTGAAAGCTGTGATCATACTCCTTGATGATCTCATCAGTGCTGCTGGGAGTTTCAGGGATTGTTTCCTTCTTAGAGTTTTGCAATAGATTTTCTAATTTTGAAACTTTATCTTTTAACTCATAATTCTCCAATTTGAGACTCTCAGTTTTATGAGAGTCAGAAGCAAGATTCCTTTTCAGGTTTCTGAATTTGACTCTGATCTGCTGATATCTTTCCAGAATTTCATTAAGGCTTTCAGCTAGTTCAGCCTTAGTAAAGTTTATAGCAAAGTCAGGAAATACCTCTTCTGTATCTGATTCAGAGTCTAACTCGGAAGCTTCACTGTCTTCTGTTATGTTTGCCATGAGAGCAATGTTTGCTCTCTGATCATCTGATTCTGAGTCAGCTTCGGATGTGTCAAAATCATCCCATGTAGCCATGAGACTTTTCTTCTTTTCCTTGCCAAACTTCTTTTTTGGCTTATCCTTCTGAAGCTTTGGGCAATCACTTTTGTAGTGTCCTTGCTCGTTACATTCTTAGCAGATGATGTCTTTGTTGTTTGGCTTTCTGCTTCCTGGAGAGCCTTCAAATCTTGTGTCCAAAGGAGGATTCTGACCTTCTGTATATGGAGAAAGATTCATTCTGATTCTCTGATCTTCTGGGATTCCTGAACTTCCTTTGCCTCTGCTTCCATAATTGGTTCACCCTTCTGGAGAGGAGAGATAGTTCATCTTCTTCTGATGAAGACCCATAAGAGGTTTCTTCTACAGCCTGCAAAACTTTGGAGTCAGATTTTCTGTTAGATTTTAAAGCTAATGGCTTACCTTGCTTTTGAGGTTCATCTGCTTCTAGCTCTATCTCGTGACTTCTGAGGGAGCTGACAAGTTCCTCCAGAGATATTTTGGTGAGATCCTTAGCTAGATTCAGCGCTGTGACCATTGGCCTCCACTGTTTTGGCAAGCTTCTGATGATCTTCTTAACATGATCAGCAGTGGAATACCCTTTGTCAAGAACTTTGAGACCAACAACCAGAATTTGAAATCTTGAGAACATAGTCTCTATTGATTCACTCTCTTCCATCTTGAATGCCTCATACTTCCGAATGAGCGCAAGAGCTTTGGTTTCTTTAACTTGATGTTGCCTTCATGCGTCATTCTCAGAGAGTCAAACATATTCTTTGCAGTGTCTCTGTTTGATATCTTTTCATATTCAGAATAAGAGATGGCGCTGAGAAGAATTATTTTGGCCTTGTGATGATTTCTGAAATCACGTTTTTCCTGATTAGACATTGCTTTCTTGTCAATCTTCTAACCACTTCCATCCACTGAGTGCGTGTATCCATCAGTCACCATGTCCCACAGATCAGCATCATAGGACAGAAAGAAGCTTTTAATTCTGTCTTTCCAGTAGTCAAAGTTCTCTCAATCAAAGACTGGAGGTTTGCCACTGAATCTGTCTCTTTCTTCATTGTTGTCATTGCTGATGTTTTGATGTGGTCCTGCCATTGTGTTTTTCTGACGCTGGATCTTTTACTGACACGGTTAAGTGTTATAAGCTCAGAACCAGGCGCTCTGATGCCAATTGAAGATGTGAAAAACACAAGAAGGGGGGTTGAATTGTAAAACATTAAATCAAATGCAGACAACACTGTATTTTTATCCTGGTTCGTTTAATCTTAAACTACTCCAGTCCACCCGTCAAGGTGATTTCGCCTCTCTCCAACGAGGTATTAATCCACTATAATCAATTGATTACACAACTTCTTTAACAACTGTTAAAGCCTTCTTGAGTCTAACCACAAACCGGTTTATCTCAAGGAAATTCTCTTACAGATAATTGAACAAAAGTGTGTTTGATGTTTTCTAGTAAAACTATATATCACAACTATGATAATACACAATATTAAGCTTAGAATGAAACTAGACTGCTAATGCTTTTGAGTAGGCGTGGTTGAAAGCTTTAGCAAATTGAATGAGTGAGAACGTTTACGTAGGCGTGTATGCGTGAAGATTATTAGCCTTTTCTTTTCTTACACAGTCTTGTTTATATAGCCACAGAAGAGATACGTTGGTTGTCCATAAATCCATTTCAATGGTAATAACGTTCTTTCCTTTTTGAGAAGATCTTTGTCTTGGAATAAAGCCGTTGGTAATAAATCTGTCTTGAATGCTTAGTAACATTGACACTTCAGAGTCTTCTCTGCTTATGGTAATCAGAGTGTTCTTTCCTTTATGCTGACGCTTCTGAGTGTTGATGACTTGGTTAGGATCTTGATCAGAGTCAGAGTATTTTATGCGCAGATTCTGTTCATCAGGCTTCAACGTATAGCACATGTTATTTGATCTTCTGATGCTGATGTTTGATATTAATCTTCTGATGCTGATTCCATCAGAACTTCTGTAAATACACAACATAATTTTAAGTAGCATATATGTCTTATATATAAATCTTACAATTTATTTAATCTTGTATTTTGTTATCATCAAAACTCTAACTGAGGGTTGTAGAATTAAACTATGTTCTAACACTATAAAACCGACATCAAATTGTTTCATAACCTCAGCTTTGATTTTCTCAAACATCTCTGGGTGCATTCGACGAACCTTATGTTTCACTGGAGGACAGTCTTCTTTGGTAGGCAAGCGGTGAACCACAATATTGGTATCCAACCCAGGAATATCTTCATAAGACCAGGCAAAGATCTCAACATAGTCACGCAGCATCTGTATTAACCGTTGCTTGACACCAGACTCCAGATCTGCACCGATCTTAACCTCTTTCTTGTTTTCTTCTGTACCCAGATTTACTGATTCCACTGGCTCTTCATGGGGTTGTATTGCCCTCTCTTCCTGTAGCAATAGTTTAGCAAGTTCCCCAGACACTTCACAATCATCCTCACCTTCGTCCTCGACTTGGTTGATCAGACTTTCGAAGTCATAACTGGCAGTAGCAGAGTCATTATCAGTGGGATCTAGAGTGGATGTGGACCTGTATTATGATATGTGAGTGTGTGTAAGACAAGTAGCTGTTTTGATAAAGTTCAAGATAGAAAAGAAAAACAAGGAGAGCAAAATTTGTAATGCAAGAAAACGTCCAATGCTTTATTGGTGATATATGGAAATGACAAATGTTAAGCCCTCACAAACAAAGCCACGGTGTCTCAGGCAAGGCACCGGGCCGTAAAGTTTTAAATTGTCAGTTACAAATCTAAAAAAAAAAGTTTATTACTGTGTAATAAAAGAAACTGGCACGAAGTCCTTCGCTGTCCAATTGTTCAATCCACCATCGGTAGTCGGGTAAATCCAGCTGTCAATATCTGACTCTTCTTCATCCTCCTCAATTGCATTCACCCCCTGATCATGCTTGGGCATGGGTGCAGTTATGATGTTGGGCTTTTCCAGAGCGTCAAACTCGATTTATTTAGCTTCAATCAAATCTTGTACCTTATTCCTCTAGGCCCAACACTTGTTCGTATCATGCCCTGGGCTATCGAAGTGATAGACGCAACGGGCGTTCGGATTGTACAGCGGTGATGTGGTGCTGGGATTCTTCGGGGCTTCCCTCAGAGTCACCAAGTTGGTTTTCAACAATTGCGGCAGAATTTGAGATAGAGTCATACTGTCTTTGCGGTCAATCTACTCTTTGCTGATTGTTGCGTTGTAGGGTAACAATAGTGTGACCGGTGGAAATAGAACTGACTGTTTTTTAAGCTGGTTTCGCGAAATGTCGCGGTAAGCAAGAGTCGCCACCGTCTTTTATGTTCTACAATATGGAAAGGACAAAAGCACAGCAAAATTCCTTATTCGAGATGTCTCTCGGTTCGGGAGGTAGATTATAGAAAGGGAAGGTGTTAACACCCTTTCTATCCGTGGTTATCCACGGGCTCTTAGGTACTTGCTCTTATGTTTTCAAAATGTTTGCTTTTTAAAATGTGAGAGGGCTTTGAAAAAAGTTTCTTTGAAAGATTTCTGAATAACTCTTGTATCTGTCCTCAAGAGTGTTTGAAAAATTTGTTTTGAAAGCTTTTTGAAAGTGTGAGGTGTGAAAAAGTATTTTGTTTGTTTTTGAAAAGAGCAAGTACCCATGAGTCATCTACCTACCCTAAGGAATTAAGCTGTGTAGAAGTCCTTAAGGTAGTGCCATCCCACCATTGAGAGATAGGTAGCACCACCATTGGAGTTGTTCGGGTCAATTCGTTTGTAGGGATAGTGTGGTCACCAGAGCAACAGTAGGACACCTTAGAAGCTACCCTTATGCCATTGATCCTTTTTAATTTCGAGGCAACCGTTTCGAGGCAACTAGATCATGGACATAAGTACTTACTAAAACGTCCTATACTCGACGACCACATTTCGAAGACAAGGCAACAGTGAGGCGTACCCTAAGAGTGGTGTGTGAATTTGTGTGTTGTTTTCATGTTATGTTTTGTCTTGTACATGTATCATGGTGATCTACGCTTGTTTTTAATTTAGGCCATACATTCTTTCATACAAGTTAACAGTTAAAGGGGGCGCGGAAAGTAAATTGCGGAAAACGTAAATCCTACGCTATTAAAAGGCGCGGGTCTATACATCGCCAAAAATTACAAAGACCCGTTTTTTTAGTAAATGAGTACGGAAAATAAAAAAAAAACAGTAAAAAGTCCTATTTACTATTACATGTCCGGAGCAATTACATAATAATCGAACAAATTAAATGTGCGCGAATAAATTAATCGGGAATGTTTAAGGGTGTTGACCCTTTTAAGAAAAGAAATTAATTTTTGGTCTTTTTGTAATTAAAGTGAAATTAAAGTTAATTAATGACTAATTAATTAATTTAATTAAAAAGAAATATTTTTTTTTATGTTTTTATGAAATAAAAGAAATGAAATAAAATTAAAAGTTAACTTTATCTAATTCTAGATCTATTTTAATTATTTAAGAAAGGAATTAAAATGGCCTAATAAAACTATTTTAGTTAATGTTTTTTTTACAAAATAAAATAATAATAATAATAATGATGTAATTCTATTTTTTGGTTTTTTTATGAAAATGTGCTAATTAAGTTAATTGTTAATAATAAAAATAATTAAAGGGTTAGCAATTAAAAATAAGAGAAAATGACAAAACAAAAAATAAAAAGAAGTAAAACCAAGGGGGGTGTGGGCCAAATAGGAGGTTTATTGAAGCAATCCAAGTCCGCTGAAATCTAAGCCACGTTTGACTTTCATGGTTGCCTGCAGCGTGCTTGACTCCAGACCATGGTGTGCTACACTTTTTGTCCTTTGGATCTGCGTTGATGACATATGGCAGCGCTGGGAAGTGGGACTTATGATGCACCTCATATTGGAATCTGCACAGGAAAACGTTGAAGAAAATAATATGGAAATTATAAGGGTCCTGGGAAGAACTTACAGCGCGGTATGAGCCTCAGGACTTGGCAAAGGTTGCTTTAGCCACGTGCTTGTTTTGATCTGAAGATGTTCGCAACTATGTTTTAGAACTCTCACTTTTTGAATAATTTTTTGTTTTGCTCTTGGCCGTTTCTGCACACACTCCTTTTTTTGAATGAGGTTAAGAAGGCTTGTATATATAGTGATGAATGAGAATCAGTCACATGATGAGCCTTTAACCATTGCAATTATGCTTGAGATTTTGCCATAACCAACATTGAAACAACTTGCCTTTTGTGTTAAAATTTGAATTTCTATGCCCATAATAGGCCTTGCACGAATTTGGAAGGTATTTCAAGGTGCATCAAAGCCATTCAACACAAAATATATCCCTCCATTAATTTCTTTGATTTTTATTTTATTTTAAAAGATTTAAAATGAATTAAATCAAATAAAATTAAATAAAAATGGAAAAATTAATTTTAAATCTTGAAATAAATTTTGGGACAAGTGGGAGGCATGGCCAAGCTGAATCAAGTGGAAAAAGTGGGCCCCTTTTGTCAAAAATAAAGTTTCAAGGATAATTGACTTTGGCCATTTCACAAACATTTCCCAACTTCTCCAATGCATATCTTGCTCAATTTTGAAGCTATGAACATGTTCTTGGACATTTTGGAAAGGTCTTGAAGTCCTCTAACCAATGTATTTGGTACCATGTCATTTTGATTTACCAATCTCAAGTTATGGTCTTTGACTTAAAGTGCCTTTTTGTTAACTTTTGAAAATGACCTATAATGTTGAAATTGATAACTTTTTGTGAGAGCATTTCTTGGACTTGGAATGTGAATATGAATTGTAGGAAATGTCTTCCCCTTCAATATTAGCATTGGATGGGATTTTTATGATGAACCATGAAAAAGTTATGCCTTGGTCAAGTTATAGTTGACTTTTCAGCTGTCCAAAAATAGAAACTTTTGACACCTTGATGATTTTTGAGCCATTCTTGTGAAATCATGGTCAAGATTTGACCAAATAATGATTGTGGATTAAAAATAAGATGTTGACCAAAAATTTTTACTTTTGACTGCCAAATGACCATTTTACCCCTACAGTTGACTGTGGAGCAATTAAGGTTTTTGACTGTGCAACTTGACCTTGTGAGCCTTGAAACTTGACATGTAGGTGCTTGACAATGTATATGAGCATATGGGACTTGATTTAGCCCTTGAAAACCTCAACTTCCTTGCAAGAACCAAAACCCTAATTTTGACTGGCTTAGGAGGATGGTTTGACTGTGCAACCCTTGAGTAGACTTGAGCAAATTGAGATGATGCTTGTCAAAACTTTGAAGAATATGTGAGGGAAAATTTTGGGGTACAACAGTTGCCCCTGTTCAATCTTCTTAGACCTGAGGATGTAGATTGGCTTGTGCGCCTTTCGTGATCCGAAGGTGGAAGATGATTGAACACTAAAGTGCCCAGAAATTTGCACTCACATAGTAGAATATCAGCAGTGTGATGGCGGGAATGGGATTATAGATGCCATTTGGAGAGATGGTGGATAGCAGGATGGGCTTAAAGATGCCATCTGAAAGTGTGATAGAACCTTGTCAAGAATGGGCTTATAGATGCCATTTGGAAAGATGGTGGATATGTGAATCTGAATAAGAAATAGAATAGCTTCCGTGTCTGGAGCATATCTAGTCTGTGCCTGATTGCCGACGTCGGAATAAATGGTAGAATGACCGCCATGTCTGGGGTATATCCATACTGCATGAGTAACAGATTGTCATCCAAATCTGGATCGTATCTGGACTGAACAATAGAATAACATCCGGGATGGAGCGTCTCTAAGTTGTCTTTAGAAGTTTGAATCTGAATAAGCAATAGAATAGCGTCTGAAGCTGGAGCATCTCTAGGCTATATCTGAAGGGAAATCTGAATAAGTATCAGAACGTCGCCATGCCTGGGTCACATCTAAACTATCTCTAGAAGGATTCTTGAATAAGCAAAAGAACAGCATCCATATCTGAAGCATTTCCAAGATATCTCTGAAAGGAAATCCGGAATGAGTATCAGAACGTCGCCATGCCTGGGTCACATCTGAACTATCTCTAGAAGGAGTCTTGAATAAGCAAAAGAACATCATCTATATCTGGAGCATTTCCAAGCTATCTCTGAAAGGAAATCTGGAATGAGTATCAGAACGTCGCCATGCTTGGGTCACATCTGAACTATCTCTAGAAGGAGTCTTGAATAAGCAAGAGAACAACATCCATATCTGGAGCATTTCTAAGCTATCTCTGAAAGGAAATCTGGAATGAGTATCAGAACGTCGCCATGCCTGGGTCACATCTGAACTATCTCTAGAAGGAGTCTTGAATAAGCAAGAAAACAACATCCATATTTGGAGCATTTCCAAGCTATCTCTGAAAGGAAATCTGGAATGAGTATCAGAACGTCGCCATGCCTGGGTCACATCTGAACTATCTCTAGAAGGAGTCTTGAATAAGCAAGAGAACAGCATCCATATCTGGAGCATTTCCAAGCTATCTCTGAAAGGAAATATGGAATAAGTATCAGAACGTCGCCATGCCTGGGTCACATCTGAACTATATCTAGAAGGAGTCTTGAATAAGCAAAAGAACAGCATCCATATCTAGAGCATTTCCAAGCTATCTCTGAAAGGAAATCTGGAATAAGTATCAGAATGTCGTCATGTCTGGATCGCATCTGAACCATCTCTAGAAAGAATCTCTGAATAAACAATAGAATAACATCCATATCTGGAGCATTTCCAAGCTATCTCTGAAAGGAAATCTGGAATAAGTATCAGAACGTCGCCATGCCTGGGTCACATCTGAACTATATCAAGAAGGAGTCTTGAATAAGCAAAAGAACAGCATCCATATCTGGAGCATCTCTAGGCTATATCTGAAAGGGAATCTGAATAAGTATCAGAACGTCGCCATGCCTGGGTCACGTCTGAACTATCTCTAGAAGGAGTCTTGAATAAGCAAAAGAACAACATCCATATCTGGAGCATTTCCAAGCTATCTTTGAAAGGAAATCTGGAATGAGTATCAGAACGTCGCCATGCCTGGGTCACATCTGAACTATATCTAGAAGGAGTCTTGAATAAGCAAAAGAACATCATCCATATCTGGAGCATTTCCAAGCTATCTCTGAAAGGTAATCTGGAATAAGTATCAGAACGTCGCCATGCCTGGGTCACATCTGAACTATATCTAGAAGGAGTCTTGAATAAGCAAAAGAACAACATCCATATCTGGAGCATTTCCAAGCTATCTCTGAAAGGTAATCTGGAATAAGTATCAGAACATCGCCATGCCTGGGTCACATCTGAACTATATCTAGAAGGAATCTCTGAATAAACAATAGAATAGCATCCGTGGTTGGAGCATCTCTAAGTTATCTCTGAAAAGAAATCTGGAATAAGTATCAGAATGTAGCCATGTCTGGATTGCATCTGAACCATCTGTAGAAAGAATCTCTGAATAAACAATAGAATAGCATCCGTGGTTGGAGCATCTCTAAGTTATCTCTGAAAAGAAGCCCTGAATAAGCAACATAATAGCGTCCGGTTCTGGAGCATATCTGAACTATTTCTGAACAAGCAACTCTGAATAAGCAACAGAATAGCGTCCATATCTGGAGCATTTCCCAGCTATATCTGAAAGGAAACTCTTGAATAAGCAAAAGAATAACGTCCATCTCTGGAGCATTTCTAAGCCATCTCTGAAGAGAAAATCTGAATAAGCAAAAGAATAGCATCCATATCTGGAGTATTTCCCTGCTATATCTGAAAGGAAACTCTTGAATAAGCAAAAGAATAACGTCCATCTCTGGAGCATTTCTAAGCCATCTCTGAAGAGAAAATCTAAATAAGCAAAAGAATAGCATCCATATCTGGAGCATTTCCCAGATATATCTGAAAGGAAACTCTTGAATAAGCAAAAGAATAACGTCCATCTCTGGAGCATCTCTAAGCCATCTCTGAAGAGAAAATCTGAATAAGCAAAAGAACAGCATCCATATCTGGAGCATTTCTCGGCTATCTCTTCAATCTCTTTAATGTAGATATGCCCTGGCTGGATACAGGTGTCGAATCTACTCACAGATATGCCCTGGTTGGATACAGGAATCGAATCTGGAATTGCGATAGTTGATAGTAATCATCTTTGGGATTGACCTTTTTCCTGAAAAGGCGAAACATCAGTTGTATGCAATGTCATGATGTATGAAATGCATGATGTCATGATGTCCCAAAATAAATGAGATAGTGTGTTATGATGCGTATATGCATATGTCATGATGTATGTCAAAGTGATGAATGTCTATGAATGTATCTTCGTCTAGGAAAATAAATCCTTGACGAACATCGGGAAGTTGAATCCTGGGCTGAGGTTGAAGAGTAGAGTTCTTCATTTCCGCTGGGGATGATGGTTGCAAGAATAAACCGGTAGGAGAGGATGACTCCGTTGGGGAATAAACTTGATGAAGATATTACTCTGCAGGGAATTACTATGTGGGAAGAGATACTTCGCTGAGGTTTTGATGATAACTCCGCTGGGGATTCCCGTTGATAAATTTTGTTGGGGAATTTGATGAACTCCACTGGGGGATAGGAAGAACTTCTCCGAGGACGATCTTTCTGTGGCAATTGGCTGAGGATAACCCAGTTATACCCTGGTGGGCAAATAACCTTTGAATAAAGCCGGGGAGGCGCGTTCGTACTCTGCAGGTGATAAGCTTCCAGAATCTACTGGGGATAAGCTTCCTACTGGGGAGATTGATTCAACTCTCCTGGGGAGACTTTTTTGGACTGTACTAGGGAGGTGGCTCCGCCGGGGTGTCTGGTATTCCGCCGGGGAACAATCTTAGATCAAGACTGCCGGGGATGCTTGCTTAGGAACATCTGTATACTCCGCTGGGGAATATTGAGATCTTCTGGGGATGCCCCACTTCCTTAAGGCTGACAGTAGATTAACTCTGCTTGGGGAGAGGGTTGACTTGCTAGAGATATTGTGCCTTTCGGGGCTGATTGGAGACCAACTCTGCTCGGGGGAGAGTATTGCTGAGTCTGGTCTTACTCTGCGGAGAGTGGAGGTATCTTGGTTACGTTCTTCAGCTGAACCTACCTTGGTACCTTGGTGGACAGAGCAACTAGATCGCTTAGACAACTCATTATTGCCCCTGTTTCTGCGGGAGAAGGTACCTGTGGAGGTGTTGATTGACAAATCTTCTTCTGGTAGACAAGTGACGGGATGCCGGGACATAGTCGTACGCTTTTGATCCCTAACTTTTTCCTGGACCGCCCTTTCGGGTTTTCAGTCCACCGGGATACCCATTTTTTCCCAAGCCGCCTTTTCAGGTTTTCGACTTGCCGGGTGTACAGATTTTTTATTTTCATCCCTTGTTTTTGCCCGAACCCTTTTGGTTCACCGGGAAGCCCTTATTTTTGCCTAGGTGTGTCAACCTAGCGGGTTTTTGATTGTGCGTAGTATCTTTTCGACTATGTCCACGCTCTCAGGATGCAGTGAGTTGTCATTGTCAGTAGTGCTGCGTTACCTTACTACCAGAAGACCTTCGTTTGATCGTCCAATGCCCCAAGTGATCCGGATGGAGATTTGCCCCAAGTTGGTTGGCCTTTTGAGAGATTCTCCGAATCTTGACTTAACTGCCCCAAATGATGGACAATGATCATGTCGTACCCCTTGATTGGGGGTGCTTTTGTTCATTTAGACATTCGTCGTGCAAACTTCTATGCTGTTCAAACAAATAGTCATATGCAAGCAATGTTATATTAAAATGCAAAGCTTATGCCTGTTTCGAAGTTTTTGAAAATGCATCTTTTTTAGTAAAAACAAGTGAATTTTGTAAAACTGTGATATCAACTCGTTATTTTACCGCAAGCCCTAAGGAGTCAGGATACCTTTGTAACAGTATGCTTTCGAACTAACCCATGCTTCAGCTAGGACTTTTAAGGGTTATAACGTGGCCTGGTTCACGGTTTGAGAAACAAAGGATAAAGGCTCAAATTTATCTGTACCCACCCGCTCTTCGTGATGTTCTTCAAACCTAAACTCAGTTGATCGTGCGTCAGACCTTGTTTGAGTCTTTGATATGATGTTCCGGTGATGGTTCGAATGTTAACAATTTATTTTGAATAGGCAGTCATTTCTTTTTTTTGTCGAAGGTTCGTATGACCTCTTCCCTTTTTTTTGCTATCCCTGTTTTTTGCCTGAACTGTTTCCTTTTTTGGAATTACAGTCAGCGGGATGCCCCAGTTTTGTAAGTCTCCTTCATAGGTTTTGACTTGTTGGGCTTTTATTTTGAAAGATGATGACTGCCTGTTTTTATGATTATTCGGAACCATCACTGTCTTTTGTTTTGGAAGGAATCCTTTGGTGCCATTCGTTGTGCATTTGGATCAACTGAGAAGACTACCCTGCCCCAGGTTATGATTAAGGGTTTAATTTTTTTGTGAAAAGAAAACTCCTACTTCTTTGGCTCAACAAAGGGGGTAACGAGGGATTGTCTTCCTTATAACTCCAGTGTTTAGGATTTGAAACAATGCCTGTACCTCATCAGCGGGGTCTGTTCAAAAGCATACGGTAAATTGTGGTATCGTTTTCGTCATCCTCCCTCAAGAGGCTTAGAATTATTAATTGAGAGTTGACATCAAAAAATGAAAGCAGTTTGAATATAGAGAATGCGAATATATTGATTCAAAACAGACATATGCGATGCATTAATAAAGTAAAAGAGTTTGTCATGAACAAATGTTTGAACAATCAAAGAAAAATACAACTTGAACATTCGAATGAACAAAAGCTTCTTAGTTTGCACTAGTCATCTCAGATGGCAGATTCTCAGCAGAAGATTTTCATTTTGCCACCCGGCATGAACTCCAGCACCCTTCCGTCGATCAAGTCCTGGATCTTGTTCTTCAAGCTCCAACAGCCGTCGGTGTCATGTCCAGGACTGTCAGAATGGTAGGCACACCTCTCATCAGGATTGTACTTCAGGGAGGTTATGTTGAGCTTCTTAGGAGGATCCTTTAAAGCAATCAGCTTGACCTCCAACAAGCGTTTCAGTATTAGTGAGGATGGCACACCAGTCTTCGAGAAATGTCTTCCAGACGTATTTTGCTTACGCTAATTACCCTGTTGACGCTGGTGAGGTTGATGCTGGGCTTGTGACCCCGAAGCAAACTGAGGAGCTTTTCCCTTGTCTTCTTGCCCCACAGGTGGTTGAATGATGGCTAAAATAAACAGCGAAGAAGATTAAGCAACCTGTGGAAAAGAGTACCTGTAATGCAATGATATGTATGTATGCATGCGATGTTTTCAAGGATCTCGCGGGGTAAACAGAGAAACTTGTTAGAACTTGAATTTGGGTAGCTTGATTGAAGGAACTTCATGTTGCTGAGATTCCTTCTTCAAGAGTCAAGGCTCGCCATATCGAGTGGGTCATAGCCCCTGACAACCTCGGCTAGAGGAAAATAAATCCCCTTTGCCCTTTGCTAGACACTTTGATTCATCATGACCTGCATCACAAGCCCTTAAGATCCTTGAAATGGATTAGTTTTTATGCAAGATGCATGCAATGGTATGATGTTATGCTATGCATGGAGTGATGTAAGTAGGCCCTGTAATGAGTCCCAATTAAGGACTGTAAACAAAACCTGCAAGAAACCTGTGTTGTTAGATAACAAGTATGCAAGTAGTTCAAGTATGAAGGCACACAAGTCACACAAAAGAGCCCTTAGAGTTTAGGCCAACATGAATTTTGGGTACTACCCTCTTTCAGTTTCGTTGGTTAAGACCTGTCCTATCAAAAGTAACCAGGTTCTAGAGGATCCCAATATCATTGACTACCCTCAATCGGTCATAACTCCAGCGTCGCAATCTTTTCTTACAGCCAGAACCATCGCGAGAGTTTAGCCTAAATGGGTGTAGCATACTGCTACTGTTCTATGGCCAAGTTGGGTCACATTAGGGTTCTAAGGTCGGTTGGTGCTTAATTACTCCTCAGAAGACCCATATTCTTCTCGTTGCAACACAAGGGATATCGGTACAGACCAAGGTGCCACACCAACGTAGCCACTGCTTCACCCGTGTCGGTCTACGCCGGACAGGTCCCTCACAGCTTATGCTACCTAAAAGGGTATCCCCAGATCCGGGTTAGGATCTATGAAACTCCGATGCGAAGCCCACAAATATAAAGCAATCAAAGCAAAGCAATTGAAAACATAAGTATGATCTAATCCTAAGGTACACCTCACTTTTATATTCCCCAGCAGAGTCGCCAGTTCTATGACCGGTGGAAATAGAACTGACTGTTTTTTAAGCTGGTTTCGCGAAATGTCGCGGTAAGCAAGAGTCGCCACCGTCTTTTATGTTCTCCAATATGGAAAGGACAAAAGCACAGCAAAATTCCTTATTCGAGATGTCTCTCGGTTCGGGAGGTAGATTATAGAAAGGGAAGGTGTTAGCACCCTTTCTATCCGTGGTTATCCACGGGCTCTTAGGTACTTGCTCTTATGTTTTCAAAATTGAAAATTCTGGCTACAGATACTCAATGTCACGTCCAATGTTATGACACCGTATCTGACTTACTATATGACAGTAAATACAAAAGCAGTAAATAACACAGTCAATTGTTTACCCAGTTCAGTGTGCAACAACACCTACTCTGGGGGCTACCAAGCCAGGGAGAGAATCCACTATAAGAGATGTTAATTCAGGAATAAACCAACCAGTTTATCTCCTTCACTTAAGACCTACCCAATGCAATTCTAATCTAAGTACAACTTAAACCTGAGTTCCTACTCACTCCCCCTCAATCACAGCAGTGATACATAAACCAATTTGACTTGAGAATTGATGAAGACACTCTTCAAAAACACACACTTGATTAAGCTTCACAGCTTTTTAATCAAGTAACACAATCACTCGTGCTTCACAGCTTTGAGTGATGCACACAACTAACTTGACTCTGCTTCACAGCTTTAGTCAAGTAACATTCAAACACTCTTGCTTCAAAGCTTTGAGTGCTACACAACCCTTACAATTGAAACCTATTCCAAGACACTTATCACAATGATAATTGCTTGGAGTACAATAAACAAATCTATACAGATTACAAACTTGATCTTCTAATCAATCAGCAGGGATACTTCAAAAACCGCAGCTCTGTTGAATATATAGCAGCTGCAACTTCAGTTAGGGTTTCCAAAAACCTAGGGTTGATTCCGTTTGTCCTTAAGACCAGGTCACAGTACTTTATTGATCAGGTTAGGATTGAGCTAGGTTACTCCTCAGAAAACGCAGGATTCTGTTTAGGAAGGACTGAGTTATTTCCTGAAAAAACTCAGACTTATCCAATCCTGTAATCCTGCTAGTTCAGAACAGGATGTCATAACATCTGTTATGACATCTGAAAAAACCTGTCTACTGATTAGCAAAATGTGATCATTTTGCAAACATGCTCAGATACACACTTATAAACATCAGTATTTGAGTTACAATATTTTTCTGCACATGTACCTAAAGAGTTAGTACAACCTGAACTAGAATGTTATGACATCAGTCATGACATTCACACATACACTTGGAATTTACCAAAAATGCAAGCCAATACCTAAACACCTACAAACTCCCCCTTTGGCAGATTTTTGGCTAAAGTCCCTAAACAATCAGAGATAGATAGATAGCAGCAGAAATAAGTGACAGCAGAAAAATATAGTGTTAAGTACTAATTAAGCAGTACCAAAAATATTCTCCCCCACTTTAGCCACAAATGGGCCAAAGATTACATGTTTATAAAGTTATACAGTTATCCAAGACAAAATAATGAGATCAGCAGCAGACAACAGCAGAACATACTTCCAAACTCCACCAGCAACACCACCAAGCAGCAATCATCCTTCAAGTACTGTCATCAGACTCAGAGGAGCCAATTTCTTCAATGTTGAGCTGTCCTTCATCTTCTTCCCTCCTGCTTTCTTCAGCTTCTTCCTTTTCTAACCTGGCAATTAGAGCTTCTAGGGTCCTTTTTCTAGCATCCAGATCTTTGCAAGTTTCTTTTAAAACAGCTATGACATCTGATGTTTTGGACTGAATCTTTGCAGACGATGTCTCAGCTGATGTTATGACAATGTCTGGAGCATGGGATCCCTGAAACAGTTTGTAGTGCAGGCCAAGGGCAGGGGCTCTTTTGCAGACTGTATCTCTTGCTACAAGGATGTCAGGATATTGTGCAAGGATGATTCCACAAAGGAGGGAGGGAAAAGCAATTGGTCCTTTGACAGCATAACTGCCAGCATGCTTCAAGGTTTGTTCAAAGATGTACCTTCCATAGTCAAAGGCAGTCTTGGTTCCTACAGCATAGATGAATCTCCCCAATCCTGTGGAGATGGTTGATTTGTGATTTGTAGGCACCCAGTTTGCTGCACCTATTTTATGCAAGATGGCAAATTTCATGCTGAGTTTACTAGCATTCAACTTCCCTTTCAATGGCCAGCACTTTACTTGCTTGGCAGTGATGGTCAAACATACTTCATTGTCAGTTGCCTCTAGATCAGGACAGTCCTTATTTGTTCTTCCAAGAAACTTGTTGATTTCTGATGGAGAGAACTTGACCCTTCTTCCTCTAACAAACACACTCTCAAAGTCAGCTGACCTCCCATCAGCACAATCATTGGAAAAGTTCACTACAAACTCTTTAACCAGATTTTCATAACATTTGCCAAACTTCATCACTGTCTTCATTAGCCCAGCATTCCTGATCAGCTCCATGATGTCTTTGCACTCCAAAGCATCATTGTTGAGTTCTCTCTCCAAGGCTATTCTCTTCAAGCAAACATACTTCCACCTGTTTGCATTATCAGGATGATGAAAGGAGATGTTGTCTGTTGGCACTTCAGGCACTCTAGCAATCTTGCTGGAGGGGAGCTTCCTTCTGATGGGAGTATTGTCAATGTCAACCTCAAATTCTGATTCATCATCAGAATCAGAAGTTTCAGGTTCTTTACTTTTCTTGGAGATTGGTTGTCTAGCAGTCTGCACCTGTGCCTTCTTCCCTTTTGTCTGAATTTTCTCAGCCAACCCCTCAGCTTTGGATTTCTTAGCATCAGGTTTAACAGTCTCACTACTCTTTCTTTTCATTAATCTCCTAGCAATGCTAGGGTTCACATTTGCAATCAGTTCATTATCTGAGTAATCTTCATCCACATCAATGATAGGTGGATCAGCAGCCTTTTGAATGTTGTCTTTTGGTGTCACAACATCCTTAGTGACATCTATATTTTCAGAACCTTCCACATTTGGACTTTCTGATTGATTCAAAGGGATAGAAATCCCCGGTACAGATTGGTTGCCACTCAGAATGCTAGAAACCAGTCTAGCAATAGCTTGGTGTACTTGAACTGATCCTTCTTTATTAGGTGTAGAAGACGAAGGAAGAGAAGAATTACCAGAGACTGTAGCTTGAGCTCTTCCTGCATGTCTGGTCCTGAGCTTTTTGACTCTGGCTGGGTCAGTTGCCATCTCCCTGAGAGGAGTGACCTCAAGAACTTCAGGTTCTATGCATGTAGTGATTGCCCTAGAATCTTGATCAGAAGATGACGATGATGAGTGAGACGAAGCCGCCATAGTGGAAGACGATGTCTGAGACATTGTGTTTAACGTTGAGCAGTTTGAGAGAACTCTTTGATTGGAAGGAGGAAACAGGTTGCAAGGATGAGAGAGGTAGGGAGTACAAGGGAGTCTCTTCAACTTCTTAAGGCTTTTGAAGGAATTGTGAATGAATATGATTAACCCACTGAATATAGACTTAATAGAATTAATCCCTTCAACCCTTGTTTTCAGCAAAACTAATTGCTATAATTTAACATGTTGGTGAATACCCAGTCTGCCCCTCAAATTTTCAAGTTTATTTTCAACAAGCGCCTTGGTAGAGGAATCAGTCAGCTGAAGCTTAGAGAAGCTATGTTCTAGTTCAAGTGACTTCTTCTCTTCAAAGTCAATAGGGTTCAAGGAGATGTTGAATGTTTTCAGATTATCACACCACAATGTCACAACATCTTGTGTAACATTGTACTTAGGTAGCATCTGTTTTGACCAGATGTTTTGAGAACAGAATTTTTGAGACTTGTTCTTTGCCATATCACACATATTATCAGCCTGTAGTTTTGGAGTTCTTCTGACAGCTTCCATAGGAATAGCTCTTTTTATTCTTCCAAGCTTATGCTGCCACTGTTTCATCTCTTTTTCTTCTTTGATGATTTGACTCATAGTGGAGATATCAGACTGCCACACATAACAGTTATCTTTGGATTTGATTCCTCTCATTACAACATCTAGTTTTTCATTAACTACTAGACATTCAGATCTTGAGAAGTTGACCATGAATCCTAGATCACATAATTGACTGATGCTAATGAGATTAGTAGTCAATCCTTTTACCAGCAGTAACTTATTCAGACTTGGAACTCCAGGGTAGTCCAAATTGCCAACTCCTTTGACTTCTCCTTTAGCACCATCTCCAAAGGTCACAAAACTGGTGGTGTGAGGCATACCATTATTGAGGAGATTTTTGAATCCAGTCATGTGTCTGGAACATCCACTGTCAAAGTACCAATCTTCCTTGGCAGAGATCTTCAGGGAAGTGTGAGCTATTAGTGCAGTAGCCTTTTTCTTCCATTGAGGAGTGTGTGGTACCCTTTTCGACTTAGGTTTGACATCTGAGTTCTGATTCGGATATCCATGTAATCTGAAGCAGAAGGGCTTTATGTGACCATATTTCCCACAATGATGACATCTCCATCTTTGGTACCTCTTCTTCATATGTCTCTGTCCCTGATGTTGAGAGTAATGTTGAGACATCCGTTTTGACATTTGCTTCCTGGTAACAAATTTCTTTGTTTCCACAAATCCTAGGCCAGATTTATTTCCCATATTTTGTCCAGCCTGAAGAATCTCTTCCAATTTGTCTGTTCCATTGGTCAACATCTTGACTGATTTGGTCATTTGATTCAGTTGTGAGTTCAGCAGTTGAACTTCTCCTTCTAAATGACTTATAGTTTCAAGATTTGCTCTCTTTTCAGCCTCCAGCTTTACAATGAGTTTTGATTGTTTCTCATTTTGCACACAGACTTCACCACTTCTGATACACAATTTCTTGTAGGTATCAGCCAGTTCCTCAAATGTCACTTCTTCATCACTGGTGTCACTTTCAGAAGTACAAACACTAGTTAGGGCAGTAACTAGTTTAGCAGATTCTTCTTCAGAATTGCTTTCTGAATCATAGTCAGACCAGGTAACAGTCATTCCTTTCTTTTGCTTCTTAAGAAAGGTAGGACATTCAGCTCGAATATGTCCATATCCTTCACATCCATGGCATTGAATACCTCTGCCTTGGTTTCCCTTATCTTCTGACCTTGGTCTTCTGCTGTCAATGTCAGAAGGAATGTTATGAACATTAGACTTTGACTTTGGGTCCATTCTTTTGATGAGCCTGTTGAACTGTCTTCCAAGCATGGCAATGGCTTCTGATATGTTTTCTTCTTCATCTTCCTTGTATTCAACATCAGTGTTGGATACAAGTGCTATGCTTTTGTTCTTCTTGTCACCATTATCAGTGATCCCCATCTCAAAAGTCTGAAGAGACCCAATAAGTTCATCCACTTTTAACTTGCTAATGTCCTGGGCTTCCTCTATGGCAGTTACCTTCATTGCAAATCTTTTAGGCAAGGATCTGAGAATCTTCCTCACCAGTTTTTCTTCTGACATTTTTTCTCCCAGTGCTCCTGAGGTGTTGGCAATCTCCAAGATGTTCATGTGAAACTCATGAATGGTTTCATCTTCCATCATTTTTAGATTCTCAAACTTAGTGGTCAACATCTGAAGCCTTGACATTTTTACTTTGGAAGTGCCCTCATGAGTAGTTTTGAGAGTATCCCAAACTTCCTTGGCCAGTTCATATTGATGTACTAGTCTGAAGATGTTTCTATCTATTCCATTGAACAAGGCATTTAAGGCTTTTGAATTTCCCAGAGCTAACTCATCTTCTTCTTTACTCCAATCTTCTTCAGGCTTCAGACTGATTGTCCCATCTCTTTCAGTTATGGTGGGATGAATCCATCCTTTGTCAGCAGCTCTCCAAGCCTTTTTGTCCAGAGATTTTAGGAAGGCAATCATACGAGGTTTCCAGTAGTCATAATTAGTTCCATCCAGAATGGGTGGTCTATTTCCAAAAACTCCTTCTTTGTCCATAGTGCCAGAAAGTGATATCCCTAGATCTCACCCAGTAATACAGGCAGGGTGCCTGCTCTGATGCCAATTGAAAATTCTGGCTACAGATACTCAATGTCACGTCCAATGTTATGACACCGTATCTGACTTACTATATGACAGTAAATACAAAAGCAGTAAATAACACAGTCAATTGTTTACCCAGTTCAGTGTGCAACAACACCTACTCTGGGGGCTACCAAGCCAGGGAGAGAATCCACTATAAGAGATGTTAATTCAGGAATAAACCAACCAGTTTATCTCCTTCACTTAAGACCTACCCAATGCAATTCTAATCTAAGTACAACTTAAACCTGAGTTCCTACTCACTCCCCCTCAATCACAGCAGTGATACATAAACCAATTTGACTTGAGAATTGATGAAGACACTCTTCAAAAACACACACTTGATTAAGCTTCACAGCTTTTTAATCAAGTAACACAATCACTCGTGCTTCACAGCTTTGAGTGATGCACACAACTAACTTGACTCTGCTTCACAGCTTTAGTCAAGTAACATTCAAACACTCTTGCTTCAAAGCTTTGAGTGCTACACAACCCTTACAATTGAAACCTATTCCAAGACACTTATCACAATGATAATTGCTTGGAGTACAATAAACAAATCTATACAGATTACAAACTTGATCTTCTAATCAATCAGCAGGGATACTTCAAAAACCGCAGCTCTGTTGAATATATAGCAGCTGCAACTTCAGTTAGGGTTTCCAAAAACCTAGGGTTGATTCCGTTTGTCCTTAAGACCAGGTCATAGTACTTTATTGATCAGGTTAGGATTGAGCTAGGTTACTCCTCAGAAAACGCAGGATTCTGTTTAGGAAGGACTGAGTTATTTCCTAAAAAAACTCAGACTTATCCAATCCTGTAATCCTGCTAGTTCAGAACAGGATGTCATAACATCTGTTATGACATCTGAAAAAACCTGTCTACTGATTAGCAAAATGTGATCATTTTGCAAACATGCTCAGATACACACTTATAAACATCAGTATTTGAGTTACAATATTTTTCTGCACATGTACCTAAAGAGTTAGTACAACCTGAACTAGAATGTTATGACATCAGTCATGACATTCACACATACACTTGGAATTTACCAAAAATGCAAGCCAATACCTAAACACCTACAAAAATGTTTGCTTTTTAAAATGTGAGAGGGCTTTGAAAAAAGTTTCTTTGAAAGATTTCTGAATAACTCTTGTATCTGTCCTCAAGAGTGTTTGAAAAATTTGTTTTGAAAGCTTTTTGAAAGTGTGAGGTGTGAAAAAGTATTTTGTTTGTTTTTGAAAAGAGCAAGTACCCATGAGTCATCTACCTACCCTAAGGAATTAAGCTGTGTAGAAGTCCTTTAGATAGTGCTATCCCACCATTGAGAGGTAGGTAGCATCGTCGTTGGAGTTGTTCGGGTCAATTTGTTTGTAGGGACAGTGTGGTCACCAGAGCAACAGTAGGACACCTTAGAAGCTACCCTTATGCCATTGATCCTTTTTAATTCCGAGGCAACCGTTTCGAGGCAACTGGATCATGGACATAAGGACTTACTAAAACGTCCTATACTCGACGACCATATTTTGAAGGCAAGGCAACAGTGAGGCGTACCCTAAGAGTGGTGTGTGAATTTGTGTGTTGTTTTCATGTTATGTTTTGTCTTGTACATGTATCATGGTGATCTACGCTTGTTTTTAATTTAGGCCATACATTCTTTCATACAAGTTAACAGTTAAAGGGGGCGCGGAAAGTAAATTGCGGAAAACATAAATCCTACGCTATTACAAGGCGCGGGTCTATACATCGCCAAAAATTACAAAGACCCGTTTTTTTAGTAAATGAGTACGGAAAATAAAATAAAACAATAAAAAGTCCTATTTACTATCACATGTCCGGAGCAATTACATAATAATCAAACAAATTAAATGCGCGCGAATAAATTAATCGGGAATGTTTAAGGGTGTTGACCATTTTAAGAAAAGAAATTAATTTTTGGTCTTTTTGTAATTAAAGTGAAATTAAAGTTAATTAATGACTAATTAATTAATTTAATTAAAAAGAAATATTTTTTGTTTTTATGTTTTTATGAAATAAAAGAAATGAAATAAAATTAAAAGTTAACTTTATCTAATTCTAGATCTATTTTAATTATTTAAGAAAGGAATTAAAATGGCCTAATAAAACTATTTTAGTTAATGTTTTTTTTACAAAATAAAATAATAATAATAATAATGATGTAATTCTATTTTTTGGTTTTTTTATGGAAATGTGCTAATTAAGTTAATTGTGAATAACAAAAATAATTAAAGGGTTAGCAATTAAAAATAAGAGAAAATGACAAAACAAAAAATAAAAAGAAGTAAAACCAAGGGGGGTGTGGGCCAAATAGGAGGTTTATTGAAGCAATCCAAGCCCGCTGAAATCTAAGCCACGTTTGACTTTCATGGTTTCCTGCAGCGTGCTTGACTCTAGACCATGGTGTGCTACACTTTTTGTCCTTTGGATCTGCGTTGATGACATATGGCAGCGCTGGGAAGTGGGACTTATGATGCACCTCATATTGGAATCTGCACAGGAAAACATTGAAGAAAATAATATGGAAATTATAAGGGACCTGGGAAGAACTTACAGCGCGGTATGAGCCTCAGGACTTGGCAAAGGTTGCTTTAGCCACGTGCTTGTTTTGATCTGAAGATGCTCGCAACTATGTTTTAGAACTCTCACTTTTTGAATAATTTTTTGTTTTGCTCTTGGCCGTTTCTGCACACACTCCTTTTTTGAATGAGGTTAGGAAGGCTTGTATATATAGTGATGAATGAGAATCAGTCACATGATGAGCCTTTAACCATTGCAATTATGCTTGAGATTTTGCCATAACCAACATTGAAACAACTTGCCTTTTGTGTCAAAATTTGAATTTCTATGCCCATAATAGGCCTTGCACGAATTTGGAAGGTATTTCAAGGTGCATCAAAGCCATTCAACACAAAATATATCCCTCCATTAATTTCTTTGATTTTTATTTTATTTTAAAAGATTTAAAATGAATTAAATCAAATAAAATTAAATAAAAATGGAAAAATTAATTTTAAATCTTGAAATAAATTGTGGGACACATGGGAGGCATGGCCAAGCTGAATCAAGTGGAAAAAGTGGGCCCCTTTTGTCAAAAATGAAGTTTCAAGGATAATTGACTTTGGCCATTTCACAAAAATTTCCCAACTTCTCCAATGCATATCTTGCTTAATTATGAAGCTATGAACATGTTCTTGGACATTTTGGAAAGGTCTTGAAGTCCTCTAACCAATGTCTTTGGTCCCATGTCATTTTGATTTACCAATCTCAAGTTATGGCCTTTGACTTAAAGTGCCTTTTTGTTGACTTTTGAAAATGACCTATAATGTTGAAATTGATAACTTTTTGTGAGAGCATTTCTTGGACTTGGAATGTGAAGATGAATTGTAGGAAATGTCTTCCCCTTCAATATAAGCATTGGATGGGATTTTTCTGATGAACCATGAAAAAGGTATGCCTTGGTCAAGTTACAGTTGACTTTTCAGCTGTCCAAAAATAGAAACTTTTGACACCTTGATGATTTTTGAGCCATTCTTGTGAAATCATGGTCAAGATTTGACCAAATGATGATTGTGGATTCAAAATAAGATGTTGACCAAAATTTTTGACTTTTGACTGCCAAATGACCATTTTACCCCTATAGTTGACTGTGGAGCAATTAAGGTTTTTGACTGTGCAACTTGGCCTTGTGAGCCTTGAAACTTGACATGTAGGTGCTTGACAATGTATATGAGCATATGGGACTTGATTTAGCCCTTGAAAACCTCAACTTCCTTGCAAGAACCAAAACCCTAATTTTGACTGGCTTAGGAGGATGGTTTGACTGTGCAACCCTTGAGTAGACTTGAGCAAATTGAGATGATGCTTGTCAAAACTTTGAAGAATATGGGCGGGAAAATTTTGGGGTACAACTAATAGGTCTTGATATTACCACCGCATTCACTGCTTGGCGGAGCTCAGGTCAGTTTTGGCTCCTCGAGCTGTAAACTGCACTAGATTCCTTCTTGAAAGGCTTCTTCTCTGTACTTGACGAAGCACCTTTCTGTATCTTGCCACTTTTAATACCAGCTTCAACTCTCTCCCCAGTCAAAATCAGTTCAGTGAACCCAGACGATGAACTACCGATCAAATGATTAAAGTACGGACCAGACAAAGTCCCAAGAAACATATCCACCAACTCCCTATCAGACAGAGGGGGTTGTACTCTTCCAGCAAGATCTCTCCACTTCTGAGCATAGTCCTTCAAACCTTCGCTCGCACCCATAGACATACCCTGAAGCTGAGTACGCGTGGGAGCAAGGTCGGCGTTATACTGGTATTGCTTGTAAAAAGCAGCAGTGAGGTCCTCCCAGTTGCAGATATTAGATCCTTATAATTGATAGAACCATGCAAGTTGAGTCCCTGACAGACTATCTTGAAAGAAATGAACCCACAGGTTCTTATCAGCAGTGTATGGGTGAATCTTTCTGACATACGAGCAGAGGTGTAGCTTCGGGCAGGATACCCCATCGTACTTAGCAAAGACAGGAGCTTTAAACTTGTGTGGGATCACCACCCCAGATGCCAAACTCAAATCTCTGAAGTCCAACCCAGGTATCTTCTAGACCTCCATTGCACTCAATCGGTCATCAAGTTGCTTATATCTATCCTCAGCAGGAGGATACTAGTCTTCATCAAAATCTGTGTCATTATCAGAGACCACAGGACTAGGCCCCTTTCTTTCCTCTTGATTCTCTCCCCATCCAGATGAATGGGACAAATCAGTTTCCTGTCGCAAATTGTTCCCGAATCAGCGACCCATATTCAGGAGGACCACCTTCTTCTTCTTCTTCTTCTTCTTCTTCTTCTTCTTCTTCTTCTTTTTCTTCTCTTTCAAGATGAGAGACTTCAAATCTTGCTGCCCTTTGGCCAAATTCAAGAACATCTCCTGGAACTGAGCATTTTGAGCCTGAAGGGACTTGATGGCTTGATCAGTAGGTGTTTCAGAAGACATGATTGCTGAAATAAACAGCGAAGAAGATGAGAAACCTGTAATGGTACCTGTAATGAGGTGCATGGGAATGAAATGCGTATGAAATGATTTCAAAGACTTTGGGAGATTCAAATTTGTAAACCAAAATAAAACACACTTTATTAGATAAATTTGTAACAATGTTTAACAACGCCTTTAAGGCGTTACAAAAAGAAATAACTGAAAAGCAAATTTAAACTAGGAAAAATAAAAGACATCAGAAATCCCATGGCCGTTTTCCCTTCGTGCTGACATAATCGTTGATTGTCCTTTCATTCTCAAGCTGCCTTGTAAGCCTTAAGATCTTCCTCTCCTGCTCATGATACTTCTCTCTGTAGGTATCCCTTTCTTCCTTTAGCTGGATCCAATATCTCTTCAATATCCCAAGATCAATAGGCATGTATGGATGAAGGACCGTATAAGGAACACCTTCTTCATTAGTATGCTCTATGATCACCGGCAAAACAGCTTCATAAGGCATCCCCCACTTTTGAGCACGGGCTCAAACCCAGTGGAGATATGGTTGCATCGGGAGAGAAGTCTTCAGTCCTAGCTCATGTGTGCCAGCCCTGTTCACCATGCCCCAGGCTCGTATAAATCTGCGGCGATGTCCCTCAACATCCCCTTTGTAGTCAAAGACAATGTCTGTAAGCAGTAGCTCATGAGGACCATCTCTCCGAGCGCGTCCAAACTGTCGTAAAGCCAAACAAGGATTGTAGGTTATACCCCCTCGAATTCCAAGCAAGGGAACATTAGGGTATTCCCTACATCGATCAATGATACCTACTCTTTCCATATCTTTAGAAATCCAAAGGATGTCCGTATGAGCAAGGGACATGATTCTGTAAGCCCAACCTACGCCCTCCTCATTCTTCAATATAGATTTGGGGAGGTGCGAAATAAACGACCTCACCAGCAGCGGTGTACAACACATGAGGGTCCCCCTCCTTCGCATAATACGGGTATAGAGAGCATGCAAAATATCACCCAAGAGAGTAGGCACCGGGTTACGAGACATGAAGATCTTAACTGCGTGCACATCTATGAAGGAATCTGGATTTGGGAAAAGAACCAAGCCGTAGATGAGGAGAGCCAAGATGTCTTCAAATGCTTGAAAATCCAAGTTA
This sequence comes from Vicia faba, assembly GCA_948472305.1. Taxonomy (NCBI): domain Eukaryota; kingdom Viridiplantae; phylum Streptophyta; class Magnoliopsida; order Fabales; family Fabaceae; genus Vicia; species Vicia faba. The sequence goes on from OX451739.1 coordinate 1,453,895,498, forward strand.
TCCCAGAACAGTTGAGCTTGATCGATCAAAAACTTAGCCAAGAAACCTTTAACCCTACACCGAGTCTCCCAGTTAGACACTATATCAACCTTTATCAAGTGTAAAGCTAAAACAATGTCCTCAGGTCTAGGAACCTTCTCCAAACCTGTGAAGGGTGTTTGCTCGAGGATAGATATGCCTAGTAAATCAGAAAACTCCTCCAAAGTAGGTACTAACTGATAATCCGGGAAGGTGAAACAATGATGCAATGGATCAAAGAAATGGAATAACACACTTATCATTTGCTCATCCAACTTTGAAGTGACCAAGCTAAGGAGGTGGCCATGTCTTCTAACAAATGAAGAAGTATCAGTAACCTTTGAGACTAACTCTCTGAGCTGAGCAGGGATTTGCATAAAGGTGACTCGAATGGTATTTCTGCACTTAGAAGCCATAATCTACAAAACAGAACAAAGATGAATCCCCTCGGTCTTTGAAATGGTTAGTCTAATGAAATATGCATGCGATGTCATGATGCATGATATCATGACAAAAACACACCACAAGTATCACAGATAGCAAACATGGTAAGGGCAAACAAGTCACACAATAATCCTTAAGTTTAGGTTTGCATGGAGTCTAGGTACTACCCTCTTGCAGTTTAGTCGGTTCAACCTGTCCTAATAATAGTAACCGGGTTCTAGAGGTTCTCAATATCACTGACCATCCTCCATCAGTCATAGTTTTAGCTTACACAATCTTTTCTTGCAGCCGGAACCATCTCGAGAGTATGATCTCAATGAGTGTAGCATCTCACTACTTCCTATGGCCAAGTTGGTCAATTATAGGTTCTAAGGTCAGTTGATGCTTAATGAACCATATAGCAGCCCCATATTCTCCTTGTTGCTCCACAAGGGATATCGGTACCAGCTAATGTGCCACATCAACGTAGCTACTGCTTCAACCGTATCGATCTACGTTGTACAGTTCCCTCACAGTCTATTGCTACTTACCTAAAAGGTGTCCCCCATTCCCGAGTTAGGATCTATAGTAACTCTGATACAAAGCCCACAAAGATAAAGCAATCAAATCAAACAATAGAAAACAATATGATGAACTAATCCTAAGGTACACCCCCACTTATTTTTTCCCCAGCAGAGTCGCCAGTTCTGTGATACGGTGGCCAGAACCGGGACTGTTTCTTTAGGAATTGCTGGTTTACATTTTGCATTTGTGTTTGCAAAATGTCTCGGTAAGCAAGAGTTTCCACCGACTTTTATTTTATCCAACAAGGAAAGGAAAAAAGCACAGAAAAATTCCCTTTTTTGAGATTTTGAGTACGGGGGGTAGATTATAGAAAGGGAAGGTATTAACACCCTTTCTATCTGTGGTTTTCCACGGGCTCTTAGGTACTTGCTCATCATTTTCAAAATTGCTTCTTTGTGTGTTTGTGTGATTTGAAAAGTTTTTGACTTCGATTTAACTCTTGCTTCTGTCTTCAAGAGTGTTACGAAGTGTTTTTTGAAAGCTTTGTTTGAAAGAAGAGTGTAAGCGTGAAAAAAGTTTGTTTGGATTGAGCAAGTACTTAAGATTCTACCTACTCGAAAAATAGAATTGTTCTATGTTCGTTTCCTTTAGACAATGCTATCCTACTATTAGTGAGTAGGTAGCATCATTGTTGGAGTTTGGAGGTTCAATTCGAAAGGGATGTACGGTCACTAAAGAAATGTTAGGACATCTTAGTAGTAACCCTAATGTCTTAGATCACTTTATTCGAGGAAACAATTTCGAGGCAACAATTCTGACGCAACCATTCTGAGGCAACTTTTCCGAACGGGACTTTAATCTTTGTTTAGACAAAAGAGCGACCACTAAAATATCCTATACTTAATGACCGTTTACCGAAGGCAACCAAGTGGGAGTGTACCCTAGGAGTGCGTATGTGCGAGTGATTCAATTTCAGATTATTTATCTTTGCGCATTTAGGGTTTGCTAACTGTTTTAAAGTTTACATACATTCTTGTCATGCAACCCTAATTATTCATAAATCTAACAGTTCAATGTTTTGCAGAAATTAAAGTGCGGAAATTAAACTACTCTATTACAAGGCTTCGGGTATTTACATAGCCAAAAACAAACCCTTAAAAATAAAGCGATAAATGAAAATAAGAGACCTAATTAACTATTACAACTTGTCGGCAATTACATCAATAGGATAAAAATAAAAAATAAAAATGCGCGCGAGAAAAATTAGATCGGGAGAGAACTAGGGTTTTGACCCTTTCTAGCCTAATTAAAAGAAAAATATTTTTGTTGTTTTTAATATTTTTTTTAAAGAAAATAATTAGGTTCTAAATTAAATACTAAATTAATTATCTAATTAAATTAATTAATGAAAATAAATAAATGGCCTATTTTTGTGTTTTGATTATTTTTAGGAAAAGAAAATATAATTAAGTTATGACAAAAAAACCTAATTTTTCTAATTATTTTTAAATTTATTTACAAAATAATCAAAGTTATCTAAGATCAAATAACCTGATTAATTAATTAATTTTTGATAAAAAATAAACTTAAACCTAATTTGGTGAAAAAATGTTAGTTGTGATTTTTGATAAAAAGAAATAATTAATTTTGGTTAGTAAAATAAATAAATAAAATTAATTAAGTAAAATATAAAAAGAAAAGGAATAAGAAACTTGGGCCTGCAATCAGTAGTTTGAGGGGGGTGGATAGCAATTTTCTAGCCCAAGAAGATGAAGTCCACGCTTGACTTTTTGAGGTCCCATGCCTTGCGTTGACTGAGCCTCATGATACTCCTTCATTGAGGGCCTTTGGATTTGGCCATTTGGCAGGCTGGATGATGAGGACGCATGATGGTCCTTTGGCTTGTGTACGCATGAGATTACCTGAAAGAAAATAATATGAAGAATGGGGGGACCTGGGATTCGAACCCAGGTCCTGAAGCACTTTCCACCTGCACCAATGCCATTTGAGCTACGTGTTCTATTTGTATATATAAAGAATAATAATGATACTATGCAATAACGTGACAAAGAGGCTCCAGAATTCAAATGGGCCAATACAGTAACGCCACGCCAGCCATCTTCTTCCTTCTTCCGTTGGTAAAAGTCACATACTTTTACCTACGGACGTTTGTCCATAGTTATAGCCCCTGTCCTTCTTAAAATAAACCATGGGTAAGATAAATAGAAACTAGGGCCACCAATCAACTCGTCTAGACCTTCTGAGTATAATGGTGGCCCTTTCATGGCTTAATTTTGCCTGCACACAAAATTCCCAAATCAAAGCTACAAACCCTAACAATGGTGAAACCTTATACAGGCCATGAAAACACAATTAAAGATTACATAAAGCTTACAAATGTTCCAAGGAGTAAGAATCTATAACTATTTCATGCTACAAGTACAAGAATGATGCAATTCGAATTCAAGAAAATAACAAAGTCGTGACTGACTTACATCGTGTTTTGGTGTTGGAAAAGCCTTGTTCTTGATTGATTTTGCTTGCTGGTGATCCCGGGAAGCGATTGGGATGGTCAAAGGATCTTGAAATTTCTTCAAAGTATGAATTCGTGTTTTCACTTTTTCTTGTTTTTTTTTCAAGTTTTGTTCTTGTTGCTGTGCCTCTCTCCAGCCTTGCTTTAGGTCTGCAAATACCCCTTATGTACTGAGGAATGAATTAGGGTTAAAAGAATGTGCTCAATCTTCCTCCATCATTGCATTTGATTTTGATTAGATTTCTTTGAATAACCTTCCAAAAATAGGCCTAATCCAATCTTTTTGTTCACCCCATGCCTTTACACGAATTTGATCTCATGCTAGCTGGAATTTAAGACCTGAAACATGTATCAAATCTTGAGATTTCAATATTTTGGATTTTCTATGATTTGTTTTGATTTAAATTGATTTAATACAAATAAAAATAAAAATAGAAAATAAAAATAAGACAATGACAAGTGGAAAGGGCTAGGGCTCGTGGACCATGTTGCCAACTCAAAACAAGTGAAAAAGATTGGACCCATTTAGCAAAATTTGTAATTTTAGGCATAGTTGACTTTTGACAATTTTGCAAAAAGGGTCAACTTCAACAATTCACAATTTCCTAAATTTTGACTCTTTGGAGGTTTTCTTGGACTTTTTAGAAATATTGAGATGTCCTTTAAGCAACCCTTTTGGTCCCATCTCAATTTGGTATTTAATGCTCATGTATGAAGCTTTGACAAAAAAGGTGTTTTTGTTGACTTTTCCAAATGACCTATAATGTCCAAATTCATAACTTCTTGTGAGTGCATCTTTTGAACTTGGGAGATGAAGATGGATTGTATAGAATTGAATCCTCTTCCAAATGAGCTTTGTATGGGTCATTTCTCATAAAGTATGAGAAAGTTATGCTTGGTCAAAGTTGAGTTTACTTTTCCTAAAAAACCCTAATTTAGCAACTTTTGATTCTTGATGAATTATGAGAAATCCTTGGTGAATCATGATCAACCCTTGATAAAATGATGAAATATACTTCAAAATGAGTATGTTGACCAAAAATCTTGAAGTTTGACTGTATGTAGGCCACAATTGACTTTTGCCCTAGCACAGTCGATTTTCAGGCCTTTGAGCAATTGACTGAGCAAATTTTCTCTACAAGGCTTGAAACTTGACATGGATTATCATGAGAACATATTAGGAATTTGGTGAGCATTTGGGATCCATTGGGACTCAAGTATCTTGATGCAACATGAAACCCTAATTTGAGGTAGACTGCCTTAGGAGAGGGCTTGTCTGGTCAACCCTTGGGCTTCCTTAAGCAACTTGAGGATCTTTCTTGAAATGTTTTGAGAAATATGGGAGGGAAAATTTTGGGGTACAAATATGGATGGGTATTGAAAGAAGATACAGACGAGTATCGAGGATAGGTTTAAACACATACGAGTTTTTGGGAGACTGACACAGATGAGTGTTTAGGAGTTGATACAGACGAGTGTTTAGGAGTTGATACAAACGAGTGTTTAAGAAACTGACATAGATGAGTGTTGGAAGACTGAACTATTTGTTAGACGGGAAATGGATACCAGACGAGAATTGGGTTTAGAATGACAAGGTGTATTGATTTTACTGGGAATTCAGGGTACAAGGTACTGGCACTGTTAGTTGGGCTTTGTGAAGGTGAAGGATGTTAAATGAAGGTTTGAGGTGATATCCTCTTGAGTGGAAATATTGTTGTCCTTGAATGATTCATGTATTTTATGATTAAGGTCTTTCGTGTATGGTACCTGATCTGGCTTACGCTTCGTATGCATGTTTGAATTTTTTTTGACACAGAGATCCATTCTGATGGATCGGCTACGCGCTTTTGAGGATGAAATGTTATGCAGTGATAACTATATGCAAATGCAAAGACATAGAATTCATGGGGAAAGACAAGGCTCATTGGGAGCTGTTGTTCATCATTGGGGATGCCAATACATATCGGCGCTAGAAACCTGCAGTACCAAAGATCACTGTGGATACCGATATGCCTTGTAGAGCTCATGATACCGAAGATTATTGATGGCTCTACTGAAGATTAAATTTCTGATGAAGTGAGTCTTCATATACGCCACTAAATTCTGAATTGAATTGTTTCTAGGGAAGAGATAATCTAGCTCAAATTTCCTATGCCCTGAACCGTTGAGGATGGTAGAACTGAATATGGCGAGGAATGGGTATTGAACACCATGTGGATCACTTCAGATACGTGCCCCAAGTTTACGCCACACAGGGAAATTTCCTCTTGAATCACTTAGGGATAAAAGATGGGCATGGATGCCTGCGAATTCCCCAGTTTAGCTTGGTGGATTCCCCAGTTTACTCCACTAGGGATACCCCGCTTCAGCCCTGCGAATGCTCCGGTTTAGCTTTGAAAATGCCCCGATTTAGCTTTGTGAATGCCCCAGTTAAGCTCTTAGGGGATGTGAACTTGCGCGTGCCAAGTCAAATGATGACTCTGGACTTTCTGAATTCACTTTGGAATCAAGTTTGAAGTTGTCTGTAGTAGATGAAGGTGACTTCACACATAGGCTAGGTCATGGAAACCATTATGGAACTTTTAGCTTGATTGTAGTCATCTCATATAACACAATTGGCTTGAGCAGCTTTGCGAGATTGGAGGGGGAATGCCCCTGACTAGAGGATTTCTGAAAGAATATGTGCTGAATAGAAGACCAGAATATCCGTGCCACAATATGATATTAGGTGGCCTACCCCAATGTGTACAGTCACGAAATAATCTGCTCTTCATTATAGCTTTCTTGGAGAGATTTTTCTAATCTCGACATAACTTCTTCAGGTTGAATGAATTCTGAATAGATTTATCGATGTGATAGCCCTTGATCGACGATAACTTGAATATATTTATCAACGTGATAGCCTCTGATTGATATTAGCTTGAAGAGATTTATCGACGTGATAGCCTCTGATTGATAGCTTGAAGAAAATGCCCCAGATTTGGATGACCTCGGAGAGATCGACTATCAACTTGATTTCCTCAGATTGGTGGAATCTTCTAACTTCATCCCTAGAGGGTACTCAAACTGTGAAGCACCAAGATGCTTTCTCTTGACATAATCTCTGGTTAACATGCCCCAAGATAAGTCATTCCTCTTGTGACAATCGACTCTTGCTTCAACAGAGTATTCAAGCCTCTCTTCTCTGACAAGATTGAGCTCTTTAATGATTGTTCATTGTGTAAACTTAGTTAATTTCAATCAGTTGTTTTGTATACAGAAGAATGTTTATTATGAGAATGATAATTATAATACAACACATATGTAAGTCTTGAAGTTTGAAAAAACTTTGGATGAAATGATGTCACAACTCTGTTGTGAACGAGTCACTAGCTAGAGAGACACATTTACAAATTCTTTTTTATGAAAGACAATGCAAGCATATGATGCCGACAAAGATATTCAAATATACCTCTTAGGATTCAGTTAAACATTATCTCGTTGTAGCATGCTTTCGAATTGACCCATGCTTCAGTTAGGACTTTCAAGGGTTGTAACGTGGCCTGGTTCACGTTTTCGAAAAAAAGGATTTTACGGCTCAAAATTATTTGGTGCCCAAACATTCTCCATGATTTTCTCCAGTCCTAGGTTCAATCAACCCGATACAAGAATTCATCCCTCGATAAGAGTTTGCGATGGTCGAGGAATCACATAGGTTCCTTGGACACGATAGTCACAAACTTCTGATTTTGGTGTCTGATCACACGACCTTGTTCATTCGATAAGGATTTTATTGGTAATCCTTTTTTATCCTTTTAGGATTTTCAATTCCTTTCTTGATTTCCCTAACTTTTTCCTGGATAAATTCTTTGGAATTTCAATTTGGAAGTCCAACGGGATACCCTAACTTTTTCCTAAGCGATTTGTTTTCAATTTTTGACTTAGCAGGGCTTTTTTGTTTCTTTCTTATTCATATTTTCCATTTTGAACAAGTCGTTGATCTTTGTGTTGTCTTTGATTTGTCGGAAGTGGTTGTGACTGTCTGAGTCTTTAATAGATGAGGGATAGCACTTGTTGTATCGTCATTTGTTGACCTCCTGATGTGCGAGGGATACCTATTGGGATATCGTAAGTTGATGCCCGTTACTTATAGATGAGGGCTAACCATTGTGGTTTTGACTTTCCTCAACATTTTGTTGGATAACCATTGTTGTATCCTTGGATGCACCCTCTTGAGGAGTTCTGAACGCCTGATCAGATTGACTGAACACTACCAGCCCCAGGGTTAAAATGAGAGGTTTTCCTGAACAGAAAAGAAACACCTACTTCGAAGGCTCATAGGGGTTAGCGAGGGTCTATCTCCCTTATATCTCCGGCGTTTAGGAAGAGAAACAAGGCATGTACATCGTCAGCAGGGTCTTACTGAAAAACATACCAACCATAATTTTTTTTGCGTTTTTAGATCATCATCATCCTCCTTCCAATCTTTACCTAAGCATAAGACTTGGAAACTTGGAATCAATATGCAAGTAAAACATTTAAAGAATGATAATGAATGGATGAATAAAAACAAAAGGATCACTTCAAGACAAGCATACTTATTGCATTAAGATTTTCATTCAAAAATATACAAGTTTCTATATACATTCAATGTTTAAACAAACAAGCAAGAATGCAAATGAAAATGCAGTAAAGAAACCAATGATTGCCATCGTTGAAAATGCTTGACTCCATATGAACACAACATTCTTTGAATTGAGCTCATCTCAGACCTCGTCTCTGGATGACATTCCATCTTCAATAGAATGGTCGGGTTCCCTAGAATAATATGCATAGAAGATCCTTTCAGGAGAACAAATGAATGCTTTACCAAGCGAATCTGTACAAACTGCATCACCAAGCATATTACGCCACAAATAAATAATACAGTTATTCTTCTATCTCATCAGAAGAGACATCCAGCTGGTGAGAAAGAGTCTGGAAGTTGGCCAAATAGGAACTATACTTTTAGAAGAGACACCAGATAGGTACTGGGCTTTATACTTCAACCCCTTTAGATTTTTCAATATCAAAATCGAGTGCCCCAGAATAGGGGATACATCTAGCATGTGTATCGAAATCACAAGAGATGTTTGTGGGAGAGGACCCCAAAGATTAGAGCTTTACCAATTGAACTTACACCAAGAAAGGGAGTAGCTAGATGTAATTGTTGTACCCCAAAATTTTCCCTCCCATATTTCTCAAAACCTTTCAAGAAAGATCCTCAAGTTGCTCAAGGAAGTCCAAGGGTTGGCCAGACAAGCTCTCTCCTAAGGCAGTCTACTCCAAATTAGGGTTTCATGTTGCATCAAGATACTTGAGTACAAGTGGTCCCAAATTCTCAACATTGTCCTAATATGTTCTAGAGATCATCCATGTCAAGTTTCACGCCCTACAGAGAAAGTTTGCTCAGTCAATTGCTCAAAAGCTTGAAAATCGACTGTGCTAGGGCAAAAGTCAACTGTGACTCACATACAGTCAAACTTCAAGATTTTTGGTCAACATCCTCATTTTGAAGTATATTTCATCATTTTATCAAGGTTTGATCATGATTCATCAAGGATTGCTCATAATTCATCAAGACTCAAAAGTTGCCAAATTAGGGGTTTTGTAGGAAAAGTCAACTCAACGTTGACCAAGCATAACTTTCTCATACTTTATGATAAATGACCCATCCAAAGCTCATTTTTAAGAGGATACAATCCCCTAAAATCCATCTTCATCTCCCAAGTTCAAAATATGCACTCACAAGAAGTTATGAATTTGGACATTATAGGTCATTTTGAAAAGTCAACAAAAACACCTTTTTTGTCAAAGCTTCATACATGAGCATGGAATACCAAATTGAGATGAGACCAAAATGGGTTGATTATAGGACATCTCAATATTTCTATAAAGTCCAATAACACCTCCAAAGAGTCAAAATTGAGGAAGTTATGCATTGTTGAAGTTGACCTTTTTTGTAAAATTGCCAAAAGTCAACTATGCCCAAAACTTCAAATTTTGCCAAATGGGCCCAATCTTTTTCACTTGTTTTGAGTTGGAAACATAGTCCACGAGCTCTATCCTTTTCCACTTGTCCATATATTATTTTTATTATTTATTTTGATTTTTATTTGAATTAATTCAATTTAAATAAAAAAAATCAAATAAAATCCAAAATATTGAAAGTAAGAGATTTTGTGCTTGTTTCAGGCTTTATTATACAACTAACAATCATTCAAATTCGTGCAAGGCAATAGAGTGAACAAAAAGATTGAAAAAAGCCATTTTTGGAAATATCTTAAAGGTGAATCAAATCAAATCAAAAATCATTGATGGAAGGAGATTTGGATGCAGTTATCAACCCTAATGCATTGCTTGTTACATAAGGAGGCGAGGCAGACCTAAAAACAGGTTGGAGACAGGCGTATGAGCAAGAACAAAATCTGGAAAAAGTCAAGAAAAGTGTAAGATCGAAATCCCATTTAGAGACAGTTTCAGGACCTTTGAACGATCCCAATCACTTCCTGGGAGTCTCTGCAATCTAAAGCAATAAAAAACAAGTCCATTCCTGTCCCAAAACACATTGTAAGTCCATCACGACATACCCCTGTTCTTGAATTTGTATTTCATAATATAGGCATTGTTAGGATGAATTAATTGTACACTCTTGATCTATGGAACATATGCAAACTTTCTGCATCATTCAATTTCATTTATATGGCATGTACTGTAAATCACCATTGCTAGGTTTCAGAGCTTTGTTTTAGGGTTTTTGATTACAGGGAAAATTGGCCTTCGTAAGTGGTACCATCGTGTTCAGGATGACGAGACGAACTCAACCATGGCGCTAGTTTCCATTTATGTTGCCCATGGAGGGTTTTGGAATGGACACGGCATATAGCGACGGACAAAACGTCTGTAGGTAAAAGTTCTTTACTTTTACCCACGGAGAGAGGAATGGGACGATTTGCTGGCACCCTCCTATTGGCTTGTTTGCATTTTCGCGCTAGATTTGCATTACTACGCTTGTTTCATATATTATGTTTATTATTTATATTATGTACAATAGAAACAAGATGGCCTAGTGGAAGCCAAGCAACGCTTAAGGCATTGGAAGGCTGGAGGTTAGGGGTTCGATCCCTGCCTCCAGCATTTGCTATTTTCTTGTTTTCTTTCAGATAATCCAGTGTGCGTGCAAGCCAGGAGACCACCATAAGTCTTCATCATCAATCATGCCAAGTGGCTGGATGGCCAAATCTGATGGCCATCCAGGAAGGAACACCATATGCCAAGTCAAACGCATACGCACAGGAATCAAAAGTCAAACGGATCTCACAATTATTGGACCCAGGAAATTGCTTTTTACACCTCCCAGAATTGCTGATTCAGGCCCATTTCTCACTCTTTATTTCTTTTCTATATTTTCTTTTAATTAATTAATTAATTTATTTTTACTAATCAAACAATTATTTTTCTTTTATCAAAAAAATCACAAAAAACCTTTTTTTTATCCCATTAAATTCAATATATTTATTTTTATTAAAAATTAATTAATTTAATTAGGTTTATTAATTTAGACAATTTTAATCCTTTTTGCAAATAATTAAAATTAATTAGAATAACTAGGTTTTTATTACTAACTTGATTATTTTATTTCCTTCCTAAAATAATAAAAAACCAAAAATAGGCCATTATTTTTATTAATTAATTTAATTGACTAATTAATTTTTATTTTAATTTAGAATAACTTAATTCTTTTCCTTAAAAATTTTAAAAACAACAAAAACATTTTTCTTTTGAGTAGGAGGGTAAAAACCCTAGTTTTCCATCGATCTAATTTTCTTCGCGCGTTTTATTATTATTTTTGCCCAATTATTGTATCTGTTCACAGTTTGCAATAGTTTTAATTAGGACTTTTACATTTATCGCTTTTATTTTCAAAGGGTTTATTTTTGGCTATGTAAATACCTGAAGCCTTGTAATAGCGTAGTTTAATTTCCGTATTTTAAATTCCGCAAATTATTAACTGTTAGATGTATGAATAATTAGGGTTTGCATGACAAGAATGTATGATTAATTTAAAATAGTTAGATCACCCTAAATGTGCAAAGATAAAATAATCTGAAACTCAACCATTCGCACATGCGCACTCCTAGGGTACACTCCCACTTGGTTGCCTTCGGTAAACGGTTATTGAGTATAGGATGCTTTAGTGGTCGTCCTTTCGTCTAAACAAAGATCAAAGTCCCGATTCGGAAAAGTTGCCTCGGAATGGTTGCCTCGGAATTGTTGCCTCGAATAATTGATCTAAGACATTAGGATTACTACTAAGACGTCCTAACATTGCTTTAGTGACCGTACGTCCCTTTCGAATTGACCCTCAAAACTCCAACGATGGTGCTACCTACTCACTAATAGTGGGATAGCATTGTATAAAGGAAACGAACGTAGAATGATTCTTTTTTTGAGTAGGTAGATTAGTTCAAAGTTTATGACCAAAAGTGGAGAGACCTTATGGGAAGAGTCTAGACTCCCCTGTCTGATAGAGAGTTGGTGGACATGTTCTTGGGTATGTTGTTTGGTCCATTCTTTAATCATCTGATTGGAAGCTCTTCAACTGGGTTTACTGAGCTGATTTTGATTGGGGAGCGAGTAGAAGCCGGTATGAAGAATGGTAAGATACAGAGAGATGCATACTCCAGTACAATAAAGAAACCATTTTCTGGGAAGAATGAGGTTAGTGTTGCTTATAGCCAGAGAAATCAAAGCAAAACTAAACGTCATCTGACGATAAGGGCTGTTATGATTTCCAATCCTGCATTAAACCAACAACGAAACAACCAGCGCATGCCGGATGCGCCCAGAAGACAATTCACCTGAATCAACATGACCTTATCCCATGTTTTTCCACACTTGTTGAAATCCAATCTGGTGACTCTAAAGGAAGCTCCTAAGAATCCCAATACTGTATCTCCTCGCTACAACCCAAATGCTTGATGTGCCTACCACTATAACAGTCCACGACATGATACAAACGATTGTTGGGCTCCGAAGAACAATGTGCAAGATCTCATTAAGGTAAAGGAGGTTGAATTTGACCCTCCTAAGACCCCCAACATCATAACTGCACCAATGCCTAAGTATGACCCAGGGGTCAGCGCTATTGATGTTGTTTACGCTACAGAAGATGATGACAGGGACTACGACATGGACAAGTGGATCTTCCCAACTATCAGCGGTGGAATCAATAATTGGAAGGCTAAAGATTTTGTTCCTATTACTTTTATTCAAGAGTAATTGTCTTTTTTTGGGATATGTAATGTTTGAACAATTAAAAATCTAAATCCTTGTGTCTTACCCGAGGCACAATGGTCTATTAGTGAGGGTTATTACTTTATCTTCATATGTCATTAATAAATCATTTGACGTTTTGCATGAAATTTTACGCTTTTTGTTTTTCTTTTCTACTTTTTACTTTATCAAAAATAGCTATTCTCTCTTACACACACGCACATATCAAAGTGCAGATCCACATCCACTCTGGATCCCATTGATAGCAGTTATGCTATTACTGATTATGACTTTGAAAATCTGATCTACGAAGCCGAGGACGAAGGTGAGGAAGATTGTGAAGTATTAGGAGAACTTGCCAGACTGTTACAATAGGAGGAAAGGGCAATACATCCCCATGAAGAGTCGGTTGAGACAGTAAACTTGGGTAGTGAAAAGGATAAGAAGGAAGTCAAGACATATGCCGATCTGGAGCATAGTGTCAAAAAGCGTTTAATTCAGATGTTACATGATTATGTTGAGATCTTTTCCTGGTCATACAAAGACTTATCGGGACTTCATATTGATATTGTGGTTCATCGTCTACCGACAAAAGAAGATTGCCCTCCAATGAAACAGAAGGTTCATCGTATCCGTCCTGAGATGTTAGAAAAGATCAAAGCCAAAGTCATGAAATAGTTCAATGCCGGTTTCTTAGATGTTACTTCTTATCCTTAATGGGTTGCCAATGTTGCTCCGGTACCTAAGAAGGAAGGTAAAGTACGTATGTGTGTGGATTACAGAGACCTGAATAGGGCAAGCCCCAAGGATGAAGTTCCACTTCCCCATATTGATATTCTGGTTGACAACACAGTACATCATAAAGTATTATCCTTCATGGATGGTTTCTCCGAGTACAATCAGATCAAAATGGAACCTGAGGACATGGAGAAAACGACCTTCATCACACAGTGGGGCACTTTCTGTGACAAAGTTATGCCATTTGGGTTAAAGAACATCGGGGCAATCATCAGCGTGCCATGGTAGATTTGTTTCACGATATGATCCATCACGAGATAGAGGTCTATGTCGATGATATGATAGCCAGGTCTCAGACCAAAGAGGAACACCTTGATCACCTGTAAAAGCTGTTTAAAAGACTGAAAAAATACAAACTGAGGTTGAACCCGAATAAGTGCACTTTTTGGGTAAGATCTGGTAAGCTCTTAGGCTTCGTTGTCAGCAACAAAGGTATTGAAGTAGACCCTGCAAAGGTTAAAGATATACAAGAAATTCTAACTCCTCGCACTGGGAAGGAGGTTAGGGGATTCTAGGAACGTCTAAACTACATTTCCATATTCATTTTCCATCTAACCGCTACTTGTGAGCCAATCTTCAAATTACTGAGGAAAGATCAAGCAGTGAAGTGGAATGATGATTGCCAGATTGCCTTTGACAAGATCAAAGAATATCTTTAAGAGCCTCCAATCTTGATGCCACCGGTTGAAGGAAGACCTTTGATCATGTACTTAACGGTATTAGAGAATTCAATGGGGTGTGTGTTGGGGCAGCATGACGAGTCTGGTCGAAAAGAGCATGCAATATAATACCTTAGCAAAAAGTTTACCAACTATGAAACAAGATACTCACTGCTCGAGAAAACTTGCTGCACTTTGGCGTGGGCTGCTCGCCGACTAAGACAATATATGTTGACTCACAGTATCTACTGATATCTAAAATGGATCCTATCAAATACATCTTCGAGAAGCCCACTCTCTCCAGAAGAATAGTAAGATGGCAAATGATCTTGACCGAATACGACATTCAGTACACAACCCAGAAAGCAATTAAGGGGAGTGTATTAGCTGATCATTTGGCTCATCGGGCTGTGGATGACTACCGATCCATGAATTTTGAATTCCTGGATGAGAACATCATGTTAGTAACTGATTATGAAGAACCAGGACCGGATGAAGGACCTAAAAGAGGATCCCGATGGACTATGGTTTTTTATGGAGCTTCCAACGCACTTGGAAATGGCATCGGTGATATGATCATATCTCCCGAAGGCTGTCATACTCATTTCACTGCCAGGCTATGTTTCAATTGTACCAACAATATGGATGAATATGAAGCATGCATCATGGGTCTCAAAGCTGCTATCGACTTGAGGATCAAATTTTTGAGTGTATTTGGAGACTCGGCATTAGTAATCAGTCAAATCAAGGGAGAATGAGACATGAAGAATCCTGATCTCATCCCTTACAGAGAGCATGTCTTGACACTGATTCCACACTTTGAAGAAATTACCTTTGAGCATTTTCTACAAGAGGAAGATCTACTAGCGGACGCGCTAGCTACTATGTCATCCATGTTCAAGGTCACGTGGGATAATGAAGCTCCTCAGATCACTATTGAGAGAATGGATGAACCAGCATACTGTTACGAGGTTGATACTGAAGAAGTAGTGGACAAACCTTTGTTCCATGAAGTCAAAAGATATCTTGAAGCCCAAGAGTATCTTGAAGGAGCTTCAGTCAATGACAAGAAGTTCCTAAGAAAGTACTCTGCCAAGTTCTTCCTCAGTAACAGAATCCTCTATAAGCGTAACCACGATTCTACTTTGCTCTGGTGTGTGGATAAAAGTGAAGCAGAAAAGATTATGACAGATTTACACGAAGGTACCTTTGGCACCCATTCTAGTGGGCACACAATGGCTAAAAAGATCCCACAGGCAGGATACTATTGGTCCACTATGGAAGCAAACTGTTATCAGCATTCACGAACTTGTCACAAGTGCGAGATCTATGTTGATAAATTATATGTGCATCTGGTTCCTCTAAACGTCTTGACTGCTCCCTGGCCATTCTCAATATGGGGCATCGATATGATTGGGGAGATTAGACCTACAACTTTTAATGGACACCGCTTTATCCTAGTTGTTATTGATTACTTGACAAAGGGGGTCAAGTCAGCCTCATTTGCTTCTATTACCAAGAACGTTGTGGCCCGATTCATCAGACATAACCTTATCTGTTGGTATGGTATTCCAGAAAGAATCATCACGGATAATGTTACCAATCTCAATAATACTATGATTACCGAGCTCTGCATGCAATTCATGATCCAAAATCATAGCTCTTCTCCTTACCGACCGAAGATGAATTGAACTGTAGAAGTTGCTAATAAAAATATCAAAAAGATCATACAGAAGATGACTGTGACATATAAAGACTGGAATGAGATGCTACCATTTTCTCTCCATGGTTACCGTACCACAGTGCGCACATCAATAGGGGTAACTCCTTTCTCTTTGGTATACGGTATGGAAGTTGTCCTACCCATTAAAGTCCAGATCACTTCCTTCAGAATCTTGAGGGATGCGGGTTTGAATGAAGACGAATGGATTTATACTCGACTTGACCAATTAAATCTGATCGATGAGAAAAGGCTCGCGGTTATCTGTCATGGTCAGTTGTACCAAAAACGTATGATTAAAGCTTTTAACAAGAAGGTCAGACGTCAGGTATATCAGGCTGGTGACCTAGTAATCAAGCACATCATACTGCCGCAAGGTGATCCTAGGGATAAATAGACTCCTATATACGAAGGACCATTTGTAATCAAGAACATATTTTCTTGTGGAGCCGTGATCTTAACTACTATGGATGGTTACGACCTTCCGCACCCTGTAAACACGAACATAGTTGAAATATACTATGCATGAACAAAGACCCTCTAGGTTGATTGGCCTAAGAAAAAATAAGGGCCTCCTGGAGAACCAAAAGGGTTCGGGCAAAAATTAGTGATATACATATGAAGAAAAATCAGTACACCCGACAAGTCGAAAACCTGAAAAGGCAGCTTGGGCAATAAAAGGTATCCCGGTGGACTGAAAACCCGAAAGGGCGGTCCAACAAAAATTTAGGGATTTAAAGCGTATAACTATATCCCGTTGGATCACCTTACAACCAATCTTCAATATCAACAATCAAGCTCAAATGGTACTAGTCAATCCAGTCAGCTTCAGACAAGCAGCAAAAGGGATGAGACGCTCAAAGACATAAAGGCAATAGCAGAATTGGAAATCAATTGGATTATTCCACATAGACATTTTATTTGTATACTATTTTGTATAACTTTCATTCTTATGATGGCATTCTCTTACTAGGATGTCCGTCTCCTTGTACAAAAACGCCTATTATAGGCACAATTTCTTCATATTAATACAAAGCTATCTCTTTGAAAGTGAAAAAATATTTATTTTCTTTTATCTTCTTGTTTTGTTTGCGAAAATGTCTAGTGATTATTTTTGAACATATGCATTTGAATGTGATTATTGTTTACAAATACACGCATAAAAAAACAAAAAGATAGTTACTAATGGCTTTAAGAAACGGGATAATGTCTAAAGGCAATCCACAAAATCCCCGCAGATGCTTTCTCCAACATATATAGGGGTAGGGGCATCCTACTATAAAGTCACTGCCATATCCTCAGCATACAGCCTAATGATGCCAGGTGTTCTTATATCCCTAGCGGAGCAAGAATCTCCAATTACTCACCCGACATCTTAATGAATTCCCTAACCTGGTTCACAAGCTTTTCAGGATTCCTCAGCAGGATTTCAACAAAATCCCCGAGCAGTTCAAGGAGTTTCCTTTCCCCAATAGAGTTTATTTCTCTAACAACAGAAATCAGTTTCCCAGCATTTCAACTTTAACAAAATTTTAAGACCTACATTCTTCACCCCAGCAACAATTAGAGATTTATTTTCCCTAGTTCAACAATACTGCAATAGAATGACTGACACAGAGTTTTTCTCAAGCAAGAGAACAAGATAAATCAATTTTCCCCAACGGAGTCCTCCTTAGAAAACAGGAACAGGAGTCCCCACAAAGATACTTCTTATGAAGTCATCATCTACTTTCGATGGCATCTTTAAGCCCATCTCCAACAAATCTCAGTCATCTTCTCCAAATGGAATCTTTAAGCCCATTCCCTACACAATCAACCATCACATCATCGAGTGCAAATTTCTGGGCACTCTAGTGTTCAATCATATTTCACCTTCAGATCACAAAAGGCAAACAAGCCAATCTAATTATTCAGGTTTAAGAAGATTGAACAGGGGCAGCTGTTGTACCCCAAAATTTTCCCTCCTTTTTCTCAAGACATTTTCTCACAAGGATTTTCAAAAAGGAAAGTTTGTACAAGTTCAATTGGATTTTTGGCTTTCAGGAATCAAATCATAGAGGAGCAAGTTAGCCTTAAGCTTCAATTGGGCATCTGAAATCCTTCGAGTGAACTTTTGTTTCAAAGTCTTCGATTGGGCATTTGGCCTCCTTCAATGCAAGCTTGGTTCACAAGCTTCGATTGAGCATTTGGACTCCTTCGATCAAGTTTAATTTTCAAAGCTTCGATTGAGCAAAATGCTCTTTCAACTTTCCTTTGATCCACAAGGAAAAAGGCTTCTTCATGCTTGCCTTTGAGGCACAAGGAAAAGGCTTCTTCAGACTTGCCTTCAATTCACTAGACAAATACTTCCTACATGCTTGCCTTCGATTCACAAGGCAAGAACTTCTTTCACGTGTGCTTCGACCCACAAGGAAATGACTTCCTTTGTGCTTGCCTTTAATGCACAGGGCAATGTCTATCTTCAGGCCTGCTTCGACTACACCTTTAAAACCCCTCAACATAGTTTCTACACTATGACACACAATATGGTCCATTCGAAGAAGAATTCAAAAGGTCCAATTGAAGAAGCATTCAAAAGGTCCATTCGAAGAAGCATTCAAAATGTCCATTCGAAGAACATGAATTTGGTGGATTGGAAGGGCACACATGTGGTCCATTCAAAGAACACACATGTGGTCCATTCGAAGGATACATGATTATTGAAAACAAGTTTGTTTTATGAAGATTTTCGGTCCAAGATGCTTGCTGGCCAAAATCCTACATGCTGCCAAGCCCAAGCCTCATGCATAATTACATTTTAAGGATGTAATAATAGAAGCTTCGACTGGCCAGAAAGGAGCTTTCGATTGGGCTATTTAAAAAGTTTCAGATCAAGCTACTAAGGCAGATAGGGGCTCAATCGAAGAAGCCACAATAATGAAACCCAGAGCCATCAAAAGTAGCAATTCAGAGCCAATCGAAGAACAAAGTGTGGAGGCATTCGAAGGAGTCAGGGAGTGAAACATGTCCGGGTTCATCCTAAAACCCAAAAGGGCAGGAATCCATAAAAAATGGCAATCCTTTAATTTGTCCGATTTTGCCTTCAAAGCTTAGTTAATGGATGTCCCTTGCCATTTCCATTCCCCTCACACCTTAATAAATACAAGCGTAAGGACACATTGCCAAGGGACGGAAAAAAAAAGATAAGAAACACAGTGCCAAGCGAAAGTATTTTTTCCATACACTACATCAGACAGAAACATTCTTTCCCTTACACGCATCAGCCAGACGAAAGCCTTGCCTCCAGGCACATACACATTGCCCCATACGAGCCACATGTAGGCTGTAAGAAATACACTAAAGCTGCCAAAATCGAAGCACACTTTGCAAGCCATCTCCATCCAAAATAAAGCATCCTATTGGTAACGAACCTTCGATCTTAAATTCATCTCACGTGTGATTTAATTTTGATGTGTGCAATCTAAAGGGCATGGGTTCGATACCTAGGTCATGTATTATGTTTTTCTAAAATGTTATTTTCAGATCCAATACTGACAGGTCCTATGCATGCTCACCATACACCATCAAGTCCATGCCATGAGATGCACATCTGATCCGGATCCAGCACCGTGAACATACAGTCTCACTATGGACTCTCCTGGGGATCTCCCCACTGAATCCCAAGGCAGATCAGGTATTCTCTCACTTGGGCCCATCGAATTTCACTTCATACCCTCTCTTTTCTTTTGCTATTAGGCCCATTTATATTTTTTCGCTTTCTCTTCATTATTCACTTCTTTTATTTTTTTTTAAAATTTGTTTAAACATTAAAATCAAAAATCATAAAAAAACATTAGGCTTAGTTTTTTTTAGTAAGATTAGATGTTGTTAATTAATTATTTAATTACTTTCACATTTTTTTATTAAAATTAAAACTAATTTAGACTTAGGTCTTAAATATTAAAATCAAATCACAAAAATGCCAAATAAATTTTTTCTTAATACTTAGGCTTTTTAGGATTTTCTTTCCAAGAAATCTCTTCTCATTTTTGTTTTCTATTTTCCTTTGTTATTTAAATTCTAGAAATAATGTATAGGTCGCTCATTTGATCTTGTAATAGTTAGTTTATCTTTTCGCATTTTTTTCCTAAATATTGTAACTGCTCATGGGATGTAATAGCGTGGGATTTACTTTCCGCATTTTATTTCCTGTACATATTTTAACTGTCTAGATGCTTGACTAATAGGATTGTATGGCAAGAACATAAAATAAAACGCTAGCAAACCTAATGCAAAAGACAAAAATAATTGAATACAACACAATTGCACTTATACACCTCTAGGATACTCCCACTTTGGTTGCCTTCGGAAAATAGTCACAACTCTCGAAACGTGAGAGATTTTAGTGGCTACCCTCTAGTTTAAAAAGCTCATATGTCCCTCGGTGACCCTTTCGATATTGCCTCGGTAAATAATGATCTTAAAACCCTAAGGTAGTTACTAAGATTTTTTGCCCAGTTGCCTTTGTGACTATAAACGTCCCTTCGAATGTCCCTCCAAATATCTAACGACTAGGGCTACCTACTCACTAATAGTAGGATAGCACTATCTAAAGTAAAAGAGGAAAATAACAACCCTTTCGAGTAAAAGTAGATAGTTCCTAGAAGCTATGCTCAAAACAAATTTTCACACTTACACGAAACAACTTTCAAATTTTTTTTTCAAAAACGCTTTATCAACACTCTTGAGGACTGATACAAGAGTTATCATAAAGCAAATTTCCTTACTCTTGGATTTGAAAAATACTTTTCAAAACACACAAAGCACAAGGTATTTTTCAAATGAGCTAAGCATCTAAGAGCCCGTAGAAAACTACGGATGGAAAGGGTGCTAAGACCTTCCCTTTCCATAATCTACCCCCTTACTCAGAAAACTCTCGAAAGGTCTTTTTCTGTTCTTTTCATCCTTTCCTTTGTTGGATAAAAAAAAGTCAGTGCCTACTCTTGCTTACAACAACATTTGCAAATAAAAAAATGCAAAACCAGTATAACAGTCGGTTCTGGAACCATATTATAAGCTGCCCCTGCTCAATCTTCTTAAACCTGAAGAGTTAGATTGGCATATCTACCATTCGTGACTTTAAAGGTAGAAGATGATTGAACACTTAAATGCCCAAAAATTTGCACTCGCATGTGCACGAAGTAACACTGTTGGTTGATCATAACGGGAATGGGCTTAAAGATGCCATTTGGAGAGGTGACGGAGAGTCGTCGGAGATGGGCTTATAGATGCCATCCAGAGTAACTGTTGATAGGACTATAAGAATAAGTCTATGTCTGACTTTGTCTTTAGAAGATGTATTTGTAATGAGTCTACGTTCGAATTTGTCCAAAATAATACCAGAATAAATCTACGCTTGATTTTATTCAAATGATATACTAGAATGAGTCTACGCTTGACTTTGTCTAAAAGATAAGTTTGGAATGAGTCTATGCTCGACTTTGTTCAAAAGAATTTCAGAATAAATCTATGCTTGATTTCATCTGAGCTAGAAGATGTTTACGCCCGACTTCAACTATAAGAGATATTAGAATAATTCTATGCCTGAATTTTCCAAAAAGAGTATCGAATGGAAATCTATGCTTGATTTCATCTGAATGATGCACTAGAAGATATATACACCCGAATTCATCTAGAAGAGATATTGGAAGGAGTCTACGTCTTACTTTTCCAAAAAGAGTATCAGGAAGAAATATATGTTTGACTTCAATGTGAACTAGAAGATGTCTATACCCGACTTCAACTAGAAGAGGTATTGGGAGGAGTCTACGCCTGACTTTTCCAAAAATAATATCAGGAGGAAATCTATCCTTGATTTCATTTGAATGATGCACTAGAAGATATCTATGCCCGACTTCATCTAGAAGACATATTTCTCAAAATTACTCTCTAGGGAAAGTGCTTAAGTAGCTACTTATCAGATTTAGTCTCTGAGGGGAATTGTATGATCATGTAGATAGTCGCCACGTCTTTTTCAGGAATTAATCTGTGACCTATTATAAAATTATTGATAATGTTCGTCTGTTTGTGAACTTTACAGAAGAGATAGAGTTAGTATTTATGCAATGTCATGAGGTATGTGGTGCATTGCATAATGATGCTCTCGAAATAAATGTGAATGTGCTGTATGCATTTCGTATACATATGCTATGATAAATGGTATATGAATGTGAGATATCGTTGAAGTGTATCGGTGGCTTCGTATAAAATTTTTGATCGGGAAAATAAATCCCCGATTGTTGCTGGGGATGACGAATATGAATCTTTGTTCTACTGGGGATTCATGCTTGTTGTTTGAGGAAACTCCACTATGGAATTTAATTTCTGCTTGGGGAGAAGTACTCAAAAGCATTGATCGTTCATTGCTCTACTAGGGAGGTTAGTCCTTATATACCCTGACTGGGGATAAAAGAGATGGATAATCTTCCAAGGTGTTTTCTGACCGATTTTTTTTTAAAATGGATGTTGACTCGTCTAGAGAGGATAAGATTAACTGATATCTGGTCTGATTTCAGACTTTCATAGCAACTCCCTGGGAATAATGGTCTGGTCTATCCTTTGCTGGAGAGAGAAGTTTCGTCGATGATTTACAGTAGTCAGAGGGATAGACTCAAGCTGGGGAGACTGAATTCCATTGGGTAAATAAATCCTGTTGGGGAAATAAACCCTGCTGGGGAAACACTCTATTGAGGCATATGCTCTGCTGAGGGATTTGGATCCGGTTGGTGAAGAGAATTCTGCAGGGGATTTTACAGTGTTAGAGAAATAATCTCAGTTGGGGAAGAGAATTCTTGTGAACTGTGCTGCTATCATAATCTACTAAAAATTGGAATCCCGTAGGTTGAAAATATTTCTAGGGAAAATATTATACTCCTCTCTTTGCTAAGGGGATCTACTGGTGAGTATAGCCCGCGGGGAATATATCCTTGTCGAAGATGAGCTGGTGAAGCTGATTCGGTGGGGGATAATCTTATGGAAACTGCTCTGTGGGGAAATTTTACTAAGGATTGCTCTGTGGGGATTTATGGAAGACTTGAACATTATCCTACCTCCTACAGTCTTGAGTAAATACTTATTCCTATTTTTATGCACATCTTGTTAATAGTAATCGTGTTCATATGCATATGTTCATTCAATTTAGTCATTGGAAGTTTTTGCAAACAAAACAGAAAAAGTAAAACGAAATTTGAACGTTGAAATTGTGTTTATATTGATAGTTTGCCTATTAACAGGCGATTGTTGTACAAGGAGACCAAAATCTTAGTAAGAGGAAATCGTCATGAAAAATGAAAAATAAAAACAAATATATATAGCTATGTGTAAATGATCTCGTCGAGTTCCAACTCTGTTATTGCCCCTATGTTTTCGAGTATCTCATCCCTCGCTTGTTGGAAGAAGTTGATTGAATTGATCTGTACCATTTGAACTTGATGTTGGTGATAAAGCTTGCTGTGAGTGATCCAACGGGACATAGTTGTACACTTTAATCCCTAATTTTTCCTGGACCGCACTTTCGGGTTTCCAGTCCACCGAGATACCCATTTTTGCCTAAGCCTCCTTTTCAGGTTTTTGGCTTGTCGGGTGTACAGTCTTTTATATATATATATATATATATATATATATATATATATATATATATATATATATATATATATATATATATATATATATATATATATATATATATATATATATATATATATATATATATATATATATATATATATATATATATATATATATATATATATATATATATATATATATATATATATATATATATATATATATATATATATATATATATATATATATATATACCTAATTTTTACCCGAACCCTTTTGGTTCGCCGGGATGCCCTTATTTTTTCCTAGGCCAGTCAATCTAGCGGGTTATTTTCATGCGTAGTATTTTTTAACTATGTCTACATTCACAGGGTGTGGAAGATCTTCACCGTCCATGGTGGTAAGTATCATAGCACCGCCTGAAAATATCTTCTTGATCACAAATGGCCTTTCGTAGGTAGGGGTCCATTTGGTATTGGGGTTACCTCGCAGTAGGATGATATGCTTTATTATCAAGTCACCATCCTGATATACCTGATGCTTGATTTTCTTATTGAAGGCTTTGATCATACGTTTCTAATACATCTTCCCGTGAAAAACAACCGAAAGCCTCTTCTCATCAATAAAATTCAACTGATCCAGCCTAGTCTGAATCCGTTCGTCTTCGTCTACGTCTGCATCTTTCATAATTCTCAAGGAAGGAATCTGAACTTCGACAGGTAAGACAACTTCCATACCGTAAACTAGAGAGAATGAGGTTGCCCCAATTGATGTTCGAACTGAATTACAATAACTGTGAAGATAAAATGGTAACATCTCGTGCCAATCTTTATACAACACCGTCATCTTCTGTATAATCTTCTTAATGTTCTTATTGGCGGCTTCCATTGTGTTATTCATCTTCGGTTGATACGAAGAAGAATTATGGTGCTTGATCTTGAACTGCATGCAGAGTTCTGTGATCATAGTGTTGTTGAAATTGGTAGCATTATCTGTGATAATCCTTTTTGGGATGCCATACCAACAAATAAGGTTATGCTTAATGAATCCGGCAACCACATTCTTAGTAACAGTGGCAAACGAGGCTGCTTCAACCCACTTTGTGAAGTAATCAATAGCTACTAGGATGAAGCGTTGTCCATTAGAAGTAGTAGGTTTGATATCTCCAATCATATCAATACCCAATATTGCAAATTTCTAAGGAGCAGTCAAGACATTCATAGGTACTGGAGGCACATGTATTTTATCAGCATAAATTTAACACTTATGACAAGTTCTCGAGTAGTGATGGCAGTCAGTTTCAATAGTCGACCAATAGTAACCCCTCTTAAAATCTTCATAGTTATAGTATGTCCACTGGAATGAGTACCAAACATACCTTTGTGCATAACTTCCATAATCTTCTCCGCCTCTTTCTTGTCCGTACAACGAAGCAGAGTCAAATCATGGTTGCGTCTGTACCGAATTTCATTACTCAGGAAGAACTTAGCTGAGAATCTTCATAGGAAATTCTTGTCATTGATATATTCTCCTTAAGGATACTCTTGATCCTCAAGATATCATTTTACTTCATGAAACCATGGCTTCTCTTCTACTCTGTCAGTGTCAACTTCGTAGCAGTGTGCAGGTTCCTCCAGCCTTTCTATAGTAATAATGGGAGCCTCATTATCCTACCTGACTTTGAACATAGACGACATGGTTTCCAATGCGTCTGCCAACTGGTTTTCTTCTCTTGATATGTGCTCAAAAGTGATCTCCTCGAAATATGTAATTAAGGTCTGTAGCAGGTCAAGTATTGAGACTAAGCCATTGGATTGACTTAATTCACACAAATCAAATAAAAATTTACATCGCGCTTTATTATTTCCAAAGGAATGGGAAAAGAGCGAATAAACCAAAAAAATGGGGAGAGAATCTAGGTACCGGGGTTGGTTATGCAAAGGGAAGGTATTAGCACCCTAAACATCTATGGTACTCCGTAGGAACCTCTTTAAAAATTCGTGTATTTTGTCTATAATAGTTTTATACAAAAAATAGATGGTGGAGTTGAGAAAAGAAATATCTTTTTTACAATTGTTGCACTCTCCTCGGTTGCGAACCTTTAGTGCCTACGTACCACCTTCCGTGCAATAGGGGATCAGGGTACTCATAGTCCACCTTTACAAAATTTAAAGACACAAATGTGTTTGTTAATTTTAGAAGATGAGACATCATCATCACATCCGGGTGGAAGAACATACATACTACCCACAATTATGAGAAAGGAGAATTCGCATCATCTCAAAGTGGAGGATATAGCTTGGATTTTAAAATCATCAAATCCTCGTTCAACACCCAAGTGGAAAATATCTCACTTCACTACATATCATAGAAGTATAAAAGTTCGCATCACTACAAGGATTGACAAGAGTCTAATCTTTTGAGAAAATTTTAAAGTAAAAATCCAAAGTGTCAAAATGAATTGAATGAGATTGATTTACTTTTAGTCTTCTCACAAAAAATGTCAAAGTATGATTAAGTTAATTAAAGTTTGTTTAAGAAAATGTTTTTGAAAATACATGGACCAAAGTCCAAGTTTATTATGAAAGCGGTTCAAGTTTAGAAAACAAGAGTAGTTTTGAAAAGGAGGGAGAAGATTTTTGAAATTAAAGAAGGTTGGAGGAGATGAAGGGAATATCCTAAAGCATAAGGTAAAAGATAGGGAGAAGAACTGTCTAACCAATAAGAAGCCAATAATTAACACAATGAGTCAATGTAGAATTCTTATCCTTTGGATTGAAACCAAACAAGCAAATATATTAAACTTCTTAAGGGTACCAAGCTTCAAATGCATTAAGTCTTCAAAAATTGGACAGAGTAACAGTTGTATACTTATGAATTCCAAATCACAAGAAAAGCACAAAATCAGAATAACTTGTTGTCATACCCCAAATTTGTCCTAGCTTTTACTTTTATCTGGCTTAGACTTCACATTTCATCTACATCATCTTCACTAGTTCATTTGTATATCATGCATTTCATTGAATAAAGCACTTTGGTTCAAGAAGCGGTATTCGTGCAAGACTAGGGTTTCATGTTGGTTTTGAGGTTCCTTCATCCGTTAAAGGTAGTTTCATCTGGTTCTTGAGGAGTGGATTATGTGGAATTATGTGTTTGAAGTATGGTTATTATGGATTTCTCCAAGATCAATAATGTATAAGGTCTGTTCAAAGTGTTTCAACAAGTGAATCTCGTGAATTGGAGTTTTGGTAACTTGGCTATCTTGAGCATCATGCATTTAGAATTTGTCAATTCAGATAAGGTTTCCTCGAGAGCTATCATATGGTGCATTGAGATATATTTTCATCAAGTCAAGAGGTTTTTGATTCATTGAAGATCGTGATTCATCTATCCGTGAATTAGGGTTTTGATACTTATCATGATTGGGCTTGTGAACATGCATCAACATAAAGGCATTTGGTTAGGGATTTCATGTCAAATATCTCCTCACATTTCAGGTTTTCTTATTGAGATATTTAAGTCACCAATCCTAGAGTTTGAAGGTTAAATTGATGAACGTCAAATCCTAGCACCAGAAATAATGTTGTAGGTTCGTTGTAATCAAGGCGTTCTTGTTTCCCCCAAGCAGTTGTCGTTCTAATGCAAGAAATTTTGGACATAAATTTGAAGACAAGTTTTGAATTTGGATTCATTCGAGTGATTGTTTTGAGATTCATTCAAGTTTTATCCATTCACCATCATTCAATTTATACAAAGTTCACCTTGATTCAAAGTTATTTTCAAAAGTTTCAACCAAAGTACAAGACTTATCCAATTTCCATATAACAAGTATCATCATAAGTTCAAAGAGAAGACATTCAAGTTTCATATTCATTACTTTTTTTGAGCAATTTACAAAGCAAGTTACAAAGTTGAAATACAATTTACGAGTATCTTGTTTACAAAGAAAAGATAATTATTCTTCAAGTTTCTTTGCTTCATACTCCAGCGACTTGTCCTCACTCCTTGACATGAGTTATTCTTCAAGTGTTCAACCTTGCCTTGCCTTTCCTTCTTCACCTTCTATCAACCCTCACATGAAAAAGAAAAACAAGCAAGAAAGTTGGTTAGTTCATTGAAATCTACACAAGAAGTGTCAAACAAGTTTTCTTCTAATCTCAGCATGAGGGTTTGTGCTTGGAATCAAAAACTTAGAGGGTGTTTTCAATGATATGCTAAGACCAATTCAAGACATCATACAAATTAGATTTCAGAATTTCTAATCATAGGCCATTTTCCAATTGCAAATCACAAAGATAATTTTGGTTCACAAAAGGAAAAGAAATTCCAAAAAACAATTTTACTGCAGTAACAAAGTCAACAAACAAATATTGCCAACAATCTGCTTTGTAGAAAAACAAAGTCAGCCAAAACAGTCCAAACATTAATTGTCCAAAAACGTGTCCAAACTGTCAAAAACCTGTCCAAACTGTCAAAACATTACAAACCAAAAAATTGTCCAAAATGTCAAAAACCTGTCCCAAACTTGTACCAAATTAGCAAGCCATAAGCTGCATCAAAAAGCATAAAAAATAGGGCAACAAATTTGGTCAAAAATCATGTTATCTTTCCCACCAAAATGCCCATTTCTTTTGGGATATAAACAGATACAAAAGATATAGAGACAACACAGTTTTTAAATGAGAAAAATATCATCAACCAAAGAAAAATTGTTCAAACCATAGGATGGTTCAAACCATTAAAACTGTAAAAAACCACAAAGTCAACAGCAACAAATAAAACACAGAAAAATTATTATCATCATGTTCCAAACAAACCCTCCAGAGTTCACCAAAAGAAAACAGAGATAATAATTCACAAGAACAACAACATTTACACAAACCCTAACAGAGCCATCATCATCATCATCATTTTCACAACAGCCAAAAATACAGAAAATAACCAAAAACCAGCAGAGTCATCATCATCATCCTCACGACTCAAAACACAAAAAAAAACAAAACCCTAACCTACTCATCCTTTTCGTTAACACAAAACCTTTAGAACATGAGAGTTTAGAAGAAGAAAAGAGTGAAAAAGAGAGATCTTGCCGCGAAATCACTGGAGAAGGTAGTGCAATCGTAAGCGGTCCATGGAAAACGAGGCTCTATTTCTTTGATCCTTTTCCTTATTTTATCACCGATTTGCATTCACCAGCATCACCATCATCATTTGCATGAACGTTGAAAACCAGGGTTTCCGTCCCCCCTTTTTAGATCTAGGGTTATTGGTTATAAAAAACAATTATATATTAGAGACGAGGAGAGAAAGACGATTCAGAATATGTAAGAAAAATGGGTTTAAGTGTCACGCCGCCACTGTCACCACCATGAAGCGATTTCTGGCGCCGTCGTATTGTCGTATCCGTTCGGGACCTCATCAGAGGAGGAAGACATAATCTATAGAGAGAGATATGAACGAAATAAGAGAAAATTCAGATGTAGGGATTAATTTTGTTTCCAGATAATAATTGTTTGAATTTTTGTTTTGTTAGGACCATACTGGCGGTGACACTTGTCACTGGCCGGTTTGTTTGTCTTTAGATAATTGTGTGTAGGTTTCCATCCACCCATAATGTGAACCCTAACATCTGGATCGTTAGATGAAGAGGCTAAGTCAAAGATGTAGATCTGATGGTTCAGTGGAGTCAACGAAATTGACTGAAAAACACCATGGACTCTCCAACGTTGGGCCTGTGTCAGAGTTGGGTTCAAGAATTCTTTTGGATTCCACACCCCCTTTTTTAACTAAGTTCACGCCCATTTCTTTTTTAAACATATTATTTTTTTGTTTTAATTATAATATCAAATATAAAAAATCATAAAAATATATTTAGAATTAGTTTTAATTTTCTTTTAATATTTTCTTTACTTAAAAATCACAAAAAAAATATTTAGAATTAGTTTTAAGATGTTCTTTACTTAAAAATCATAAAAATATATTTAGAATTAGTTTTAATTTTCTTTTAATATTTTATTTACTTAAAAATCACAAAAATATATTTAGAATTAGTCTTAGTTTTCTTTTAATAATTTCTTTACTTAAAAATCATAAAAAATATAAAAATACAAAAATGTAATTACTCTTGTTTTAATAACTTATTAAACTAAATTTTTTTATTTAATATTATTAATTATTTTGACTAGTTAATTTTATTATTAAATAGATAGTTTAGTTAGTTAGGTATTTAAGTTAATTTTCAATTAGGTTGTATTGTTTGTTTAACTAGATTTTTAATCGAACTTTTGATTTGATTCATCCTCATTCATAAACTTGTACCCCCATCCCCATATGCTTTGTAATAGCTTAGAATTTTAGTTTCTTTGATATTTCTTTATATGTTTAAATTGCTAATTATGCATATTTTATCCAAATATAACACTTGGCCTCCTCTTGGGCTCATCATCAATGAGCCGATATCCACTTACAAATGCACACTTACACATATTTCATAGTTTGGTCTGGGATTTTCTACAGCGATAACTACTCAATCAATTGTTCCAATGGGTCGTTTAGAATACTAGTGCCACGCTAGTCCAACTTTCTAGGAGCATGTATATAGCCACCTTGTATGGGCTTTTGATTTTCATCTTATACATTGAAGCAACTTCTCTCCCCTTGGTTTACATACCAAGCATCTTCCTAAAGGGTCTCATAGTTGAGTTTGGGCATGTCCTTTCTCACGAGGTTAATTAAGTCTTGCCCTTTGTTAATCATAACCCGAATCAACCACTTTGGTCCATATACCAAGTGTTTCCATGCATAAAAGTTCTCATGGTTGAGGGTAGGAGAACCTACTCTCACAAGATTAATCAAGTGCACCCCTTGGTTAATTATAACCCGATTCAATTCCCATACACCAAGCATTCCATTTACGCCTTTCATGATATTACTCAGTTTTTCGTCACTTTTGCCATAATCACCATGCATGATCAATCTTTACAAACACTGTCTCCTTTTACTTTATGCTTATAACATGCTCCCTTAGGATCATAGTTTCCTCTTCTTTAAGATGTAAACTTATTAGACTTTTGGTTAGAACCCATGCATGACAACATTAGTGTTTTTCTAGTCTCTCTCTTAAACTTTTTTTTTCTTTTGTAATTAAAACTTTCCATGCACAAATCAAAAATCCAAAAACATTTAACCATTATTAAAATTCATTTTAAAACTCGCGAAACACTCAACCAATAAAAACTCCCCAAAAGGGCATGTTATCTTCTTTCTATTGCGATACCCGCCATGCCAATTGCTAGAATGCGTGCGTTAACATCACCCACTAAAAAACACCAACAAACCAACATTTTTGAGAAGAACTACGGTGTTCTGATTCCTTTATTGGATACGTAGGCAAAGGGTGGCGAGACCCTCACGAATTCACTAATAAAAAACCATTTATTTCCCTTAGCAAGTATAGTTATAGATAAACACACCCTTAGAAGCAAACAAATAAAATGGATCCCGTTGAGTACAACGAATGTGAGGGGTGCTAATACCTTTCCCTCGCATAATCAACTTCCTTACCCTCTCTCTTGGTCGTAAGATCATCTTATCTATCTCCTTGTGGTTTTCTTGATATTTCCCCTTCCTTTGGGATAAATAACGTTCGGTGGCGGCTCTGTGTTTTTTGTCGGCAGCTTCAGTTGGAGACTCTGCTGGGGAGACCTTTTACAAGTGTATCCTAGTTTTTGTTTTTCGTATCTTTGTGTGTTCATTTATTTACTTTATTTTATTTATTGATTTATTTTTATTTTGTATATATTGCATTATACTATTACTGCTCACATATTTTTGATATGTTGTATCTTTTGTGATGTTGGGTTGGGTGATTACATTTGATAAGTCTTGTACCTGGACTTGGTGTTACATTTAGGATTAGGACGGGTGGTATAGTCATGTTAACTTTGAGGGAGTAATCCCGAAGAAGGAGGCATGAAATCCCCCACTCAGTGGAGGTCCCCTTGAATATAGCATTGTTTACCGACTAATCGGGAAGACATTGTTGCGTTCGACCTGGGAATTAGAGAAGCCGAGAGTCGTAGAACCATCAACTCATCCTGGCCTTCTTTAGGTGTAGTGCGGAGATTATAATGGAGTAATCCAGAAGTAGCTGTCACACGATGCTGCACTCAAATGAGTTTTTCCTACTAATATTACTTATTACCGAGTAATTGGGACGTCAGTAATATCCAAAGGAAGAGCGTAGACTATGAGGTTTCCCTAGAACCTTGTTCGGAAGGTGATAAACCTCTAGTACATACCTTATGGATGGTTACTTTGACTCCATGCCTATGACGTCAGACTTTTGATCCTGTTACTTTCAGCTTATGCCAAGGATTACACAGTGGTTATCCAGAATATATGGAGCTGAAATCTCATGCCAAAGCATACCATGACATCATACCATCATGTATATACATCTCATATCTAAGGAATTTCAAAGACAAGTCTCGTTGCTCGAGCTCTTCAAAAATGAAAACAAAATTTTTAAAAGATAGACGAGTCTTTGGATTTCCTTAGAAATGAAGATAAGACATTCATTCATATTTTCATGCACTCACTATTCATAATAAAAAACTTATTAGGGTCCCTTTTCCATCATACTTCAGTGAACAACAAAGACGACTTCTCTACATCCCTACCGTACAAGAAGCAACCAACAAAGACTTATGGATCTATTGAAAGAAAATCAGAATGCTCTCCGCCGAGATATGGACACCATGGGCCCTCACATGGATCAGCTTATGGAAACCCTTCATGCTGTCATCAAAGGTCAAGAAGAGGTACATCAAAGTGTTACCAAGCTTGCCTCTACTGCCCCCTCCACTTCTGCAAATGGAGGGAATAATAATGCAAATGTTGAAACCCCTACTGGAGTTCCTCGAAATGATATTGATGATCATCATGATGTCATTGATCTTGATAAACCCAACATGCATCTCACCGCTGGAGTTGCTGAAACTACAAAATGTACCATGCTCCGGAAGAGCGTCTCAAAGCCATGGAGGGTATCAAGACTTCGGGATTCAATATTGTTGCAATGTGTCTCGTGCCTGGGGTAGTTATACCTCCCAAGTTCAAGGTTCATGATTTTGACAAATATAAAGGAACCTCCTGCCCAGAGACTCATCTTCGTTCCTACTGTTGCAAGATGGCAGCCTATGCTGAAAATGAACTGTTACTCATGAACTTCTTCCAAGATAGCTTGACCGGGGCACCGTGGACTGGTATATGCAAATAGAAAGAACTCATGTCAGTACTTGGGGAGAGCTTGCTGATGCCTTTTTGAAACATTACCATTTTAATACTGCCATGGCTCCTAGTTGCACTCAGCTTCAAGGGATGATACAAAAATCTGAAGAGTCGTTTAAGGAGTATGCCCAAAGGTGGCGTGAATTGGCTGAAAAGGTTCAACCTCCTCTTTTGGATCGTGAACTGATTGATTTGTTCATGGGTACTTTATGAGGTCCTTATCTTCAACGCATGCTCAACATTACCTCTACTTATTTCTTTGATATGGTCATTATTGAAGAGCATGTTGAAACTTGTATTAAGGATGGAATGATCCAAGGTGTTCCTAACAATACCAACAACAATACTAGCATTGGAAGGAAGCCGTTTTCTGGTTTCATCAAGAAGAAAGAGGGTGAGACTAATGTTGTCACCATCACCCAAGGAAAAGCTCCTGTGTATACTTTAGTTTGATTCTCTTATTTCCCAACACCTACTTTTGTTCCTAATTAATATGTTCCTCAAGTCTATGCTGCTACAACTCCAGCACCCTGGATGGCCCAACAACAGCCTTTCGGTCCTCAACCACAATATCTTCCACAACAACAATTTGCACCACCTCTGAATTATCAACAACGGAATCAACAACCTCAAGGCCCGAGAGCTCCACAAAGACAAAGAGTTCCCGAAAGAAGATTTAATCCCATTCCTATGTCTTATGCTCAAATTTTCCCTCAGTTACTTGCCAATCAGTTGGTTCAACTGCGTGAACTTGATCCATTTCCAAATCCTCTCCCCCAGGGGTATGACATTAATTCTCATTGTGAATTTCATTCTGGAGCCCTAGGCCACACAATTGAGAATTGTAGAGCATTTAATTATAAGGTTCAAGACCTCCACGATGCAAAGGCCATAAATTTCAACCCTGTTGGTCCCAATACTCAGAATAATCCCATGTCCCCTCACCCAGGGGCCGCGGTCAATGCTATTGAAGAAAGTAGTGAACAGACTCTGGTAACCAAGGTTGACGAGATCAAGATGTCATTATGAACTGTTAGAGAACATTTGTTGGGGCATGAGGTGTTGCAGGAACTCCATGATTTTTGCTTAACATGTTCCTCTAAACCTGAAGAGTGTACTAGTTTGAAGACGGATATCCAATGGCTAATGGATGAAGGTGTCCTACAGGTAGAGAAGATATTTCGAGAAGAAGAGATTGATGTCTTGGAAATTCCTTATCATCCGAGAAGCATCTCAGTAACACCAGGAACCCTGTTGACAATTCAGGCTCCTACTACCCCAATAATGATTCAAGCCCCAGTTACCCCCATGACAACTCAAACTCCTATTCCTCCTCTATGTAACAACTCAAAGGCAGTTCCGTGGGAGTATAATATGGTCTATATTCTTGGGAAGAAGTATGAGTGCCCCCCGGTATCTGACAAGAGTATTACCAACATTGCAGGAACCAATAACATGACTCGTAGTGGTAGGATCTTTTCTCCCCCATGACCGCCTCCCAAAGAAACCAATGGTGATGCTCTAGCCAAGGCTAGGGGCAAGCAAGTGATTTATAGTCATCCTGAACCTTCTATAAGACAAGAAGTGGAGCATCTTTTGAGGATTCTTAAGCAAAGTGATTACAAAGTGGTGGATCAACTCAATTAGATGAGGTCCAAGATCTCCATCTTGTCTCTTCTCTTGTGTTCAGAGACTCACTATAAAGCCTTACTAAAGATTTTGTGTTCTGCCCATGTTACACGAGACATTTTTATGGCCCAGTTTGAAGGGATCGTAACCAATATTGCTGTGGGAAATTATTTGGGCTTCTGCGATGATGAGCTCCCAGTTGAAGGCAAAGCCCACAACAAAGCGCTTCACATTTCCATGAAGTGTTTCGACACGATTTTATCTTGAGTTTTGGTAGATACGGGTTCTTCGCTCAATATGATGCTCGAGGCTACTCTGTTTAAGCTGAAGATGGACGGGGTAATGATGAGGCCTTCCACCCTAAGTGTTCGAGCATTTGATTGTTCAAGGAGATCTGTGGAGGGATAAGTGGACTTACCTGTCAAGATTGGTCCCCACACTTTCTATCTGTCATTC
The DNA here is from genome assembly GCA_948472305.1 of Vicia faba. NCBI lineage: Eukaryota > Viridiplantae > Streptophyta > Magnoliopsida > Fabales > Fabaceae > Vicia > Vicia faba. The sequence goes on from OX451739.1 coordinate 1,453,930,449, forward strand.
TATGTTATGGATATCCATCTGTCTTATACTTTCCTTTTGGGTCGCCCATGGATCCATGTAGTAGGATCTGTGACATATACTCTTCATCAACGCCTGAAATTCATTGTAAATAACAAAGTTGTTATTGTTTATGGAGAAGAAGATGTAGTGATTAACAATCTGACAACCTACAGTTATGTGGAAGTAGAAGGTGAGGTGCATGAGTTGCTCTTTCAAGCTCTGGAGATTGTTTCTGTTGACAAGTTCCCCGACATGGAAGGTAAGAAGTTTGAAGCACCCATGGCCTCTTTGAATGATGCCAAAGCCCTCATGGAAGCTAGATCACCCCATGATGGTCGGGCTAAATTGATTGAAGTACCTGAGAAGAAAAATTGTTATGGTCTTGGATATCAGCCACCATCCTCCATGCAATATAGTTTGGTTTCTCTCAAAGGAAAGCAGGTTCTCCCAATTTCTGAAGTGTTCATCAGTGCTAGTACAAGCAAAGATGGACAAGTGCTTGCAACAAATGATGAAGGTGACAATGAAGATGTTTCCAGATTTATCTATCAGGTCGCGCCGGACCAGGAGCTCAGCAATTGGACTGCCGTGGACATCCCTGAAGTTGTGTTCCTTGATGTGTAATGTCCTATTTTCATTAAGTCATATGCCCTGCCCAAGGCATAGAGACAGCTTGTAGAAGGGTCCCCTTATGTTTCAATCTCCGTTTAAAATTGAATGAGAAATCGCACTTTTGCATACAATTTTGTTCCTTGTCTTTCCTTTTACTTTTAATTTTCAAAATAAAATGGCAATGCTTTTCTTTTCACATTCTAAATATTTTCTTGCACTTTCTAAATTAAAATATAAAATCATCAATCATGTAAATCTGTCTCGAATTCCATCAAAAATGATAGTGCTATGGTTCCTAATATCCTTGAGAATTCAGTTGACCATGCAAACAAGGATAGTGGGGAAGATTGTGAAGTCCCTGAAGAACTGGAAAGACCTTGAGACATGAAAAGAAGGTCATCCAACCATATTAGGAAGAAGAAAAAGTTCTCAATCTCGGCACTGAAGAGGTAAAGAGAGAAGTCAAGATAGGCTCTTCCTTGCAAAGTGAAGAAAAGAAGGGGTTGCTTGAGTTGCTTCGAGAGTATGGTGACATCTTCGCCTGGTCGTATGAAGACATGCCCAGTTTAGATACTTGTAAGTGATGCACAGATTGCCACTCAAGCCAGAGTGTCCTCCTGTAAAGCAGAAGCCGCAAAGGACCAGACCCGACAAGGCATTGAAGATCAAAGAAGAAGTTCAGAAACAACATAATGTAGGCTTCTTATCTGTGATAAATTATCCGCCTTGGATTGCTAACATTGTGGCTATACCTAAGAAAGACGGTAAGGTACATATGTGTGTTGACTACCAAGACTTGAATAGAGCAAGCCCAAAGGATGATTTCCCGTTGCCTCATAATAATGTATTGGTTGATAATACTGCTCAGTCTTCAGTGTTCTCCTTCATGGATGGGTTCTCGGGTTACAATCAGATGAAGATGGCTTCTGAAGACATGGATAAAACAACTTTCATAACTCCTTAGGGTACCTCTTTCTATAAGGTCATGCCTTTTGGTATCAAAAACGCTGGTGTAACATATCAGCATGCTATGGTGACTCTCTTTCACGACATGATTCATAAAGAGATCGAGGTATATGTGGATGATATGATTGCAAAATCGCACACTGAGGAAGAAGATCTAGTCCATTTACAGAAGTTGTTTGATCGTCTACGAAAGTTTAGTTTTAGGCTTAATCCCAACAAGTGCACCTTTGGGGTTTGATCAGGATAGTTACTTGGTTTTATCGTAAGTCAGCGAAGGATTGAAGTAAATCCTGACAAAGTGAGAGAAATACAAGATATGCCGGCACCGAAAAATGAAAAGGAAGTATGTGGGTTCTTGGAAGGTTGAATTACATAGACAAGTTTGTTTCTCAGCTTGCTGCTACCTGTGAACCCATCTTTAAATTGTTGCGCAAGAATCAAGATGTCTATTGGAAAGATAGTTGTCAAGAGGCCTTCAAAAAGATTAAGCAGTACCATCAGGAACCACCAATACCCATACCTCCAGTTCCAGGGAGACCTCTCATTATGTATTTGACTGTGCTTGAAGGATCTATGGGTTGTGTGCTCGGACAACATGATGATACGGGATAAAAAGAACACGCCATTTATTACCTGAGAAAAAAGTTTTCTGATTGTGAATTGAGTTATTCATTACTTGAGAAGACTTGTTGCGCTCTTACGTGGGCATCTCGACGTTTGAGGCAGTACATGTTAACGCATTCTACACTTCTTATATCTAAGATGGATCCGATAAAGTACATCTTCGAGAAACCAACACTTACAGGTAGATTGGCTCGGTGGAAAATGCTTTTGTCTGAGTATGACATCCAATACTTCACACAAAAGGATATCAAAGGTAGCATTCTTGTTGATCATCTCGTCCACCAGCCATTGGAAGAGTATCAGTCAATGAAGTTCGATTTTCCAGACGAGGATGTTATGAAACTTGATGATAAAGAAGGACCCAAACCAAGGGAGCGGTAGACTCTCATGTTTGATGGTGCATCAAATGCTGTGGGTCATGGTATTGAGGATGTTTTGACTTCTCCATGAATACGAAGCTTATGTAATGGGCATTGAAGCAGCCATTGATTTGAAGATCAAGATTCTTGAAGTTTATGGGGATTCTTCCTTAGTAATATATCAAGTACGAGGTTATTGGAATACACGACACCCTAATTTAGTGCCATACCTAGATTACATATTAGAGTTGTTGCCCGCCTTTGATGAGATCACCTTTTAGCATATTTCTAAAGAAGTAAATCCACTGGAAAATGCTCTGGATACTTTAGAAGCAATGTTCAAAGTCAGTTATCTGAATCATGCACCCAATATAAGAATCCTTCATTACAAGGAGCCAGTGCATGTTTTTTATGCTCATTGCCTCACTACTAAAGACGTGTCGTGCGAAAAGCCGTGGTATTTTGACATCAAAAGATATCTTGAGAAGCAAGAGTACCCCGAGGGTGCTACAATTTATGAAAAGCAGACTCTTAGAAGATTAGCCTCCAAGTTTTTTCTATCAGGAGACGTTCTGTACAAAAGAAACTATGATTCGGTTCCACTCAGATGCGTGGATAGACACAGAGTAGAATCCATCATACGAGAAATTCACGAGGACTCTTTTGGGACTCATGCTAGAGGACGTGCAATGGCCAAGAAAATCATACGAGCAGATTATTTCTAGATGACGATGGAAAGTGACTATTGTGTGTATGCAAAGATGTGCCACAAAAGTCAAGTTTATGCAGACAAGATACATATTCCTCCCACTCCTTTGAATGTGATGAATTCACCATGGACCTTTGCAATGTGGGGCATTGATATGATTAGACGGATTGAGCCAAGTGCTTCAAATGGACACAAGTTCATTCTCATCGCTATTGACTAATTTACCAAGTGGGTGGAAGCGGCTTCATACAAGAATGTGACCAAGCAAGTCCTCACCCGCTTCATCAAGAAAGAAATCATATTTCGTTATGGAACTCCTAACAAGATCATCACTGATAACGGGTCAAATCTCAACAACAAAATGATGAAGGAAATGTGTGAAGAATTCAAGATTGAGCACGATAATTCATCACCCTATCGGCCAAAGATGAACGGTGCAGTCGATGCAGCTAACAAGAACATAAAGAAGATTGCCCAGAAAATGGTGAGAACATATAAAGATTGGCAAGAGATGTTGACCTTTGCTTTACACGATTTTCTAACTTCGGTGTGTACTTCCACTGGGGCAACTCCTTTTTCGCTAGTCTATGGCATGGATGTAGTGCTCCTAGTCAAAGTGGAAATTCCTTCATTAAGGGTTCTGATGGATACTAAGCTTGATGAAGCTAAATGGATTCAAACAAGGCTCGACCAGCTCAATCTCATCGAAGAGAAGTGACTAGAATCCATTTTTCATGGTCATTCATATCAATAACGTCTCAAGAGAGCATTTGACAAGAAAATTCAACCTCGGGAGTTCTACACAAGTGACCTGGTCTTAAGGAAGATTCTCCCAATTCAATCTGATCCAAGAGGCAAGTGGACTCCCAACTATGAGGGGCCTTAAATCGTGAAGAAAGCTTTCTCAAGAGGTGCTCTAATCCTAACATACATGGATGGGGAAGACGTTCCACTTCCAGTCAATTCAGACTCAGCCAAAAAATAATACGCGTAAAAAGACCCGCTAAGTCGAAAACCCGAAAGGGAGGCTTAGGAAAAAGTTAGGGCTAAAAAAGAAAAAAGGAAAAAAGAGAATAACCCGCTAAGTCAAAAACCTGAAAGGGTGGATTAGGCAAAAGTGGGTATCCCGATGGATTGAAAACCTGAAAGGGAGATCTAGGCAAAAATTAGGGACAAAAAGTGAGAGAATACAGTCTGAAAACTCTTCAAAGATAAAAAGTACACCCTCCTAACACTGGATGAATCAATTCAACTATTATCCTTTGTAAGTACAACACTAGGACGATCCAGGATATGGGAACTATAGCAATATCAATTTTAATGGAAGTTCGAGATTTCCTTATTGCCATTTTACATGTTGTATTTTGTCTTTTCTTTGCAACTTCCTCATTTAGGAGTTGTTTCCATGTACGAATGCCTATTCACAGGCCAAAATCATTAATAAAAATGTGCCCTTCCACCCAAAAGTCTTTGTTATGTCCTTTTTACTTTATTTTTCATATGCGAATTGTGATTTAAATTATTTGATAAGAATTGCATTAAAAACAATAAGTCAATAATAAACACAAGCTAATATGTGAAACACGACGTTACATGGACATGAACACATCCCAAGGGAATGCCATGGCGTTCAAGTGTTATTTTTTATGCATGTAGCAAGCTGTAACTGTCACATCGACCAAGCTTTCGTCCTCATCACCTCCTTACAGACGTTAAAGCATGTGATTCTCCAACATCGAGAAACTTGGGGCATTTGATGAGATCTATGTTGTGATACGGTGGGAGAACTGACTTGAAGGTTTTGCGTTTGATCGCAAATGTTGCGGTTAGCAAGAGTCGCCACCGAATTTTCTTTTATCCAAAAGGAAAGGTGAAAAAGCACAGGAAAGACCTTTGAGATTATTTCTTGAGTTCGGGGGGTAGGTTATGAAAAGAGAAGGTATTAGAACCCTTTTCATCCATGGTTTTCCATGGGCTCTTAGTTACTTTCTAGATCACTTGCTTTTGTTTGAAATTGTTCTTTGTGTGGTTTTTGAAAGTATTTTGTAAAGAGGCCATTGTTTAGGCAATCTTTGTAATGATTCTCGTTCGTAAGAATGTATACAAAGATGTTGATCTTTTGAAAATGTTTTCAATTTTGTAAGATGTTTGAAAGTGTATGTGTTTGTTTTGAAAATAGAAAAGATGTTTTGTTTTGAAATGGAGCAAGTAATTAGGAGCATTCTACCTACTCAAAAGTCTTTCTTGTTCATTTTCTTTTCCTTTGACATTGTTGTCTTACCATTGATTTGGTAAGCAACCCTATCTTTGGATGTAAACAGGACGGGCGTGGGTCATCGTATAACCATAATTAGCAATGTTGCAAGGTATCTTAGCATTCTCTATTAGGGACTAAGATCATTTGAAAGGAAACTTAGATAGCGTCATCGAGGGACTATGATCTTGTATTTTCTTATTTTTGCTAAGTTACTTTACATGCGTAATATGGTCATTTTGTATACGGTAACCAAGTGGAATAACCCTAGGAGTGCTTGTGTGTAAATGTATTATTTTCATGCTTGTTTCTTTGTCTTGAATTAGGGTTTTCTAAGTATTGATTTTAGTCTTTCCATACAAACCTTAATTACTAGCATTTGTATATAAAAACGATAAATTGCAGAATTTAAAGCTACTACGCTATTACAACATTTGTGGGGAGGGGTATACAATTTGTAAATGGGGATTGAAAGAATGTAAACCTAGTTAATCTATTACAACCATATTGAATGAGTATTAATGTACAAGGAATTTAAATGAATATAATGTAAAATGAATAAGTGTATAAAAATGCAAAATATAAAGAAAATGGATCTTTGTTTGGATTTTTTTGGGAAATAAGGGATTTTTTATTAATATGATTAATTAAAGAAAATAAGTAATTAAACTTAAATTTTATTAAGAAAAGATTTTAAATGAAACCCTAGTTCTATTAATTGATTAAAAGAAAATAAGTTTAGAAAAAGTATTTTTTTTTTGGTATTTTTGTCTTGAAAATATATTTATAGCATCATAAAATATTTTGACTTTTTTAATATATATAAATAAATATATTTTAATAGGTGTGAAAGAAAAATAAATATTAATCTAATTAATTATTAAATTTACAAGATAGTTTGTAAAAAAATAAATAAAGTATATTTAAATGAAATATTTTTTATGAGAAAAATAAAATAACTAAATAAAAATATAAATCTATCATTTTTAGTATTTTTATGAATTTAATATTAGTAAAAAAAATAATTAAGAAAACAAAAGAAATAAAAATAAGAAATAAAAATAAACTGGGCTAGGGGTGCCATTAGTCAACAGGGAGGTCAACAGTAAGAAAAAAACATATAGGCCCAAAGGAAGGCCCAACGCCTGCAAAAATAAAAGTAAGAAATGCAAAAATGTGTAAAAAAATGCAAAAGGGTACCACTGGGGCTCGAACACAGGTCTCATAGGTTACAGGCGCACGCTTTTACCACTGGGATGACTATACATCCGTTAACATAGACAAATCAATAAATATGTAAGGCAAAAAGCGCCCTGATGACTTCATCTTCAACCTCCAGCCAGACCAACTGTAACTTGCTCATTTCTCATCAAAAATAAAAACTATAAACATGAAACATGTAGCAAATCTTCTCACGGTTTCAGAAATGTAAAGCATTAAAACTATAGATCCAAGATAAGCATGAATTTTAATGGCCCTAATCTGAACCCTAAAAATCTCAGAAATTTCAGTTTCAAAATTCTCTAAGCTCAAGCAAAATTAAGGGAAACTATGGACATGGTTAGCTTCAGGGAAATGATATTTACATGTTTTGTTCACAAATAAACTATTGATGATGCCCGTATGAAGAGTTCCAAGTTGAGAAAACTCACCTCAAAACTGGAAATCATGTTTTAAGTTTGAGCTTGTTTAAAGTGATGGTGATGATTAGGTTAACTTCCTTGAGGTCCTAGGAAGTTAATGCAATGATTTGCTTGAGTTGAGAGTGGCTGAAATGGCCTAGAGAAGTCCAGTTGCAGACTCTGTTTTTTGGTTATGGAGGTTATGGTAAATGGTGTTACAGTTCTAGAATAAGGATGGGGATGAGTTGTATTTTAGGTAAGGGAGATTTAGGAATGAATTTGAGGGAATACGCACGAGGGAAATGAGAGATACAAGTTTAAGGTCAGAACTGTGTATCAATGAAGTTTTTTGTGCAATTTCTAAATAGAGGGAATTTGGGAGTGTTTCAGGGTGTTAAAACTCATCCCATAGCTCACAAATAGTGACTGTATTTATAAGCAATAAGTTTGGAGACTTGTTGTTGATCAAAATTCAAAATCATAAGTTTATGCATAACATGTGATTTTTGAGAAATTCAAGTTTAAAAGCCTTGTGTACTTGGTTCATAGAGTGATTATGCTTTAAGAAAGATTGCTTCTGACTTTGTGAATTTGGGAGTGTTTCAGGGTGTTAAAACTCATCCCATAGCTCACAAATAGTGACTGTATTTATAAGCAATAAGTTTGGAGACTTGTTGTTGATCAAAATTCAAAATCATAAGTTTATGCATAACATGTGATTTTTGAGAAATTCAAGTTTAAAAGCCTTGTGTACTTGGTTCATAGAGTGATTATGCTTTAAGAAAGATTGCTTCTGACTTTGTGAATGGAGACTGATAAAAGGGAACAAGTTAGAGGCTCAAGAATGGACTTTATGCAAAAAGCTTGCTTTACAAGAATGGCAATGTTAACTTTGTGCCATAAATGGAAATGCAACTTGATAATAGCTCAATTGCTTGGATCAAAGACCTAACAGTTGTGTAAACATTTAATTATGGAGTGAAAAACAAGTTTGAGGCCTTCAAAGCAAAGATTATGCAGCCTAGCATGGATTTGGTTCATGTGTTCATCAAAAATGACTTCCAAATTCAAGTGATAAAACCCTAACTTTATCTCTTCGATTCTCCCTACTCAAGAATGATCTCAAGGAGTTCTTGGACATTTTGGAAATCTTTCAATGTGCTCTACAACCCATATTTGAATTGCTTTTGAATATTACCCTTATAACTATATGAAAAATTGTCATGAAGTTAAGGTCAAAATCCTGGCTAAATTAGGGCAAAATTTCACTAAGTGTTTAGTTTCATGACCACATGTTCATAAAATTATAACTTGAGATCCAAGAAATTTTGGAAGGAGTTGTGTAAAGAAAAGTTATAGATTTCGTGGAGATCTACAACTTTCATGTTGGAAGTTTCTCTTGAATCACCTTGCATCATGGTGAAAAGTTTGCTCAAAGTTGTGAAAAAATATGAAATTTCTAACACTTAAAAAAATATATAAGTTTAGAAATTTTGACTTTTCAAAATGAAATCTTGGCTTTTTTATTTCTTGATGAATAATTTTCATATTTTGACATGTTTTGATGAATTGTGATCTTTGGGAGTTGAGTTTGACCAAAAAATCAAAGTTTGACTTTTCAGTATACAGTTGACTTTTGATCACTTGACTAAAAAATTCATCTGTCAATCCAATGGACTTGCAATGTTTTGACCCATGTCATTAGGTCAAAATTATGCAATTGTACTCTTGAGATTATGCCTTAAACCAATTGACCATTTGCTAGGTCAAAAATCAGAAATTGCCCCTTTCCTAGTCAAAACCCTAATTTTGACCATTTTGGCCTTTTGGAGATTTGATCAAATTTCTTGAGGAGTTGTGGTCCAAACTTGATCAAATGATACATATGAGTCTAAAATTTTTATGTGGATAAAAAATTATGTAGTTTGAATGTAAATTGGCCATGATTGACTTTTCCCCTAATACAACTGATTTTTAGGTCAACTGCTCAATTGACTGATCAAAAATGTGATCCAAGGCTTGAAACTTGACATGAGTAATATTGGGGGTCCATAATGATCCATGAAAGTCATATGGGGCATTGGAAGTTCAAAAATCCTTGTGCAAACTCAAACCCTAATTTTGGTCATAAGTGCTTAAGGAGGTGTCTTGAGCTGATCAAAACCTAATGCAGTCTTGAGTAAAGGGAGATCTTGTGAGAAAATTCTTGATATGTGAGAGGGAAAATTTTGGGGTACAACACATGTATCTACTCATTCATTCACAAAAATTCCAGCATGTCAGATCAAGCTACCCCTCCTCATCAAGATTTAATCCTTAGTGAACTCGACAAGGCTATAACTCAATGCTCAAAGTTTTCAAGCACCAATCTGCATTGGCATTTTAAGACAACTGGAAATGGACCCCAATGAGCCCCATCGCTCGCATTCTGCACATAACAATCATCATAGCATATTACATTGCATCCTCAAATGCATAGCATGTCCATCAAAATAGATCATTATGCCATATACTTCAAAATGCATATGAAGCGTGAGCCATATTTGGTACCTTGCATGATAGCCCAAATCAAACCTCAAAGCAGTAAAACATCCCCACAAAAAAATATCATCCTCATAATTTCCAGTTGACATCTGTCATTACACTACCAACCAATAAGCCGTGGTGCCAGTACATTGCACTCCCCAACTATCAATACCCACATTATCTCCTCTTGGGTTGTAGTTCGTCCATAGATCTTACCCTCACGTTATCTTTTCTAAGGTCGTAGGTCGTCCGCATATCTTACCTTCACGTTATCTTTTCTAGGGTCGTAGGTCATTCGTAGGTCTTACCATCACATTATCTTTTATAGGGTCGTAGGTCTTACCCTCACGTTATCTTTTCTAGGGTCGCAGGTCACTCACAGATCTTACCCTCACATTATATTTTCTAGGGTCGTAGGTCACTCGTAGGTCTTACCCTCATGTTATCTTTTCATAGGGTCGTAGGTCGCTCGTAGGTCTTACCCTAAAGTTATCTTTTCTAAGGTCGTAGGTCGTCCATAGATCTTACCTTCATGTTATCTTTTCTAGGGCCGTAGGTTTCTCGTAGGTCTTGCCCTCGCGTTATCTTTACTAGGGTCATAGGTCATCCTTAGATCTTACCCTCACGTTATCATTTCTAGGGTCGTAGGTCGTTCGTAGATCTTACCCTCACGTTATCTTTTATAGGGTCGTAGGTCGTTAGTAGATATTACCCTCACATTATCGATTATAGGGGTGTAGGTCATTCGTAGATCTTACCCTCACGTTATCATTTTTAGGGTCGTAGGTCGCCCGTAGGTCTTACCCTCACGTTGTCTTTTCTAGGGTCGTAGGTCGCTCGTAGGTCTTACCCTCACGATATCTTTTCTAGGGTCGTATGTTGCTTGTAGTTCTTACCCTCACGTTATCATTTCTAGGATCGTAGGTCGCACATAGGTCTTACCCTCAAATTGTATTTTCTAGGGTCGTAGGTCGCTCGTAGGTCTTACCCTCACATTGTCTTTTCTAGGGTCGTAGGTCGCCCGTAGGTATTACCCTCATGTTATCTTTTCTAGCGTCGTAGGTCATGCATAGGTCTTACCCTCACGTTATCTTTTATAGGGTCGTAGGTCTTACCCTCAAGTTATCTTTTCTAGGGTCGTAGGTCGCTCGCATATCTTACCATCACATTATCTTTTCTAGGGTCGTAGGTCGGTCGCAGGTCTTACCCTCACGTTATCTTTTCTAGGGTCGTAGGTCGCTCGTAGGTCTTACCCTCATGTTATCTTTTCATATGGTGGTAGGTCGCTCGTAGGTCTTACCCTCACGTTATATTTTCTAGGGTCGTAGGTCGCCCGTAGGTCTTACCCTAATGTTATATTTTTATAGGGTCGTAGGTCGATCATAGGTCTTACCCTCATGTTATCTTTTCTAGGGTCTTAGGTCTCCCATAGGTCTTACCCTCGTGTTATCTTTTTTAGGGTCGTAGGTCACTTGAAGGTCTTTCCCTTATGTTATTTTTTTCTAGAGTCGTAGGTCGCTCGTAGGTCTTACCCTCACGTTAATTTTTCCAAGGGTCGTAGGTGGCTCGTAGCTCTTACCCTCACGTTATTTTTTCTAAGGTCGTAGGTCGCTCGCAGGTCTTACCCTCATGATTATCTTTTCTTGGGTCATAGATTATACGCCGATCTTTACCTTTTCTTTGGGTCGTGAATCCTACACGATAGATTCTCTTCTATTGTCGAATTCTTCCCATCATCTTTAAGTTATCATGTTGTCACTAATCCTAGTTTCCGTCACCATGATATCATCAACCATATCTTTTCAATCACTTTAACGCCCAATTCCCCGAGAACCTTGTATTGGCACCGCTATCCCAGTACAAGCTATCATTATTCAGCCACATTTACCCATCATGTCCAGTTCACCAGAAAGTTCATTTTTCATCCCCAGCAAACATCATAAATAAATAACCCTCACACCATCTCTCCAGGACAAATTTCAGGTCTCGGTATTTAACCTTCTTCTACCTTAAATAATCTAAAGGTTGCTGCCCATCTCACTTTCTGGTTTAAGATGATTAAATAGGGGCAACTGTCATACCCCAAATTTGTCCTACCTTTTACTTTTGTCTGGCTTAGACTTTACATTTCATCTACATCATCTTCACTAGTTCAGTTGTATATCATGCATTTGATTGAATAAAGCACTTTGGTTCAAGAAGCGATATTCATGCAAGACTAGGGTTTCATGTTGGTTTTGAGGTTCCTTCATGCGTTAAAGGCAGTTTCATATGGTTCTTGAGCAGTGGACTATGTGGAATTAGGTTTTTGAAGTATGGTTATTATGGATTTCTCCAAGATCACTAATGTCTAGGGCCTACTCAAAGTGTTCCAACAAGTGAATATCGTGAATTGGGGTTTTGGTAACTTGGCTATCTCGAGCATCATGCATTTAACATTTGTCAATTCAGATAAGGTTTCCTCGAGAGCTATCATATGGTGCATTGAGATATATATTCATCAAGTCAAGAGGTTTTTGATTCATTGAATATCGTGATTCATCTATCTGTGAATTAGGGATTTGATACTTATCATGATTGGGATTGTGAACATGCATCAACTGAAAGGAATTTGGTTAGGGATTTCATGTCAAATATCTCCTCACAATTCAGGTTTTCTTCTTGAGATCTTTAAGTCACCAATTTTAGAGTCTGAAGGTTAAATTGATGAACGTCGAATCCTGGCATAAGAAATAATGTTGTAGGTTCATTGTAATCAAGGCATTCTTGTTTCCTCAAGCACTCATCATTCTAATTCAAGAAATTATAGACTTAAATTTAAAGACAAGTTTTGAATTTGGATTCATTCGAGTGATTGTTTTGAGATTCATTCAAGTTTTATCCATTCATTATCATTCAATTTATACAAAGTCCACCTTGATTCAAACTTATTTTCAAAAGTGACTTGTATCAAGCATATTCATCATCAAAGGAATTTCAATCAAAATTTGGGATTCAAATATCATTCAAGTTTCAACCAAAGTCCAAGTCTTATCCAATTTCCATATGACAAGTACATCATAAGTTCAAAGAGAAGACATTCAAGTTTCATATTCATTACATTTTTTGAGCAATTTACAAAGCAAGTTACAAAGTTGAAATACAAGTTACGAGTATCTTGTTTACAAAGAAAATATAATTATTCTTCAAGTTTCTTTGCTTCATCTTTAAGCGACTTGTCATCACTCCTCACCATGATTTCTTCTTCAAGTCTTCAACCTTGACTTGCCTTTCCTTCTTCACCTTCCATCAACCCTCGCATGAAAAATAAAAACAAGCAAGAAAATTGGTTAGTTCATTGAAATTTACACAAGAAGTGTCAAGCAAGTTTTCTTCTATTTTCATCATGAGGGTTTGCGTCTGGAATCAAAAATTTAGATGGTGTTTTCAATCATGTGCTAAGACCCATTCAAGGCCTCATACAAATCAGATTTTAGAATTTCTAATCATGGGCCATGTTCCAATTGCAAATCACAAAGATAATTTTGGTTCACAAAATGAAAAGAAATTCAAAAAAACAATTTTACTGCAGTAACAAAGTCAACAAACAAATATTTCAAACAAATGAGCAAACTATCCAAACATTAACTGTCCAAAAACCTGTCCAAACTATCAAAAACCTGTCCAAACTGTCCAAACACAATGAGCCAAAAAACTGTCCAAACTGTCAAAAACGTGTCCCAAACTTGCACGAAATTAGCAAGCCATAAGATGCATAAAAAACAGGGCAACAAATTTGTTCAAAAATCATGTTATCTTTCCCACCAAAATGCCCCTTTCTTTTGGGATATAAACAAATACAAAAGATATAGAGACATGACAATTTTTTAATGAAAAAAACAATATCAACTAAAGAAAAAATGTTCAAACCATAGGACAGTTCAAACCATAAAAACTGTAAAAAACCACAAAGTCAGCAGCAACAAAAAAAAACACAGTAAAAATAATTATCATCATGTTCCATACAAACCCTTCAGAGTTAAGCGAAAGAAAACAGAGATAATCATTCACAAGAACAACAGTATATACACAAACCCTAACAGAGCCATCGTCATTATCATTTTCATAGCCGCCTGTAATACCCAAAATTTGTCCTACCCTTCTACTTTTATCTGGTTTATGCATTGTCGCGCTTTTCTCATGTACATATCTCCATTAGGTCATTTAAAATTGCATACATTCGCTAACAACATAATTTGGCATGGAATCAGCGATATGGTGCAATTAGCGTTTCTCTATACTTTTAATCCCTCGTCTTCATACGGGGAGATTCAACTGATTTCTTCAACAATCAATGGTTTGAAGCTATGGTTGTGTATTCATGGTCATTACAGACCTCTGTCTTCATCAAATTTCCATCCTTAGACAAGTGTATTAAGGTTTCATTTGTGGCGCTTAATGACTGAATCAATATTCCAATTGAACCTCTTTCCTTTGATGTTTCTAAAGCTTAGTTTTAATCTGAGGATTTCATAGGAAAGAAAGTCATGCTAAACCTTCTTATGATTGATCAAGATTAATGTCAAGAGGCTTGCTATTAAATGGATATAATTCATTTATTCACCAAGCCAAGGTCATCGGCACATTCTCTAATCAATTAAGGCTCGAATTGTAAGGGATAATGGCATCGCAATCTATGATTCTATCTTTTACTAATTCAATCCAAGATTTTTGGGTTAGAAGGCAATAATTACGGTTTGTGCGAAGGGTGGATTCAATTTCCTTTTATCAAGGAGTTGTGGGAATAAAGTGTAAGTCGACGCGAATTTAAGCATGACTTAGGGATTACTTTAAAAAAGGGATGTGTTGAAAGAGACTCTATGAATTTAATTTGTCAAAAATGGATCAAAGTGGGAAGAATGTTTACATGGCTTTCATACAAGAGAAGATATGGATTCATTTATGCATCACTTAAGTTTTGTGTATGGTTCCAAGATATGTTTGACTTGGAACGACAAATCAGAACATGAAATTTGTTGGTAAGAATAACCAGGTTATTCACTTATTCATTGCTTGCATTCATCAGAGTTCTATCCAAATTCAGATATTCATGTTTGTGCAAGGTCATAATCGTGCAAATTTACAAGCCATGTTGATGTTATACAAAAAACAAGTTACAATTCACAAAGAAAATTACAAGAGGTGACAATATTCTCTAAGCTACATAAGTCTTTTCAATTTGCTACAAGAATATCTTCAGTCATCTCCATGCGACATTGGTTCTCAAATCCCATAAACGAAGACTTATTCATATCTTCATGTTGCTGCCTTCATTACCAAACTACTGACCTTCAAGATTCCTTCTCATCGCTTATGTTTGCTTTCATCGAGGCCATGGCACTATGCTCCCGCAACCTGCTTGACCAATTCAAACAGCCCTGCATCCACAAAAAAATTGACACCATATCCAAATAAGTTCTTGCACTAGCTGATAGCCCTGCATTAGTTCAAACCAAGAAGTCAGGAAATGTACTAACAGTTGACATTCATCAACCAAAAGGTCATTGTGCATACATGCATCCTCTACAAATTGAATTTCAACAAACTGCTAATAGAACTATCAAAAACCAGTTCTCTAACAGCCATGCACATTGTCCTAACATCTCCTAACCAAGCAGACTTATAACAAAAAAAGGCTCACAGGACTGCATATATCTCGAACAAACTTTCAGTAAACTGAATACAAGCAGAATAACTAACTTCTATAACAGAAAGCCCAAACAGAATTTCCAACAAAACCTTTTCCAAACACCAACTAACTGTCAAACAGAACTAGTAACAAACTAACAGCAACTTCTAACATAACTCTCAACTGAAACTAACTGCTAACTGATTTCTTCATTAACCAACCAAAACTAACAGTCCATAACTAACTATAACTAACAGCTAACAAACTCTCTAACAAAACTTCCAACATAAGAGAACAGATATAAGAAAGGAGAAGAGAGAGGACTCATGCTAAGATTTCAGTAATAGAACACATCTCAGATCTAGAGGGGGGAATTCACCATAAAAGTTAGAGGAAAATCAGATACAAAAACTCACCAGAAAATTATCTGAGACATCTCTTTCTGATCTCTTTTTCTTCCATCCTCGACCTTCACCCTCATTCTCTGATCTCTATACTTTCCCTTCATAATCAAACCCTCGCGAATCTCTGCTCCTTCACTCTGAGATATCCATCATCATTCTTTATCACCTACCGCAACCCTCATTATCTCAGACTTCAATCTCTAACCTTCATCGACACTGAAACTCCTACAGTAACACAACGACAAATCCGCACTAGAACTTCAGCTACTTCCATCAGCAGCAATTCTTTAATAATCTTCGCCAACCTGTTTCAATAATCACAAGAACATCAATGTACAACAAAGACGCAAGAATAGAAGAAATTCACAGGGACGAGAAGAAGAAGATCGAGTGGAAGAAATCAAGTGATGTCGTACCTGAACTGATTTCTGAACTTCTGTTTCGACGATGGTGACTGCAAAACAGTGTCGCAACGCCTCCGACCAGTAAGATCTGAAACTTACTTTTTTTGTCTTCTTCGTGACTTCTTTGTATAAGTATGTAGAGAAAAGCATGCAAATCAATGGCCCCATAGTGGCGCGGCCGGGAACCCACATTCATCCTTGTTTAGTTTGTATTCTCAGAGGCTTAGGGTTTACGTTTTCGGATAAATTAAGAACGAATAAAAGAGATGGATGAAAAAGGAGGTAGGATTTAGAACATTCATTCAGAGATGAAGAAATTGGTGTATGTGGTTTGAGATTTCCGATACAGATGGGGCGATTATGACGATGACTCACCGTCTATGAAGAACAGAGATTTGGATGAGACAAGGGCGATGAAGAGATGTGAGGCTATGGCGGAGTGAGGTGAATGACGGTGAAGGAAAGAAAGAGAAGGATGAAGACAAGGATCGGGTATTCTAGAGAAGACCAAGGGTTACTCTCCCAACCTAATGCAAAACTGCATCGTTTCATATTTCATTGTTAATTCATTATTTTGTTTTATTATTTTCTTTCTCTAAATTGTATTAATAATAGTGAATAATGTTGGAGGAAAGAAATAGATGGATATGATGTTGGGCCGAACCATATCTACCTAAGCCCGTTAATGTTTTTGGTAGCTTGAAGCTTTAACTCAACAAAAAAAAAGCTTGTTGAGATATACGGGCTGGGTACATTACTGGGCCGAATAGCATTCCCTTAGGTATATTTCAACTTGTTTGAAGCTTAAGCTGATGGTTACATAAAAAAAAAACAAAAAGGGCTTTTTCACTTTTCTGAGATGGTCCAGCGCCCTGTTCCTAATACACTCCCATTCTGACTTTACACCTTTGTTCCTTTTATGTTCCTTTTGTTTTTTTCCTCTTTCATAATTTTTGTCAATAAAAGTACATGATAAAAATATAACAAAATATATAGTAGAAAACGGTAGAGATATTAGAAGGCGTTTTAGAAATTAATTAAGAATATATTTCTTCTTCTGCTAATTTTTTAGTCAATTTTAATCATTAATTTTATTCATTTTGTATCATGTATTTTGTTTGCAATGCTTTAGTTTGGATCGTATGCAATACTTTAATACTTGTTATCGATTTCACTTGTTTGTATAGTCTTTCATGACCCCTTAGGATATTCTGGTTCACATTTAATCTTCGACTTCACTAAATTAAAACTGGACATTAGGATTCTAAAATCCAAGCAAGCAAACATAGGTAGAATCCCCCCAAATTCTAAATTTAGGTCTAACAATGCACAAAAACATTAGGTTTAAAAATAGGCTAGTCTCCTTTTAACTTTTCTCTCCTTTCGCATACGCATTTAAAATAAAAACTTCTTTTTCCTTTCAAAATTCAAAACACTTTAAAACTACTGATGAAAATCACGCTTTTGCTTAGTACGAGAAATGATAAGCGGGTCTCTTCTCGATCTTATTGTTCTCCATCTCAAGTTTAGGCGTGGTTCAATTCTCAAAGACTCCTTTCATGGTTAGGTAGAAAAGTGGCTAATATCTATCTCTTGAGGTCGACTAGTCATTATCTACAACGAAAATACAAATCAACTCAAACCATTTGTGCGCTCTTGCACTTTTCTTTAAAACCCTTTTCAGGTAAGGACATGATTAATTTACTTCTGTGCCAACGCATAAGTCTCCAAAGGTCGAGCTGCGGAAGAAGGCGGAATTAACTTCGTCCATAAAAAACGTAAACAAACAAAAACATATGAGCCGAACTACGGTAGCTCTGATTCCTCAAAACGGATACGTAGGCATTGGGGTAGGGCCCAAGCGAGCACAATTTTATTTTCCCTACATTCTTTTCCCTTTTCTTATGCATGCATTCTCCCTTAACAATAATAAACAGTAAGCATAGATTAAACACAACCATAAGATAGACAACTAGAGTGGATACCGTAGAGTACTACGAGCGTGTGGGGTGCTAATACCTTCCCCTCGCGTAACAGACTCTCTTACTCGATCTCTCGGTCGCAAGATCGTGACTTCTCCCTTCTCAGGTTTTCTCGATGTTTACCTTTTCCCACATGTGGAATAAAAGACCTTCGATGGAGACTTCATTGTTTTGATGATTTTCAGCCGGTTGTTTCAGCTGGCGACTTCACTGGGGATATGTCGACCAAATACTGGTCCATCCCGGAGTCGCTCCTAGCTCTTGCTTTCTTTTCTTTGGGTGTTTATTTTTTATGCTTTCAGTTTATTCATTCATTCTGTATATACTTGAGAATATATATGCATTGCATTTTACTGTCTTCCATATACTACTGTTGTACTGGATTTGCTTCTTGTTTGGGTTGGGATGCTACTATTGAGGTAAAAGGCCCAGTACCCAGGCCAGAGTGCACTAGGACACCTAGGAATAGAGTGGGGGCATGAAGGCTATAGGACATGGTCCGATTAGTGTAGTCATGTCATATACCATGCTCGGATAAGGTTCAAATGAATTACTATCGGCACCCACATTTGTGGGTAAGCCCATAGCATTTTCAGGCGGACCCGTGATTTTCGAGTTACCATTGCCTTACCCTGGCCTAGTCTTCACCCGTGAGCGGGGAGGGAATTTCTATCACAGGTACTGATGGTGACTATGTTCAGATGGTTTTTCATATTCAAATGATGATTATGCTCAGGCAATGACTATCGGTTCTAATGTATATGCTGTGGAACTCTGTCAATGATTAGGAGGTTCTCAGATTTATTTTCTGAGTCCCGAATCTGTTCATAAGATTATATGGTTTATGTTCTGGACCTACGATCCTGGTACTTACAGATTACGCAGAGACAGTACAGCAGAAATTGGTATCATGGAAGTAGTAACCCCATGATCACTTTGCATTTACATCATAACATGTTTATTTCTCAAAAAGAAATGTCAGAAAGATGAAATTATCAACCTTGCATATGCATGTCCTCCTTGGATACCTCTCTGGCATAATTTTCGTCAGTAAAATTTGGCAACAGTGATGTTCTCAAGAGAACCAATGGAGACAATCATACTTATTTGTACTACTCAAGTTTTCTGCTCGGGTTCTTGGCTTTCTTTGGAGAGTCTAAAGGACCATTTTAGTCATTTTGACCCTACTTCAGTCTTACAGCTACAAGTTACACATTCTAGAGCTATCAAATTGTTCCAATTCCGGAAGGACGATCCCCTTTACTGAGCACCTACCTGTTGCCATGTCCGGACAAGCACGATTTTGGAACTATCGCTAAGGCACTTTATTTGAGCCTTGGCGATGTAAATGGGAGAAAAATAGTAACCTACCCCTGAACTGATCATTATTACTGCCAAATAAACAGAGTTGCTCATCTTATACTCCCATAACCTTCTTATATTCAATTCTGTGGGAATTTCTCTTATTTTTGGATGTTTTCTTCATATGGTCGTTCTTGTCATCATGTTGCTCAATTACTACTGACAGTAATTGAACCATGGAGAACCGGAGTGGACAATGATTTCATACATCATACATATCATGCATTTCGTGAATTGCAGGTTTTCTGGCAGGAGTTCTTGTCTGATGATTTTTCCTTTTATTATAGAATCTACAAGACAACATCCCTACATCCTTATCGTACTCGAGCCAACAAGTTAAGGATCATGGAATAGATTGAGCAGAACCAGGCTGCTCTCCGCAAAGACATGGACACCATGGGTGACCGAATGGCGGGATTCCTAAGGAGAACCCACGACTGGTCATGGATGACCACCATGATGTCATTGATCTTGATGACCCTCTAAAGGATTCCACGGCTGATTTGTCTGAAACTGCTAAGATGTACAAGGCTTTGGAAGAATGCTTAAAGGCTATTGAGACTTCTAAGAAACCAGGATTTAGTGCCGCTGCTATGTGTTTGGTTCCAGGGGTTGTGATTCCGCCAAAATTTAAGGTACCTGATTTCGACAAGTATAAGGGGGTTACATGCCCGGAGACTCATCTCCGATCTTACTGCATAAAGATGGCTACTTATGCTAGCAATGAGCCGTTGCTTATGCATTTCTTTCAGGACAGTCTTGTTGAAGCTCCATTAGAGTGGTACATGCAGTTGGAGCAGACTCATGTTAGTAACTGGAGTGAGCTTGTTGATTCTTTCTTAAAACATTATCACTACAACACCGCCATGGCACCCAGCCGTGCGCAGCTACAGAGTATGTCTCAAAAGACTGGCGAGTCCTTCAAAGAGTACACCCAGAGATGGCGCAGTTTGGCCGCAAGAGTTCAACCTCCCCTCCTAGATCGGGAACTAGTGGATTTGTTCATGAGTACCCTCTGAGGCCCGTATTTGCAACATATGCTCAGTAGTACTTCTGACTCGTTTTCAGATATGGTCATCATCGGGGAATGGGTTGAAATGTGTGTTAAGGTAGGGACTATTTCAGGTACATCTGGCACAAATAGTAACAACAACTCAGGTGGTGGGAAGAAACCATACTCTAGCGGTTTCGTCAAGAAAAAAGAGGGAGAAGTAAGCAATACCTCTGATGATAAAGGGAAAACTTTTGTACAGGTTCCATATTACCAAACCCCTGTCGTTACTCCACAGCAACATTATGCACCGCCACGAAACTATCAACATAACCAAAGGCCCCAGGGGCAGAGGGGTCAACAAAGGCAGCAAAGGTATCCTGAGAGGAAGTTGGATCCAATCCCGATGTCATATGCTCAGTTGCTTCCACAATTACTAGTTGGTCAGTTGGTACAGCTTCGAGTATTGGCTCCCCCACCGGCAGAACTACCAAGGGGTTATGATGTCAATGCACGTTGTGAGTTTCATTCAGGAGCCCCGGGTCATTCAATCGAAAATTGCAGAGCTTTAAAGTACAAGGTGCAAGATCTTTTAGAAGCAAAGGAGTTAAGCTTCGCTCCTATAGGCCCTAATGTTCAAAATAATCCTATGCCTCCCCACCATGGGGCTGCTGCCAATGCTATTGGGTTTGACAATGACCATGACTTAGTGACTCAAGTTGAAGAGGTTCAGATATCGATGGCAGTCCTAAGAGAGCATCTTTTACAGCAGAAAGTTCTGCAAGAGCTTCATAGTTTTTGTTTGAAATGCTCATCGAATCCAGACGAGTGTGATGATTTGAAAAATTCCATTCAGAAACTGATGGACGAAGGGGTTGTTAGAGTCGAGAAAGTCGTTCCTGAAGGTGATGTCGCTATTTTGGAAATTCCATATTATCCGGCCAATGTTCAGAGGAATGCTTCAAGAGTTCCATTGGTTATACAGGTTCCAACGCTCCCTACGCCAAACCTGAATCTGGTTGCTCTCCCGCCAACCCAAGCATCAACGATTCCAAGTTCTGTTCCTGATCCGTTAACTTATAACAGGGCAGTTCCGTGGGAATATAACACCGCTTACATTCGGGGAAAGAAAGTTGTTTGTCCTCCGATTGAAAATAAGAATGTAACCAACATTACCGGGACTATTAGAATAACTCGAAGTGGGAGAATCTTCGCTCCTACTCCACCACCCCCTGAGGAAGTTATCAAAGAGATTCCTGTGAGAGATAAAGGGAAACACGTAGTTAATGATTCTCCTGGGACGTCTTTTGAACAACAAGTGGAGCAATTAATCAGGGTAATCAAGAGGAGCGACTTCAAGGTGGTTGACCAACTGAATCAGACGCCCGCAAAGATCTCGATATTATCCCTCCTCTTGTATTATGATGCTCATCGAATTGCCTTGATGAGAATTCTACACGGTTCCCATGTAAATCCCGAAATCTATGTGGCCCAATTTGAGGGGGTTGTTACAAATATCTCTGCAGGTAACTGTCTAGGCTTCAGTGATGACGAGCTCCCTCCCGAGGGCTGAGCTCATAATAAGGCGCTGCATATTTCCATCAGGTGCTTAGATACTATAATGTCTCGGGTCTTAGTAGACAATGGGTCTTCTTTGAACCGGATGCCTAAGCATACTCTGCTCAAGCTAAACATGGACGAAGTGATGATGAAACCCAGTATGCTAACAATCAAAGCCTTTGATGGGTCGAGGAGATCTGTAGAAGGAGAAGTTGACTTACCCATAAAAATCGGCCCCCACGTGTTCTACCTGTCATTCTGTGTCATGGACATTCGTCCATCTTACACTTGCTTGCTGGGACGCCCGTGGATCCATGTGGCAGGGGCCGTTACTTCAACCATGCACCAACGTTTGAAGTTCATTATCCAAGACAAGGTCGTCATTATTGGCGGATAAGAAGATGTCGTGATTAACAATGTTACTTCCTTCCGTTATGTCGAAGTAGACGGAGAAGTTCATTAAACCCCTTTTCAGGCCTTGAAAATCTTTTCTGTTGAGAGAGTCCCCACCACACTGGAAAATGCGCAGAAGTCTAGAGTTCCGATGGTTTCCTTGAGTGATGCCAAAGCTATTGTGGAATCTGGAGTCCCTAATGAAGACTGGGGCAAAGTGATAGAGGTGCGCGAAAAGCAAGACAAGTCTGGACTTGGGTTCAGGTCCCCGTTTTCAGACCATGTTGGTACGAATCCAATTATGCTCAAGGGGAAACAAGTTCCTCCGCTTTCAAAGGTATTTGTTAAGTCCGGTCCAGAGGCTCAAAGGCAGATCCATGCAATTAATGATGAATACGATGCAGATATGGCTCAGTATATCTACCAGATTGCGCATGATCAAGAGCTCGACAATTGGACTGCCACTGATATTCCCGATGTGGTTTTCTTTGACATGTAATGTTCTTGTTTTAAATAAGTCACATGCTTTTTCCCGAAGCATGTTGACGGCTTGTGAAAAGGGCCTCTCATGTTTCTATGTTTGTTTAAAATTTTAATAAAATGTCATTTTTGCATACAATTTTTGCTCTCTATCTTTTCTTATTTTCGTAAAATAAAATGGAAATGTTTTTCTAACTCTTTAACCATTTCCCAATTCGCATCCATATTCTAAAATAAGGCATGATTCATCAAATCATGCAGGTCTGCCTCAAATTCCATAAAAAACGGTGATGTTACAGTTCCTTGCACCAATATCCTTGGAAATCCGAATGACCAAGGCGATGAGGGTAGTGGGGAAGATTGTGAAGTTCCGGAAAAATTGGCAAGGCTGTTGAAACAAGAGAAAATTATCTTACCTCATCAAGAAGCCATTGAAGTCATCAATCTTGGCTCTGACGCAGTAAAAAAGGAGGTCAAGATAGGGGCCGCTTTGCAAGATAATGTAAAGAAGGGGTTGATTGAGCTTCTCAGAGAATACTCCGACATCTTTGCCTGGTCATATGAAGATATGCCTGGTCTAGATATGGATATAGTCATGCACCACTTTCCACTCAAGCCAGAATGTACTCTAATAAAGCAGAAGCCAAGAAGAACTCGTCCAGATATGTCTCTCAAAATCAAAGAAGAAGTTGAAAAGCAGTTGAACGCAGGCATTTTGTTGGTATGTGAATACTCAGATTGGATTGCCAACATCGTACCTGTCCCTAAGAAAGATGGGAAGGTGCGCATGTGTGTAGATTATCGAGATCTGAACAAAGCAAGCCCAAAAGACGACTTCCCGTTACCACACATCGACGTATTGGTTGATAATACAGCTCAGTCCTCAGTTTTCTCTTTCATGGATGGTTTTTCAGGATACAATCAGATAAAGATCGCCCCAGAAGACATGACAAAGACGACATTCACTACTCCATGGGGTACTTACTGTTATAAGGTCATTCCTTTTGGCCTCAAAAATGCTGGTGCAACATATCAACGTGCCATGGTGACGCTTTTCCATGATATGATTCATAAAGAGGTCGAAGTGTATGTTGATGATATGATTGAAAAATCACAAAATGAGGACGAACACTTAGTCCATCTGCAAAAGTTATTTGCGCGTATGCAAAAGTTTAGACTAAGGCTTAACCCGAATAAGTGCACCTTCGGAGTGCGATCCGGCAAATTACTTGGTTTTATCGTAAGTCAACGAGGCACCGAGGTAGATCCCAACAAAGTAAAAGCTATACAGAATATGCCAGCACCAAAAAATGAAAAATAAGTAAGAGGGTTCCTTGGGAGATTGAACTATATATCCATGTTCATTTCTCATCTCACAGCTATTTATGAACCCATCTTCAAATTGCTGCGTAAGAATCAAAATGTCTGATGGGATGCTAATTGCCAAGAAGCCTTTGAAAAATTAGACAGTACCTCCAAGAGCCACCAATCCTTATCCCCCCAGTGCATGGGAGGCCACTCATTATGTACTTGACGGTGCTGGAAGGATCCATGGGTTGTGTGCTCGGGCAGCAGGATGAAACAGGACGTAAAGAGCACGCTATCTATTATCTTAGTAAAAAGTTTACCGATTGTGAATCTAGATATTCTTTACTTGAAAAAACTTGTTGTGCGCTTGCTTGGGCTGCTCGGCGTTTAAGGCAGTATATGCTGAAATACAAGACCCTTCTAATATCGAAAATGGATCCAATAAAGTATATCTTTGAGAAACCAGCACTCACAGGTAGACTTGCTCGATGGCAAATGCTTCTATCTGAATATGACATTCAATATGTTACACAAAAGGCTATCAAAGGTAGCATTCTTGGGGATCATCTTGCTCATCAGCCATTAGAGGGGTACCAATCAATGAAATTTGAATTCCCTGATGAAGATGTTATGAAGCTTGATGATTATGATGGGGTCGATCCAGAAGAGCGATGGACTCTTACGTTTGGTGGCGCCTCGAACGCTGCAGGCCATGGCATTTAGGCAGTATTGACTTCTCCACATAATATTCATACACCGTTTACAGCCCGCTTATGTTTCGATTGTACAAATAATGTGGCAGAGTATGAGGCATGTGTAATGGGTCTAGAGGCAGCTATCGACCTTAAAATCAAGATCCTGGAAGTCTTTGGAGACTCTGCTCTGGTCATACATCAGGTGCGAGGTGATTGGGAGATGAAACACCCCAGTTTGATTCCGTACAAAGATTACATATTGCAGTTAATACCCGCTTTTGAGGAAATCACCTTTGAACACATTCCCAGAGACGAAAACCAGCTGGCCGATGCTTTAGCCACACTAGCATCTATGTTTTCGGTGAGCTTTCCAAATCAGGCGCCTAATATACACATCCTATGGTACAAAGAGCCGGCACATGTATTTCCTGCCCATTGTCTCTCAACCGAGGATATGACTGATGAGAAGCCGTGGTATTACGATGTTAAAAGGTACCTCGAGAAGCAAGAGTATCCCAAAAAGGCTACAATTTGTGATAAGCGTACGCTTAGAAGATTAGCATCAAAGTTCTTCTTATCAAGAGACGTCCTGTATAAGAGAAATTATGACTCGGTTCTGCTCAGATGCGTGGATAGACACGAAGCAGAGTTGATCATAAAGGAAATCCATGATGGTTCTTTCGGGACTCATTCAAGCGGGCATTCTATGGCAAAGAAAATATTACGAGCAGGATACTTCTGGACGACGATGGAGAGCGACTGTTGTGTATACGCGAAATCGTGCATCAAATGCCAAGTATATGCAGACAGAATTCATGTTCCTCCAACCCCGCTGAATGTTATGACCTCCCCGTGGCCGTTTGCGATGTGGGGAATTGATATGATTGGGGGAATTGAACCAAGTGCCTCGAACGGCCATAGATTCATCCTAGTGGCTATCGACTATTTCACCAAATGGGTAGAAGAAGCTTCTTACAAGAATGTAACCAAACAGGTCGTCACCAATTTCATCAGGAAGGAAATCATATGCCGTTACGGAGTCCCTCATAGAATCATCACTGATAATGGTTCTAATCTTAACAACAACATGATGAAGGAATTATGTGAAGAATTCAAGATTGAACATCACAATTCATCACCGTATCGACCAAAAATGAACGGTGCGGTCGAAGCTGCTAACAAGAACATAAAGAAGATCGTCCAGAAGATGGTCAGAACGTACAAAGATTGGCATGAAATGTTGCCTTTTGCTCTACATGGCTACAGAACATCTGTGCACACTTCAACAGGGGCAACCCCATTTTCTCTTGTCTATGGCACTGATGCCGTGCTCCATGTCGAAATAGAAATTCCTTCGTTAAGAGTTTTGATGGAGACCAAGCTTGATGAGGCAGAATGGGTTCAGATAAGGTACGACCAACTCAATATGATTGATGAAAAGCGGCTGACGGCCATCTATCATGGCCAGTTATACCAACAGAGAATGAAAAGAGCATTTGACAAAAAGATTCGTCCTCGAAAGTTTTACCCTGGTGATCTAGTCCTAAGAAGGGTCATCATACAAAGCCATTCCGATCCAAGGGGCAAATGGACTCCCAATTACGAGGGGCCATGCATCGTAAAGAGGGCTTTTTTAGGAGGTGCCTTAATCCTGACAGATATGGATGGGGAAGACGTTCCGCTCCCAGTCAATTCAGACTCAGTCAAAAAATTCTACGCATAAAGAGACCCGCTAGGTCGAAAACCCGAAAGGGCGACTTAGGCAAAAATGGGCATCCCGGTGGACACAAAAGTCCAGGAAAAAGTTAGGGATAAAATGAAAAAGATAACTACCCGCTAAGTTGAAAACTCGGAAGGGCGACTTAGGCAAAAATGGGTATCCCGTTGGGTCGAAAACCTGAAAGGGCGATCCAAGCAAAAATTAGGGATTTTAAGCGAGAGGCTGTAGTCTGAATGCTCTTCACGAATGACACGTACACATCTACAACACCTTGGCAGCGAATTGACCATTCCAACTACTACTCTTCAGAGGCAAGGCATTGAGACAACTTAGGATATGGGAACTGTAGCAATATCGGTTTTAATGGAAATTCGAGCATCTCTCATTGCCACTTATACCTGTTGTATTCTTAATTTTTATTTCGCAACTACCTCATATAGGAGTTGCTCCCTTGTACAAACGCCTATTCACAGGCCGATCAATAAAATCTGTTTTCATCAAAGTTGCCTCTTATTATCATGAAATGTTTTTATATGCAGAATAGATTTTATTTGTTAATTAAACATGGCATTAGAAACATGGGAAATAAAAAATTTCTCAAGCCGAGATAAAAATTGACTTCACGTCAATGTATAACCATGTGAGGATGTCATATGCACTCCAAATGTTGTTTTTCCTTGCAAGTAGTAATTTGCAACAGTCACCTTGACCTAGCCGGCACGTGAAGCCACTTTTATTTTCTACAGACGATTACAAACCTGGATTCCCCAAGTGAGTTCAGAAAATTCAGAGTCGTCGTTTGACTCAGCACGCGCAAGTGCATCCTCAGTGGAGTTAATCTAGAGCATCCTCAGTAGAGCTAAACTGGGGCATTTGCAGAGCTAAACCGGGGCATTCGCAGAGTTTAACCGGGGCATTCATAGGTGTACATGCCCATCTCTTATCCCCAAATGATTCAAGAGATAATTCCCAAGTGTGTGTAAACTTGGGGCAGGTATTCGGAGAGATTCATATGGTGCTCAGTATCCTTTCTTCGACATATTCAGTTCTATCATCCTCTCAACGGTTCAGGATATATGGGAGTCTGGCCAGATTATCTCGTCCCCAACGGTACGATTCAGAATCCAGCATCGTACCTGAAGAATCGCTTCGTCAGCAATTCAATCCTCAGCAGAGTCAACAACGATGTTTGGTCTTCAAGAACCCCCCAATACAAATTTTTAGCGGTATACCCAGCGATCTTTGGTACTGCAGGCTTCCAACGTCAACATATATTGGCATCCCCAGTGATGAGCAATGATTCCCAGCAAGTCTACTCTTATCCCCATGAAGTTTATTTCTTCGCATTGCATATAGTTATCATTGCATAACATTTCATCCTCAAAAGCGCGTAACAGATGCATTAGAATGGATCTTTACGGAAAAAGAAATTCAAACATACATAGAAAGCATAAGCCAGATCATGTGCCTTACACAAAAAATCTGAGTTATTCAAGGACAACAATACGTCCCTACAAGAGGGTATCATGCCCAAAGTCCTCAGTCGGTGACCTTCACATTTTCAATGCCAAACAAAATCAATACACTTTGTCATTCTAAACCTAGTTCTTGTCTGGTAGTCAGTTTCCTAAACACTCGTATGTGTCAAGTTTCCTAAGCACCCACCCGGGTCAGTTATTCAAACACTCGTCCGTGTTTAACCTTTTGATACTCACCTGTATCTTCTTTCAATACTCGTCCGTATTGATTCAAACACTCGTCCGTGTTTAAACCTCTTGATACTCGTCCGTATCTTCTACCAATACTTGTCCGTATTGATTCAAACACTCGTCTGTGTTTAACCTTTGATACTCGTCCGTATCTTCTTTTAATACTCGTCCGTATTGATTCAAACACTCTTCCGTGTTTAACCTTTGATACTCGTCCGTATCTTCTTTCAATACTCGTCCATATTGATTCAAACACTCGTCCGTGTTTAACCTTTGATACTCGTCCGTATCTTCTTTAAATACTCATTCATATTGATTCAAACACTCGTCCGTGTTTAACCTTTAATACTCATCCGTATCTTCTTTCAATACTCGTCTGTATTGATTCAAACACTCGTCCGTGTTTAACCTTTCTTGATACTCGTTCGTGTCGTTTATCTAAAAAATCATCATGTCGTAACCCATGTTTCCTTCTTAGAACCTGAGATCGCCCGTAGGCTAGGTTCTTCCCATAGATCGTAGTCGAACCTGAGATCGCCCGTAGGCTAGGTTCTTCCTTAGATCATCTTAGAACCTAAGATCGCCCGTAGGCTAGGTTCTTCCCATAGATCACCTTCGTCGAACCTGAGATCGCCCGTAGGCTAGGTTCTTCCTCAGATCTTCGTCGAACCTGAGATCGCCCGTAGGCTAGGTTCTTCCCATAGATCGTCGTCGAACCTGAGATCGCCCGTACGCTAGGTTCTCTGTCAAAATTACTCATTGTTTCACCTTAGGATCGTAGGTCTCCCATAGACCTCGTCCGCTGTCTTTTCATACCAACCATTTGTCTTGTATTGGCATCACTCCACGTTACAAGTCCAATCTCTGTCTCTTCATTAAAAAAACAAATTTCTTTTCCCCAGCAGATAACACAAAAATAAATAAAGAAAACACTCATACTTCCTCCCAGGAAAAATTTCCGGCATTGGTATTTAATCATCTTCCACCTTGAACTTCCGAAAGGCACGCGCCAATCATACTTTCAGGTTTAAGACGATTAAATAGGGGCAGCTGTAATACCCCAAATTTGTCCTACCCTTCTACTTTTATCTGGTTTATGCATTGTCGCGCTTTTCTCATGTACATATCTCCATTAGGTCATTTAACACTGCATACATTCGCTAACAACATAATTTGGCGTGGAATCAGCGATATGGTGGAATTAGGGTTTCTCTATACTTTTAAGCCCTCGTCTTCATACGGGGAGATTCAACTGATTTCTTCAACAATCAATGGTTTGCGAGTTTTTTTGCAAAGATCAATGGTTTGAAGCTATGGTTGTGTATTCATGGTCATTACAGACCTCTGTCTTCATCAAATTTCCATCCTTAGACAAGTGTATTAAGGTTTCATTTGTGGCGCTTAATGACTGAATCAATATTCCAATTGAACCTCTTTCCTTTGATGTTTCTAAAGCTTAGTTTTAATCTGAGGATTTCATAGGAAAGAAAGTCATGCTGAACCTTCTTATGATTGATCAAGATTAATGTCAAGAGGCTTGCTATTAAATGGATATAATTCATTTATTCACCAAGCCAAGGTCATCGGCACATTCTCTAATCAATTAAGGCTCGAATTGTAAGGGATAATGGCATCGCAATCTATGATTCTATCTTTTACTAATTCAATCCAAGATTTTTGGGTTAGAAGGAAATAACTACGGTTTGTGCGAAGGGTGGATTCAATTGCCTTTTATCAAGGAGTTGTGGGAATAAAGTGTAAGTCGACGCGAATTTAAGCATGACTTAGGGATTACTTTAAAAAAGGGATGTGTTGAAAGAGACTCTATGAATTCAATTTGTCAAAAATGGATCAAAGTGGGAAGAATGTTTACATGGCTTTCATACAAGAGAAGATATGGATTCATTTATGCATCACTTAAGTTTTGTGTATGGTTCCAAGATATGTTTGACTTGGAACGACAAATCAGAACATGATATTTGTTGGTAAGAATAACCAGGTTATTCACTTATTCATTGCTTGCATTTATCAGAGTTCTATTCAAATTCAGATATTCATGTTTGTGCAAGGTCATAATCATGCAAATTTACAAGCCATGTTGATGTTATACAAAAATAAAGTTACAATTCACAAAGAAAATTACAAGAGGTGACAATATTCTCTAAGCTACATAAGTCTTTTCAATTTCCTACAAGAATATCTTCAGTCATCTCCATGCGACATTGGTTCTAAAATCCCATAAACGAAGACTTATTCATATCTTCATGTTGCCGCCTTCATTACCAAACTGCTGACCTTCAAGATTCCTTCTCATCGCTTCCGTTTTCTTTCATCGAGGCCATGGTACTATGCTCCCGCAACCTGCTTAACCAATTCAAACAGCCCTGCATCCGCAAACAAAATTGACACCATATCCAAATAAGTCCTTGCACTAGCTTATAGCCCTGCATTAGTTCAAACCAAGAAGTCAGGAAATGTACTAACAGTTGACATTCATCAACCAAAAGGTCATTGTGCATACATGCATCCTCTACAAATTGAATTTCAACAAACTGCTAATAGAACTATCAAAAACCAATTCTCTAACAGCCCTGCACATTGTCCTAACATCTCCTAACCAAGCAAACTTATAACAAAAAAAAGGCTCACAGGACTGCATATATCTCGAACAAACTTTCAGCAAACTGAATACAAGCAGAATAACTAACTTCTATAACAGAAAGCCCAAAAAGAATTTCCAACAAAACCTTTTACTAACTCCAACTAACTGTCAAACAGAACTAGTAACAAACTAACAACAACTTCTAACATAACTCTCAACTGAAACTAACTGCTAACTGATTTCCTCATTAACCAACCAAAACTAACAATCCATAACTAACTATAACTAACAGCTAACAAACTCTCTAACAAAACTTCCAACATAAGAGAACATATATAAGAAAGGAGAAGAGAGAGGACTCATGCTAAGATTTCAGTAACATAAGACATCTCAGATCTAGAGGGGGGAATTCACAAGAAAAGTAAGAGGAAAATCAGATACAAAAACTCACCAGAAAATTATCTAAGACATCTCTTTCTGATCTCTTTTTCTTCCATCCTCGACCTTCACCCTTATTTTCTGACCTCTCTCCTTTCCCTTCATAATCAAACCCTCGCGAATCTCTACTCCTTCGCTCTGAGATATCCACCATCATTCTTTATCACCTACCACAACCCTCATTATCTCAGACTTCAATCTCTAACCTTCATCGACACTGAA
Organism: Vicia faba; assembly: GCA_948472305.1. Classification (NCBI taxonomy): domain Eukaryota; kingdom Viridiplantae; phylum Streptophyta; class Magnoliopsida; order Fabales; family Fabaceae; genus Vicia; species Vicia faba. Next base: position 1,453,962,059 of record OX451739.1, read on the forward strand.
ACTCTTACAGCAACACAACGACAAATCCGCACCAGAACTTCAGCTACTTCCATCAGCAACGATTCTTTAATAATCTTCGCCAACCTGTTTCAATAATCACAAGAACATCAACGCACAACAAAGATGCAAGAACAGAAGAAATTCACAGGGACGAGAAGAAGAAGATTGAGCGGAAGAAATCAAGTGATGTCGTACCTGAACTGATTTCTGAACTTCTGTTTCGACGACAGTGACTGCAAAATAGTGTCGCAATGCCTCCGACCGGTAAGATCCGAAACTTACTTTTTTTGTCTTCTTCGTGACTTCTTTGTATAAGTATGTAGAGAAAAGCATGTGAAATTCTGGCTGCAGATACTCAATGTCACGTTCAATGTTATGACACCGTATCTGACTTACTATATGACAGTAAATACAAAAGCAATAAAGAACACAGTCAATTGTTTACCCAGTTCAGTGTGCAACAACACCTACTCTGGGGGCTACCAAGCCAGGGAGGAAATCCACTATAAGAGATGTTAATTCAGGAATAAACCAACCAGTTTATCTCCTTCACTTAAGACCTACCCAATGCAATTCCAATCTAAGTACAACTTAAACCTGAGTTCCTACTCACTCCCCCCCCAATCACAGCAGTGATACATAAAACAATTTGACTTAAGAGTTGATGAAGACCCTCTTCAAAAACAAACACTTGATTAAGCTTCACAGCTTTTTAATCAAGCAACACAATCACTCTTGCTTCACAGCTTTGAGTGATCCACACAACTAACTTGACTTTGCTTCACAGCTTTAGTTAAGGAACATTCAAACACTCTTGCTTCAAAGCTTTGAGTGCTACACAACCCTTACAATTAGAAACCTATTCCAAGTCACTTATCACAATGATAATTGCTTGGAGTACAATAATCAAATCTATACAGATTACAAATGATCTTCTGATCAATAAAAAGGGATACCTTGCAAAACAGCAGCTCTGTTGAATATATAGCAACTGCAACTTCAGTTAGGGTTTCCACAAAAACCTAGGGTAAATTCCGTTTGACCTAAAGACCAGGTCACAGGACTTTATTAACCAGGTTAGGGTTGAGCTAGGTTACCCCTCAGAAAACGCAGGATTCTGTTCAGGAAAGACTGAGTTATTTTCCTGAAAAAACTCAGACTTATCCAACCTGCAAACCTGTTAGTTCAGAACAGGATGTCATAACATCTGTTATGACATCTGAGAAAACCTGTCTAATGATTTAGCAAAATGTGATCATTTTGCAAAATGCTCAGATACACACTTATAAACATCAGTACTTGAATTACAATATTTTTCTGCAAAGGTACCTAATGAGTCAGTACAAACTAAACTAGAATGTTATGACATCAGTCATGACATTCACACATACACTTGGGTTTTACCAAAAATGCAAGCCAATACCTAAACAACTACAAACTCCCCCTTTGGCAGATTTTTGGCTAAAGACCCTAAGAAATCAGAGATAGATAGCAGCAGAAATAAATGACTGCAGAAAAATAGAATGTCTAATTGAGCAAGAACATATTAAGTACCAAAATATTCTCCCCCTCTTTAGCCACAAATGGGCCAAAGATACATGTTCATAATGATTATACAGTTATCCAAAAACAATTAATAAGAGCAGCAGCAGAAAAAAAACTTCCAAACTCCACTAGATATCAGCACTGACCAGCAACACCACCAAACAGCAACCAACCTTCAAGCACTGTCATCAGATCCAGAGGATTCGGGCTTCTTTCTTTTCTTGTGAGCAATGTCAGCATTCTTCTCTTTGTTTGATGTCTCAACATTCTTAGAGACATCTGGATTTGTTTCAGCATTTGAACTTTCTTGGTTCAGAGGAACAGAAATGCCAGGAACTGAGTGGTTCTCGTTCAGAATTCTTGAAACAATTTTTGCTATTGCTTGATTAACATAGGTTGTCCCTTCCCTATTTGCAATTTCAGGGGGAACTGAAGAAGAAGGATGAGATGGATTACCAGAGGCAGAAGCTTGGGGCTTTCCTGCATGTCTTGTTCTCAACCCTTTGACCTTGATGGGGTTAGTTCCCACTTTTCTACGAGAAGAGATCTCCAGAACTTCAGAGTCCAGACAAGAAGAGATTGTCCTAGAATCTTGATCAGAGGAAGAGGTTGAAATAGTCGTATTGGATGATGATGGTGTTTGAGACATTTTGACAGTCCTAGAGGACCAACAGCAACTGAGGAGAAAATTCTGATTGAGAGACTGGGTTTTGATGAGGAGACGAGAGGGGAAGGAAGCAAGGGAGTGTCTATTCAACTTCTTAAAAGAATTGTAGGAAATGAGAAAATACAATTTTAAACCAATCAGAACAGGCATAACTCCTTTGATCCTTGTTTTAAGAAAAATTAATTGCTACAATTCCTCATGTTGGAAAATACCCAATGTTGTACCCCAAAATTTGCCCTCCCATATTCTTCAGGAAATTGCTAAGTCAAGCTGCAAAATTCCCCAGGGGTTACACAGTGCAAAGATCTCCCATACAGTCAAAATTAGGGTTTTGATTCTGATCAAGAAAATAAAGTTTTCAAAGGTCCAATCAAGTCTCATATGCCTACAAATATGGTCAAGCATCCTCATATCAAGTTTCAAGACATTCAGCTCAAAATTGCACAGTCAAAAAACCCTAATTGCACTACAGTCAACTGTAGGGGCAAAATGGTCATTTGACAGTCAAAAGTTCAAATTTTTGGTCAACATATAATTTTGAAGCCACAAACATCATTTTATCAATTCTTGATCATGATTCTCAAAATTTGGCTCAGAAATCATCAAGATGCAAAAGTTTCCTTATTTGGACAGTTGAAAAAGTCAACTGAAATTGACCAGGGCATAACTTTCACATGGATTATCAGAAAAATTCCATCCAAAGCTCATTTTGAAGAGAAAGACATTTCCTACAACTCATCTTCATACTTCAAGTCCAAGAAATTCTCTCACAAAAAGTTATCAATTTCAACATTATAGGTCATTTTCAAAAGTCAGCAAAAAGGGACTTTAAGTAAAAGGCCATCACTTGAGATTGGTAAATCAAAATGACATGGGACCAAAGAAATTGGTTAGAGGACTCAAAGACCTTTCCAAAATGTCCAAGAAAATGAGAAAATCTTAAAAATTGAGCAAGTTATGCCTTGTAGAAGTTGGGAAATTTTTGGATATCTTGAAAAGTCAACATTGATTCAAATGACCTAAAATTGCTAATGGGCCCATTTTTCTTCCACAATTCATCATTCCAAGCATGTGCACGACCACTTGGCCCAAAGGGAAGTATTTCTTCATTTTTTATTTATTTATTTGAATTTTTTATTTATATTAATTCATTTAAATCAATTAAATATGTGAAAAATACTTAACTTAACCTAACAAATCTTTTTGTACATGTTTTACTCTCAATATTTCGTGCCTAACTAAATAAGGAAAGATTTGGGTTGATTGATCATGATTGAGAACAAAGAACACATGGAAAAGATTGAAAAAGATCCTTAAAAATCAAATTTTCAAAAACCATCATTGCATTGGATTTGTTCTACTTTCTTGACCTAATGGACTCACTACATAAGCCTAAAGGAAACCCTAATGGAAAAACACACTGAGCTGCGCCCAAAAGCCATTACCAAACTTGAAATTTTTCTCAAAGAAGTCAATTCTGAAAACTCCCTTTCAAGGCGATTCAAGACATAATTTTTGTTCCATTGGCTTGCTGAAGGTCCATTGAACGTGTCTCAATCAAAAACATTCACTCAAACTCCAAGAATCGGTATACAGGGTTCAAACTGTTTCAAAAAAAATTCATAATCGTGCATCTTGATTTACGCATCCTTTGTAATTTTTAATACTTGATTCATGTTCATTATGAAGTTCTGAAGCTAACCAATACATTTAATTGTATTTTTATGTGCTACACGCGATTATGCCATGTTTGATTTTTAGGGTTTGCAGAGCTTCAGATTAGGGCTTTTGAAACAAAGAAAAATTAGCCCTCAAGACCACCACCATTCAAACCAGCGCATTTGGACGAAGGTAATGGAACCCTCGCGCTCAATTTATGAGCGTCAGAGGGGTAATCGTTATTTTCCCATAAGCTGCCTAAGAGAACGCATGAAAAACCGTGGCCAATGTGTTCTTGTTTCAGAAAAAAATGAAACACGCGAAGAAGATGAATTCGTGGCGAGATCTGGTTGGTCTGTTTGAAATTCGCGCGCAGACCCACTAACATTGATTGTTTTCTTTTATAATATTTGTTGTTTGTTTATTAATCAGAACGCGCACTTGGCTCAGCTGGCAAGCAGAATTGGTGGTAAAGGTACATGACCTGGGTTCGAGCCCCAGGTCTACGTTATTTCCATATTATTTTGCAATACATGTTCATATGCAGTTTCAAAAGTGGAGCGCACCGTACATCTTCCTAAATCAAGTGTCCACGTGCCCAGCTTCAACAATCACAAGGCTAAGAATTGAGGAACATAGTGGATCCCAGTCAACGCGCCACACGTTACTCAAAAAGTCCACCAGGCCTTGCTAAATGGGCCAGATTGCTAAAGGCCATACCTCCTAATTTGGGACTACTACCCCCCTGGTTTGCAATTCTCTATATTTTCTTCATATTTTTTTTTTATTTTAAATTATTGCTTTGTTAATTAAACTAATTATTTTTACAAACATAAAAAATATACAAAAAAAATCAGAAAAAGAATTAAAATAATAAATATTTTTATTTGTAGTATTTTCATAAATAAATTTGCATGTAAGTAAAATTAGTTTTAAATTAGGTGTTAACTTTAATTCTTTTAATAATAAATCTAAAAAATGTAGAAATAGGTTTAATTAATAATTTTTTATCCCTTTTTATTTTTCTTTCATAATGATTAAATAATTAAACACTTATTTCTTTAATTAAGTTTGTATATAAAAATTAGGTTTAATTTAGGTTAAATTCTATTGTTTTCTTAATAAATTAAAATAAAGTGGAATTAGGGTTAGTAGTTAATTAATTCTTTCTTTTTCATATTAAATCCTAAAATACTAAAAAACACCAGAAAACAAAGTCTTTTCTTTCTTTTTAATTAATCAATTTCTCATTAATTTAATTCTGCAAAAGGGTCCAACGCCCTCGTTCTTAATTTCTTATTAATTCGCATATTATTTTATTCCGTTTAAATATTCATGTATCTCTCCCGAAGCCATGTAAATTACTTCTCGCACTTTATCTTTATTTCTTTATTTTTCTGTCAAATCGGGTCCTGGTTAATTTTGGCGATGTGGACCCGCGCCATTTGTAATAGCTTTAGATCTTTACTTTCCCGCAAACTTTTAACTGTTAAACAAAGCATGCAAGAATGAATGGACAAAATAAAATCAAGCGTAGAACACTAATAACCTGACAAGACAAAAATAAATGAATCTGACACACAAATCACACACCACCCCTAGGGTACGCCTCACTGTTGCCTTGCCTCGAAAGGTGATCGTCGAGTAGAGGATGTCTTAGTAAGTCCTCATGATCCGGGAACCTGGCATGAGGGTAGCTTCTAAGGTGTCTTCCCGTTGCTCTGGTGATCACCATGTCCCGAACCTCGAATTGACCCGAACACCTCCAACGGTGGTGCTACCTACCTCTCAATGGTGGGATGGCACTACTTTAAGGACACTTACACAGACTAATTCCTTAGGGTAGATAGGTTCTCGTAGATACTTGCTCTAATTTCAAAATAAATCAAAAATACTTTTCACACCGACACCTTTTCAAAAAGCTTTCGAAAGCAATTTTTCAAACACTCTTGAGGACCGATACAAGAGTCGAACTGAAATTTTCAAAGAAACTTTTTAAAACCCACAGTTGAAAAGCAAACAAACCATTTTGAAAACACAATGAGCAAGTATCTAAGAGCCCATGGATAACCATGGATAGAAAGGGTGCTAACACCTTCCCTTTCTATAATCTACCTCCCGAACCGAGAGCAATCTCTTTAAGGAATTTTTCTGTGCTTTTGTCCTTTCCATTTGGAGAAAATAAAAGACGGTGGCGACTCTTGCTTCCGCGACATTTCGCGAACCAGCGTTAAACAGTCAGTTCCAGATCCACCGATCACAGAACTGGCGACTCTGCTGGGGATTATTTTCAAAGTGGGGTGTACCTTAGGACTAAGATCACTGTGTTTTCAATTGTTTTCCTTGTGTGCTTTAAATTGTGGGTTGCTTGGGAGTTCTATAGATCCTAACCCGGATCTGGGGGATACCTTCTTAGAAAGTAGCAACAAGGCTGTGAGGGAACTGTGCGGGGTATACCGACATGGTTGAAACAGTCTGCTACGTTGATGTGGCACTTTGGTGTGTACCGGTAACCCTTGAGTTCAGTTAAGGAGAGTACGGGGCCTCCGCGTGGTGTCGTGAAGCATCAACAGACCTTAGGAACCTTAATTGAACTATCTTGGCCTCTTTAGGGTAGTGAGATAACTGACTTTGGTGCAGTCCGAGGTTGGTTGATACTCGATACTACACTCAATTGAGGGTTGCTTTCCTGGAATATTTCGGTCGCCAGTTCAGTGGCTAAATCGAAACGATGAACAATGAAAGCAATCCCGTGATATTGGGATCCTTAGAACCCGGTTACTTTGATTAGGACAGGTTGAACCCACCAACTTCAAGAGGGTACTACCCAGACCCCATGCTGGCCTTAAACCTTAAGGGCTTGTCTTGTGTGCCTTGTGTGCCTTATATGTTTGTCTTTGTAAATATCTGTGGTGTGTTTAATCATAGCATCATGACATCATCCAGCATCATATGCATTGACTAACCATTTCAGGGGTTCGAATTTTCATCTTTGTTCTTGTTTTGTAGGACATGGAAACTGTTCGTAGAAAGACAATTCAAATCAGTCTTGTAAGGATCCCTCCTCAGCTTAAGGAACTTATATCCAGGATTCCCGAGAACTCTTCATTAAGTGAAAGACATGGAAGTCTCATCAGCTTGGTCAACACCAACATTGAGGAAGATATGATAAAGGTCCTGTTCCAGTTCTTTGACCCTCTGCATCACTGTTTCACCTTCTTGGACTATCAGTTGGTACCTACATTGGAGGAGTTCTCCCGGCTCCTGAAGATCCCTATCCTCGATCAGCTACCCTTCAACGGTACAGAAAAGGAACCTAAGCTTGAAGAGATTGCTAAAGCCTTGCACCTACAGTCATCTGACCTCAAGGGACATTGGGAAGTCAGAAGTGGTATCAAAGGGTTCTTAGCCAGGTTTCTGTTTGAAAAGGCCCTTGAATGTTGGAACTCCCTTGACTTGCAAGCTTTTGAAGAAGTGGTAGCCCTCCTTGTCTATGGTTTGGTGTTGTTCCCTAATCCAGATCAGCTTATTGATATCAGTGCCGTCCAGATCTTTATGTCCAGGAATCCTATACCTACGTTGCTGGGGGACATCCTTCACTCATGTTACACTCGAACCATGAGGAAAAGAGGTGTCCTTATGTTTTGCACTCCCCTCCTGGGAAGGTGGTTTATTTCGCACTTTCCACAATCAATCCTGAAGAATGAGCGGGGTTTGAGATGGTCACAACGGTTGATGACTCTTACACATGCAGATATACATTGGTGCCCTAGGTCCAGAGAAGATGTCACTATCATTGATCGTTGCGGGGAGTACCCTAATGTTCCTTTACTTGGAATCAGAGGAGGTATTACTTACAGTCCATGCCTGGCTTGGAGACAGTTTGGTTATGCTCGGAGGGATGGTCCTCATGACATGTTAATTCCTGACATAGTTTTTGACTTCGATAATGATACTCAAGGACTTCGCCAGAGATTTATCAGAGCCTGGAGGATGCCAAGTAGGATAGACAGCAAGACACTGGGGCACAGGAACTCCATCCCGTTGGAACCTTATCTCAAGTGGGTACGAGCCCGCTCCCAGAAGTTAGTGATGCCCTATCCTCATATGCTCCCAGTAATCAAAGAACCAGTCTTGGAAGGAGAAGTGTCCTACACTATTCAGCACCCTGATATGCCCACATCCTGGGAAGAGATGCAGAAGAGCTGGGTCCAGCTTAAGGAAGAACGGAATTCTCTTGAGACTAGTCTACATGCCAGTGAAAAGAAAGTCTTGGAGCTCACCCGCCTGTTGCATGAGGAGAGGAATCTCAACACCTACATAGCGCCAAAGAGGATGCGTAGCATATTTTGGGATTGATTTGACTTTTGTATTATTTTTCCCATGAGGCTTTGATGTATTAAACAATGATTTCCTTAATGATAACGTGTGTTCCTTTTCGTCTACAACAAATTTGAACTTTCGAACCCTTGAATGCATTGCATAAACACATCTCATTCATCATGTGCATAACAGGTTTTTCCTCTTTTCAGGTTGCTTACAGTTCTTCGCTGTTTATTTCAGCATCATGAATCCCGACTCTTCATCAACTGAGACATCCATCAAGGCTCTTCAGGCGCAGAATGCGCAGTTTCAGGAATTAATCAAGGGTTTGGCTCAAGGCCAAGAAGAGCTAAAGGCTATGCTCCTGAAGAAGGAGAAGAAGAAGAAGAGAAGAACTGTTCTGTTCAACTCGGGCCGAAGGTTTGGCAATACTCTGCAGCATGAAGAGGCTGGTTCTTCTGTTGGCAAGAGTCCTCCTCAGGCAGAAGCAAGGGTTCCTAGTCCGATAGTCTCCGACAACGAGACTGATTTTGATGAAGAGCAGTACCCTCCTGCAGAAGACAGATACAAGCAACTGGAGGATAGGTTGAAAGCTATGGAGGTTCAACAGGTACCTGGGCTGGATTTCGGAGATCTGGGTTTGTCGACTGGTGTGATCATCCCTCACAAGTTCAAAGCACCATCCTTCTCTAAGTATGACGGGGCGTCTTGTCCCAAGCTGCATCTAAGGTCCTATGTTCGGAAAATTCAACCGTACTCTGCGGATAAGAATTTATGGATCCACTTCTTCCAGGAGAGTCTTTCAGGGACTCATCTCGAATGGTTCTATCAGCTGGATGGGACCAAGGTTCGTAACTAGGAGGAGTTGGCTACTGCTTTCTATAAGCAGTATCAATATAATGTCGACCTTGCCCCTACGCGTACCCAACTCCAGGGTATGTCGTTAGGTGCAAGCGAAGGTTTTAAGGAGTACGCTCAGAAGTGGAGAGACCTGGCTGGTAGGGTGCAGCCACCATTGACCGATCGGGAGTTGGTAGACATGTTCTTGGGGACCCTATCTGGGCCATTCTTCAACCATCTCATTGGGAATTCGTCTGCTGGGTTCACTGATTTGATTCTGACCGGAGAGAGAATTGAAGCTGGGTTGAAGTCTGGAAAGATCGCAAAGGGTGCATCATCTAGTTCTGAGAAGAAACCCTTCAAGAAGGAGTCTAGTGCCGTGTATGGTTCCAAGAGATCAGAGAGACCTGAGCGCCGCCAATCTGTCAGCGCGATAATGATTGCTAAGCCTGCTGCCGCCCCCCGGCCAACTAATCCTCAAAAGGTTGAAAGACCCCGGAGAGAGTTCACCCGCTTAAGCATGACCTTATCACAGATCCTGCCACAGTTGCTATCCACTAACTTAGTGACTATCAGAGAGGCGCCGAAGTTCCCAAATAGTGCATCTCCTAAGTACAACCCGAATGCTCGTTGTGCTTACCATTCAGATAGCCCGGGGCACGCCACTGATGACTGTTGGGCATTAAGGAACAAGCTGCAGGACCTTATTGATGCCAAGGAGGTACAGTTTGAGGCATCTGAGAAGCCTAATGTAGTGACAGCTCCCCTGTCTGCTCATGGAGTGAACGCTATTGAGGACGAGGATGAAGTGGATGAAGCTGAGTTTGATAGCTGGATCTACCCGGCAACCGAGAGTGGACTTAACAATTGGAGTGCAAAGGACAACTTATCTGTTTCTCTTGTTACTGAGTAATGAATTCCTATGTTTGTTATTTTGTAATAAACAATAAATAAACTCTACGGCCCGGTGTCTTACCCGAGGCACCGTGGTTTCATTTGTGAGGGCATATAAATTGTCATTTCATATATCATGAATGAAAATCTTGGACGTTTTCTCGCATTACAAATCTTGTGCTCCTTTTCTGTCTTTCTTTCCTTTACATATTTCTCAAAACAGCTGTATTTACACACACACTCACTCATACAGGTTCCAATCCACTCTGGATCTCACTGATAACAACTCTGCTACTGCCAGTTATGACTTCGAAAATCCGATCAACTTAGCCGAAGACGAAGGTGAAGATGACTGCGAAGTGCCTGGCGAGCTTGCAAGACTGTTACTTCAGGAAGAGAGGGCAATTCAACCCCATGAAGAGCCCGTGGAGACAATAAACTTGGGTACTGAAGCAGACAGGAAAGAGGTAAAGATTGGTGCCAACCTAGAGCTCAGCGTGAGGCAACGGTTGACTCAAATGCTGCATGATTATATGGAGATCTTTGCCTGGTCCTACGAAGACATGCCCGGGTTGGATACCGATATTGTGGTCCATCGCTTGCCAACTAAGGAAGACTGCCCTCCAATTAAGCAAAAGGTCCGTCGGATGCGTCCAGAGATGTCTGAGAAGATCAAAGCCGAGGTTATGAAACAGTTTGACGCTGGGTTCCTTGCAGTGACTTCTTACCCTCAGTGGGTTGCTAATGTGGTGCCGGTACCTAAGAAAGACAGTAAGGTCAGAATGTGTGTCGACTATAGGGATCTGAACAGGGCCAGCCCCAAGGATGATTTCCCTCTACCTCGCATTGATGTCCTCGTTGATAATACAGCTCAGCACAAGGTGTTCTCTTTCATGGATGGCTTTTCAGGTTACAATCAGATCAAGATGGCACCTGAAGACATGGAAAAGACTACATTTGTTACTCAGTGGGGCACCTTCTGTTACAAGGTCATGCCATTTGGATTAAAGAACGCTGGGGCAACCTACCAACGCGCCATGGTTGCCTTATTTCATGACATGATCCATCATGAGATAGAAGTGTATGTTGACGACATGATCGCTAGATCCCAGACTGAGGAAGAGCACCTAGATCATCTGCAGAAGTTGTTTGAGCGGTTGAAACTGTACAAGCTGAGATTGAACCCGAACAAGTGCACCTTCGGGGTAAGATCTGGGAAGTTGCTAGGCTTCGTAGTCAGTGACAAGGGAATTCAAGTGGACCCTGCTAAGGTCAAAGCTATTCAAGAGATGCCAGTTCCCAAGACAGAGAAAGAGGTCAGAGGCTTTTTAGGCCGTCTGAATTACATCGCTCGATTCATCTCACACCTAACTGCTACCTGTGAGCTAATCTTCAAGCTGCTGAAGAAAGATCAGGTAGTACGTTGGAACGATGAATGTCAGGCTGCTTTTGACAGAATCAAGGAGTATCTCCAAGAACCACCTATTCTTATGCCACCGGTTGAAGGGAGACCTCTGATCCTATATCTGACAGTGCTTGACAACTCAATGGGGTGTGTGCTGGGGCAGCATGACGAGTCTGGCCGAAAAGAGCACGCCATTTATTACCTTAGCAAAAAGTTTACCAACTGTGAGACCCGATACTCACTGCTTGAGAAAACTTGCTGCGCTTTGGTATGGGCTGCTCGCCGGCTGAGACAGTATATGCTGACTCACACTACCTTGTTGATCTCAAAGATGGATCCTATAAAATACATATTCGAAAAGCCTGCTCTGTCTGGGAGAATCGCAAGATGGCAAATGATCTTGACGGAATATGACATTCAGTATACAACCCAGAAAGCCATCAAGGGAAGTGTATTGGCAGACCATTTGGCACATCAAGCAGTCGATGATTATCAGTCAATGAACTTCGAGTTTCCGGATGAAAGCATTATGATTGTGACTGATTGTGAAGTACCTGGACCGGATGAAGGACCTGAACCAGGATCCCGATGGTCTATGCACTTTGACGGAGCCTCCAATGCTTTGGGAAACGGTATCGGCGCCATAATCATATCACCTCAAGGTACTCATACTCCACTCACTGCCCGGTTGTGTTTCAACTGTACCAACAACATGGCGGAGTATGAGGCGTGCATCATGGGTCTTCAAGCTGCGATCGACCTAAGGATCAAGTTTCTGAGTGTCTTCGGAGATTCCGCACTTGTGATCAATCAGATCAAAGGAGAGTGGGATACGAAACATCCCAACCTGATTCCTTACAGAGAATGTGTGTTGACCCTGATCCCCCACTTCACAGAGATAACCTTTGAGCACTTCCCAAGAGAAGAAAATCAGTTAGCGGACGCGTTAGCTACAATGTCTTCTATGTTCAAAGTTAAATGGGATAACGAGGCTCCCCGGATCATCATCTGGAAATTGGACGAACCGGCATACTGTTGTGACCTCGATACTGAATTGGTAACTGAGAAGCCTTGGTACCATGAGGTAAAGAGATATCTGGAAACTCAGGAATACCCTGAAGGTGCCTCTATCAATGATAATAAATTCCTGAGGAGGTTTGCAGCCAAGTTCTTCCTTAGCAACGGCATCTTGTACAAGCGAAACCATGATTCAACTTTACTGCGTTGTGTGGATAAGACTGAAGCAGAAAGAATCATGGAAGAGCTACATTAAGGGACCTTTGGTACACATTCCAGTGGGCACACTATGGCTAAGAAGATCCTTCGGGCAGGGTACTACTGGTCCACAATGGAAGCTGACTGTTACCAACATTCCAGGACATGCCATAAGTGTCAGATTTATGCAGACAAGGTGCATGTTCCTCCAGTTCCCCTGAATGTTCTGACTGCGCCTTGGCCGTTTGCAATGTGGGGCATAGACATGATCAGCGAGATTAAACCTACGGCATCCAATGGACATCGCTTCATCCTAGTGGCGATTGATTATTTTACGAAGTGGGTTGAAGCAGCATCCTATGCTACGGTAACCAAGACTGTTATGGCACGGTTCATTCGGCATAATCTGATTTGTCGATACGGTGTCCCAGAGAGAATAATTACAGACAACGGTACCAATCTGAATAACAAAATGATCGCTGAGCTCTGCGAACAGTTAAAGATACAGCACCACAATTCTTCTCCTTACAGACCGAAGATGAATGGGGCTGTAGAAGCAGCAAATAAGAACATCAAGAAGATCGTGCAGAAGATGACAGTGACTTATAAAGATTGGCACGAGATGTTACCGTTCGCTTTACATGGGTACCGTACCTCAGCTAGGACGTCAACCGGGGCAACTCCTTTCTCTCTGGTTTATGGCATGGAGGCAGCCTTGCCGATCGAAGTGCAAATAACCTCTCTCCGGATAATGAAGGATGCAAATCTGAACGAGGATGATTGGATCCAGACACGACTTGATCAACTCAACCTCATTGATGAAAAGAGACTTGCTGCTATCTGTCATGGTCAGACGTATCAGAAACGGATGATCAGGGAATTTAACAAAAAGGTCAGACCACAAGAATATCAAGTTGGGGATCTGGTAATCAAGAGAATCATACTTCCTCAGAGTGATCCAAGGGGCAAATGGACCCCTACGTACGAAGGGCCATTTGTGGTTAAACATGTGTTCTCAAGAGGAGCAATGATATTAACCAATATGGATGGTGACGACCTTCCTCACCCCGCCAATGCAGACATAGTAAAAAAATACTACGCATGAAAAAAGACCCGCTAGGCTGACAGGCCTAGGCAAAAATTAGGGATTCCCGTCGAACCAAAAGGGTTCGGGCAAAATGAAGTGATGAAAATGAAAAAATCTGTACACCCGGCAAGTCGAAAACCTGAAAAGGCGGCTTGGGCAAAAATGGGTATCCCGGTGGACTGAAAACCCGAAAGGGCGGTCCAGGAAAAAGTTAGGGATAAAAGCGTAATACTATGTCTCATTGGTCACTTTGCATCCAGAATCCGGTATCTACATCAAGTTCAGACGGCATCGATCAGTCAGCTTCACCTTCAACCAAGGTTATCAAGTGATGAGACGCTCAGAGTTATAAAGGCAATAGCAGAGTTGAAACCCAGTGGGATCATTCATTTCACACAGCTGTTTTATTTTCTCTTGTACAAAACTTGTATAAACTCTTTTGTTCGGCGGCGTTCTCTTACTAGGACGTCAGCCTCTTGTACACAAAACACCTATTTTCGGGCCATTCAAGAATCAATACAAATATACTTTTCAGTTAAACGTGCCAATTGTTTTTCTTTTTCTGTTTTGTTTTGCGAAGAACGTCCAAGGTTCAATTTGTGATATATGCATTGACAATAATTTGCTAACTCATAAATATTTGCATACGAAACAAAGGAATTAATTGCAGGTGACACTAGAAACAGGGGCAATAAGGAGTTGTCTAAACAATCTAATGGTTCGGTCCTCCAAGGTACCAAGGTAGGTTCAGCTAAAGAATATAACCAGTACATATTAATTCCCCAGAGAGTGGTTCAGCAAAACAGTGTATCCTTCTCCAGACAGAATTATCAAGTCTCAAGGAAATTGGGTATCCTCCAGCAGATCTCAACATTCCCCAGCAGCGTATATACATATATTCTTAACAAGCATCCCCGACAGTCTTGGTCTAAAGATCGTTCCCCGGCGGCATATCAACATTCAAAGGAACCACTTCCCCCGTATATTAAAACTTCCCCAGAAGAATCCAATCTAGTTCCCCAGGAAATTTGGAATTCATCTCCCCAAGCAGTAAGCTTATCCCCAGTAAATTCTGGAAGCTTATCCTTCGCAGAGCACGAACGCGTTGCCCGACTTTATTTAAAGAGTTATTTCCTTAACAGGATATAACTGGGTTATCCTCAGCCAAAGGCCACGGAAAGAGCGCCCTCGACGAAGTTCTCTTATCCCCAGCGAAGTCTATTCATACTTCCAAAACAACAAAGGTATCCCCAGCAAATTATTATCAACACTCAGCAAGGCATCCCTCTTCCCACAGAGTATTGCTTCCCAGCATGGTCGCTAGAGTATCTTTTCTCCCCGCAGAATCTTCCATTCGCCAGGTCTATTCCTCAACGGAGTCATCTTCTCCTACCGGTATTCTTGCAGTTATCATCCCCAGCGGAAGCAAAATCTATTCTTCAACATCAGCCCAGGATATGACTTCCCGGCACCCGTCAAGGATTTACTTTCCTAGACGAAAACATACATTCATAAAACATCACATACATCATTATAGCATGCATAGACGCATTATACCATACAAATCTCATTTATGTTGAGAACGTCATTGCTTGATCCATATCATGCATTGCATATGACTGACTTTTACCTTTCAGGAAAGATTCAGTTAAATTCTCAATCATATTTCAAGACCTAGACCGGTTCAGTTAATCGACTCCAAAGATTTCTTATCCAGTCCAAGGCCTTCTCTAGTCCAGCTAAATCGACTCCCAACAGATTTTTCTGATGAAGACTCAGTAGAAGTTATCAGGTTATAATTTCCTATGGTTCCCTCTCCGACGGTGAGTGAGGTGGTAATTCCTTTTCCTATGGTTCCCTCTCCGACGGTGAGTGAGGTGATAATTCCTTTTCAAATGGTTCCCTCTCCGACGGTGAGTGAGGTGATAATTCCTTTCCTTATGGTTCCCTCTCCGACGGTGAGTGAGGTGGTAATTCCTTTTCCTATGGTTCCCTCTCCGACGGTGAGTGAGGTGGTAATTCCTTTTCCTATGGTTCCCTCTCCGATGGTGAGTGAGGTGATAATTCCTTTCCTTATGGTTCCCTCTCCGACGGTGAGTGAGGTGGTAATTCCTTTCCTTATGGTTCCCTCTCCGACGGTGAGTGAGGTGATAATTCCTTTTCAGATGGTTCCCTCTCCGACGGTGAGTGAGGTGGTAATTCCTTTCCTTATGGTTCCCTCTCCGACGGTGAGTGAGGTGGTAATTCCTTTCCTTATGGTTCCCTCTCCGACGGTGAGTGAGGCGATAATTCCCTTTCAGATTATAATTGCCTATGGTTCTCTTCCCGATCCTGCGAAGATGGTAATTCCCACCAAGATTTTCTCAACGAGCGTTGTTGAAGATAAAATCAACCAAGGTTCTCTCAGCGTTCATGCTAAGGTAGTAACCATCCCTGGTTCATTCATCACCTTTTGAAGATCCAGATTCAGCTCCTGTAGCCAGTCAGGACATATCTATACCAAGCATCTAAAAATCAGCTCCTGCAACGTGTCAGGTACTCATTTTTCTGTTTTGCAGGTACGCAAGTTCTCGCTAAGGAATCTCTTACACGATCGACACCCAGATGGAATCTATAAGCCCATCATCCTATTCATCAATCTCCAAATGGCATCTGTAAGCCCATTCCCATCATCACTGCTACTATGTGAGCGCAAATTTCTGGGCACTCTAGTGTTCAATCATCTTCTACCCTCGGATTACGAAAGGCACGTCAGCCAATCTGCATCCTCAGGTCTAAGAAGATTGAACAGGGGCAACTGTTGTACCCCAAAATTTGCCCTCCCATATTCTTCAGGAAATTGCTAAGTCAAGCTGCAAAATTCCCCAAGGGTTACACAGTGCAAAGATCTCCTATACAGTCAAAATTAGGGTTTTGATTCTGATCAAGAAAAGAAAGTTTTCAAAGGTCCAATCAAGTCTCATATGCCTACAAATATGGTCAAGCATCCTCATATCAAGTTTCAAGACATTCAGCTCAAAATTGCACAGTCAAAAAACCCTAATTGCACTACAGTCAACTGTAGGGGCAAAATGGTCATTTGACAGTCAAAAGTTCAAATTTTTGGTCAACATATCATTTTGAAGCCACAAACATCATTTGATCAATGCTTGATCATGATTCTCAAAATTTGGCTCAGAAATCATCAAGATGCAAAAGTTTCCTTATTTGGACAGCTGAAAAAGTAAACTGAAATTGACCAGGGCATAACTTTCACATGGATTATCAGAAAAATTCCATCCAAAGCTCATTTTGAAGAGAAAGACATTTCCTACAACTCATCTTCATACTTCATGTCCAAGAAATGCTCTCACAAAAAGTTATCAATTTCAACATTATAGGTCATTTTCAAAAGTCAGCAAAAAGGGACTTTAAGTCAAAGGCCATAACTTGATATTGGTAAATCAAAATGACATGGGACCAAAGACATTGGTTAGAGAACTCAAAGACCTTTCCAAAATGTCCAAGAACATGAGAAAAGCTTAAAAATTGAGCAAGTTATGCCTTGTAGAAGTTGGGAAATTTTTGGATATCTTGAAAAGTCAACATTGATTCAAATGACCTAAAATTGCTAATGGGCCCATTTTTCTTCCACAATTCATCATTCCAAGCATGTGCACGACCACTTGGCCCAAAGGGAAGTATTTCTTCATTTTTTATTTATTTATTTGAATTTTTTATTTATATTAATTCATTTAAATCAATTAAATATGTGAAAAATACTTAACTTAACCTAACAAATCTTTTTGTACATGTTTTACTCTCAATATTTCGTGCCTAACTAAATAAGGAAAGATTTGGGTTGATTGATCATGATTGAGAACAAAGAACACATGGAAAAGATTGAAAAAGATCCTTAAAAATCAAATTTTCAAAAACCATCATTGCATTGGATTTGTTCTACTTTTCTTGACCTAATGGACTCACTACATAAGCCAAAAGGAAACCCTAATGGAAAAACACACTGAGCTGCACCCAAAAGCCATTACCAAACTTGAAATTTTTCTCAAAGAAGTCAATTCTGAAAACTCCCTTTCAAGGCGATTCAAGACATAATTTTTGTTCCATTGGCTTGCTGAAGGTCCATTGAACGTGTCTCAATCAAAAACATTCACTCAAACTCCAAGAATCGGTATACAGGGTTCAAACTGTTTCAAAAAAAATTCATAATCGTGCATCATGATTTACGCATCCTAGGTAATTTTTAATACTTGATTCATGTTCATTATGAAGTTCTGAAGCTAACCAATACATTTAATTGTATTTTTATGTGCTACACGCGATTATGCCATGTTTGATTTTTAGGGTTTGCAGAGCTTCAGATTAGGGCTTTTGAAACAAAGAAAAATTAGCCCTCAAGACCACCACCATTCAAACCAGCGCATTTGGACGAAGGTAATGGAACCCTCGCGCTCAATTTATGAGCGTCAGAGGGCTAATCGTTATTTTCCCATAAGCTGCCTAAGAGAACGCATGAAAAACCGTGGCCAATGTGTTCTTGTTTCAGAAAAAAATGAAACACGCGAAGAAGATGAATTCGTGGCGAGATCTGGTTGGTCTGTTTGAAATTCGCGTGCAGACCCACTAATATTGATTGTTTTCTTTTATAATATTTGTTGTTTGTTTATTAATCAGAACGCGCACTTGGCTCAGCTGGCAAGCAGAATTGGTGGTAAAGGTACATGACCTGGGTTCGAGCCCCAGGTCTACGTTATTTCCATATTATTTTGCAATACATGTTCATATGCAGTTTCAAAAGTGGAGCGCACCGTACATCTTCCTAAATCAAGTGTCCACGTGCCCAGCTTCAACAATCACAAGGCTAAGAATTGAGGAACATAGTGGATCCCAGTCAACGCGCCACACGTTACTCAAAAAGTCCACCAGGCCTTGCTAAATGGGTCAGATTGCTAAAGGCCATACCTCCTAATTTGGGACTACTACCCCCCTAGTTTGCAATTCTCTATATTTTCTTCATATTTTTTTTTATTTTAAATTATTGCTTTGTTAATTAAACTAATTATTTTTACAAACATAAAAAATATACAAAAAAAATCAGAAAAAGAATTAAAATAATAAATATTTTTATTTGTAGTATTTTCATAAATAAATTTGCATGTAAGTAAAATTAGTTTTAAATTAGGTGTTAACTTTAATTCTTTTAATAATAAATCTAAAAAATGTAGAAATAGGTTTAATTAATAATTTTTTATCCCTTTTTATTTTTCTTTCATAATGATTAAATAATTAAACACTTATTTCTTTAATTAAGTTTGTATATAAAAATTAGGTTTAATTTAGGTTAAATTCTAATGTTTTCTTAATAAATTAAAATAAAGTAGAATTAGGGTTAGTAGTTAATTAATTCTTTCTTTTTCATATTAAATCCTAAAATACTAAACAACACCAGAAAACAAAGTCTTTTCTTTCTTTTTAATTAATCAATTTCTCATTAATTTAATTCTGCAAAAGGGTCCAACGCCCTCGTTCTTAATTTCTTATTAATTCGCATATTATTTTATTCCGTTTAAATATTCATGTATCTCTCCCGAAGCCATGTAAATTACTTCTCGCACTTTATCTTTATTTCTTTATTTTTCTGTCAAATCGGGTCCTGGTTAATTTTGGCGATGTGGACCCGCGCCATTTGTAATAGCTTTAGACCTTTACTTTCCCGCAAACTTTTAACTGTTAAACAAAGCATGCAAGAATGAATGGACAAAATAAAATCAAGCGTAGAACACCAATAACCTGACAAGACAAAAATAAATGAATCTGACACACAAATCACACACCACCCCTAGGGTACGCCTCACTGTTGCCTTGCCTCGAAAGGTGATCGTCGAGTAGAGGATGTCTTAGTAAGTCCTCATGATCCGGGAACCTGGCATGAGGGTAGCTTCTAAGGTGTCTTCCCGTTGCTCTGGTGATCACCATGTCCCGAACCTCGAATTGACCCGAACACCTCCAACGGTGGTGCTACCTACCTCTCAATGGTGGGATGGCACTACTTTAAGGACACTTACACAGACTAATTCCTTAGGGTAGGTAGGTTCTCGTAGATACTTGCTCTAATTTCAAAATAAATCAAAAATACTTTTCACACCGACACCTTTTCAAAAAGCTTTCGAAAGCAATTTTTCAAACACTCTTGAGGACCGATACAAGAGTCGAACTGAAATTTTCAAAGAAACTTTTTAAAACCCACAGTTGAAAAGCAAACAAACCATTTTGAAAACACAATGAGCAAGTATTTAAGAGCCCATGGATAACCATGGATAGAAAGGGTGCTAACACCTTCCCTTTCTATAATCTACCTCCCGAACCGAGAGCAATCTCTTTAAGGAATTTTTCTGTGCTTTTGTCCTTTCCATTTGGAGAAAATAAAAGACGGTGGCGACTCTTGCTTCCGCGACATTTCGCGAACCAGCGTTAAACAGTCAGTTCCAGATCCACCGATCACACCCAACTTACCCCTTAAGTTTTCAAATTGATTTGCATCCAGAGCCTTGGTAAAAATGTCAGCCAGCTGTAGCTCAGTGGCAACATGTTCCAATTTGATTGTCTTCTCTTCTACAAGGTCTCTGATAAAGTGATGTCGTATGTCAATATGTTTGGTCCTGCTATGCTGAATGGGATTCTTGGATATGTTGATTGTACTCAGATTGTCACAGTACAATGTCATAACATCTTGTGTGACATTATACTCAGTGAGCATCTGTTTCATCCATATCATTTGAGAGCAGCTACTACCAGCTGCAATGTATTCAGCTTCAGCAGTGGAAAGAGACACACAATTCTGTTTCTTGCTGAACCAGGAAACCAGATTACTTCCCAAGAAGAAACATCCTCCAGAGGTGCTTTTTCTATCATCAGCACTACCAGCCCAATCAGCATCACAGTAGCCAGTCAGAGCTGGTTCACATCCATGAGTATACATCAATCCATAGTTGTAAGTACCACTTACATACTTCAAAATTCTCTTCACTTGATTGATATGACTGACTTTGGGATCAGTTTGGTATCTAGCACAAACTCCAACTGCAAAGGCAATATCAGGTCTGCTGGCATGTAAGTACATCAAGCTTCCTATCATGCTTCTGTACAGACTTTGATCCACCTTAACCCCACTTGAATCTTTGGAAAGCTTTAGATGAGTAGGAGCAGGGGTCCTTTTGTGACTTGCATTCTCCATACCAAACTTCTTTACAATGTTCTTAGCATACTTGCTTTGAGATAAGAAGATTGAGTCCTCCATCTGTGAGACTTGTAGTCCAAGAAAATAAGTTAGTTCTCCCATGAGACTCATTTCAAATTCAGCCTGCATTTGGTCAGCAAAGTGTTTAACCATATGTTCTGACATTCCTCCAAACACTATGTCATCAACATATATTTGGGCAACCATCAACTTTCCTCCTTCAGTTTTGACAAAGAGAGTTTTGTCCAAGCCTCCTTTTCTGTAGCCTTTGTCTGAGAGAAACTTTGTTAACCTGTCATACCATGCTCTAGGAGCTTGTTTCAGGCCATATAGGGCTTTTCTCAATTTGTAGACATGATCAGGGTGGGTTGGATCCACAAAGCCTTTAGGTTGTTCCACATAAGCTTCCTCACTCAAGTACCCATTTAGAAAGGCACTTTTCACATCCATCTGAAATAACTTGAACTTCAGAAGACAAGCAATTGACAACAAGAGTCTGATTGATTCCAGCCTGGCTACAGGTGCAAAGGTTTCATCAAAATCGACCCCTTCAACCTGGGTGTATCCTTGAGCAACAATCTTGCCTTATTTCTGGTGACAACTCCTTAAGCATCTGACTTGTTCTTGAATATCCATTTTGTCCCAATGATGTTAGTTCCTTCAGGTCTAGGAACCAGTTCCCAAACTTCATGTTGCTTGAATTGGTTTAGTTCATCTTGCATTGCACCAATCCAATATTCATCAGTTAAGGCTTCCTTGACATTTCTTGGTTCCATTTTGGACACAAAACAAGAGTTTGAGATGATTTCTCTAGATCTTGTGATGACTCCACTATTGGGATCTCCTATGATGAGCTCTTTTGGATGATCCTTCTGAATTCTGATGGACGGGATCTTGTTAGCTTCCTTTGATTCGGATTCTGTTGTGGTGGAGTTGGGTAGGTCATTCTGTTGGGTTGAAGTCTCAAAGAATGTCTCAACAGTACAAGGAACATCTATTTCTTCATGATAGTCATCAATTATAACATTTATTGATTCCATCATGGTTTTGGTTCTGGAGTTGAATACTCTATAAGCTCTGCTGTTTGAGGAGTATCCTAGAAATATGCCTTCATCACTTTTAGGATCCAGTTTTCTTCTTTGTTCACGATCAGCCAGAATATAGCATTTGCTGCCAAACACATGGAAGTACTTCACAATTGGTTTTCTTCCTTTCCAGAGTTCATATATGGTGGATGAGGTTCCCTTCCTCAAGGTGACCCTGTTATGAACTAGCAGGCTGTATTCATAGCTTCAGCCCAAAAGTACATAGGAAGTCTTTTGGCATGTAACATTGCTCTGGCAGATTCCTGTATGGTCCTGTTTTTTCTTTCCACAACTCCATTTTGTTGAGGTGTTATAGGAGAAGAAAACTCATGACTAATTCCTTCTGAAGAGCAGAAATCACCAAACTTGCTGTTTTCAAATTCCTTGCCATGATCACTTCTGATTCTGACAATACATCCTTCCTTCTCTCTTTGAATTCTTTTGCACAATTCTTTAAAAACTTCAAATACATCTGATTTTTACCTAATGAAATTAATCCAGGTGAATCTGGAAAAATCATCCACAACCACATAGGCATATCTTTTACCACCAAGACTCTCTACTTGCATTGGTCCCATCAGATCCATATGGAGGAGTTCTAAAACCTTAGAGGTGGTCAGATGTCTTGACTTTGGATGTGACATCCTAGTCTGCTTACCAACCTGACATTCACCACAAACTCTTCCTTCATCAATTTGCAGTCTTGGAATTCCTCTGACTGCCTCCAAGGAGATGATCCTCTTCATACCCCTTAGATGAAGATGGCCAAGTTTTTGGTGCCACAGTTTCACCTCTTTTTCTTCTCTTGCAATGGAACACACAGATGAGAAATTAGTGTTCTCAGGCTCCCACAAGTAACAGTTGTCTTTGGATCTGACTCCTTTCATTATTATCTCAAGTTTGTCATTGATTACAAGGCATTCAGATTTTGAGAAATTGACCTTGAATCCTAGATCACACAATTGATTGATACTAATGAGATTAGCGGTCAGCCCTTTCACCAGCAGTACTTCATTCAGACTTGGAACTCCAGGGCAGTCCAAATCACCAACTCCTTTGATTTCACTTTTAGCCCCATCTCTAAAGGTCACAAAACTGGTGGTGTGAGGCTTAACATTATTGAGGAGGTTCTTGATTCCAGTCATGTGTCTGGAACATCCACTGTCAAAGTACCAGTCTTCCTTTGCAGAGACCCTCAGGGAAGTGTGAGCTATCAGTGCAGTAGCCTTTTTCTTCCATTTAGGAGTATGTGGTACCTTTTTAGACTTAGGTTTGACACCTGAGTTCTGATTAGGATATCCATGTAGTCTGAAGCAGAAGGGCTTTATGTGGCCATATCTCCCACAATGATGACATTTCCATCTTTGGTACCTTTTCTTCATATGTCTCTGTTCCTGATGTTGAGAGTTGTGTTGAGACATCTGTTTTGACATTTGCTTACCAGTACCAGATTTCTTTGCTTCCATAAATCCTAGTCCAGATTTATTTCCCACATTTTGTCCAACCTGAAGGATCTCTTCCAATTTGTCTGTTCCATTGGTCAACATCTTGACAGATTTGGTCATTTGATTCAGTTGTGAGTTCAGCAATTGAACTTCTCCTTCTAGATGACTTATAGTTTCAAGGTTTGCCCTTTTTTCAGCCTCCAGCTTTATGATGAGTTTTGATTGTTTCTCATTCTGCACACAGACTTCAGTACTTCTGATACACAATTTCTTGTAAGTATCAGCCAGTTCTTTAAAAGTCACTTCTTCATCACTGATGTCACTTTCAGAGGTACACACACCAGTTAAAGCAGTAACTCGTTTGGCAGATTCTTCTTCAGAATTACTTTCTGAATCACAGTCAGACCAAGTAGCTGTCATTCCTTTTTGTTTCTTAAGAAAGGTAGGACATTCAGCTCGAATATGCCCATATCCTTCACAACCATGGCATTGAATTCCTCTGCCTTGAATTCCCTTCTCTTCTGACCTTGGTCTTCTGCTGGAACTGTCAATGTCAGAGGGAATGTTATGAACATTAGACCTTGACTTTGGATCTATTCTTTTGATGAGTTTGTTGAACTGTCTTCCAAGCATGGCTACAGCTTCTAAAATGTTTTCTTCAACATCAGTGTTGGACATAAGTGCTATGCTCTTGTTCTTCTTGACACCATTATCAGTGATTCCCATCTCAAAAGTCTGAAGATACCCAATAAGTTCATCCACTTTCAACTTGCTAATGTCCTGGGCTTCCTCTATGGCAGTTACCTTCATTGCAAATCTTTTAGGCAAGGATCTGAGAATCTTCCTCACCAGTTTTTCTTCTGACATCTTTTCTCCCAGTGCTCCTGAGGTGTTGGCAATCTCCAAGATGTTCATGTGAAACTCGTGAATGGTTTCATCTTCCATCATTTTTAGATTCTCAAATTTGGTAGTCAACATCTGAAGCCTTGAGATTTTTACTTTGGGAGTGCCCTCATGAGTAATTTTGAGAGTGTCCCAAACTTCCTTGGCCAGTTCATATTGATGTACTAATCTGAAAATGTTTCTATCAATTCCATTGAACAAGGCATTTAAAGCTTTGGAATTTCCTAGGGCTAACTCATCTTCTTCTTTACTCCAATCTTCTTCAGGCTTCAGACTGATTGTCCCATCTTTCTCAGTTATGGTGGGATGAATCCATCCTTTGTCAGCAGCTCTCCAAGCCTTTTTGTCCAGAGATTTTAGGAAGGCAATCATACGAGGTTTCCAGTAGTCATAATTAGTTCCATCCAGAATGGGTGGTCTATTTCCAAAAACTCCTTCTTTGTCCATAGTGCCAGAAAGTGATATCCCTAGATCTCACCCAGTAATACAGGCAGGGTGCCTGCTCTGATACCAATTGAAATTCTGGCTGCAGATACTCAATGTCACGTTCAATGTTATGACACCGTATCTGACTTACTATATGACAGTAAATACAAAAGCAATAAAGAACACAGTCAATTGTTTACCCAGTTCAGTGTGCAACAACACCTACTCTGGGGGCTACCAAGCCAGGGAGGAAATCCACTATAAGAGATGTTAATTCAGGAATAAACCAACCAGTTTATCTCCTTCACTTAAGACCTACCCAATGCAATTCCAATCTAAGTACAACTTAAACCTGAGTTCCTACTCACTCCCCCTCAATCACAGCAGTGATACATAAAACAATTTGACTTAAGAGTTGATGAAGACCCTCTTCAAAAACAAACACTTGATTAAGCTTCACAGCTTTTTAATCAAGCAACACAATCACTCTTGCTTCACAGCTTTGAGTGATCCACACAACTAACTTGACTCTGCTTCACAGATTTAGTCAAGGAACATTCAAACACTCTTGCTTCAAAGCTTTGAGTGCTACACAGCCCTTACAATTAGAAACCTATTCCAAGTCACTTATCACAATGATAATTACTTGGAGTACAATAATCAAATCTATACAGATTACAAATGATCTTCTGATCAATAAAAAGGGATACCTTGCAAAACAGCAGCTCTGTTGAATATATAGCAGTTGCAACTTCAGTTAGGGTTTCCACAAAAACCTAGGGTTAATTCTGTTTGACCTAAAGACCAGGTCACAGGACTTTATTAACCAGGTTAGGGTTGAGCTAGGTTACCCCTCAGAAAACGCAGGATTCTGTTCAGGAAACACTGAGTTATTTTCCTGAAAAAACTCAGACTTATCCAACCTGTAAACCTGTTAGTTCAGAACAGGATGTCATAACATCCGTTATGACATCTGAGAAAACCTGTCTACTGATTTAGCAAAATGTGATCATTTTGCAAAATGCTCAGATACACACTTATAAACATCAGTACTTGAATTACAATATTTTTCTGCAAAGGTACCTAATGAGTCAGTACAAACTAAACTAGAATGTTATGACATCAGTCATGACATTCACACATACACTTGGGTTTTACCAAAAATGCAAGCCAATACCTAAACAACTACAGCATGCAAATCAATGGCCCCATTGAGGCGCGGCCGAGAACCCACATTCATCCTTGTTTAGTCTGTATTCTCAGAGGCTTAGGGTTTACGTTTTTGGATAAATTAAGAACGAATAAAAGAGATGGATGAAAAAGGAGGTAGGATTTAGAACATTCATTCAGAGATGAAGAAATTGGTGTGTGTGGTTTGAGATTTCCGATACAGATGGTGGCGATTATAACGATGACTCACCGTCTATGAAGAACGAAGATTTGGATGAGACAAAGGCGATGAAGATATGTGAGGCTATGGCGGAGTGAGGTGAGGCTATGGCGGAGTGAGGTGAATGACGGTGAAGGAAAGAAAGAGAAGGATGAAGACAAGGATCGAGTATTCAAGAGAAGACCAAGGATTACTCTCCCAACCTAATGCAAAACTGCATCGTTTCATATTTCATTGTTAATTCATTATTTTGTTTTATTATTTTCTTTCTCTAAATTGTATTCATAATAGTTAATAATGTTGGAGGAAAGAAATAGATGGATATGATGTTGGGCCGAACCATATCTACCTAAGCCCGATAATGTTTTTGGTAGCTTGAAGCTTTAACTCAACAAAAAGAATGCTTGTTGAGATATACGGGTTGGGTACATTACTGGGCCGAATAGCATTCCCTTAGGTATATTTCAACTTGTTTGAAGCTTAAGCTGATGGTTACATTAAAAAAAAGGGCTTTTGCACTTTTCTGAGATGGTCCAGCGCCCTGTTCCTAATACACTTCCATTCTGACTTTACACCTCTGTTCCTTTTATGTTCATTTTGTTTTTTTTCCTCTTTCATAATTTTTGTCAATAAAAGTACATGATAAAAATATAACAAAATATATAGTAGAAAACGGTAGAGATATTAGAAGGCGTTTTAGAAATTAATTAAGAATAGATTTCTTCTTCT
Source organism: Vicia faba (assembly GCA_948472305.1). Classification (NCBI taxonomy): domain Eukaryota; kingdom Viridiplantae; phylum Streptophyta; class Magnoliopsida; order Fabales; family Fabaceae; genus Vicia; species Vicia faba. Next base: position 1,453,988,909 of record OX451739.1, read on the forward strand.
GCTAATTTTTTTGTCAATTTTAATCATTAATTTTATTCAATTAGTATCATGTATTTTGTTTGCAATGCTTTAGTTTGGATCGTATGCAATACTTTAATACTTGCTACCGATTTCAATTGTTTGTATAGTCTTTCATGACCCCTTAGGATATTATGGTTCGCATTTAATCTTCGACTTCACTAAATTAAAACTGGACATTAGGATTCTAAAATCCAAGCAAGCAAACATTAGGTAGAATCCCCCTAAATTCTAACTTTAGGTCTAGCAATGCACAAAAACATTAGGTTTAAAAATAGGCTAGTCTCCTTTTAACTTTTCTCTCCTTTCGCATACGCATTTAAAACAAAAACTTCTTTTTCCTTTCAAAATTCAAAACACTTTAAAACTAATGATGAGAATCACGCTTTTGCTTAGTACGAGAAATGATAAGCGAGTCTCTTCTCGATCTTATTGTTCTCCATCTCAAGTTTAGGTGTGGTTCAATTCTCAAAGACTCCTTTCTTGGCTAAGTAGAAAAGTGGATAATATCTCTCTCTTGAGGTCGACTAGTCATTATCTACAACGAAAATACAAATTAACTCAAACCATTTGTGCGCTCGAGTACTTTTCTTTAAAACCCTTTACAGGTAAGGACATGATTAATTTACTTCTGTGCCAATGCATAAGTCTCCAAAGGTCGAGCTGCGGCAGAAGGCGGAATTAACTTCGTCCATAAAAAACGTAAACAAACAAAAACATATGAGCCGAACTACGGTAGCTCTGATTCCTCAAAACGGATACGTAGGCATTGGGGTAGGGCCCAAGCGAGCACAATTTTATTTTCCATACATTCTTTTCCCTTTTCTTTTGCATGCATTCTCCATTCGCAGTAATAAACAGTAAGTATAGATTAAACACACCCATAAGATAGACAACAAGAGTGGATACCGTAGAGTACTACGGGCGTGTGGGGTGCTAATACATTTCTCTTGCGTAACAGACTCCCTTACCCGATCTCTCGGTCGAAAGATCGTGACTTCTCCCTTCTCAGGTTTTCTCGATGTTTACCTTTCCCCACATGTGGGATAAAAGACGTTCGATGGCGACTTCATTGTTTTGATGATTTTCAGCCGGTTGTTTCACCTCCAAAAGTACAGAAAATAACCAAAAACCAGCAGAGTCGTCATCATCATCCTCACATATCAAAACACAGAAAAAAACTAAAACCCTAACCTACTCATCATTTTCGTTAACACAAAACCTTCAGAATATGAGAGTTTAGAAGAAGAAAAGAGTGAAAAAGAGAGATCTCACCGCGAAATCACCAGAGAAGGTAGTGAAATTGTAAGCAGTCCGTGGATAACGAGGCTCTGTTTCTTTGACCCTTTTCCTTATTTTATCACTGATTTGCATTCACCAGCATCACCATCATCATTTGCATGAACGTTGAAAACTAGAGTTTCCGTCCCCCCTCTTTAGATATAGGGTTATTGGTTAGAAATCTGCAAAAAACAGTTATAGATTAGAGATGAGTAGAGAAAGATGATTCGGAATATGTAAGAAAATTGATTTTTGTGTCGCACCACCATCGTCACTGCCATGAGGCGATTTTCGGTGCGGCCGTATTGTCGTCTCTGGCGGGGATCTCATCAGAGGAGGAAGAAAGAATGTATAGAGCGAGAGAGAGATATGAAAGAAATAAGAGAAAATTCAGATGTAGGGGTTAGTTTTGTTTCTAGATAATAATTGTTTGAATTTTTGTGTTGTTAGGACCATACCAGCGGTGACACTTGTCACCGACCGGTTTGTTTGTGTTTGGATAATCGTGTGCAGGTTTCCATCCACCCATAATGTGTATCCCCAACATATGGATCGTTAGATGAAGAGACTAAGTCAAATATGTAGATCTGATGGTTCAGTGGAGTCAACGAAATTGACTGAAGAACACCATGGACTATCCAACGCTGGGTCTGTTTCAGAGTTGGGCTCAAGATTTCTTTTGGATTCCACACCCCCTATTTTTATTAAGTTCACGCCCATTTCTCTTTTAAACATATTGCTTTTTTGTTTTAATTATTTTATCAAATATAAAAAATCATAAAAAATATATTTAGAATTAGTTTTAATTTTCTTTTAATATTTTCTTTACTTCAAAATCACAAAAATATATTTAGAATTAGTTTTAATTTTCTTTTAATATTTTCTTAATTTAAAAATCAAAAAAATATATTTAGAATTAGTTTTAATTTTCTTTTAATATTTTCTTTACTTAAAAATCACAAAAACAAATTTAGAATTAGTCTTAATTTTCTTTTAATATTTTCTTTATTTAAAAATCATAAAAAATATAAAAATACAAAAATGTAATTACTCTTGTTTTAATAACTTATTAAACTAAATTTTTTTATTTAATATTATTAATTATTTTGAATAGTTAATTTTATTATTAAATAGATAGTTTAGTTAGTTATGTATTTAAATTAATTTTCAATTAGGTTGTATTGTTTGTTTAACTAGATTTTTAATTGAACTTTTGATTCGATTCATCCTCATTCATAAAGTTATACCCTCATCCCCATATGGTTTGTAATAGGTTAGAATTTTAGTTATTTTGATATTTCTTTATATGTATAAATTGCTAATTATTCATATTTTATCCAATTAGAACACTTGGCCTCCTCTTGGGCTCATCATCAATGAGCAGGTATCCACTTAAAAATGCATACTTGCACACAATTCATAGTTTGGTCCTGGGCTTTTCTACAACGACAACTACTCGATCAATTATTCCAATGGGTCGTTTAGAATACTAGTGCCATGCTAGTCCCATTTTCTAGGAGCATGCATATAGCCACCTTGTATGGGCTTTTTATTTTCATCTTATACATTGAAGAAACTTCTCTCCCCTTGGTTTACATACCAAGCATCTTCCTAAAGGGTCTCATATTTGAGTTTGGGCATGTTCTTTCTCACGTGGTTAATCAAGTCTTTCCCTTGGTTAACCATAACACGAATCAACAACTTTGGTCCATATACCAAGTGTTTCCATGTACAAAGGGTCTCATGGTTAAGGGTAGGAGCACCTACTCTCACGAGATTAATCAAGTGCACCCCTTGGTTAATCATAACCCAATTCAATTCCCATACACTAAGCATTCCATTTACGCCTTTCATGTTATTACTCAGTTTGTCGTCACTTTTTCCATAATTGAAATTTTGGTATCAGATATGTGATGTCGAAAGAGATGTCACGACACAAATGTCTGTTTGCAAGTAAGGTGTAGTAAAATCAAAAGTAGTAAAAACACAAGAGACTGTTCACCCAATTCAGTGTACAACAACACCTACTCTGGGGGTTACCAAGCCAGGGACAAGTTTACTAAATAATATCAATTCATAGACCCTCAGTAAACAACCAGTTTACGATCTAATCACTTAATCATTACCCAAGCTAAACTTTTACCTAAGACTCACCTAGGTATGAGGCCATCCTCAACTCGCTTCAATCACTTACAATAAAGAACTTAACAGAATTAATAAGTTTGAAACACTTAGATCATTCAATGCTTAAAAGCTTATGAGTGATACACAATTAACAACCCAAATAATAACTCAAGTATTTAAACTAATATTTAGAGTTTATTACAAATAAAAAGCCTAAACTTCTAATCAGAAATAAAGTATTCTTCTTCAAAAAATTGCCTGTCTTTGAATAAGGAAGCATGTCCTTATATATGCTAAGTTTTGGGCTTGGGCTTAAATATAAATTATCAAATCTTTTGAATATTTCCACAAAAACAGGCCAAGATAAAATTATGCAATTTGAAAAATATTCCTCCATATTTTTCGCAGCCTGTAGATCACGAATCATTAATTATAGAATGCTGGAAATCGGGAAACAAAAGACTTAACTGATTTTGGGATAAGATCAGTTCAGTAGGCAGATGTCAAGACATCTGCTTTGATATCATTCAAAACAGTTTTGCTCCAAATGTTAAGACATTTAGAAAAACATTAAAAAGTCATTGTTTTACCAAAATTGCTGCCAACAAACACTTAAAAACTCCCCCTTTCGCAAATTTTGGCTAAAACATTGTTAAAGCATATTATCAGAACAACAACATAATTATCAGAGCATTATCAGGGCAACAGAAAAAGCAAGGCAATCAAGATATACAATCAGTTAGCAGTTAGGAATATGTCAAAACATCTTCTGAGACATGAGTATCTTCTGAGAAATGAGTCTCCTTTGAGACATGAGTCTCCCCCTCAAGTATTGAACTACCCCTCAATCAATGGTCAGTGGTCAGTGGTTAGTCAGTCACTCACTCACTTTCTCTCCCCGTTTTAGTCATAATATGCCAAAGAAAAGATGCAATAAAAGGAATATCAGTATTAGGATACAAACCATAAAATTCAAATGTCAAGCACATGCAAGTGCCAAAAAAGAAACAAAGTGTTTAGAGAAACAACAAGTAGTCTAACTGTCATTCTGGCCAGTTGACTTGGTTTAACCAGAACTTCTTTCCTCACTGGAGTCTTCACCTTCAGAGCTCACTGCATCATCAAGGTTGCTATCCTTTTGCAGGTCCTTGATCATCTTTTCAAAGACTAGCTTCCTATCTGAGCTCACTCTGATCACATCATCTAATTCGTTGCAGGATTCCTTTAGTTTATTGATCATTTCATCCTTAGTAGAGGTCTTATTTTCAGCAGTTGAAGATGTTAAAACAATGTCTGGGACATGTTTTCCTGAAAAGAGCTTAAAATGGAGGGTTAAGGCAGACTCCCTCTTGCACACAACATCATTTCCACTTAGGATTCCAGGATGCTGATTTAGGATAATTCCACAGAGGAGGTAAGGAAAAGAAATTGGCATCTTAATGGAAGAAGTTCCTGCATGTTTGATGGTCTGATCAAAGATATAAGTCCCATAATCAAAAAAATTTTGTTTTCCAATAGCATAAATGAACTTTCCTAAACCAATGGAGATGGTTGAAGTGTGATTAGTGGGAACCCAATTTGTAACTCCAATCCTATGTAAAATTTCATATTTCACACTCAGTTTGCTGACAGGAAGTTTGTTTTTCATTGGCCACTCACTTACTTGATTATAAGTAATGCCTCTACACACTTGATTGTCTGTTACTTCCAGCTCACAACATACATCTTCACACCTATCTAGAATTTTATTTATAATGGCATGAGAAAATTCAACACACTTTCCTCTAACAAAAACATTTCTATATTCATTACTCTTATGGTCAGCACAATCAACAGGAATATTAACAATAGACTCATTAACAAGAGTTTCATAGCAATTTGCAAACCTGGTAACCGTTTTCACCAGTCTAGCATAAGAGATCAGCTCCATGATTTCCTTACAGTCCAAGGCACCATCTCCTAGTTCTCTCTCTAGGGAAATCCTTCTTTGATATGCATACTTCCACTTTTCAGCATTCCCAACAGAATGAAAGGAGATGTTGTCAAGTAGGGCATCAGGAACCCTAACAGACAATTTCTTATTTGCAACTTTTTGATAGGAGAGATGTCCTGGACATCTTGCTCGACAACATACTCAAAGTCAGTCTCTTCAATTAGAACATATTTCTTCTTACTCTTGGACCTTTTTACAGCATCCTAATCATCATCAGTAGAGGTAACAGGTCTAGCTTTTATCTTGCTAGATGGAGGGACCACTTTACTTCTTGCTTTTGGGGGTTCATACATGGTTTTATTCTTGATTGTCTTGGAAGGGGGTATGATGCTTGCATCTTTCACTCTCCTGGACTTTATCCTTCTAGCAATACCAGGTACAACATTAGTGATGATCTCATTGTCAGAGAGCTCTTCAAAATTGACAACATCCAGAACATTGTGACATTCTCCATCCTTGGAGGCAGCAACATTTTCTTCAACATTTTGATCAACATTTTCTTCTTCCACATATTTTAGGGAAGAGGTAGAAAGCTTCTCAATTTTGCTATTAGCAACATCATTCTTGCATGATCCAGCAGAATCATTTTTGGATGATTCAGTAGCATCATTCTTAGGATTACTTCCTTTGTCAGCTGGAGGGGGCATACGAGCAAGGGGAGTAGAAATCCCAGGCACAACAAATCCTTCATTTAAAACTCTGTCCATAAGCCTTATGATGCTTCTATCAACATTGACAATTTCTTCTTCAGTTCTATTATGAGTAGCTTAAGAGGAGTTACCTTTATCATCTTTAGATTTCTTAGCTGGGGATGATCTAGGTTTCTTGAGCTTTTTATCAAGCGGAGAGATCGTTGATAGAGGAGTAACATCTAGTACTCTATCAAGAGAAAGATTTTTATTTGTAGATTTTGAGGAAGATGATGTGTAATGTTGAGACATGTTTGAAAAATTTCTGGCAAGGAGATGAGAAATGGCAAGGGTTTTTCTGTGGAGGAGAATGAAGAGTTTGTGAAAGTAGAGATTAGAAATGTAGTAGCGTGTGGGAAACAATTTTAGGCAGTCTTGTAATGATTGTTTTCTAAAATTTAATTGTTGGAAACACAAACAATATGATATCACTTTAATGATATTCCCACACACTTTTAATTGCTACAAACCCTCATATAAACATATCCCTAATTTTCTTTTGAAATTATCAAATTTATTAGCATCCAAAGCCTTTGCGAAGATGTCAGCCAGTTGTAATTCAGTGGCTACATGTTCTAAGGTCACAATATTTTCTTCAACAAGCTCTCTTATGAATAGGATTCTTTGAAATATTTATGGCACTTAAATTGTCACAGAATAATGTCATGACATCTTGTATGAAATTATATTCTGATAACATTTGTTTCATCTAAACCAATTCAGAACAACTGCTTCCTGCAACAATGTACTCAGCCTCAGTAGTGGACAGAGACACACAATTTTTCTTCTTGCCAAACCAAGATATGAGATTATTTCCCAGAAAGAAGCATCTTCCTGATGTACTCTTTCTATCATTAGCACTTCCTGGCTAATCAGCATCACAAAAACCAGTTAAGGCAGAATTTGATCCATGAGAGTACAACATACCATAATCATTTGTCACATTCACATATTTAAGAATCATCTTTACATGGTTTGCATGACTAACTTTGGGACCAGCTTGATATCTTGCATACACTCCTATAACAAAAGCAATGTCTGGTCTGCTAGCTGTGAGATATAGAATACTGCCTATCATGCTTCTGTAGAGACTTTGATCTACACTTACTCCTTTTTCATCTTTAATCAACTTCAGATGTGTGGGAGCAGAGGTTCTTTTATGACTTGCATTCTCCATCCCAAGCTTCTTCACTTATTCTTGGCATACTTTCTCTGAGATAAATATATGGAGTCTTCCATTTGTTTAACTTGCAGACCAAGAAAATAGGTTAATTCACCAACAAGACTCATCTCAAATTCAGACTGCATCTGCTTGACAAAATGTTGAACCATCTCATTTGACATCCCACCAAATACAATATCATCAACATAGATTTAAGCAATCATAATCTTCCCTTATTCTTATTTGACAAAGAGAGTCTTGTCTATACCACCTTTCCTATATCCATTTTCCCCAAGGAATAATGTTAGTATCTCATACCAAGCTCTTGGAGCTTGCTTCAATCCATACAGAGCTTTCTTCAATTTATATACATGTTTAGGAAAACTTGGATCAACAAATCCTTTTGGTTGTTCAACAAAAACTTCTTCATTTGGGTATCCATTCAAGAAGACACTTTTTACACCCATTTGAAACAATTCAAATTTTAAAATGCATGCAACTCCTAACAGAAGTCTGATTGATTCAAGTCTAGCCACAAGAGAAAAAGTTTCATCAAAGTCCACTCCTTTAATTTGAGTGTATCCTTGAGAAACTAACCTTGCCTTATTTCTAGTGACCACCCTTTTTTCTTCAGATTTATTCTTGTATACCCATTTAGTGCCAATCACATTTATCCCTTCAGGTCTTGGGACCAGATCCCAAACTTCATTTCTACTGAATTGTTCCAGCTCCTCTTGCATAGCATTAATCCAGAACTCATCAGTTAGGGCCTCTATGACATTCTTAGGCTCAATTTTTTATACAAAGCAAGAGTTAGAAATCCCTTCTCTTGATCTGGTAGTAACTCCCTTGTTTGGATCTCCTATGGTGAGCTCCTTAGGATGATATTTCTAAGTTTTGATTGAAGGTCCTTTATTAAGCTTACTAGGCTGGGGATCTTCTTGAGGAGGATTAGAATCAATACTTGTGTCATTTGATTCAGTTAGACTATCAGGCAAAGATGTTCCGATATCTTCCAAGACATCTTCTTCAAAATTCCATCCTCTATCATCAATAGTAACATTTATTGACTCCATCATAACTTCGGTTCTGGAGTTAAACACTATGTATGCTCTGTTGTTTATAGAGTAAATCAGGAATATTCATTCATCACTCTTAGGATCCATCTTCCTCCTTTGTTCACGGTCAGCTAAAATGTAACATTTACTTCCAAAAACATGAAAGTATTTTACAGTTGGTTTTCTTCCCTTCCATATTTCATATAAAGTGGATGAAGTGCCTTTCCTTAAAGTGACCCTGTTATGAATATAGCATGCAATATTCATAGCTTCAGCCCAAAATTGGTAGGGTAGCTTCTTAGCATGAACCATGACTTTGGTTTATTCTTGGAGAGTTATATTCTTGCGTTCTACAATTCCATTATGTTGAGGAGTAATGGGAGAACAGAATTCATGGTTGATTCCTTCAAAGGAGCATAACTCCGCAAATTTGTTATTCTCAAATTGTTTTCCATGATCACTCCTGATTCTTATGACATGACTTTCCTTTTCCCTTTTAAGTCTTTGACAAAGATCTTTGAACACTTCAAAAGTTTCTGATTTTTCTCTAATAAAGCTTATCCATGTGTATCTAGAAAAGTCATCTACAACAACATAGGCATACTTCTTACCACCAAGAATTTCAACCTGCATAGGTCCCATCAAGTCCATTTGAAGAAGTTCTAATACTTTTGATGTAGTAAGATTTTGAATCTTTTGATGTCTTAGTCCGCATTCCAATTTGACAGTCACCACATACTCTTCCTTCTTCTATCTTAAGCTTAGGAATCCCTCTCACTGCTTCTTCAGATATAATTCTCTTCATACCTTTCAGATGCAAGTGCCCCAATTTTTGATGCCAAAGTTTAACTTCATTCTCTTTGGCTGAAACACATGTTGAGGAGAGGTTTATGTCTTGAGGAACCCATAGGTAACAATTGTCTTTAGATCTGATTCCCTTCATGACAACTTCATTCTTTTCATTGCACACAAGACATTCTTCTTTGGAGAAGTTAACTTTGAATCCTTGATCACATAGTTGGCTTAAACTTATCAGGTTAGCTGTTAACCCTTTTACAAGTAACACGTTGTCAAGTTTAGGAACTCCTGAGCAGTCAAGCTTGCAAACACCTTTGATTTCTCCTTTTTCTCCATCACTAAAAGTCATAGAACTGGTGGAATGAGATTTGACATCCACCAGCAGATTCTTGACACCTGTCATGTGTCTAGAACAACCACTGTCAAAATAACATTCATCTTTGGTTGATACTCTGAGAGAGGTGTGAGCAATGAGACTTCTAACATTGGACTTGGGAACCCGCTGAATCTGTCAATGCTTTCACATATTTGGCAGATTCTTCAAGATCACTCTCTGAGTCCTCTACATACAAAGTAACAGATAAATTCTTCTTCCGTTTCTTAGATATGTAGAACATTTAGCTCTAATGTGACCAAAGCCTTCACATTCATGACATTGTATTCCCTTACCTTGAGAAGATTTTTCTTCAGCCCTTTTTCTTCCCACCTTATTTTACTTATAGATGTCAGATGGGATGTTTTTGACATTTGACCTTTGGTTCCTGTCCATTCTTTTTATCACTTTATTAAATTGTCTTCCAAGCATAGCTAGGGCATTTGATATTCCTCCATCTGTATCCAGATCACAGTCCTCTTCTTCATCTTCAATATTAGATACAAAGGCTATGCTTTTGTTTTTCTTCTCAGATCTTTCATTTATGCTCAATTCAAATGTTAGAAGGTATCCAACAAGTTCATTCACTTTCATTTTATCAATGTCTTGGGCTTATTTTGTAGAATTTACCTTCATATCAAATCTCTTGGGAAGAGATCTGAGCGTCTTTCTCACCAATTTGTCTTCAGGTATTTTCTCTCCTAAAGCACTAGAGGCATTAGCAATTTCAAGGATGTTTATATGGAAGTCATTTATACTTTCATCATCTTTCATCCTCAAAACTCAAATTTTGTGGTGAGAAGCTGAAGTCTTGACATCTTAACTTTGGATGTACCTTCATGAGTAGATTGAAAAATTCCCCATGCATCCTTAGCAACTTCACATGTATTCACCAATCTGAAAATATTCTTATCAATTCCATTGAGTATAGAATTCAAGGCTTTAGAATTTCCAAGAGCAATTTAATCTTCTTCCTTAGACCAATCTTCTTCAAGTTTTAATTTAGAAGTTGGTTCTCCATTCTCTCCCAATTTGACAGGGTGTTTTCGTCCTCTTAAAACAACTTTCCAGGCCCTGCTGTCTAAGGACTTTAAAAAGGCAACCATACGTGGTTTCTAGTAGTCACAATTGCTTCCATCCAGAATGGGTGTTCTGTTCACAAATCCTCCTTCCTTGTCCATAGTACCAGAAAGTATCTTCCCTGGATCTCACCTAGATAAAGAGCAAGATGCCTGCTCTGATACCAATTGAAATTTTGGTATCAGATATGTGATGTTGAAAGATATGTCACGACACAAATATCTGTTTGCAAGTAAGGTGTAGTAAAATCAAAAGAAGTAAAAACACAAGAGATTATTCACCCAGTTAGTGTACAACAACACCTACTCTGGGGGCTACCAAGCCAGGGACAAGTTCACTAAATAGTATCAATTCATAGATCCTCGGTAAACAACCAGTTTACGATCTAATCACTTAATCACTACCCAAGCTAAACTTCTACCTAAGACTCACCTAGGTATGAGGCCATCCTCAATTCCCTTCAATCACTTACAGTGAAGAACTTAACATAATTAATAAGTTTGAAACACTTCAATAATTCAATGCTGAAAAGCATATGAATGATACACAATTGACAACCCAAATAACAACTCAAGTATTTAAACTATCACTTAGAGTGTATTACAAATAAAAAGCCTAAACTTCTAATCAGAAAGAAAGTATTCTTCTTAAAAAAATTGTTTCTCTTTGAATAAGGAATCAAGTCCTTATATATGTGAAGTTTTGGGCTTGAGCTTAAACATAAATATTCCAATCTTTTGAATATGTCCACAAAAACAGGAAAAGATAAAATTAGGAAATTTGAAAAATATTCCTCCATATTTTTCGCAGCCTGTAGATCATGAATCCTGAATTATAGAATGCTGGAAATCAGGAAACAAAAGACTTATCTGATTTTGGGCTGAGATCGGTTTAGTAGGCAGATGTCAAGACATCTGCTTTGACATCATTCAAAACAGTTTTGCTCCAAATGTTAAGACATTTATCAAAACATTAACAAGTCATTGTTTTACCAAAATTACTGCCAACAAACACTTACAATAATCACCATGCATGATCACTCTTCACAAAAACTGTCTCCTTTTAATTTATGCTTATAACATGCTCCCTTAGGATGATAGTTTCCTCTTCTTTAAGATGTGAACTAATTTGACTTTAGGTTAGAACCCATGCATGATAACATTAGGGTTTTTCTAGTCTCTCTGTTAAACTTTTTTTTCTTTTGTAATTAAAACTTTCCATCCACAAATCAAAAATCCAAAAACTTAACCATTATTAAAATTCATTTTAAAACTCACAAAACACTTAATCAATCAAAAATCCCCAAAAGGGCATGTTATCTTCGTTCTACCGTAATATCGGCCGTACCTATTGCTAGAATGGTCTGCGTTAACATTGTCCACTAAAAAACACCAACAAACCAACATTTTTAAGAAGAACTATGATGTTCTGATTCCTTTATTGGATACGTAGGAAAAGGGTGGCGAGACCCTCAAGAATGCACTAATAAAAAACCATTTCTTTCCCTTAGCAAGTATAGTTATAGATAAACACACCCTTACAAGTAAACAAACAAAATGGATCCCGTTGAGTACAAAGATGTCAGGGGTGCTAATACCTTCCCTGTAGCGATAAAAAATGTAGCGGGGTAAATCGGAGATCGAATTATTGATTAATTTGTCTCACAAAAGCAAGAGTCGCCACCGCGCTTTATTATTTCCAAGGGAAAAGGGGAAAGAGCGAAATAAAACCCTAAATATGCAATGTAAAATAATACTTTTTTAAAAGTAATAAAAATACAAAGCGTTTTTAAAAAGAGATCTATGGTTCGGGGGTTGGTTATACAGTGGGAAGGTATTAGCACCCAATGTATCTATAGTACTCTATAGGAACCTTTTGAAATATCTGTTTATAAAAATTCGTTTGTTTAAAAGTAAATTGTTTTGGCCGAAAAGGGGTACGGACGGGTTTTTTGAAGATACGACGACCTAATGTCGAAGTTTTTGCTTAAAAGGTATGAGTTTTGAAAATATTGAATATTTGAGGAAAAATTGTCTTAAGTTTTAATGAAATGAAAACATTCGCGTGATTGGACTTGAGGACATGAAGTCAACAAATTTAATCGTTTTTCCCTTGGATTTAGATGTAAACGGAATAAACAAGTAGAGACAAAAATAATTAAACAGAGAATCAGATAGATAAGTGATGTACAACAATTAAATAAAAGACTAAATGTGCGAACATGCATTTTTGTATTTTTGTTTAATATTAATAACGCAAGAGAATTAATTAAGAAAAATAAAATGTTTTTTAAAGCTTTTATTTTTATATGTTTTTTAATATCAATATTAACTAAAGCGAGGGAATTATTTAAAGGAAACAAAATGTTTTTTTTAAGTTTTTTATTTTATAGGTTTCTAAATTAATATTAATATAAAGTATTACTTTGAGAATTATTAAATAATTAAACTAAATTAAAACTTTAAAATTACTAATTTAAATCTAATTAGAAATAATACTAAAAATTACTAGATTAAACCTAAAGCTAAAAATGATTCAATTATTTGATTAAAATTACTAATAACACTAAGTTAATAAAGTTCTAAAAACTAAAAGAAGATAAATAGAAAGAGATGTCAAATTAAAGGGTTAGATAATGAACAAAAGCATGGGCCTAAGGGTCTTAAGGGGGCCTGATCAAAACAGAAGAAAAGGGGGTGCATAAGAAATTCGTTTGGGCTTTGGCAGGAAGCAGGTCTATACGTTTTATAATTTTGTTTTAGGGTAAACACTTTGTTTTAATTTTGGAAAAGGGATTAGGGTTTGGTTACGCAGCGCCGTTCTTCTTGTCTTCCTCGATCTCTCTTCGTCTTCCTCATGCCCGCTTCTGCGTTTTCCCCAGCCCATGGCCACCGGCGTCCTCAATATTTCTTCTTCCCTCCAGTCAAAGTGTTAGGGCGACAGTCTCAAGGTACAAAACTTCATTTTTATTTCATTGGGTTTTGTGTTATTGCATGTGTATATTTACATCCATTTCTGATTTTGATTCTCTATTGCAATGGTTATTTGAGGGGTTTGACAGAAAAAGAGAGAGAAATGTTACCTGGAGACGGAGGAGGAAGGTTGGGGTACGCGTGGAAGGCCAAGCTGCGAGGTAGAAACGTGTGATGCTTGCTTGGAGACCCTGGTTTGTTTTTCTTACTTCTTTGATTTGTGACGAAAATCGTGAAAACAAAACTTTCCTCTTCCTCTTGCTAGCCCTTGTCTGCTTCACTGTTTCCTTGGAATACTTTTCTCTCTTCTTCTCTTACTGTGATTTTGTTGCCTCGTTATTGGCCTATGATGAATGTTTGAGGCTTGATGCTTGAATGCTATTGTTGAAAAAATTTTGTTTTGACTAGCTTCCCAATATCGATGTTTGACTGTTGCCTTCGTTGTATGCTTTTCCTCTTCTTCTTCTCGCCTTGCTACCGTTGCTTTCAGTTGCCTTTTTTCGCATTAGTCTGTGATGACTATCTCTGAGGCTTGATGGTTGCCTTGAACATTGTTTTAAGGTTTGAGTTGCTATAGTATTCTGGGTTTTGGCTTTAGAACTGGTTATGGTTTCAACAGGTTTGGCCTTTTGAGTTTACTGGTTTTACTGTTTTTTTAGGCCATGAGGTTTTGAAAATGGCTATGGTTTTGCTGGATAGTTTAGAGGTTTTATGGTTTAGGCCATAAGGTTTGATTGGAGATAGCAGGTTATGGCAACAGGTTTTACTGGTTTCGCTTCAGGCTTGGTCTTGATACAGGTTTTATTGTTTGGGCCATGTTGGTTTCAGGTTTATGGGTTTAGGCCATATTGGTTTCAGGTTTGTGCAGGTTGTATATTTTTGGTTTATGTAAGTTCTGCTTCAGGTTTGGCCTAGTTTGTGGTTTATACAGGTTTAGGCCATGGTTATGGTTTTTGCTGTCTTTATACCGTAGGTTCTATGGGTTTTATGGTTTTGAGAATTGGCTTGATATTTTTGACAGTTTTCAGTGTTTGAAACTTGAAGACAGGTTAAACTCTCTGAATTTTTTAAGAGGGTTTTGTTGTGTTATAACAGTTTGCTGGCCTTCCTCCCTTGAGGTTTACGTTACAGGTTGTATATTTTACTATATTTCCTTTGACCTCTGCACTCCATACTGCTACATCAGTTTGTCTCTATTCTTTTTCATGTTTTCTCTTTTCTTACTGTATGCTGCTGCAGTTTGTTTTGTATCCATTTCTGCCTAAGCCAAAAACCTGTAAACCACACTCTTCCTCTCTTCTCTCTCTTAAGTACAAATGAAACACTAAAATGTTGTATGTACTTTACTTGTTCTGAAAAAGCACAATGCTGGAAAATGATGAGAAAATGGAAAATATATTATGCTTGCATATTTGGTTTAAACTGCATGCTCTCTTTGTCAAATGCATAGTACAGTAGAAGAGCCTTTGTTTTTGGCCTCTTCCTACATCTTTGGCATGTTTACGTTGGAATGCTTGTGTTGAAAATGTGCATATGCTGTTTTGCGATGCTTTGACAATGCAGCTTTGACAAAAAAAGAATTTGTGTAATTGTTTTTGGATTATGCAGTTTTCAGATAAAATGTGCAATTTTTGACAAAAGAATGAATTTGTGCATGTTTTTAATTTGTGCATTCATTTTTATCAATTAAAAATTCATCCCTTTTTGTGAACCGGGAGAAATCGCGTGATTTGCAAAAAGGGTAAAAACTGATTCCAGCCGTTTGCTTTTAATGATGAACGCTAAAATTAATTTTTTGCTTTTAATTATATTTATTTCTGACTTTTTTTCTTTTAATTCTTTGCAGGTAAAATTAAATGAGCAAACAAAGAAGCAATGGATAGAAGATGAAGATTATTAACTTAGGAAAAAATTAGGATAGCTTTTATTTCATTTTAAACATTGTAAAAATTATCGTTGTAAATACGTTGTAAATAAATACGGCATTTAAACAACAATTGTAACAATTAGAATAAAATGAATAAAATTCTATTATTTTCCAGTTAATTATTTTCTTCTTTCCAATTATTTATTTTATCATTTATAATTCTTTAAATTATATAATAACTGAAAATCAAATTCCAATTATTTAAATTTAGAATGATAAATAATTAAACAAACATCATTGATCAATTAACTTCTCTTCAATTAATTATTTCATTATTTATAATTCTTCCAAATTATAATAATTGAAAAATAAAATTTCAATTTTTTAAACCTAGAATAATAAATAATTAAATAACATTGTTTGATCAATTAATAAACTCTTTTCAAATATTTATTTTATTATTTATAAATCTTTAAATTATATAATAACTGAAAATGAATTCCAATTATTTAAATTTAAGATAATAAATAATTAATAAACATTGTCTGATCAATTAATAAACTTCTTTTCAAATATTTATTTTATTATTTATAAATCTTTAAATTATATAATAACTGAAAATGAATTCCAATTATTTAAATTTAAGATAATAAATAATTAATAAACATTGTTTTAGCATTGATCAATTAATAAATTTAGCGTTCAAAAGATAAACAGCTCTCGACCTGAAAAAGTTATGAATTTTAAGACTGCTTTGAAAATTGATAAAAATAGGTCAAAACCCTTGCAATGTAATGATGTAGATGGGAGATGGTATCTTAGGTCAAAATTTGGGATACAACAGCTGCCCCTATTTAAGTTTCTTCTATCCGGAGATATGAAGATTAAAATCTTCGTCTCGACGAGATTGAAGGTACTTAAATACATAATACGCAAATTTTTGTCCTAAGATACCGCCATTATGTTTGATATGAATGCAGTGATTGAATTCACAGGGAAAGATATTGTATGAAACAAGACAATGCTGGAGAAATCAAACACCAACAAAACACAGAGACAAGGATTATGCAATACTGGGGAAACGAGCCATCGACTTCAAATGACAGACTCTTGACGGCGAATAAAATTTAGGGAATACGACCTCTGACCCTAACAAAGAAGGCATCTTGCATAGGCCATAAAACAGATTATTGACCCAAAATAACAGTGAGTTCACGACTCAAGGTCAATGATAGACAAAAAAGTATCAATTTTGCTGATAATGGATTACTGACTTCGGAAGGTAATGATTCATGACAAGCCTCTCTGCAAGATTTCCGGAGATATACTCATTAATGCTGAGATAATAATAAGATTGTAGATACACAAGTTGCTCAAATAAAGAAGCTGGAACTTGCTGTCTTCCAACAAATACTATGACATACAAGCTGCTCAAGTAAAGAGACTGCCACTTGCTGTTGTCTAGGGATGTCAATAACATACAAGCTGTTCAAATAAAGAAACTGCCACTTGCTGTCTTCCAAAAATACTATGCCAATAACATACAAGATGCTCAAATAAAGAAGCTTCCACTTGCTGTATTCCAGAAAAATAATAACGTACAAGTTGCTCAAATAAAGAGACTGCCACTTGCCGTTTTCCAAAATAATAATAACGTGCAAGTTGCTCAAATAAAGAGACTGCCGCTTGCCGTTTTCCAAAATAATAATAACGTACAAGTTTCTCGTGAAGAGCTGCCGCTTGTCGTTTTCCAACGATGTCTATAACGTACAAGTTGCTCATGAAGAGACCGCCGCTTGTCATTTTCCAATAATAATAACGTACAAGTTGCTCATGAAGAGCTGCCGCTTGTCGTTTTCCATAAGGTAATAACGCACAAGTTGCTCGTGAAGAGCTACCGCTTGTCGTTTTCCAAAAGATAATAACGCACAAGTTGCTCGTGAAGAGCTGCCGCTTGTCATTTTCCGAAAGATAATAACGCACAAGTTGCTCGTGAAGAGTTGCCGCTTGTCGTTTTCCAAAAGATAATAACGCACAAGTTGCTCGTGAAGAGCTGCCGCTTGTCGTTTTCCGAAAAGATAATAATAATAACGCACAAGTTGCTCGTGAAGAGCTGCCGCTTGCCGTTTTCCAAAATAACTCAGAAGGAAATTGCGATGACACTGGCAGAGAATAAAATCTTCGTCAAAGAGAATCATGAATCAATCCTTCCCGAATAGATCACATACTTAAATGTGCAAAATA
The DNA here is from genome assembly GCA_948472305.1 of Vicia faba. Classification (NCBI taxonomy): domain Eukaryota; kingdom Viridiplantae; phylum Streptophyta; class Magnoliopsida; order Fabales; family Fabaceae; genus Vicia; species Vicia faba. Next base: position 1,454,006,568 of record OX451739.1, read on the forward strand.
AATGCACCATTCGTCTAGGTCGCGACTTCACTGGGAAAAATCATGAGATAGCCTATGCAAGAGACAACAAATTCATCCAGGAATAAGCTAGAGAGAAAACAGTCAAACAAGACTCCACCCAATGAGAAAGTAACTTGATTGGGGGGTTCATCCTATCCAGAAATGGACAGGGTAGGCTAAATCAAAAACATCCACGAGGATTAGCTCAGTTGGGGAATTTAGAAAGGAAGCACATTTTCTGCCTAAGCTAACCTTCTACTTGGAAAGAACGTGTACATTGTATTAACAAAGTAAAACAACCCAAAATCAACGGCAAATGTGAATATGCATGCGTGATATAAGTGTAAATGAATAAATGAATGTTATGCTGACAAAACGAATAGAAGGAATATCTTGAAGACGATAAGATGTCACGACAAGATAGATACTCGGCCAATCTTAAAAAAAAAAAAGTAAATAACTGGAACTGGAACCCCACAGCAACGTCGGAGCGTAGCACGCCACAAGGTTCAAGTCCTCTGAGGAGAAAAGCATTCAAATCCAATCTTCTAATACCAATAGACCACTGGCAAGAGGCAAAGTGTACCACACTTCAGAAATTGCCCAAATAAAGGTAACCAAACAACGCTTAACTGGAACAACTGGGGAGTCAACAAACTTAGTACCGCCAGAAACACGGGCTTACACAACCAACACCTCATGACGATTTTGAAATAAAACGTGTTCATCATGCAAGGATAAATTACTGTACTGTTTTGCATTTCATGGCTTGACCATCTTCGGAGCAACTGTCAATATTCCTTTCATTATTCACGACACTTTTTTTTTTAAAATAAGAATACTTTAAATAACTTTGTTTCAAATATTGCCGAAAAATTAAAATTTTATCCACGAAAGGTAAATGCTCAAATTTCATTAATAAGATGGTAGTACGCTAACAACGCGACTCCAACGGTTTACAAAAGTTTGGGAAATAGTATATGAAAGAAAAAGGTTACACAAAAAACAATGATCACCATTCTCCCTAACAACTTCGAATTCCGAAATGGGCTCAAATGCCAAGACCGGTCTGACCAAAAGCTTGCCTAAGCCGCCCTTTCGGGTTTTCAACCTAGCGAACTGTCAACTCAAGCCTAAGCGAAATACTTCTTGACTGCGTCGGCGTTCATGGGACGCGGGAGCTCCTCACTGTCCATATTGGTGAGAATCAAGGCACCTCCAGAGAAAACTTTCTTAACGACATACGTTCCTTCATAATTCGGAGCCCACTTGCCCCTAGAATCAGGTTGGAAAGATAATATCTTCTTGAGCACAAGGTCACCCTCTCTGAACTCGCGTGGTCGAACCTTCTTATCAAAAGCCTTCTTCATTCTCTGCTGATATAATTGACCGTGACACAAAGCTGTCAATCTCTTTTCTTCAATTAAATTCAACTGATCATATCTACTTTGACACCATTCAGCCTCAGAAAGTTTAGCTTCCATCAACACCCTCAAAGACGGAATCTCAACCTCCACGGGGAGTACTTCTTCCATACCATAAACTAGGGAAAATGGGGTTGCACCTGTTGAAGTTCGAACTGAAGTACGGTATCCATGTAAAGCAAACAGAAGCATTTCATGCCAATCTTTATAAGTTACCACCATCTTCTGGACAATCTTCTTGATGTTCTTGTTAGCAGCTTCAACAGCCCCATTCATCTTCGGTCTGTAAGGAGAAGAATTATGATGTTCGATCTTGAACTCTTCACAAAGCTCTCTCATCATCTTGTTATTCAAATTCGAACCATTATCAGTGATGATCTTGCTCGGGATACCGTATCGATAAATGATCTGATTCTTGATAAATCTGACTACCACCTGTCTGGTTACATTAGCATAAGATGCTGCTTCCACCCATTTAGTAAAATAATCAATCGCTACCAGGATGAAACGATGACCATTTGAAGCTTTGGGTTCAATCATTCCAATCATATCAATGCCCCACATAGAGAAAGGCCAAGGTGAAGAGATAACATTGAGGAGGGTCGGTGGCACATGTATCTTGTCCGCATAAATCTGGCATTTATGACATTTCTTCACATACTTGCAGCAATCAGACTCCATTGTCATCCAATAGTAACCAGCTCTCAACATCTTTCTAGCCATTGCATGTCCGTTGGCATGAGTACCAAAGGATCCTTCATGTACTTCTTGCATCAGCATGTCTGCTTCACGTCTGTCTACACATCTGAGCAAGACCATGTCATAATTCCTCTTATACAATACTTCTTCATTGAGGAAGAAACTGCTTGCTAATCTTCTCAACGTCTTCCTATCTTTATTGGATGCCCCAGGCGGGTACTCTTGAGTTTGAAGAACACGCTTAATGTCATAGAACCACGGTTTGTCGTCGGTGACCTCTTCTACTGAGAACACATGAGCAGGTCTGTCGAGGCGCATAACCCGGATTGTAGGCACATCGTTCCAACCATTCACTTGAAACATTGAAGACAAAGTAGCTAAAGCATCAGCCATTTGGTTCTCATCTCTAGGGATATGATGTAATTCCACTTTGTTGAAGAAAGTTAACAATCTTCTAGCATAGTCTCTGTAAGGGATCAAACCAGGATGACGAGTCTCCCATTCTCCTTTGATCTGATTAATTACCAATGCCGAATCTCCGTAAATATCAAGAATCTTAATCCTTAGATCCACTGCTTCTTCGAGACCCATAATACATGCCTCATATTCAGCCATGTTGTTCGTGCAGTCAAACTTTAATCTCGCCGTGAACGGGATATGAGTACCTCGGGGAGTGACGATAATTGCCCCAATTCCATTTCCATAAGAATTCACAGCTCCGTCAAATATCAAACCCCAATGCGATTCGGGATCAGGTCCTTCTTCAGGTAACGGCTCTTCACAATCTTTAGCTTTCAAGTACATAACATCTTCATCCGGGAAATCAAACTTGATGGATTGATAATCGTCAATTGGTTGGTGAGCCAAATGATCGGCTAAAATACTCCCTTTGATTGCTTTCTGAGTGTGATACTCAATGCCATATTCAGACAACAACATCTACCAACGGGCTATTCTTCCAGATAAGGCGGGCTTCTCAAAGATGTACTTGATCGGATCCATTTTGGAGATCAACCAAGTGGTGTGGTTAATCATATACTGGCGCAAACGACGAGCAGCCCAAGCTAAAGCACAACAGGTTTTCTCAAGCAACGAGTATCGAGACTCACAGTCTGTGAATTTCTTACTCAAATAATATACGGCATGTTCCTTTCTTCCAGTCTCATCTTGTTGACCAAGCACACATCCCATGGAATCTTCCAATATAGTCAGGTACATAATCAAAGGTCTTCCTTCCACCGGAGGAATCAAAATGGGAGGTTCAAGCAAATATTCTTTGATGCTATCAAAAGCTCTCTGACAATCTTCTGTCCACACACATCCTTGGTTCTTTCGGAGAAGCTTGAAAATCGGCCCACAGGTAGCAGTCATATGAGATATAAATCTAGAAATATAGTTCAGTCTCCCAAGGAATCCTCTTACTTGTTTTTCCTTCTTGGGTGCGGGCATTTCCCGAATAGCTTTAACTTTATCAGGATCTACCTCAATACCTTTCTGACTGACGATGAAACCCAGAAGTCTTCCAGAACGAACACCAAAAGTGCACTTGTTGGGATTCAGACGGAGTTTATACTTTCTCAAACGCTGGAATAACTTCAATAAATGTTCCAAATGATCTTCCTCAGTTTGTGATTTGGCAATCATGTCATCTACATACACTTCTATCTCTTTATGCATCATATCATGGAACAAAGCAGTCATGGCCCTTTGGTATGTTGCACCAGCATTCCTCAAACCAAACGGCATAACCCGATAACAAAATGTTCCCCACGGTGTAATGAAAGCTGTCTTCTCCATATCTTCTGGTGCCATCTTGATTTGATTGTAACCAGAGAAACCATCCATGAAAGAAAATACTTTGAACTTGGCGGTACTGTCGACCAATACGTTAATGTGCGGTAATGGGAAGTCATCCTTTGGGCTAGCTCTATTCAGATCTCTATAGTCTACACACATTCGAACTTTGCCATCCTTCTTAGCAACAGGCACTATATTGGCTAACCATTGAGGGTAGACCGATGTAACAAGGAAACCTGCATTAATCTGTTTCTGAACTTCTTCTTTGATTTTGTCAGCCATATCGGGACGAGTCCTTCTCAACTTCTGCTTAATCGGCGGATATTCCGGTCTCAACGGTAAACGATGCTCCACAATATCGTTGGCCAAACCTGGCATATCTTGGTAGGACCAAGCAAACACATCAACATACTCTCTGAGAAGCTCCAACATTTTCTCTTTAACCTCTGGGATAAGCAATGCTCCGACCTTAACTTCCTTTCTATCTTCTTCATCACCCAAATTGACCAACTCTACAGGTTCTTCAAACGGCTGAATAGTCTTTTCATCGTGCTCAAGCAAATGGGAAATTTCATCAGGAATCTCTTCACTATCCTCTTCTTCGGCTCTGAACACAGGGAATTCAAAGTTGGGAGAGGGCATAGGATCATTGTTTTCAATGGTTAAGTCATGGATTAATCTGCACATATGATTATGCTTTATTTTAGAAATCGATTAATATGAATGTTGTACAAATGAAACAAAATATTATTATATTTTCCTATTACTACCAATTAATTTTCATTACTATTTCCCAAAAAGTGAAAAAATAAAACAGTAGTGGACAAAATAACATTTTTATTCATTGAAGGGAAATACTTGAAACAAAGAGCCCAGACATTTCTCTTTTGCCTTGGGCAGAGCAAAAGGATTTATTTTCATCATAGCCCGACACAAATACTTTCCGCCTTGGGCAGAGTGAAAGTTTTTTTCAAAAATAAAACAAAACATTACTCAGAAATGTGCATCACAACAGGAACATCAACAGCAATCCAGTTCTGGCAAGCCACTCCATGCGTCACAAAATCGGGTAAATCCTCTTCAGAATCGTCTCCAATTATAGCATCAACTTCAGGAGGAGTCGGATGGATAAAACCTGCGCTTCGGAAAACCTCTTGAATCGGACGAGTAACCACTTCTTGCTTGACTTTTGCAGACACGGGATGAAAACCAAGACCTTCTCTAGACTTGTTCTCGGGAAAAGTCAACACCTGGCCCCAACCTTCAGCCAAACCACTTTCAACCACCCGTCGCGCATCCTCAAAAGAAGAAATAGATGTTCCTTGCTTCTTCACTTCTTTAGCAACAGATAGAGCTTGGAATTGGGTTCCAACATCCTCATCAGCAGCAATAAAAGAGAAAGATGACAAATGGCTTACCACCATAGCCTGCTTTCCACCAATCATTACCAGCTTTCCATGCCTTACAAACTTCAATCTCTGATGGAGCGTGGAAGTGACTGCCCCTGCATCATGGATCCATGGACGACCCAATAAGCAACTGCAGGCGGCACGAATATCCATTACTTGAAAAGTGATCTGAAAAGTATGAGGACCAATTACTATAGGAAGATCCACTTCACCAATGACAGTCTTCCTAGAACCATCAAACGCTTTGACAATTACTCCACTAGGTCTCATGGGAGCACCTGAATATGAGAGTCGAGATAATGTAGTTTTGGGCATTACATTCAACGACGAACCTGTATCTACCAACACACTTGATAAAGTATCATTTCCACAACTTATTGAGATATTCAAATCCATATTATGGTTCCTTCCCTCCTCCGGAAGCTCTTCATCACTGAAACCAAGATTGTTACACGAAGTAATATTTCCCACAATTCCATCAAATTGGTCAACCGTCACATCATGATCCACGAACGCCTGGTCCAAGACCTTCATCAAAGCTTCTCTATGGGCACCAGAATCTCTCAGTAAAGCAAGCAAAGAAATTTTGGAAGGAGTTTGCAAAAGTTGGTCCACAATCTTATATTCACTTCTCTTGATGAGCTTCAGAATCTCATCATCCTTAGGGCGAGGGATAGGTTCATTGGATCGGCCTATCTCAACCCTTGGTTCAACATTTCTCGCTGGAATTTATGCCGGTATGGGCCTCCTGACTTGAACTTCTGGTCTCTTCAAAGGTACTGCTGCAAAAACACGTCCACTTCTCGTAACTCTACTCACATCAGCAATGTTAACAAAAGACGGTCTTGTTGGTATAGGGACTTCTATCCCATTCTCAATCATTGTGGCATTATACTTATACGGTATAGCTTTGTCTGAGTTGTAAGGCACATGACCAGGTGGATAAATGGTCAAAGGAGCAACAGGTGCAATCTGACTGTCGTAAACGATCTCTACTGATTCAGGAAAATTGAATTGTGGTATTATAACATTCACTTCATCCTCCGGATTTCTGTCATATGTAATAGTGATAACTCTCTGGTCTAACAACTTTTGAATATCCTCCTTCACAATAGGGCAATCAACCTCTCTTGAACAAAATTCACAAACATCATAATCATGCTGATGCCTAACAAAGGCAAGTCTTCTTAAACTCTGATGTAACCTGATCAACGACTCTCTTATGTGTTCAACTTGAAAAACTCGGAACTTACCTGGACAACCTTCCACCATATTCACTGAAGTTGCACCATGTCGAGGCAAAGGATTATCTCTAACATTCGGGTTAACATCCTTGAAAGACAAGATACCATTCTTAATTAACCTCTGCACGTCCGCCTTCAAAGCAAAACAACTTTCAAGGTTGTGCCCCGGCGACCCTTGATGATATTAACAAAACTGATCCGCCTTGTACCACGGAGAAGTACTGTTTGGTGCGACAGGAGGAGGTTTCGTTGTTATGAGGTTCTTTCTGATAAGAGCAGGGAACAATTCAGTATAAGTCATAGGAATGGCATCGAATTGCGGTTTTCTTGGTGAACGGTTCTGATTGTTGAATGGATAAGCCTGTTGTCGAGGCTGCTGCTGGAATGGTCGTTGTTGAGTTTGTGGGGTTTGATGAGCTGGGGTCATCAAAGCTGGGCGGACAGCCGGAGTGATTGCCGCGATGTGTGAGTAACCTCTCCTCGGTCTCCCTGGGAACAATGCACTGACATCCTGCTCTTTTCTTTTTGGGAAAACACTTCCAAACTTCTTAGTACTGCTAGACGAACTCCCTTCTTTAACCAAACGCCCTTCACGAATCCCTTCCTCCAACCGCATGCCCATGCTTACCATTTCGGTGAAGTCACTGGGTGCGTTGGCGATCATTCTTTCATAGTAAAAGGAACCTAAAGTCTTCAAGAATATCTTCGTCATCTCTTTCTCCTCAAGAGGCGGATAGATTTGAGCAGCAATTTCACGCCACCTCTGGGCGTATTCTTTAAAAGATTCTCTGTCTCTCTGGGACATCGCCCGGAGTTGATCCCTGTCTGGCGCCATGTCAACGTTGTACTTATACTGGTGGACAAAAGCTTCGCTAAGATCGTTGAAGTTGCGGATCCGAATACTGTCTAAACCCATATACCACTTTAGAGCAGCACCCGTCAAACTGTCTTGAAAATAGTGAATCAACAAGTCATGATCATCAGAATACGTAAACATCTTTCTCACGTACATAGTCAAATGACTTCGAGGACACGAATCACCCTTATATCTTTCAAAGTCTGGCACTTTGAATTTTGCTGGAATCTTGACATTCGAAACTAAACAAAGGTCATGCGTGTTCTTCCCAAACAAATCCTTCCCCTTTAACGCTCTGAGCTCCTTCTACATTTCTTGGAATTGGTCTTGAAATTCTTCCATTCTATCAAAAAGACCCAAACTTTCAGCAGGCTCGGCAGGATAAGTAGGTTCATTCAACTATGGCACGGAGTGAACCACAGGAGCGACAGTTGTCATTACTGGTTGCGGAAAAGGTGTCACAGACGGGATTACTGGCGGCATGGCAGTTGTCTCTGGTTGAGGAAGAGACAAAGCAGGTTGAAACAAAGGTTGTACGACAGGCTGATACCCCTCTGGCACAAAGTTGTAAGGCATTCCCCACGGAAAACCTTTTGGCATCTGATGTTGAGGCGGAGAGTTGATCTGAGTCACAGACGTTGGAACGGTGACAATCTCGGAAACCACAGTAGTTGAAGTCTGAATCTCAGCAGCTGTAGTCGATGGCTGATTCTGAGCAGCCACCAAACTTTCCACTAACGCAGTTAACTTTTCCATACCGACACGAAGGGTAGCGACCTCCTCACGAAGCTCGTGGTTTTCCTGTTCCAGATCTTCCATCTTTCTCTGACGATTGGCTTGAGTATCGTATCGATGAGACAGCTTGACAACCTTTCGGAGTGGAAAAAGAAACAAAGATAAGACTCTAGAAAACATTTGAAGTGAAATGTTGAATGATGCATGATATGTGATGCAAATGATAATTCATTTTAGGAGTTTTTCAAGGAACTTCGATAATTTTGCATACATCAATGGTAAAGGAATTTGGAACAACAAAAACTCAATCCATTAATCAAAAGCGGTAAATTACAACTTACAACTTTGGAACAACAAAACAATAAATTACAACTTTGGGATAACAACCCAATAATAAAGCAGTAAACTACAACTTTGGAACATGAAGCCCATAATAAAGCAGTAAATTACAACTTTGGAACATGAAGCCCATAATAAAAATAGTAAATTACAACTTCGGAACATGAAGCCCTTTTACAGAGTTTTACAAAATGACATCAGTAAAATTAAACTAAGAACTAAAGATCACTCAGAATCATCAGATGAAGGACCAAATACCAACTGTAACCGGAGCTTCTTGATCTTCTCTTCATAAAAGTCTTCCATCTCTTTCTTCTCAGCCACCAGTCGATCAATGATTTCCTTTTGCGGATTAGGAACGGGAGCAACGCTTACCGAACCTTCCTTCTTTCTCTTCCTTTCACTAGCACACTTCTTTAGTAAAGCATCCTTTTGACAAAGTTTCTCATCATGATCAATGAACCAGCCGTCTTGAATAAACATCAACTCCTCATTTTCCTTTAGTTGTCGAGCCAGGACCCGATTCTCATATTCAGACATGTTAAACTTTTCTCTCCAAGCATCTCTCTCGGACTTCATCCTAGCCAGATTTCCTTGGTATTCTCCCATATTCTCGATAGGGATATCAACAGATGATGATGCAACGGTAGGGAATAAAGGTTTCTCAGGTTTATAGGGCATCTTGAGAGCACAAGCCCTAGCACGGACCCATTGTAGGTAAGGCTCCAAATAAACGGCACCCCTATGTCCTAACATATCTCTCCCTTTCCTATGGATGTGGCGCCAAGCTCCTTCGATCTCCCTCTTAGCTGCCTGATGATCTTGTCCTTCCTGTAGAAAGAAACCACTCACATGGATGTTGTTTGGCTTGTCCCTCATCGGGTATCCAAACTGAAGGCGCACGAGAATAGGGTTATAGTTAATTCCACCTTTCGTACCAAGAAGAGGCACATTAGGAAAAGCACCACAACTATCGATGATCTTCACGTCATAGTAAGCTCGATTATACCAATCAATGTCGAAATGAGTGAGAGCCATAATTTTTGGCGCCCATCTCGGCTCCTTCTCGAGATCCCAGAAAACATCAGACCCTGGTAGATGAGAAACATACCACTGATACAACAACGGTGAACAACAAATAATAATCCCTCCTTGATAAGAGTTTCGAAGATGGATGGAATAGTAGGTATCTCCGAGCAGCGTAGGGGCCGGATTTCCAATCAAGAAAATTCTGATGGCGTTGATATCCACAAACTTATCAACGTTAGGGAACAAGAATAGACCATAAGCGAGTAAAGCAAAGACATCTTCAAAGGCAATAGTATCTTTTATCTCGGCGAAGTGACGAGCTTTCCTTAACAAAAACTGCGCAGACAAACCTCGGATTCCCCCTTTTGTAGTCATGTTCTCCTCTATCTCTGACTTCTTCAAATGGGTGATGGTCGCTATCTCGTGAGATTTGGGTTCCTCTTCTAATCCGGAAAAAGGAACACAGTCGGTGATCGACAAACCAAGTATGTAGGAGTACTCTTCTAAGGTGGGCATCAACTGGTAATCTGGAAAGGTAAAACATCGGTACAAAGGATCGTAAAATTGGACCAACGTATTAAGGATGCCTTCCTTCATCTTGCGCTTCATGAGAGGTATAATGGACCCATACTTTCTCTGAAAATCCTTCGGGTTCTCGATCTTAGGAATCAAACTCTTCAGTTCTTCAATCTCGGGCTCCTTAAAACTAAAACTTCGAGTGTTTCTCCTTCCAAATTCCATAGTACCTGAGATGTCTTGCAAAAATCATTCCTAAGTTCCTTGAAAAACAAGTCTTTTTACAAAAATATCGATGAATGCATGAATGAATGATAATGCAACAGTTACACACAAGCTTGCAAACATGGGGTTTAAAGGTTCAACGTTTCAGCATGGAGTCAAGGGTAAAAGCCCACCCCAAGGTATGTACTAACGGTTCAATCACACCTGTAAGACAAGGTTCTAAGAGTTCCCAGAGTCTACATTCCTCCTTCGGATATTGTCAACGTCTTGATTACTCAATAATTAGCAATATTCTCAAGAGAAACTCATCCGAGCGTAGCATCGCGTAACAACTACTTCCAGATTACTCCGTTATAGTCTCCGCGCTACACCTAAAAAGGCCAAGATGGGTTAGGGTTCTACGGTTCTCAATTTCTATGGCTCCTAGGTCGAAAATAATAATGTCTTTCCGATTACTCGGTAAACAAATATTAAGTTCAAGTGGGCCTTCCATCGAGTGGGGGATCTCATGCCTCCTTCTTCGTGATTACTCCCTCAAAGTTAACATGACTGTACCGCCCGTCCTATTCCTTAAGTGTTACTTAATCCGGGTATAGGATTCGTCCTTTGCAAAAAAAACCAAACACCCCAATTTAAACACATAATCAAACAAAACAAATAATAATAAAACAGATAAGACAAATTAGGCTTAACCCACTTAGGGATGGACCAGCAAGAGGTCAATCTGTCCCCAGCAGAGTCGCCAATTCTGTAGCGATAAAAAATGTAGCGGGGTAAATCGGAGATCGAATTATTGATTAATTTGTCTCACAAAAGCAAGAGTCACCACCGCGCTTTATTATTTCCAAGGGAAAAGGGGAAAGAGCGAAATAAAACCCTAAATATGCAATGTAAAATAATACTTTTTTAAAAGTAATAAAAATACAAAGCATTTTTAAAAAGAGATCTATGGTTCGGGGGTTGGTTATACAGTGGGAAGGTATTAGCACCCAATGTATCTATAGTACTCTATAGGAACCTTTTGAAATATCTATTTATAAAAATTCGTTTGTTTAAAAGTAAATTGTTTTGGCCGAAAAGGGGTACGGACGGGTTTTTTGAAGATACGACGACCTAATGTCGAAGTTTTTGCTTAAAAGGTATGAGTTTTGAAAATATTGAATATTTGAGGAAAAATTGTCTTAAGTTTTAATGAAATGAAAACATTCGCGTGATTGGACTTGAGGACATGAAGTCAACAAATTTAATCGTTTTTCCCTTGGATTTAGACGTAAACGGAATAAACAAGTAGAGACAAAAATAATTAAACAGAGAATCAGATAGATAAGTGATGTACAACAATTAAATAAAAGACTAAATATGCGAACATGCATTTTTGTATTTTTGTTTAATATTAATAACGCAAGAGAATTAATTAAGAAAAATAAAATGTTTTTTTAAAGCTTTTATTTTTATATGTTTTTTAATATCAATATTAACTAAAGCGAGGGAATTATTTAAAGGAAACAAAATGTTTTTTTTTAAGTTTTTTATTTTATAGGTTTCTAAATTAATATTAATATAAAGTATTACTTTGAGAATTATTAAATAATTAAACTAAATTAAAACTTTAAAATTACTAATTTAAATCTAATTAGAAATAATACTAAAAATTACTAGATTAAACCTAAAGCTAAAAATGATTCAATTATTTGATTAAAATTACTAATAACACTAAGTTAATAAAGTTCTAAAAACTAAAAGAAGATAAATAGAAAGAGATGTCAAATTAAAGGGTTAGATAATGAACAAAAGCATGGGCCTAAGGGTCTTAAGGGGGCCTGATCAAAACAGAAGAAAAGGGGGTGCATAAGAAATTCGTTTGGGCTTTGGCAGGAAGCAGGTCTATACGTTTTATAATTTTGTTTTAGGGTAAACACATTGTTTTAATTTTGGAAAAGGGATTAGGGTTTGGTTACGCAGCGCCGTTCTTCTTGTCTTCCTCGATCTCTCTTCGTCTTCCTCATGCCCGCTTCTGTGTTTTCCCCAGCCCATGGCCACCGGCGTCCTCAATATTTCTTCTTCCCTCCAGTCAAAGCGTTAGGGCGACAGTCTCAAGGTACAAAACTTCATTTTTATTTCATTGGGTTTTGTGTTATTGCATGTGTAGATTTACATCCATTTCTGATTTTGATTATCTATTGCAATGGTTATTTGAGGGGTTTGACAGAAAAAGAGAGAGAAATGTTACCTGGAGACGGAGGAGGAAGGTTGGGGTACGCGTGGAAGGCCAAGCTGCGAGGTAGAAACGCGTGATGCTTGCTTGGAGACCCTGGTTTGTGTTTCTTACTTCTTTGATTTGTGACGAAAATCTTGAAAACAAAACTTTCCTCTTCCTCTTGCTAGCCCTTGTCTGCTTTACTGTTTCCTTGGAATACTTTTCTCTCTTCTTCTCTTACTGTGATTTTGTTGCCTCGTTATTGGCCTATGATGAATGTTTGAGGCTTGATGCTTGAATGCTATTGTTGAAAATTTTTTGTTTTGACTAGCTTCCCAATATCGATGCTTGACTGTTGCCTTCCTTGTATGCTTTTCCTCTTCTTCTTCTCGCCTTGCTACCGTTGCTTTCAGTTGCCTTTTTTCGCATTAGCCTGTGATGACTATCTCTGAGGCTTGATAGTTGCCTTGAACATTGTTTTAAGGTTTGAGTTACTATAGTATTCTGCTTTTTGGCTTTAGAACTGGTTATGGTTTCAACAGGTTTGGCCTTTTGAGTTTACTGGTTTTACTGTTTTTTTAGGCCATGAGGTTTTGAAAATGGCTATGGTTTTGCTGGACAGTTTAGAGGTTTTATGGTTTAGGCCATAAGGTTTGATTGGAGATAGCAGGTTATGGCAACAGGTTTTACTGGTTTCGCTTCAGGCTTGGTCTTGATACAGGTTTTATTGTTTAGGCCATGTTGGTTTCAGGTTTGTGGGTTTAGGCCATATTGGTTTCAGGTTTGTGCAGGTTGTATGTTTTTGGTTTATGTAAGTTCTGCTTCAGGTTTGGCCTAGTTTGTGGTTTATACAGGTTTAGGCCATGGTTATGGTTTTTGCTGTCTTGATACCGTAGGTTCTATGGGTTTTATGGTTTTGAGAATTGGCTTGATATTTTTGACAGTTTTCAGTGTTTGAAACTTGAAGACAGGTTGAACTCTCTGAATTTTTGAAGAGGGTTTTGTTGTGTTATAACAGTTTGCTGGCCTTCCTCCCTTGAGGTTTACGTTACAGGTTGTATATTTTACTATATTTCCTTTGACCTCTGCACTCCATACTGCTACATCAAGTTGTCTCTATTCTTTTTCATGTTTTCTCTTTTCTTACTGTATGCTGCTGCAGTTTGTTTTGTATCCATTTCTGCCTAAGCCAAAAACCTGTAAACCACACTCTTCCTCTCTTCTCTCTCTTAAGTACAAATGAAACACTAAAATGTTGTATGTACTTTACTTATTCTGAAAAAGCACAATGCTAGAAAATGATGAGAAAATGGAAAATATATTATGCTTGCATATTTGGTTTAAACTGCATGCTCTCTTTGTCAAATGCATAGTACAGTAGAAGAGCCTTTGTTTTTGGCCTCTTCCTACATCTTTGGCATGTTTACGTTGGAATGCTTGTGTTGAAAATGTGCATATGCTGTTTTGCTATGCTTTGACAATGCAGCTTTGACAAAAAAAGAATTTGTGTAATTGTTTTTGGATTATGCAGTTTTTAGATAAAATGTGCAATTTTTGACAAAAGAATGAATTTGTGCATGTTTTTAATTTGTGCATTCATTTTTATAAATTAAAAATTCATCCCTTTTTGTGAACCGGGAGAAATCCCGTGATTTGCAAAAAGGGTAAAAACTAATTCCAGCCGTTTGCTTTTAATGATGAACGCTAAAATTAATTTTTTGCTTTTAATTATATTTATTTCTGACTTTTTTTCTTTTAATTCTTTGCAGGTAAAATTAAATGAGCAAACAAAGAAGCAATGGATAGAAGATGAAGATTTAGAACTTAGGAAAAAATTAGGATAGCTTTTATTTCATTTTAAACATTGTAAAAATTATCGTTGTAAATACGTTGTAAATAAATACGGCATTTAAACAACAATTGTAACAATTAGAATAAAATGAATAAAATTCTATTATTTTCCAGTTAATTATTTTCTTATTTCCAATTATTTATTTTATCATTTATAATTCTTTAAATTATATAATAACTGAAAATCAAATTCCAATTATTTAAATTTAGAATGATAAATAATTAAACAAACATCATTGATCAATTAACTTCTCTTCAATTAATTATTTCATTATTTATAATTCTTCCAAATTATAATAATTGAAAAATAAAATTTCAATTATTTAAACCTAGAATAATAAATAATTAAATAACATTGTTTGATCAATTAATAAACTTTTTTCAAATATTTATTTTATTATTTATAAATCTTTAAATTATATAATAACTGAAAATGAATTTCAATTATTTAAATTTAAGATAATAAATAATTAATAAACATTGTCTGATCAATTAATAAACTTCTTTTCAAATATTTATTTTATTATTTATAAATCTTTAAATTATATAATAACTGAAAATGAATTCCAATTATTTAAATTTAAGATAATAAATAATTAATAAACATTGTTTTAGCATTGATCAATTAATAAATTTAGCGTTCAAAAGATAAACAGCTCTCGACCTGAAAAAGTTATGAATTTTAAGACTGCTTTGAAAATTGATAAAAATAGGTCAAAACCCTTGCAATGTAATGAAGCAGATGGGAGATGGTATCTTAGGTCAAAATTTGGGGTACAACACTTCCCCTCGCATAATAAACTTCCTTACCCTCTCTCTTGGTCGTAATATCATCTTATCCATCTCCTTGTGGTTTTCTCGATATTTTCTCTTCTTTGGGATAAATAAAGTTCGATGGCGGTTCTGCATTTTTTGCCGACAACTTCACCTACACACAAAGAAAATAAACCCAATGTCTCAAGGTAAGAATTTTTTTTATTAATAACCAAGTATTAAAAAAATATTTCGCAAATAACCGGGTTTCGGAAAAAATTACGCAAATAACCATGTTTGAGATGGCTCCACAAAGGAGGAGCCAAGTCATTTGGCGCATGCACCTAGGGTTTTGCCCTAGGCGCCATCTCACTTGGCGCCTCCATTGGCTTTTAGCCAAGTGAGATGGCGCATGCTCCTTAAAAAGGAGAGGAGGCGCCATCTCACTTGGCGCCTAGGGCAAAACTAGGGTTTTTTGCTGTTTTATAAATAATTCGTCCGTTTCTTTGAAATTTCTCACACTTTCTCGCACTGTATTTTTATTTTGTACTCCCTTATTTACGTAATGACGTCGCCTATGATTTTTAGCAGAGATGGTTACGTTATATTCTCCGCCACGAAACACGCGATGAAAATGAAATTCTGGCACATTCACTCTATGGAGCGTCTGAAGCGGGAGTTGATGCGGTGGCTAGATGGAGACATCGCCGAGGGGGAAAAAATTCGAAGGATCCAGCGAAAACGAACAACAACCTCGCATGCGACAGGAAGACCTAATGTGTGGTTGGAGGAAGTCAAAACAGACAGTGATGTAATGCTGATGATGCATGGGTCAGATGAAATTGTGTTAACAGTTGTAATTTCCTAGATTGATTATCGTTAATCATTGTTGTACGCGAAAACCCTAATGTAATTTCCTATATTGATTATCGTTAATCATTGTTGTACGCGAAAACCCTAATGTAATTTCCTATATTGAATTTCTTAAATTGTGTGAACAGTTTTATTAACGGAAAACCCATAATGTTTACAACACAAATATTGAAAAGATTTATTGTATTACAAAATTTATGTGGTCGAGCCAGACGCCCGATTCGGACAGTTTTTGCGATTGTGTCCGACCTGACGGCATAAACCACACTTTCTTTCCAACCTGTCAAGATCGTCCATTTCTGTTGTTATGCGCCTGCTTTTGGGACGACCCTTCTTGTTCCTTCGCATTTGGTCATTGTGCAAAACTATATCACTGTTGTATTCAGGCCAATAGTCCGGTTTTGCCACCAAAGGAAAGTTGTTGTTGTAAACAGTGAGCAACATTTCAGATTTATAAACGTTTGAGAGCAGTTGAAGCGCGTCTTGATGGGTATGCGCACAAGCGGCAATGACATGAGAGCAAGGCATACGAAAAGCTTGAAACCTGCCACAATCGCACCATTGAGAAGGTAAAATGACCCTGTATTCTTGTCTTGCCAGGCCTTCATTGTGGTAAATTGTCTCTTTCACAATGAAGTTGTGGCTATGGCGGTCAAACCGTGTAACCATGGGAATGTCAGAAGATTATGACCAACCCGACCAAACCTACCATCAACCACCATATCACCAAACAACCCAACATCCACAGTACCAAACACCCCAAGATCCATTTCCTTTCTACCCCCCATACTCAGACGACCAATGCTACCGACCAACCATGGAACCCCACCCACCGCCAACACGACCAAACTTCGAGGGCATGGGTAACCGACTGTACTAGAGCGGATCTTCGAGATATGGAGATCTTACTGATTTTATGGATTCGGATCGCATTGACTTCGCTGGGCCATCGACCTTGCCGCAACAGGAAACGAGACGGCACCCAGCAAGAGAAAGGCGAGGACGGGGATGCGGAACTGGGGGTCATTACCGGGTTCCTGGGGATCATTGATGTATCTTTTTTTTTTCCAGTATTTTTTGTATCTATTTTTTTACAGTTATTTAAATGTAAAACAGTTGAATGTAATTATTTTTTTTCAAATAAAAAATCAATTTTGTTTATCTCTGTCTAATACGCAACGCGCAGGAAAGGAAAAAATATATTTTTTTTTTTTGACCTAAGTTTGCACATAGGCGCCATCTCATTTGGCTTAGGGCTTGCCATTTGCCCTTAGGCGCCAAATGAGATGGCGCCTCCCTTATAAAAAGAGGAGGATGCGCCAAATGAGATGGCTCCTCCTTTGTGGAGCCATCTCAAACATGGTTATTTGCGTAATTTTTTCCGAAACCCGGTTATTCGCGAAATATTTTTTTAATACTTGGTTATTAATAAAAAAAATTCCTCAAGGTAAACCCCAAGAACTCCAGACAAAAATAACAATAGAAGTCACAAGGTCTCAAGGGTAGTCAATGCTTATAATCCTAAGTCCAAGAGGTCCATAACTCCATCATGCCAAGGATAGTAACCAAATAGTCCAAGTAACCTTAAATTTTTTTATTGTTCAAGTTGGTTATTAAGTGTCTTCAAAAAGAAAATGAAAATCTCAAGTGAGCAAAACAAAATGACATAAAGATAAATGTTCAAGTGAGCAAAGATGAAAATAAGATGAAATGTAAATACTAGAATAAATAGTGTGTAAAAGTAAAGACGTAAAGTAAAATCATAAAATAAAAGTCAATTGTTAGTGAGTTATAAATTAGAGGTTAGTTGAATGACCATCTTGAAACTTGAATTTGAAAACTCATTAGAAGATTGATAAAATAAAAGCTTCTCAACAACAAGTTTCATTTGTTTTTTGTCAAGTATATCATTCATTTCAAATTCTCAAGGAAATAACAAATGATCAACAATGTTTAAATGATTCACTTAGATCAAAATTTATGATGGTTCATTAGAGGATTGATAAGACCAAAGCCTCCTACCAATGAACCTCAAGGTTATTGGATGAAGGGTTTCAAATTAAACACACTTGGGATTGCAAACATAGTGTTGTACCCCAAAATTTGTCCTCCCATTTTCACATAAAACATACTCATAGAGGTCCTCAATTTCTCAAGTTGACTAAGGATTGACCAGACAAATCCTCCTCCTAAGACAATGAGCCTCAAACGAGGGTTTCACTCCTCATCAAGATTTTTGAGTTCCAAGGGTCCTAAATTGTTTCCATAGCCCTAATATGTTCTCAATATCATCCATGCCAAGTTTCATGCCTTGCACAAGAAGTTTGCTCAGTCAACTGCTCAAATGCCTGAAAATCAACTGTACTAGGTCAAAAGTCAACTGTGACCCACATACAGTCAAACTCCAAGATTTTTGGTCAACAACAACATTTTGAAGTAATATCCATCATTTGATCAAGGGTTGATCATGATTCCTCAAGGAATGCTCCTAATTCATCAAAACTCAAAAGTCGCTAAATTAGGGTTTCTATAGGAAAAGTCCACCAAACTTTGACCAGACATAACTTTCTCATACTTTATCATAAATTCCTCATCCAAGGCTCATTTTGAAGAGAATCCAATTCCCTACAACTCATATTTATCCCTCAAGTTCAAGAAATGCATTCATGAAAAGATATAAATTCAGACATTATAGGTCCTTTTCAAAAGTCAACAAAAACACCCTTTGGGTCAAAGCTTATTACATTAACATGGAAGATTCAATGGAGATGAAACCAAAAAGGTTGCTTAGGGGACATCCTAAGATTTCTAAAAAGTCCAAGAACACCCTCTTAGGGTTAAAATTGAGAGAGATAGGCATTGTCAAAGTCAACAATGCTCAAAATTACATTTTTTTTCCACATGGGCCCGTGTTTTCAAGATTGAATCCCAGTCCTAGCATGGTCCATGACCTATGGAACCCTCCATGCGTTATTTATTTGTTTATTAAATTTATTTTGATTTTTATTCATTGAAAAATCAAATAAAATCAAATAAATCCAAATAAATTATATAATTTGTTTTAGGAATGATTTTTGCATTGAACGGAGATCTCATATGTTGTCAATAGCCAAAACAAATCGTGCAAGCTCCAAAACAAGAGGAAATTTTCAAATATGGAAAGATTGGAATCAAAATTCATGGTCATAACATCTCTTGATTCTTTCCAATTCTATTACCCTAGGTTGATTCTACTACATATAACAATGTACTGCAACCCTAGAACAAAAAGTTTTATGCACAGCCTGCCTCCCTAAGAGCAAGAACAAGTGTCAATTTTTGTAAAAAAAAGTGAAGATCAGATTCTTCTCCCAAGGCCGTTTCAAGCCATTCCAAGGATCAAATCACATCCCTAGACACTCACTGAAGCTTTTGCAAGCATTCCCACGGTCTGGGACCTACAGAATCGCGCCCACCCTTCACCACGGTTTGCACATATTCTCAGTTTCAATTTCTTTGATTCTGGCATCATAAACATATTTTGATTATATATCTATGCTTGTTATCATATTTACAATATGCTGGAATACTTTGATTGAAGTTTGAGTGCGGGTATAGACATCTTCCAGGGCTAGGGTTCCTAAGCTCCAATTTGGGGAACCCTAGTTAGAGGCAAAATTAGGCAAAATTAAGGGCCTATTCGTGCTCAAGGTATTATTTCCAATCGATCCATGCCCTTGGTTGGGATTTATGTTGCTTGTGTAATGTTTTTGGTTTTTACAGGTTTGCATCCTTGCACAAGAACTGTCGCTATAGCCTATAGTGATGAATTCGTCTGTAGGTAAAAGCCTAGTTTCTAAAACAACAGTTTTGGGGAAGAAGACAATTAGGTGGCAGACTCCTATTGGGAGATTTGAATCACGCGTGTTTTTTTTGGGCATACTGCTTTGTTTGACTTATATTTTATTTGTTTATTATATTAACAAGCAAGCGTTCTGGCTCAGCTGGTCCAGGCGTGACCCTTTGAGAGGAAGGACCTGGGTTCGATCCCAGGTCCAGACATTTTCTATTTTCTAAGTTGTTTATTGTAGATTCCATGTGCCTCATCAACCAGGCATCCATCATGCACCTCGAGATCTAGCCATTGGATCTTCCCAAGATCAGATCCAGCGCCCAATCAACCAATCCCCATGGTGAACCCTCCAAAGGTGATCTTCACTGGATCACGTACCAGGCAGATGGGCCAGTTATTCTGGGCCAAACAAATTCAATTCTGCACCCCCAGAATTACTTCCAGCATCAGGCCCAGTTCAATTTTTTTTTGTTTTAATTTTCTTTATTTAATTATTGGTTTTAATTATTTTACAAAAAAATCATTGTTTTTTTATTAACTTAAAAAATCAGAAAAAATCACAAAAACATTAGAATTAGGTTTTTTTTCCATAAAATATTTAATTTCATTAATTATATAGGTTAATTAGGATAATTTAAATTCCTTTTTCATAACTAAAATTAATTAGAAATTAGGTTAATTTGAAAAATTAATTACTTTCTCAAAAAATCCAAAAAAATATTTTTTCTTTATTCACTAAATTAAATGTCTTTGAATTTACCTTTAATTCCTCGTTTAATTTATTCTCGCGCGCATTTATTCATTCATTTTTCCAATTATTATAATTTCTCCGAGTTTGTAATAACTTTTAACTTAGGTTTATTACCATTTTCATTTACTGTTTTCTCCAAGTTTTGATTATGTAATCCCCTCCCCAAAGCCTTGTAATAGCTAGGTTTAAATTTCTCGCACTTTATTTTCCGTCATTATAAACTGTTAGATGATTGATAATAGGATTGTATGCGAAAGATCAATAATTTAAAACAGTAGAAAACCCTAACTGTGCAAAGATAAATAACTGAAAAACAAACACTTGCACATGCTCACTCCTAGGTTTTGCCCCACTTCGGTTGCCTTCAGTAAACAGTCATGAAGTATAGAGAGTTTTAGTGGTTTACCTCTAGTCCCAAAAGATAAAAAATGACCCACTCGAATGTTGCCTCGAAAAGATCTTTAGGACTCTAGGGTAACTACTAAGATTTCCTAACCATTGCTTTAGTGATCGTAATCGTCCCTTTCGATTGTCCCTCAAACTCCAATGATGGAGCTACCTACTCCTTAATAGTATGATAGCACTGTCTAAAGGAAATAAGAAAACGAATAGTCTTTTTCGAGTAGGTAGAAACTCTTAAGTACTTGCTCAAAACAACAAATTTTTATACTTACACTTTCAAACACTTTTCAAACAAAAGTTTTCAAAAATGCTTTATCACACTCTTGAGGACTGATACAAGAGTTACCATAAAGTGAATGCCGCACTAAGGCAATTTCAAAACTTTTTCAAACGCACAGACACACAAAAGTAATTTAAGAATGAGCAAGTACCTAAGAGTCCGTGGAAGAACACAGATAGAAAGGGTGCTAATACCTTCCCTTTCTATAATCTACCCCCCGTACTCAAAAACATCTCGAAAAAGGTTTTTTCTGTTCTTTTTCCCTTTTCCTTTGTTGGATTAAATAAAAGACTGTGGCGACTCTTTCTTATCGTACATTTGCGAACAAAAAAATGCAAAACCAGTAGTAACAAAAAACAGTCAATTCTGCCACCGTATCACAGAATTGGTGACTCTACTGGGGATTTAAATAAAGTGGGGTTTACCTTAGGATATAGGTCATTCTTAATTGCTTCTTTGGCTTGTCTTGTTTGATTTTTTTAAGGGTATCTGTTTGGGTTGTTTGGATGCTAAACTCGGATCGGGGAATTCCTTTTAGGTAAGTAGCAATAAATTGTGAGAGGGTTGTGCAGGGCATACCGACACGGTTGAAACAATATCTATGTTGATGCGATACTTTGGTGTGTGCTGGTAGCCCTTGAGTAATCAAGGAGAATACGGGGCTGTTGCGTGGTATCATAAAGAATCAAATGACCTTAGCACCTTAATTGAACAACTTGGCTTTTAGGAAATAGTGAGATAGTCGTCTTTGGTGTAAACCCAAAGTCGGTTGATACTCGATGCTACACTCATTGAGGTTTGACTCTTGCGTTTTTTTTGTGGCAAGTCAATTGTATATAGGAACTAAATTTGGGGGAAAGATCGATGATATTGAGATCCCTTAGAACCCGATTACTATATTTAGGAAAGGTTGGACCAACCCAACTTCAAGATTGTATTACCTTGAAATCCATGAAAGCCTTAAACCCAAGGTCTCTGTGTGATTTTCTTGTGTTTGTTATATCTTCTATATCTGAGCATAATCATGACATTATAACATAGCATATCATGCTAACCATTTCAAGGATTCTTAGGGTTTATT
Organism: Vicia faba; assembly: GCA_948472305.1. NCBI lineage: Eukaryota > Viridiplantae > Streptophyta > Magnoliopsida > Fabales > Fabaceae > Vicia > Vicia faba. Next base: position 1,454,028,861 of record OX451739.1, read on the forward strand.
TTTGTCTTGTTTTGTAGGACATGGCCCTCACCCGCAGATTCACTATCCAAGTCAGTCTGGTAAAGGTACCTCCTCAGGTTAAGGAGTTGGTATCAAGGGTTCATGATAGCTCTCCCTTCACTGAAAGGCATGGTAAACTTCTCAGCTTGGTCACCTCAAACCCTGATGAAGAAATGTTAAAAGTTCTCTTTCAGTTCTTTGACCCTCTACATCACTGCTTCACTTTTCCAGATTACCAATTAGTGCCTACTATGGAGGAGTTTTCCCAATTACTAGGGGTTCCTATCCTTAACAAGGTACCTTTCAATGGTATGGAAGGAGACCCTAAACCTGAAGATATTGCTAAAGCTTTGTCCTTACCACGGTCTGACGTAGTAGCAAATTGGGAAACTAGGAGAGGTGTCAAGGGTTTTTTGGCTAAGTTCTTGTTTAACAAAGCTCATCATTTTTGGGATACCCTGGAGTTACAAGCCTTTGAATAGGTGTTAGCACTTCTCATTTATGGGTTGGTACTGTTCCCTAATCCGGACCAGCTCATAGACGTGAATGCGGTTAAGATTTTTCTATCATGCAATCCGGTACCTACACTGCTTGGAGATATCCAACATTCTCTGCATACTCACACTATAAAGAAAAGAGGGATCCTTTTGTGTTTCACTCCTCTTTTGGCTAGGTGGTTTATTTTGCACCTACCCCGATCCGTCTTGAAGAATGAATAGGGTTTGAGAAGGTCCCATAGGCTAATGACTCTTACACATTCAGGTATTCATTAGTGTCCTCAATCCTCGGAGAATGTTACCATCATTGATTGACGCAGAGAGTTCCCTAATGTCCCTATCTTAGGCATTTTTGGAGGAATCACTTATAATTCTTGTTTGGCACTGCGACAGTTTGGAAATGCGAGAAGGGATGGTCCTCATGATACACTTATCCAAGGAATCACCTTCGACTATGAGAATGATTCCCAGCGTTATCGTAAAAGGTTCATGCGAGCTTGGGGCATGGTTCATAGAGTTGATAGTAAGACAATGGGGCACAAGAATTAAATCCCTCTTGAGCCTTATCTCAAATGGGTACGATCCCATGCTCAAAGTCTTATGATGCCTTACACTGCCATCCTACCTATAATTATGGAACCGGTTGCTGAAGGAGACACTTCTTATGTTGTTCTTCATCCTGACATGACAACTGATCATGAGGAGTTACAAAAATACTGGGTTCAACTTAAGGAGGAGCGGGATACGTTTGAAGCTCAGTTCTACGCCAGTGAGAAGAAAGTCCTGGAACTCGCTAGGCTACTTCATGAAGATAGGAATATAAACGCCTACATCGCACCAAATAGGATACGCTCATGGGAAACCTAATTTTCTTCTTGCTTTAAGTTTATTTTGTTTGATTGTAAGCTTAAAGAGAAAACTTTGTAACAATTCGAACTTATTAATACAATTAACATGTGCTTCTTTTAGTTAAGAAAATTTGAGCCTTTAAGAATCCTTGAAATCATTGCATACGCATATCATCCATGACATTGCATAAACAGATTTCATAACAGGTTTCTCATTGTCTTCGCTGTTTATTTCAGCAATAATGACTTCTGAACAAAGTATCAAGAATCTCCAAGCACAAAAAGCCCAACTTCAGCAAATGTTTGTATCTTTGGCTAAAGGGCAGGAAGATCTGAAGTCCCTTATTCTAAAAGATAGAAAGAAGAAGGCGAAGAAGACTGCTGGTGTCCTGAATCTGGGCAGAAGATTCAGGGGACCGTTGAAGCGACCGATTGATCTGACCTCTTCATCCAAAGAAGGGGAGAATCAAGAGGGTGAGACAAGGGAGGAAGACCCTAGTCCAAGGGTTTCTGAGGATGAATCTGATTACAATGATGAAAAGTATCCTCCCGCTAAGGACAGATACAAGCAGTTAGAGGATCATCTGAATGCGATGGAGATCCAAAGGGTACCAGGGCTGGATATTGAAGAGCTGGGTTTGGTATCTGGGGTTGTCATTCCACAGAAGTTCAAGGATCTGGTATTTGCAAATTATGATGGAGTTTCTTGTCCTAAACTTCATCTCCATTCTGATGTGAGGAAGATCCAGCCTCACACTGCTGATAGGAACTAGTGGGTCCACTTCTTTCAAGATAGTCTGTCTGGGACTCAGCTTGAGTGGTTTTATCAGCTGGAGGGAATCAATGTCCGCAACTGGGAAGATCTGGATGTTGCTTTTTATATGCAGTATCAATATAATGCTGACCTTGCTCCTACCTGTACTCAACTCCAAAGTATGTCCATGGGTGCAAGCGAAGGTTTCAAGGACTACGCTCAGAAGTGGAGAGATTTGGCAGGGAGAGTCCAACCCCCTTTGTCTGATAGGGAGTTGGTGCACATGTTTCTTGGTACGCTATCTGGTCCGTTATTTAATCACTTGATTGGTAGCTCCTCAACTGGTTTTACCGAGCTGGTTTTGACTGGAGAAAGGGTAGAAGCTGGGATCCGAAGTGGCAAGATCCAAAAAGACACCTCTTCAAGCACAGTGAAAAAGCCTTTCACGGGTAAGAAGGAGGTCAATGCTATTTATAATCCAAGAAGTCTGAATTGAGCCGAGCATCATCCAAAGGTAGGGGCTGTCATGATCTCTAAGTCTGAACCTACCCAACAAAGGAACAATCAACCGAGGACAGAAAGGCCGGTAAGATAGTTTACCTGGATAAACATGACTCTGTCTCAAATCTTGCCACAGTTATTGAAGACCAATCTGGTAACCCTAAAGGAGGCTCCCAAGAACCCCAACACCACATATACTCATTATAATCCAAACGCTCGGTGTGCTTACCACTCTGAAAGTCCAGGCCATGATACCAACAACTGCTGGGCCTTGAAGAACAAGGTCCAGGACCTGATCGAGGCAAAGGAGATTGAATTCGATCCCCCTGAGACTCCCAACGTCATAACTGCACCCATTCCCAAGCATGGCTCGGGAATCAATGATATTGAGGTTGTCTCTGCCACGGAAGATGCTGATGATGAGGATTCTAATATTGACAGCTGGATCTACCCTACTACCAATGGTGGACCTAGTAACTGGACGACCAAAGATTTTGTGCCAATTACTTTTGTTCAGCAATAATTGTCTTACTTGTTTTTCGGATTTGTAATAAACAATATAAAATCTATGGCCTTGTGTCTTACCCAAGGCACGATGGTTTATTTGTGAGGGTTATTATATGTTATTAGCATATGTCATCAATAAAACATTGGATGTTCTTGCATACAAATTTTATGCTCACTATTTTTCTTTTCTGCTTTTCACTTTATCAATACAACTATGCTCTTACACACACTCACATATCAAATTACAAATCCATATCCACTTTCGATCCCATTGATAACAGTTCTGCTATTTCCAGTTATAACTTCGAAAGTTCGATCAACCAAGCCGAAGACGAAGGTGAGGAAGATTGTGAGGTACCTGGAGAACTTGCTAGACTGTTACCACAGGAAGAGAGGGCTATACAGCATCATGAAGAGCCAGTTGAGACAATAAACTTGGGCAGAGAGGTAGACAAAAAAGAAGTCAAGATTGGCACAAATCTGGAGCTTGGTGTAAAACGACGGTTGGTACAGATGTTGCACGATTGTGTTGAGATCTTTGCATGGTCATATGAAGACATTCCGGGACTAGACATAGATATAGCGGTTCATCATCTTCCAAGTAAATAAGATTGTCCTCAGGTTAAGCAAAAGGTCCTTCGTATGCGCCCTGAAATGTAAGAGAAGATCAAAGCAGAGGTTATGATACAGTTCAACACTGGGTTCCTAGTTGTCACCTCCTATCTGCAGTGGGTTGCTAATGTTGTTCTGGTACCAAAGAAAGACGGTAAGGTACGGATGTGTGTGGACTACAGAGACGTGAATAGGGCAAGCCCCAAGGATTACTTCTCGCTTCCACACATCGATGTTTTGGTTGATAACACCGCACAGCATAAGATCTTTTCCTTCATGGACGGTTTCTCTGGGTACAATCAGATCAAGATGGCACCCAAAGACATGGAGAATACAACCTTCGTCATATAGTGGGGCACTTTCTGTTACAAGGTGATGCCTTTTGGATTAAAGAATGGTGGGGCAACTTATCAGTGAGCCATGGTAGCGTTGTTCCACGATATGATTCACCATGAGATAGAGGTTTATGTGGATGACATGTTAGCCATGTCTCAAATTGATGAAGAAAACCTTGATCATCTACAAAAGCTGTTTGACTGGTTGAAGACATACAAGTTGAGGTTGAATCTGAACAAGTGCACCTTCGGGGTAAGGTCTGGTAAAATTCTGGGGTTCATCGTCAGTGAAAAAGGTATTCAGGTAGACCCTGTAAAGGTGAAGGCCATACAAGAGATGTCGGCTCCCTGTACTGAGAAGGAAGTTAGAGGTTTCTTGGGATTCCTAAATTATATCACCGGGTTCATTTCACATCTAACTTCTACTTGTGAGCCAATATTCAAACTCTTGAAGAAAGATGAAGTAATAAAATGGAATGACGAATGCCAGACCGCTTTCGAAAGAATCAAGGAATACCTTCAAGAACCACCAATTCGGATGCCTCCGATTGAAGGAAGACCTTTGATAATGTACTTAATAGTGCTAGATAATTCAATAGGGTGTGTGCTGGGGAAGCATGACGAGTCTGGCCGAAAAGAGCATGCAATATATTACCTTAGCAAAAACTTTACCGACTGTGAAATAAGATACTCACTACTAGAGAAAACTAGCTGCACTTTGGCATGGGCTGCTCGCCGACTAAGACAGTATATGTTGACCTACACTACTTTGTTAATATCTAAGATGGATCCAATCAAGTACATTTTCGAGAAGCCCGCTCTCTTCGGAAGAATAGCAAGATGGCAGATGATCTTAACCGAATACAATATCCAATATACAACCCAGAAAGCAACCAAGGGAAGTGTATTAGCTGATCATTTGGCTCATCAGGACGTGGATGACTACCAGTCCATGAAATTTGAGTTCCCGGACGAGAATATTATGCTAGTGACTGACTATGAAGAACCTGGACCAGATGAAGGACCTGAAGAAGGATCTCGATGGACTATGGTTTTTGACGCAGCTTCGAATGCACTCGATAATGGAATTGGTGTTGTAATCATATCCCCCGAGGGATGCCATACTCCTTTTACCGCCCGACTATGCTTCAACTGTACCAATAACATGGAGGAGTATGAAGCCTGCATCATGGGTCTCAAAGCTGCTATCAACCTGAGGATCAAGTTCTTAAACATTTTCTGGGATTCAGCCTTGGTGATAAGTCAGATCAAAGGAGAATGAGATACGAAGCACCCGAATCTCATCCCGTATAAAGAGCACGTACTGACATAGCTTCCACACTTTGAGGAGGTAACATTTGAACATTTCCAAAGAGAAGAGAATCAGTTAGCGGACACGCTAGCTACTATGTCATCTATGTTCAAGGTCAGGTGGGACAACGAAGCTCCCCGAATCACCATTGAGAGGTTGGATGAACGAGCGTACTGCTGTGAGATTGATACTGAAGAGGTAGCAGACAAACCCTGGTGTCACGAAGTAAAAAGGTATCTCGAGGCTCAAGAATACCCTGAGGGGGCATCTGTCAATGATAAGAAGTTTCTGAGAAGGTTCGCCGTGAAATTCTTCCTCAGTAATGGAATCCTCTACAAGCGCAACCATGAATCTACTTTACTTAGGTGCGTAGACAAGAGCGAAGCAGAGAGGATTATGACAGATCTACACAAAGGTACCTTCGAAACCCATTCAAGTGGACATACCATGGCTAAAAAGATCCTATGGGCAAGATACTATTGGTTCATTATGGAAGCAAATTGTTATCAGCACTCCCGAACTTGTCACAAATGCCAAATCTATGCTGAAAAGTACATGTACCTCCGGTTTCCTTGAACATCTAGACGGCTCCCTGGCCCTTTGCAATGTGAGGAATTGATATGATCAGAGATATTTGACCTACCGCTTCCAATGGGCATCGCTTCATCCTGGTGGCCATTGATTACTTCATGAAGTGGGTTGAAGCTGCCTCTTTTGCTACCGTTACCAAGAATGTTGTGGTGCAGTTTATCAAGCATAACCTGGTTTGTTGTTACAGTGTGCCAGAGAGAATCATCACTGCAAATGGTACAAACCACAACAACACGATGATCACTGAAATCTATAAGCAATTCAAGATATAACACCATAACTCTTCTCCCTACCGGTCGAAGATGAATGGCGTTGTCGAAGCTGCTAATAAGAACATCAAAAAGATTATACAGAAGATGACGGTGACATACAAAGACTGGCACGAGATGTTACCATTTGCTCTTCATGGGTATCGCACCTCATCACGTACGTAAATGAGGGCGACACCCTACTCTCTTGTATATGGCATGGAGGTTGCCCTTCCTATTGAGGTCCAGATCTATTCTCTGAGGATTATGAAAGATGCGGGTTTGAACGAAGACGACTGGATCCAGACTCGACTTGATCAACTGAATATGATCAATGAGAAGAGACTTATTGCTATCTGTCATAGTCAAATGTATCAAAAACAGTTGATCAAGGCTTTCAACAAAAAGGTCAGGCGCCAAGCATATCAAGTTGGGGATCTCGTGATCAAGCACATCATACTGTCATAAGGTGATCCCAGGGGCAAATGGACTCCCACATACGAAGGGCCATTTGTGATCAAAAACATTTTCTCGGGTGGAGCCATGATTCTGACCACCATGGACGGTGACGACCTTCCTCACCCTGTAAATACGGACATAGTAAAAAGATACTACGCATGATTAAAGACCCGTAGGTTGACTGGCCTAGGCAAAAATAAGGGCTTCTCGGCGAACCAAAAGGGTTCGGGCAAAAATTAGGGATGAAAATAAAAAAATCTATACACACGGCAAGTCGAAAACCTGAAAAGGAGGCTTGGGCAAAAAAGGGTATCCAGGTGGACTGAAAACCCGAAAGGGCGGTCCAGGAAAAATTTAGTGATGTAAAGCGTATCACTATGTTCCATTGGATCACCTTGCGACCAGACCTCAATATCAACTATCAAGCTCGAACGAGACCAATCAATCTAGTCAGCTTCGGACAAGCAGCAAAGTGATGAGACGCTCAAAGACATAGCGGCAATAGCAGAATTGAAACTCAACGGTATTATTACACGTAGCTGTTTTCTTCTCTTTGTACACAATATTTTATAGCTTTCATTTTCACAACGGAGTTCTCTTACTAGAGCGTCAGCTTCCTTGTACAAAAACGCCTGTTATAGGCCAACTTCAGAAATTAATACAAGTCATTTTTACAAAACCATTTGTTTTTCTTTTTCTGATTTTGTTTTGCAAAAACGTCCAATGACTTATTCTTGAAATATCCATTTGAATATAATTTCTATTCACAAATATTTGCATAAGAAACGGAAGGACAGTTGCTCATGACTTAAGGAATGGGGCAAAGTCTGAAAAACCATTTCAATCCCGAGAGTTACTCTGTCCAGCAGGTACAGGGGCAAATACAGTTTTGATACAAGGTCACCATTACATGCGACTCCGTGACGTCTACACTCCCCACAGAGTAGAGGCAACCAAAGTTTTGACATCGGCTTCCCCAAATAGGAGCTACTTTCCCAAGCAAAGTTCCTTCAGAAAGCCGACATCTATATCCCCCATCCAAATGTTATAAATCGCAAGCGGTTCATAACGTTTTATCCCGAGCAGAGTTATTTCTCTGAATACATATGTTCTATCCCCAACAGAGTTTATTCCTCCAGCTACAGAAGTTCATCCCCCAGCGGATTTTATTTCTCTGAATCGGTAAAATCTTCTAGCAAAGCATCTCGTCTCTCAAACAGAGTTATTTCCCCGCAGAGTTATTCTCAAACAGAGTCTCTCCCCAAAAGATTATTCACAAACAGAAAGGAGTAAATCCACGGCATAGTCATCTCCGTTCATCATCCCCAACGGAAGTAGAAGAACCACTTTTTCTACAACAGTCAGGAATTCAATTTCCAATGCTCTCCAGCAGCAGTCAGGGATTTATTTTCCCAAACTCGGATATGTCACAATAGAATTTCATGTTCATACATCATGATGCGTGCATACATATTGCATACAGCATAATCTCATTTATTTTGAGAACATCATCGCACAATGAATTCCATGCATCGCATATAATTAATCTTGTACCTTTTTAGGAAAGATGGTTATCATCAACAATTCCAACAGTTCAAGATTAAATCCATGAAACTATACATGTCATATCTGCAGACAACTAATGGAAAATCAGTTCCCGAAACCAAACGGGTTAACTAGTCTACATGGTCAGATGAGGCAATCCTACTACCCAGGTTCCTTCTGCGGTGCTACTACCCAGGCTTTATTCCGAAGTAACCCTACTACCCAAGTTCCTTCTCATAGCCCTACTATTCAGGTTTTCATTTCGAAGTAACCCTACTACCCAGGTTCCTTCTCATAGCCCTACTATCCAGATTTTCATTTCGAAGTAACCCTACTATCCAGGTTCCTTCTCATAGCCCTACTACCCAGGCTTTCATTTCGAAGTAACCCTACTATCCAGGTTCCTTCTCATAGCCCTACTACCCAGACTTTCATTTTGAAGTAACCCTACTTTCCAGGTTCCTTCTCATAGCCCAACTACCCAGGCTTTCATTTCAAAGTAACCCTACTATCTAAGTTCCTTCTCATAGCCCTACTACCCAGGCTTTCATTTCGAAGTAACCCTACTATCCAGGTTAAAGATGTGAAAAACACAAGAAGGGGGGTTGAATTGTAAATCTTAAAATCAAATGCAGACAACACAGTATTTTTATCCTGGTTCATTTGATCTCAAACTACTCCAGTCCACCCGTCAAGGTGATTTCGCCTCTCTCCAACGAGGTCTTAATCCACTATATTCAACTGAATACAACAACTACTTTAACAACTATTAAAGCCTTCTTGAGTCTAACCACATACCGGTTTATCTCAAGGAAATTCTTTTACAGATAAATGAATCAAAAGTGTGTTTGATGTTTTCTAGTAAAACTATATATCACAACTGTGATAATACACAATATTAAGCTTAGAATAAAACTAGATTGCTAATGCTTTTGTAGTAGGCGTGGTATGAAGGCTTTAGCAAATTGTATGAATGAGAATGTTTTCGTATGCGTGCGTGAAGAGTATTACCTTTTCTTTTCTCACACAGTCTTGCTTAAATAGCCACGGAAGAGATACGTTGGTTGTCCATAAATCCATTTCAATGCTATTAACGTTCTTTCCTTTTTGAGAAGATCTTTGTCTTGGAATAAAGTCGTTGGTAATAAATCTGTCTTGAATGCTTAGTAACGTTGACACTTCAGAGTCTTCACTGCTTATGGTAATCAGAGTGTTCTTTCCTTTATGCTGACGCTTCTGAGTGCTGATGAATTGGTTAGGATCTTGATCAGAGTCAGAGTATTTTACGCGCAGATTCTGTTCATCAGGATTCAGCGTATAGCACATGTTATTTGATATTCTGATGTTGACGTATCTTCTGATGCTGATGTTGATACTGATATTCTGATGCTGATTCCATCAGAGTTTCTGTAAATACACAACATAATTTTAAGTAGCATATATGTCTTATATAAATCTTACAATTTATTTAATCTTGTATTTTGTTATCATCAAAACTCTAACTGAGGCTTGTAGAATCAAACTATGTTCTAACAATCTCCCCCTTTTTGATGATGACAAAAACCGGATTTTTCAATTAAAATTAAAGAATAAACGGTATCAGAGATAAACAAATAGCGAATAAAAGGTATCAGAGATAAGAAGATAAGGAATAAAAGGTATCAGAGTAGTGAAGAGAAAAACTCCCCCTGAGTTGATTACTTCCCTTTAATTCCATGAGACCTTGAGCATCAGAACTTTACTTTATCAGAGTTCATCAGATTCATCAGATTCTTGTACCTGTAAGCTTTTCAGAAGAAGGAAATTCAAATATATCAGAATGTTAGAATGTTTGAGACTTATGTCTCAGTAATCCGTTATTGAAAAATATCATTCTTTCTCCCCCTTTTTGTCAGTTATCAAAAAGCACAAATAATCAGAGTTAAAATGATCAGAGTTAAAAAAAGCGTTTATATTAAAAACAGAAGCAATGATAAGTTCAGAACACGTAAAATATTTCAGACAAACATGTAAAGAAAACAAGGAAAACACAAGAAGATTCTAAGAGGAAGGTGGAAGACGTGTGAACAGAGCTTCCAACATGCTCTTGATTTGATTGCTGGTTTCCTGTTGCTGAGATACCATGTTTGCTATAGCATCAATCTTGGTGTCCTGCTTATCCATTCTTTCATTCATCAGCATATCAGATCTTTTCAAGTCCTCCAGAGTCTGCCTGTCAAGAGAAGAAGCTTGAGGATCTTAAGAAACAGGGTGCTTCTCAGAGCTTTCTTTAATATCTTCTTCTTGAACCTGTTCTTCAGCTGGGATCATCTGTTCTTCTGCAGGTTGAACTTTGGATGCTGGACGCTTTTCAGACCAAGGCGCATTGTCCAGCGGGAGTACTTCTTCTTTAAGCAGCTTGCTCAGAACTGGACATTCAATTTCCTTCAGCAGATTGCTAAAGTTCTGTTGAGCCTGTCATTAGCTCTGGTCTTGCAACTTAAAGGTTTCAGCGCATACCCATCTTCTGAATTTTGTCCAGAGGAGGTCTGATACAGCAGGATCAACCAGTTCCAGACTTGCTTGTTTCAAAGAAGTGATCCACTTATATATATTTGTTTCAAATTTCAAAATGTTGGAACCAACATCTGGATGTTTTGGTTTAGGGATAGCAGTTTTGTTGTTGATTGCAGCAAGGCGTTCAAAGACTGTTAGATCAATGACAGTCTTGCTGTGATCTTCTGACTTTTTCTTAGGTGAGGGAGTGGGAGAGTCAGGAATTATGATTGGACTTGATGGGGTATTTGGTGGAGTTATTTCTGGTGAAGAGGGAAGTTGAGGAATATTCAGTGGTACCACAGGGTAATTGAATGGCCAAAGGTTGTGGTTCAGGGGATTCAGAGTGTTGAGCCTCAGAGGTTTGAGTCTCAGGTTGTGGAGATTGTTCATGTTGAGGAGAGGGTGGATTAATATCTGGTTGAGGAGATGAAGGTAGTGGGATTTCTGGTATTGGAGAGAGTGGAGTTTCTGGTATTGGTGAGATGGGAATTTCTGTGTTTGGATTTTGATTTTCTGTTTCGGGAGCGGATGTGTGTTGGTCTATATCAGAAAGAACTTGTGCAAGTTCTTGTTCTAGTATGGCTTCAGTATTTGGATTTTGTGGTTGGGAGCGAGATCTTCTGAGGGTTAATGATTTAGAAGGGTCAAAGTCTAAGTCAAAATCATCAAAGGTTTGAGGTGTTGGGTTTTCAGATGGAGTTGGAATAGGGATAGATGTTGAGACAACAGTTGAATCTAAAATAGTTACAGAAGAAGGATTACCTCTTTTCTTGGGAGTCTGTTGAGATGATCCTTCTGCAGCAGCTTTTCTTTTCTTCGTCTTCTTCAGAACAACCTCTGGAGCCTTCTGCTGAAGATCTTGAATATTCAGATTTGGTGTTGTACCATCAGCTTTGCACGCATCCAGATATCTCAGAATGATTTCTGGCTTAGAGTCAATTTCTGAGAACAGAGGGAAGTTGTCCAGAGGGACTCTTCTGCTGGAGATTTCAGCAAAAGGAGTGACGCTGGGCTCCTTCTTAATGTTCTCTATCAACTTCATTTTCTTCAGATTTTTGGCATTCAGCTGCTTGCCAACAGAAGGTTCCAGAGTGTTGATTTCTTGTGCCTCTTGCAGATGATCAATCAGCCTATTCTCTGTAAGAATATCTGATATCAGTCTTCCCAAGGGTATCCAATCCCTTTTTGTACGTTCCTCTTCCCTTGTTTCCTTGACACTTGTTCTGAGATGGTTGGACAGAAGATGAGCTAGATTTATCTTGACCTTCTGAGAGATAAAATAGATCAGAAACTGCTGATCAATGTTAATGTAATCAGGAGAGCTGGTAGGCTTCCTGTGGTTGAAACAGCCCAGAATGATCTTGGCCCAAATTTTGTGCTTGTCTTTCAAGTCCCTTATCTTGCTGGAGGGAAGCCCCAGCGTGAAAATTTCCCTTGCAATTAGGGAAACATCTGTGCACCTTTCTGCCATATCAATGCAACGAATACCACCACCATTGTACCCTATGAGTCTTGCAATCAGGTCTTCAGTGATAACAATCTTCTTCCCCATGATGTAAGACGTAACTTGATGATTTGAAGAAGAAGCGTGAATCCAAAATTCCTTTACCAGAATAGGAAATGTTGGACCCACCAGCCTGTCAAAATACTTTTCCCAACCTTGAGCTTTAACCTCTTCAGATAAATCAAAACCATTTTCCTTGAGACTGTTGAAATCCACTATTAATTCTGACAGAACTTCAAGATTCTTGATTGGAGTTAGAAGCGTTCTGAATGGTACTTCATATTGTTCAAATGAAACGGTTTTCTGGGAACCTGAAGAAGGAACGCTGGAAGAAGCCATGTTTACACGAGGTTTTTGTGAAAAAGATTGAAAGGTTTTCTTGAGAAAGAAGAGCACTGAAAACAAAAATATTCAGAGAAAAGGAAAGTGAAGGTAAAAAGTGTAAATGGTGTGAAGTGTGTTTAAATAGATTTCTAAAAAGGTTTTGAAAACATAAACGTTTAAGAGAGAGAAATTAATAATGATTATTAGCATTTAATGATAGCTGATTTTAGGGGATTCATAAAGATATTTGGAACGGTTACCCATGACATGTGTCTCAATGCATCCAATCAGCGCTTTGCCTTTTCAGAAACGTGAACGCGTGTTCAGCCTCAGAAAGTGGATGATGACTGGATGACACTTGTTTGCTTGAGTGAACAGCACATTTCCATCCTAGAAATGAAGCGCTCAGATCTTCATGGATAGATTCTGATACAATCTGCATTTCTAAAATTCTGAAGGAAGATTGATCAGTAGTTCACAGAAAACAAACAAAGTTCTGAAGGTTAATATATTAAATTAAAACAATTTCATTCTGGGCAGAGCTTCATGCTGAGATGTTTCAGAATGAAGTTGAACCTATCTTCAGAAAGTGGTTTTGTGAAAATATCAGCCCATTGATGGTCTGTGTTAATAAATTTTAAATTTAAAATCCCTTTCTGAATATAGTCCCTAATAAAATGATGTTTTATTTCTATATGCTTAGCACTAGAATGTAAAATTGGATTCTTACTTAAGCAAATAGCAGAAGTATTATCACAGAAGATAAGAATGTTACTCTCAAATATCTGGAAGTCCTCAAGTTGACTTTTTATCCAGAGCATTTGTGTGCTGCATCCAGCTGCTTCTATGTATTCAACTTTTGTTGTTGATAGAGAAATTATGGATTGTCTTTTGTTGTACCATGAGATCAGATTTTCTCCCAGAAACTGGAAGCTTTAAGAAGTGCTTTTACGCTCTACTCTGTCTCCAGCAAAATCAGCATCACAGTATTATACTAAGCTGTAATCACTTGATTTTCTATAAAACAAACCCAGATTAGTAGTACCTTTCAGATACTTGAAAATTCGCTTAACTGCTGTTAAGTGAGATTCTCTAGGATCTGATTGGAATCTTGCACAAATGCATACACTGAATAAAATATCAGGCCTTAAAGCTGTCAGATAAAGAAGAGAACCAATCATACCTCTGTAGACCTTCTGTTCTACCTTTTTGCTTACCTCTTCTCTTTCCAGAATGCACGTGGGATGCATTGTAATCTTTGATGGCTTACATTCTGAGAGATCAAATTTCTTCAGAAGTTCTCTGACATATTTTCTCTGATGAATGTAAGTTCCTTCTGGGGTTTGATTGATCTGAATGCCCAGAAAGAATTTCAGTTCCCCCATTAGGCTCATCTCAAATTCTTCCTGCATACACTTAGCAAACTTTCTTCCCAGAGAAGGTTTAGTAGATCCAAAAATGATATCATCAACATAAATCTGACATACTAAAATGTCATTCTTAACTGTCTTACAGAATAAGGTTGTGTCCACTTTCCCTCTGGTGAATTCCTTTTCTAACAGGAAGTTACTTAGTCTTTCATACCAAGCTCTGGGAGCTTGTTTCAGACCATACAGTGACTTCTTTAGTTTGAAAACATATTCTGGATTTTTTGAACTTTCAAAACCAGGGGGTTTATGCACATATACCTCTTCTTCTATATAGCCATTTAAGAATGCACTCTTAACATCCATCTGATACAGAGTGATGCCTTTATTAACAGCAAATGAAATTAAGAGTCTGATAGATTCTAAATTGGCGATTGGAGCAAAGGTTTCTGTATAGTCTATCCCCTCTTGCTGACTATAACCATGTGCTACTAATCGTGATTTGTTTCTGATGACTTCACCTTGTTCATTCAGTTTGTTTCTGAACACCCATTTTGTTCCAATGATGTTAAATCCTTTTGGTTTGGGAACAAGATCCCATACATCATTTCTTGTGAATTGATTCAGCTCCTCTTACATTGCTAGAATCCAGTCATTGTCCAGAAGTGCTTCATCAATTGTTGATGGTTCAATTAGAGAAACAAGTCCCATGAGGGATTCTTCAGAGTTTCTGAAGCTGGCTCTTATTCTGATTGGATCTTCCTTTCTTCCTAAGATTGTTTCTTCTGGGTGATCCATGTTGCTTCTGGATGGTCTTTTCTGAAGTTGATCAACAGAAGGTGCTGGATTGCTTGCAGTGCCTCTTTCTGATGTTGAGGGAGTGTCTCTGTTGAGAGCTTCTGATGACTTGTCTTCAGTACTTGTGAATTCAACTTCCATACCTGCGAGTAATTCATTCTGCTTTGACTTTTGAGAGTCAAGCTTATCATCAAAACGAACACTAATTGATTCTTCCACAATCTGTGTTTCTGTATTGTATACTCTGTACCCTCTTGAGCGTTCAGAGTATCCTAACATGATACACTTTTGTGCTTTAGAGTCAAACTTGTTCAAATAATTTTTTGTATTTAAAATAAAGCAAGTACATCCAAATGGATGAAAATAAGAAATGTTGGGCTTTCTGTTCTTCCACAATTCATATGGAGTCTTTTCCAGAATAGGTCTTATGGAGATTCTATTCTAAATGTAACACGCTGTGTTTATTGCCTCAAACCAGAAGATCTTAGAAACGTTAGTCTCTTTGATCATGGTTCTGGCCATTTCTTGCAATGTTCTGTTCTTTCGTTCTATAACTCCATTTTGCTGGGGAGTTCTAGGACAAGAGAAATCATGCAGAATGCCTTTGTCATTAAAAAATGATTCAAAATCTTTGTTTTTAAACTCTCCACCATGATCACTTCTGACTTTGACGATTCTAAGATCCTTTTCATTCTGAACTTGGTTGCAGAAGGTGACAAACACAGAGCGTGACTCGTCCTTGTGTCTTAAGAACTTTACCCATGTTCATCTGCTATAGTCATCTACGATTACTAACCCATACTTCTTGCCACTGACTGAAGCAGTTTTAACTGGTCCAAATAAGTCAATGTGCAGAAGTTCTAATGGCTTAGAGGTTGAAACAACGTTTTTAGATTTGAAAGCTGGTTTTGCAAACTTTCCTTTCTGACATGCTTCACACAGAGCATCTGAATTGAACTTCAGATTAGGAAGTCCTCTAACCATATTGAGTTTGTTAATCTGAGATATTCTTCTCATACTAACATGTCCCAATCTTCTGTGCCAGATCCATTGCTCGTTGTTAACAGACAGAAGACACTTTACATTCTGACTTTTCGGTTCAGAAAGTTTTATTTTATAAATGTTGTTTCTCCTCTTTCCATTAAATAAGATAGTCCCATCTTTCTGACTAACAGCTTTGCATGAATTTTGATTAAAGATTATATCATAACCGTTATCACTTAATTGACTTATGGATAAGAGGTTATGCATTAATCCATCTACTAATAAAACATTACTTATAGAGGGAAGATTTCCATTACCTACTGTTCCAGAGCCAATAATCTTTCCCCTCTGATTGCCTCCAAAGCCTATGTGGCCTCCAGGCTTAAGTTCCAGGCTTTGGAACATATGCTTTCTTCCCGTCATGTGTCGTGAGCAGCCAGAGTCCAGGTACCATGATTGGTGTTTCTGCTTTGCTGCTAAAGATATCTGCCACATGTATTATTTTATCCTTAGGTACCCATATTTTCTTGAGTCCTGATTTGTTAGTTTTACCAAAACTCTGGTTGAATTTTGGTTTGACAGAATAATTACTACTAGTATATTTGATGTCATGTGTGTGCCCATATACAAAGTGTGAATCAAGTAAAGTGCGTTTTATAACTAAGTCCATGGCATTCTTTGGTGTAGGTACCTTACCTTGGTATCCTATTCCTTTTCAGCCATTTCTGCTAACTCCATAGATCATTGAAGCCATTTTGCTTCTATCTATGTTTTTAGCTAGAAACTTCTGAAAGCTATGTTCATACTCCTTGATGATCTCATCAGCACTGCTGGGAGTTTCAGGGATTGTTTCCTTCTGAGAGTTTTGCAATAGATTTTCTAATTTTGAAACTTTATTTTTTAACTCAGAATTCTCCAATTTGAGACTCTCAGTTTTATCAGAGTCAGAAGCAAGATTCCCTTTCAGGTTTCTGAATTTGACTCTGATCTGCTGATATCTTTCCAGAATTTCATTAAGGCTTTCAGCTAGTTCAGCCTTAGTAAAGTTTATAGCAAAGTCAGGAAATACCTCTTCTGTATCTGATTCAGAGTCTGACTCAGAAGCTTCACTGTCTTCTGGCATGTTTTCCATGAGAGCAATGTTTGCTCTTTCATCATCTGATTCTAAGTCAACTTCAGATGTGTCAGAGTCATCCCATGTAGCCATGAGACTTTTCTTCTTTTCCTTGCCAAACTTCTTTTTGGGCTTTTCCTTCTGAAGCTTTGGGCAATCACTCTTGTAGTGTCCTTGCTCGTTACATTCATAGTAGATGATGTCTTTGTTGTTTGACTTTCTTCTTATTGAAGAGCCTTCAGATCTTCTGTGTTCAGAGGAGGATTTTGACCTTCTGTATCTGGAGAAAAATTCATTCTGATTCTTTGATCTTCTGGGATTCCTGAACTTCCTTTGCCTCTGCTTCCATAATTGGTTCACCCTTCTGGAGAGGACAGATAGTTCATCTTCTTCTGATGAGGACCCATCAGAGGTTTCTTCTACAGCCTGCAAAACCTTGGAGTCAGATTTTCTATTAGATTTTAAAGCTAATGGCTTACCTTGCTTTTGAGGTTCATCTGCTTCTAGCTCTATCTCGTGACTTCTGAGGGAGCTGACAAGTTCCTCCAGAGAGATTTTGTTGAGATCCTTAGCTAGCTTCAGCGCTGTGGCCATTGGCCTCCACTGTTTTGGCAAGCTTCTGATGATCTTCTTAACATGATCAGCAGTAGAATACCCTTTGTCCAGAACTTTGAGACCAGCCACCAGAATTTGAAATCTTGAGAACATCGTTTCTATTGATTCACTTTCTTCCATTTTGAATGCCTCATACTTCTGAATGAGCGCAAGAGCTTTGGTTTCTTTGACTTGAATGTTGCCTTCATGCGTCATTCTCAGAGAGTCAAACATATTCTTTGCAGTGTCTCTATTTGATATCTTTTCATATTCAGAATAAGAGATGGAGCTGAGAAGAATTGTTCTGGCCTTGTGATGATTTCTAAAATCACGCTTTTGTTGATCAGACATTGCTTTCCTGTCAATCTTCTGACCACTTCCATCCACTGGGTGCGTGTATCCATCAGTCACCATGTCCCACAGATCAGCATCATGGGCCAAAAAGAAGCTTTCAATTTTGTCTTTCCAGTAATCAAAGTTCTCTCCATCAAAGACTGGAGGTTTGACACTGAATCTGTCTCTTTCTTCATTGTTGTCATTGCTGATGTTTTGATGTGGTCCTGCCATTGTGTTTTTCTGACGCTGGATCTTGTACTGACATGGTTAAGTGTTATAAGCTCAGAACCAGGCGCTCTGATGCTAATTGAAGATGTGAAAAACACAAGAAGGGGGGTTGAATTTTAAATCTTAAAATCAAATGCGGACAACACGGTATTTTTATCCTGGTTTGTTTGATCTCAAACTACTCCAGTCCACCCGTCAAGGTGATTTCGCCTCTCTCCAACGAGGTCTTAATCCACTATATTCATCTGAATACAACAACTACTTTAACAACTATTAAAGCCTTCTTGAGTCTAACCACAGACCGGTTTATCTCAAGGAAATGCTTTTACAGATAAATGAATCAAAAGTGTGTTTGATGTTTTTTAGTAAAACTATATATCACAACTGTGATAATACACAATATTAAGCTTAGAATAAAACTAGATTGCTAATGCTTTTGCAGTAGGCGTGGTATGAAGGCTTTAGCAAATTGTATGAATGAGAATGTTTTCGTATGCGTGCGTGAAGAGTATTGCCTTTTCTTTTCTCACACAGTCTTGCTTAAATACCCACGGAAGAGATACGTTGGTTGTCCATAAATCCATTTCAATGCTATAAACATTCTTTCCTTTTTGAGAAGATCTTTGTCTTGGAATAAAGCCGTTGGTAATAAATCTGTCTTGAATGCTTAGTAACGTTGACACTTCAGAGTCTTCTCTGCTTATGGTAATCAGAGTGTTCTTTCCTTTATGCTGACGCTTCTGAGTGCTGATGACTTGGTTAGGATCTTGATCAGAGTCAGAGTATTTTACGCACAGATTCTGTTCATCAGGCTTCAGCGTATAGCACATGTTATTTGATCTTCTGATGCTGACGTATCTTCTGATGCTGATGTTGATACTGATATTCTGATGCTGATTCCATCAGAGTTTCTGTAAATACACAACATAATTTTAAGTAGCATATATGTCTTATATAAATCTTACAATTTATTTAATCTTGTATTTTGTTATCATCAAAACTTTAACTGAGGGTTGTAGAATCAAACTATGTTCTAACACAGGTTCCTTCTCACAACCCTACTTTTGTACCCCAAAATTTTCCCTCCCATTTTACTCAACATATGTTCATGGAGATCCTCAACTTGCTCAAGGATAACCAAGAATTGACCAGACAAACCCTCTCCTAAAGCAAGGAACCTCCAACTAGGGTTTCCCTTTTCGTCAAGATGGGTGAGCCCCATAGGCCTCAAATATTTTCCATGGTTCTAATATTTTCTCAAGATCATCCATGTCAAGTTGCATGCCTTACACAAGAAGTTTGCTCAGTCAACTGCTCAGTTGCTTGAAAATCAACTGTATTAGGTCAAAAGTCAATTGTGACCCACATACAGTCAAACTTCAAGATTTTTGGACAACATCAACATTTTGAAGTGATATCCGTCATTTGATCAAGGGTTGATCATGATTGCCCGAGGAATGCTCCTAATTCATCAAAACTCAAAAGTTGTAAATTAGGGTTTCTTAGGAAAAGTAAACCAGACTTTGACCAAGCATAACTTTCTCATACTTTATCAGAAAATTCTCATCCAAGGCTCATTTTGAAGATAATCCAATTTCCTACAACTCATCTTCATCCCTCAAGTTCAAAAAATGCACTCATAAAAATATATGAATTTCTACATTATAGGTCCTTTTGAAAAGTCAACAAAAACACCTTTTGGGTCAAAGCTTCTTACATGAACATGGAAGACCCAATTGAGGTAAAACCAAAAGGGTTGTTTTGGGGACATCCTAAGCTTTCTAAAAAGTCCTAGAACACGTTAATATGGTCAAAATTGGAGGAGATATGCATTGTCAAAGTTAGCCATTTTTGGAAAATTGTCAAAAGTCAAAAGTGCTCAAGATTGCCTTTTTCTTCAAATGGGCCCAACTTTTTATGCTTGTAGCTTGTTCCTAACATGACTCAAGACCTACGAACCACTCCATACCTCATTAAGTTATTTATTTGATTTATTATGATTTTATTCATTTAAAATTCAAATAAAATTAAAATAAATCATGTAAATTGCTTTTGGATTGATTTTGACATTGAATGAGGATGATATATGTTGGCATATCAGGATCAAATCATATCAAGGATGATTGGAGCAAGAATGGCATGATTTGGCTTATTTTGGAAACAAATAATGCATTTAACAATCAAGTTCTTTTCTCCTTAAATTTTAAGATTCAAGTTGTTTTTTGTTAACCTAATACACTCTATTACATATACACAACGCAACCAAGGTAAAAGGACAAGGGTTAAAGTCGTGCAAGCTAGCCAAGAAAACTCAAAAATTGGACAAAAAGTGTGGATCTGATTTCTAACCTAGGGGACGATTCAAGGCCATTCAAAGCTTCTAATCGCTTTCTAGACATCTTCTGAAGCTAATACGATTGTTTGCAAGCCTTCCCAAGCCCAGAATCGCTCCTGCTAAACCTACGGTTTGCACATACCAGCTTGATTTTGATCTTATAATTTACGCATGATTAACCACTATTAAGCATAACATTGTGTTTGTATCATCATTTGGAATGTTTTGGTTCAATTAATTTTGTGTTTTGATGACTGTTTCGCTAATTGCCATTGCTAGGGTTTAGGGGGTTGTTTTTGGGTTTCTCTTTACATGTTAAATTGGACCAAGCAAATAGTGCCATGGTACTCGTGAGATCAAGATGAGTTGATTGGTATAACTAGAATTAATTTATCATGCGTCTTGTGGATTTTTGAAGCTTACAGGGCTATGGCTATGGAGTTCTGTCCGTAGGTAAAAGCCTGAGATCAAAAACGACACTTCTGGGAAGAAGGTGAAGGCGTGGAAATCAACCACTGGCCAATTTGAATTTACGTGCGTTTTTAGGCATAAAGCGTGCATTGTCATTAAAATATTGTTTGGTTATTATATTCTCATATAAACAATGCAGCGCAAATGGCAAGGAGTATGGGCATGTGAAGCTAGGGACCTGGGTTTGATCCCCGTCCAAACATTTTCTTATTTTCTGAATAAATCCTTGCAGATCCAGCGTATCTCAATGTTTAGTGCCCACTGTGTGCCCCAGATCTCATCCCTGAGATCCATCATCATACAGATCTCACGCTCCAGCATTAAGGGACTACCATGAACCATCAGAGGAGAGAAGCACTAGACCAAACTCCAGACCTTGGGCCATCTTTGGGCCTAACAAGAATTTGGCACCCCCCCTGGATTGCTTAAAAAGGCCTAATTCTCTTCTTTTTCTATTTTAATTCCTTTTTATTATTTATTAATTATTTTCTTTTTTTCAAATAACACCAAAAATCATGCTTTTTTTATTTAATCAAAAAATCATAAAAACATCAAAAATCGTTTTTTATAAAAATATTTTATTAATTAATTAGTTTAATTAAATTAAGGAAATTTAATTCTTTTTGTATAATTAAAATCAACTAGAATTAGGGTTTAATGTTGTACATAACCTAATGTTTCTCAAAAAATAACCTAAATAGTTTCTCAATTTGATTTTTAGGTTTTTCCAATTATTTCTCGCATTTAATTCGCCGCGCGCGCCTTTAGTTTTCCTTTTTTCTATTATTGTAACTACTCCGAGTTTGTAATAGTAATTAGGTTTTAAATTTCCACATCTTTATTTACATTCAAAATAATTATATATCTGGGAAAGCCTTGTAATAACTAGGACTTTAATTTCTCGCATTTTAATTTCCGCAAACTATAAGCTGTTAGATGTATGTTAATAGGATTGTATGGAAAGACAAGTTGCAATTAATACAATAGAAAACCCTAAATATGCAAAGATAAATAAACAAAAAAAACACACTTGCACATGCTCACTCCTAGGGTTTACTCCACTCCGGTTGTCTTCGGTAAACGGTCATGAAGTATAGGGAATATTAGTGGTCGTCCTCTAGTCCCAAAAGATCTAAAATGACCCATTCAGATGTTTCCTCGGAAAAAGATCTTTAAGGCTTTAGGATGATTACTAAAATTTCCTAACATTGCTTTTGTGATCGTACTTGTCCCTTCGAACGTCCCTTAAAACTCCAATGAAGGTGCTACCTATTCCTTAATAATAGGATAGCGCTGTCTAAAGGAAAACGAATAGACTTTTTTCGAGTAGGTAAATTAGCTCCTAGGTACTTGCTCAAACAAAATTTTTCACACAAAAACTTTTCAAAAACAGTTTTCGAAACAACTTCGTCACACTCTTGAGGACAGAAACAAGGGTTATCACGAAGTAAAAAAAAACTTTTCAAAACAAGAACACACAAGCAATTTGAAAAATGAGCAAGTACCTAAGAGCCCGTGGAAAACCACAGATAGAAAGGGTGCTAACACCTTTCCTTTCTATAATCTACCCCCCGTACTTAGAAACATCTCGAAAAAGGTTTTTTCTGTTCTTTTTCCTTTTCCTTTATTGGATGAAATAAAAGTCGGTGGCGACTCTTGCTTACCGCGACATTTGCGAACAAAAAACGCAAACCAGTATAACAGTCAATTCTGCCACCGTATCAAAAAACTGACTACTCTGCTGGGGAATATAAAATAAGTGGGGTACACCTTAGGATCTAGGTCATTTCAAAATTGCTTTCTTGTTTTGCTTTGCCTGCTTTATATTCAAGGGTTTTGTTTGGGTATTATTAAAGATCCTACACCCAGATCTAGGGGAACTTTTTAGGTAAACAGCAATAGATCGTGGAGACTGTACGGTGTAGACAAATATGGTTTCAGCGATGGATGTGTTGGTGTGACACTTTGGTTGTTACCGGTATCCTTCGTGTGGAAACGAGGAGAATATGGGGCCGCCACATGGTGTCGTGAAGCACTATCGGACCTTAGAATGTTAGTTAAACAAACTTGGCCATTAGAAAGTAGTGAGATAGATGACCTCGGTATAAAGCTGAGGATTGGTTAATACTCAATGCTACACTCATTGAGATCATAATTTCGGGATATTTCGGCCACAAGAAAAGATTGCCTGACCTGAAACAATTCCCGATAAATGATGATCAGTGTTATTGAGAATCTTTAAAACCCGGTTACTTTTCTAAGACAGGTTTGAAACGAACTTAACTTCAAGAGGGTACTTACCTTTAACCTCATGCAAGCCTTTGAACCTAAGGTCTATTGTGTGTTTTGCGTGTGTGTGATTTATTCTGTTTGAACATAACATCATGCATCATAATGTAGCATCCATTATTATTACACTAATCATTTCAAGGACCAAGGGAATTTATCTTTGTTCTATTTTACAGATCATGGATTCCGCTCGTAGAAACATTATTTGAATCTTCTTTGTGAGAATACCTCCCCAACTCAAGGAGCTAGTATCAAGGGTTCCTGAAACTTCTGCATTCACTAAGAGACATGGTTGACTTCTCAACCTGGTCACTTCAAACTTTGATGAGAAGATGATGAGTGTACTCTTTCAGTTCTTTGATCCCAAGCACCACTACTTCACCTTCCTAGACTATCAGTTGGTGCCTACCATGGAAGAGTTCTCTCAGTTATTGGATGTAACCATTCTTGAACAGTTGCCTTTCACCGGTTTGGAAGAAGTTTCTAAGCCAGAAGTCATTGCCACAACCTTGCATCTGAAACGGGCCGAGGTGAGATCTAATTGGGAAACAAGAAGCGGAATCAAGGGTTTTATAGCCAAGTTCCTAATAGACAAGGCCCAACTGTTTTAGGATGATATGGACTTTCAGGCTTTTGAGGAGGTTTTGGCCCTTCTAATCTATGGGTTAGTACTATTCCCTAATCCAGACTTATTCATAGATGTGAATTCTATCAAGATCTTCCTCTCTCGCAACCCTGTGCCTACCTTGCTCAGAGATATCTTGCACGCTCTCCATACTCGTACCATGAAGAGAAGAGGGGTTCTTATGTGCTGCATGCCATTGCTGTCAAGGTGGTTTATTTCTCACCTCCCTAAGTCTAAACTTAAGAATGAAGAAGGTTTGGGTTGGTTGCAAAGAATAATGTCACTTGCTCACATGAATATTCTCTGGCATTCCCGAGCTGTGGGAGATACTGCTATTATTGATCGTTGTGGAGAGTACACTAATGTACCATTACTTATCATTAGAGGAGGCATAACTTACAATCCTTGTTTAGCTCTACGACAATTTTGGTTACACCCGAAGGGATGGTCCCCATGAGTTACTTATTGAGGGAATTATATTTAACTATGGGGATGATGTTCAAGGGTATCGCCAGAGGTTCATACGAGCTTGGAGCATGGTAAACAGATCAGGCGCCAAGGCTTTAGGGCCAAAGACTTCCATTCCCATGGAACCTTATCTCCAATGGGTACGAGCTCGCGCCCAGAAACTTATGATGCCCTACATGGCCGTTTTACCAGTGATTGTGGAACCCACCACTGAAGGGGGTATTTCTTATACGGTTCTCCATCTTGATATGCCCACTGATATTGGAGGACTACAGAAGTCTTGAATTCAGTTGAAGAAAGAGTGGGATACTTACAGGGATCAGTTTTATGCCCAGGAGAGGAAGGTTTTAGAGCTCACAAGGCAGCTTCATGAGGAAAGAAGCCTTAATTTCTATCTTAGCACAAAGAGGAAGCATCCATGGGAAATTTGATTTTTCTAGTTTTTTAGAATTGTTTTAATTGTAACGCCTGAAAGGCAATTAAACTTTGAATTTTACTAATAAAATCTTTGTTTCATTTTGGTTCGTAAATTTAAATTTCCCAAAGTCTTTGAAATCATTACATACGCATCCCATCCATAAACAATGCATATACCGGTACCATTATAGGCTTCTCATCTTCTTCGTTGTTTATTTCAGTAGAAATGTCTTCCGAACAAAGCATCAAAGATCTTCAGGCACAAAATGCCCAATTCCAACAGATGTTCATAAATCTGGCGAAAGGGCAGGAGGATCTGAAAGCCCTCATCCTGAATGAGAAAAATAAAAAGAAGAAGGTCTCTGGTATTCTGAATATGGGCAGAAGGTTCATGGGGGCGTTAAAGAAACCAGTCGATCTAACCTCTTCATCCAAGAAAGGGGAGAATAAAGAAAGAGAGACAAGGGAAAAGGACACCAGTCCTGAAGTTTTTGACCATGATACGGACTACAATGATGAGCAGTATCCTCCCACTGAGGATAGGTATAAGCAGTTGGAAGATCGATTGAGTGTTATGGAATTCCAGAGGATACCCGGGTTGGACTTCGAAGAACTGGGATTGGTGTCGGGAGTGGTCATCCCGCAGAAGTTCAAGGCTTTAATTTTTGCAAAGTACGATGGGGTGTCTTGCCCAAAGCTCCATCTCCGTTCCTATGTCAGAAAGATCCAGCCCCACGCTGCTGATAGAAATTTGTGGGTTCACTTATTTCAAGACAGTCTTTCAGGGACTCAGCTTGAATGGTTCTACCAACTGGAGAGAACCAATGTCTAAAACTGGGAAGATCTGGCTGTTGCTTTTTATAAGAAATATCAATACAACGCCGACCTTGCTCCTACTCGTACTCAACTCCAGAGTATGTCCATAGGTGCAGGTGAAGGCTTTAAGGACTATGCACAGAAGTGGAGAGACTTGGATGGAAGGTTCCAACCCCCATTGTCTGATAGGGAGTTGGTCGATATGTTTCTTGGGACGCTATCTGGTCAATTCTTTAATCAATTGATCGGCAGCTCGTCAGCTCGTCAGCTGGTTTCACCGAGCTGATTATAACTGGAGAGAGGGTAGAAGCTGGTATTCGGAGCGGTATGATACAGAAAGATGCCTCTTCGAGTTTGGTAAAGAAGCCTTTTACTGGTAAGAAGGAAGCCAGTGCCATCTATAGCCCGAGAGGCCAAAGCAAAGTTGAGCACCGTCAAACAGTAAGTGTTGTAATAATACCTAGACCTGTGACTGATCCACAATGCAACAATCAACAACGGATGGAAAGACCACAATGGCAGTTTACCCAGATTAACATGACGTTGGCTAAAGTGAAACCCCATCTACTAAGATCTAACTTGGAAACTTTGAAAGAGGCTCCCAAGAATCCAACACCACATCTCCTCGGTATAATCCATGTGCTCGGTGTGCCTATCATTTTGAGAGTCCTGGCCACGATACCAATGACTGTTGGGCTCTGAGAAATAAGGTACAGGATCTGATCAAGGACAAAAAGATTGAGTTGGATGCTCTGGAAAAGCCCAATATCATAACTGCTCCCATGCCTAAGCACAATCGAGGAGTTAATGTCATTGATACCGATCTGTTTGTGACCTTAGTTGATCAAGTTTCTACTCCTCTTATGACGGTTAAGAAGAATTTGTTGTCGGCCGATTTATTTTCGGGTTGTGGTGAAGGTTTCCACATGTGTTCATCTCTACCTTCTGGTTTCCATTTACTGAAGTCAGGTGTTCAGTGTCTGATGGACAACAAAGAAATTTTGTTCGAGAAAACTCTCATTCCCATTGTCCCGTTTGAAGATGTTGCTATTATAACCATTTCCACCAATCCTTACAAGGTCTCCTCGAGAAGACCTGTCAGGATTACATCTGCTCCAAGAGTCGCTCCGTTAATAATCACCCTTCCTGGTCCTGTCCCATACGCCTTAGATAAAGCTATCCCTTGGCATTATGGTGCCAATGTGTACTATCATGGCATTATAAAAGATCTGAAGAATGAAGAGGCTGATCCTGATGTAAGTAACATTGTCGGGACCAGCAAGGTTACCAGAAGTGGAAGGTTTTCTCTTCCGAGATTTCCCCAAAGACTATCAATAGGCATGTTTTTATTCTGTCTGTTATTCCTACTGGTACTTCAACTACTACTCCTGTGCTTACTCCAATTATCACTCCCGCCGTCGATTCATCTCAGACCCGAGGAAAAGAAGTTATAGGTGAGCCTGCCCGGACGGAGGCACCTAGAAAAATTATCGTGGAAGCCTCTAAGCAAGAGATAGAGGAAATATTAAAAATAATTAAAAAGAGCAACTACAATATGGTCGAGCAGCTGGGGCAGACCCCCTCAAAGATATATATGTTGTCTCTGCTGTTGTGCTTTGAGGCCCATGCAAAGGCTTTGATCGCATTCCTCAAAACTGCGCACGTGCCATAGGAAACCTCGGTTGATCAGTTCAAAGACTATGTGGCCAGCCTGACTGTTGACAATGGGTTGGGTTTTTCAGACACAAACTTGACACCAAAAGGGAGGAAGCATAATGATGCTCTACATGTCTCGATCGAATGCAGGGGCACCACTATGGCTCATGTGCTGATAGATACTAGGTATTCACTGAATGTTCTACCCAAGAAGGCACTGGATCGGTTGGATTGTGAGGGATTGACCTTAAAGCCTAGTATCATTGTGGTAAGGGCTTTTGATGGGTCGAAGAGAATGGTGCATGGGGAGGTGGACATCCCTGTCAAGATAGGCTCTCAAACTTTTGAGTCCACCTTCTATGTGATGGACATCACGCCATCATACTCTTATTTGTTGGGTTGACCTTGGATCCATGAAGCTGGGGCTATTACTTTTACACTGCACCAAATGCTGAAGTATCCAGTGAAGGGGAAGATTGTCACTGTACGTGGAGAAGAAGAGTATATGGTAAGCCACCTCAACTCCTTCAGGTACGTAGATATGGATGTGGAATTCATAGAGACTCCTTGCCAGAATTTTGAAGAGGTTCCCCAGATCCTGGCATCGATGAAACTACTACCAGCAACAAACCTCCTCTGAAGATGGCTTCCCTCAAAGACGCCAAAGCAGTGGTTGAAGAAGGTGGGTATACCAATTGGGGCAACTCCCTGATTTTACTCACAAAACTGACAAGTTTAGTTTGGGCTTTACTTCAGGAGCTCAAAGGGTTGTTCGATGCGCTCGAGCTGGAGGACCTCCCCTACGCATCAGCAATCATGGAATTAATGCCATTGAAGATAGTGAGGAAGACTCTGACATTGACAACTGGATCTACCCAACTACCAACGGTGGACCGAGTAACTGGACAACTAGGGACTTTATACCAGTTTCTTTTATTCCGCAGTAATTGTCTTACTTATTTTTTTGATATTGTAATAAACAATTTAAATTCTACAGCCTTGTTCCTTGCCCAAGGCACATTTGTTTTGTTTGTGAGGGCTATTATTTGTCATTTCATATATCATCAATAAAATATTAGACGTTCCTTGCATACAAATTTTACGCTCTCTATTTTTCTTTTTTGTTTTCACTTTATCAAAACAACTATGCTCTTACACACACTCACATATCATACTGCAGATCCATATCCACTATGGATCCCATTGATAACAACTCTACTAATGCCAGTTATGACTTTGAAAATCTGATAAACCAAGCCGAAGACGAAGGTGAGGATGATTGTGAGGTGCCTGGAGAACTTGCTAGACTATTACAGCAGGAAGAAATGGCTATACAGCCTCATGAAGAGCCAGTTGAGACGATAAACCTGTGCACGAAGATAGACAAGAAAGAAGTCAAAATCGGCACAAACTTGGGGGCTAAGACCAAACAGCGGTTGATACAGATGTTGCACTACTATGTTAAGATATTCGCCTGGTCATATGAAGACATTCTTGGTTTAGACACTGATATTGTGGTTCATCATCTACCGATCAAAGAAGACTATCCTCCGGTTAAACAGAAGGTCCGTCGTATACGCCCTGAAATGTCAGAGAAAATCAAGGCAGAAGTCATGAAGCAGTTCGACACAGGGTTCTTAGTTGTCACCTCCTGTCCACAATGGGTTGCTAATGTTGTCCCGATGCCAAAGAAAGATGGTAAGGTACGGATATGTGTAGACTACAGAGATCTGAACAGGGTAATCCCCAAGGATAACTTCCCGCTCCCCCACATCGATGTCCTGGTTGACAACACCACTCAGCACCAAATCTTCTCTTTCATGGATGGTTTCTCTGGCTACAACCAGATCAAGATGGATCCTGAAGACATGGAGAAGACAACCTTCGTCACACAGTGGGGCACCTTCTGTTACAAGGTGATGCCTTTTGGGTTGAATAATGCTTGGGCAACTTATCAGCGAGCCATGGTCGCTTTGTTACATGGTATGATTCACCACGAGATAGAGGTTTATGTTGATGACATGATAGCTAGGTCTCAAACCGAGGAAGAACACCTTGATCATCTACAAATGTTGTTCGACAGGTTGAAGACATACAAGCTGAGGTTGAACCCGAACAAATGCACCTTCGGGGTGAGGTATGGTAAGCTTCTAGGCTTCATCGTCAATGACAAAGATATTCAAGTAGACCCCGCAAAAGTAAAGGCCATACAAGATATGCTGGCTCCCCGTACAGAGAAGGTAGTTAGAGGTTTGTTGGGACGATTGAATTATATCGCCAGGTTCATTTCACATCTGACTGCTACTTATGGACCCCTCTTCAAGCTTCTGAAGAAAGATCAAGTGGTAAAATGGAATGACGAATGCCAGACAGCTTTCGAAAGGATCAAAGAATATCTCCAAGAACCGCCAATTCTGACGACTTCGGTTGAAGGAATACATTTGATACTATACTTAACGGTGCTAGACAATTCAATGGCGTGTGTGCTGGGGCAGCATGATGAGTCTGGTCGAAAAGAGCATGTAATATACTACCTTAGCAAAACATTTACCGACTGTGAGACACGATACTCACTGCTCGAGAAAACTTGTTGCGCTTTGGCCCGAGCTGCTCGCCGACTAAGACAGTACATGTTAACTCACACTACTCTGTTGATATCTAAGATGGATCCAATCAAATACATCTTCGAGAAACCCGCTCTCTCCGGAAGAATAGCAAGATGGCAGATGATCTTAACTGAGTACGGTATACAATATACAACCCATAAAGCAATCAAGGGGAGTGTATTGGCTGATCATTTGGTTCATCAGGCCGTGGATGACTACTAGTCCATGAATTTTGAGTTCCTGGATGAGAATATTATGCTGGTGACTGACTACGAGGAGCCTGGATCGGATGAAGGACCCGAGGAGGGATCTCGATGGACTATGGTTTTTGACGGAGCTTCGAACGCGCTCGATAATGGCATTGGTGCTGTAATCATATCTCTCGGGGCTGTCATACTCCTTTCACCGCCCGACTATGTTTCAACTGCACTAACAACATGAAAGAGTATGAAGCTTGTATCATGGGTCTCAAAGCCGCTATTGACCTCAGGATCAAGTTCTTATATGTGTTCGGGGATTCAGCCTTAATGATTTAGTTAGATCAAAGGCAAATGGTATACGAAGCATCCGAATCTCATCCCATATAAAGAGCACGTGCTGACATTTCCCCCACACTTTGAGGAGGTAACCTTTAAACATTTCCCACGAGAGGATAATCAGTTAACGGATGCGCTAGCTACCATGTCTTCTATGTTCAAAGTCAGGTGGGACAACGAAGCTCCCCAAATCACCATTGAGAGGTTGGATGAACCACCACACTGCTGTGAAATTGATACTGAAGAGGTAGCAAATAAACCCTGGTTCCATGAAGTAAAAAAGTACCTCGAGACCCAAGAGTATCCCAAAGGGGCATCTATCAATGATAAGAAGTTTCTGAGAAGGTTCGCTGCGAAATTCTTCCTCAGTAATGGAATCCTCTACAAGCGCAATCATGACTCTACCTTACTACGGTGTGTAGACAAGAGCGAAGCAGAGAGGCTTATGATAAATCTATATGAAGTTACCTTCGGAAATCATTACAGTGGACATACCATGGCTAAGAAGATCCTACAGGAAGGATATTACTGGTCCACTATGGAAGAAGATTGTTATCTGCACTCACGAACTTGTCATAAGTTCCAAATCTACACTGATAAGGTGCATGTGCCTCTGGTTCCCTTAAACGTCTTGACAGCTCCGTGGCCCTTTGCAATATGGGGCATTGACATGATCGGATAAATCAGGCCCACTGCTTCTAATGGACATCACTTCATTCTAGTGGTCATTGATTATTTCACGAAGTGGGTTGAGGAAACCTCTTTTGCTACTGTAACCAAAAACGTTGTGGTGCGGTTTATCCGACATAATCTGATCTGTCGGTATGGTGTGCCAGAGAGAATTATTACTGACAATGGAAAAAATCTATACACCCGGCAAGCTGAAAACCTGAAAGGGCAGCTTGGGCAAAAAAGGGTATCCCGAAAGGGAAGTCCAGGAAAAAGTTAGGGATGTAAAGCATATCACTATGTCCCATTGGATCATCTTGCGACCATACTTCGGAATCAACTATCAAGCTCGAACGACACCAATCAATCTAATCAACTTTCGGTAAATTAGAAAAGTTATGAGTCGCTCGAAGACATAAGGGCAATAGCAGAGTTGGAACTTAATAGGATTGTTGCACATAGCTGTTTTCTTTTACATAAAATTGTATAGCTTCTATTTTTACAGCGGAGTTCTCTTACTAGAGCGTTATCCTCCTTGTACGAAAACGCCTATTACAGGCCAACGTCCAATGATTTATTCTTGATATATGCATTTGAATATGATTGCTGCTCATAAATATTTACATAAGAAACAAAAAGACAATTACTCGTAATTACAGAAACATGGGCAAAAAACAAGAAGTGTCAAACCCGACAGTTACTCTGCCCAGCAGGTACCGGGATAGAGACAGATTTGAAGCATATGAAACAAAAAGACAATTACTCGTAATTCCAGAAACATGGGAAAAAAACAAGAAGTGTCAAACCCGACAGTTACTCTGCCCAATAGGTACCGGGATAGAGACAGCTTTGAAGCATAATCGTCAGTACATACACTCCCCACAGAGTAAAAGTATTCGAAAGCATTGATGTCGGCTTTCCCAAAGCAGGAAGTAATTTCCCCAGCCAGGGTCATTCAGAAACTTGACAGTTATATCCCCCAGCCGAATTTCATAATCGTGAGCGGGTCAGTAAATTTTATCTCCCGAGCAGAGTTTATTTCTCTCGATACAAAAACTCAATCCCCGATAGAGCTCATTACTTCAGCTACAGAATCTCAAACAGAATCTCTCCCTGAAAAAATATTCATAAATAACAAAGAGTAAATCTCCAGCATAGTCATTTCCGTTCATCATCCCCGGCGGAAGTAGAAGAACCACAATTCTCTACAACAGTCAGGAATGCTATATTCTCCAGCAGCAGTCAGGGATTTATTTTCCCAGACTCGAACATACCCGAATAGCATTTCATGTACATACATCATGACATGCGCATACATATCATATACAGCAGGATTTCATTTATTTTTAGAACATCATCTCACAAGGAATTTCATTCATTACATATAATTAACCCTGGTATCTTTTCATGAAAAAGAATTATCTTCAACAAATCCAGCAGTTATACAGGTCACATCCGCAGACGACTAATGGAAACTCGGTTCCCGAAACCAAACAGGTCAACTAATCTACACTATCATCTCGAAGTAACTCTACGACCCAGGTTCCTTCTCATAAGCCCTATTATCCAAGCTTTCATCCCGAAGTAACCCTACGACCCAAGTTCCTTCTCATAAGCCCTACTATTCAGGCTTTCATCCCGAAGTAACCCTACTATCCAGGTTCCTTCTCATAGCCCTACTATCAGGGCTTTTATGCTGAAGTAACCCTACTATCCAGGTTCCTTCTCATAGCCCTACTATCCGGGCTTTCATCCCAAAGTAACCCTACTATCCAGGTTCCTTCTTATAGCCCTACTATCCAGGCTTTCATCCCGAAGTAACCCTACTATACAGGTTCCTTCTCATAGCCCTACTATCTGGGCTTTCATCCCAAAGTAACCCTACTATCCAGTTTCCTTCTCATAGCCCTACTATCCGGGATTTCATCCCGAAGTAACCCTACTATCCAGGTTCCTTCTCATAGCCCTACTATCCAGGCTTTCATCCCGAAGTAACCCTACTACCCAGGTTCCTTCTCATAGCCCTACTATCCAGGATTTCACCTCGAAGTAACCCTACTACCCAGGTTCCTTCTCATAGCCCTACTATCCAGGCTCCTTTTCATGAATTACTTGACGTAGTTTTGAATGGACTTATCCCGAGAAATTCCTATACAGGTCCCTTCTCTTTTATCTCCAGACAACAATTTACAACACAGAAAAACCTAGACCCAACCAGATACGGTCGATCTCACATTTCCCCAGTAAGTCACTGTGAAGCCTAGAATATGATCAGATAGTAGTAAGCCTTATCATCCTCAACCAGTCATTGTGAAGCCTGGATCCTGACCAGATAAGTAGTTTAATTTTGTCTCATCAATCAAGAGTTAATTCCCCAAGAGAGTAATGGACAACCAGAGCTCCTGGACTCTATTTCCCAGAACATAAGTTAATATTCCCCGGCGAAGTCCTCCTCAATGACAGGTACAGGAATTCTCGCAAAGGGATCTCTTATATAACTGATATCTTTTCTGGATGGTATCTTTAAGCCCATCTCCTACGATTCTCTGTCGCCTTCCAAATCGCATCTGTAAGCCCATTCTTGGTATTATCGATCAGTATTACTTCACGCGAGTGCAAATTTCTGGGCACTCTAGTGTTCAATCATCTTCCACCTTCAGATCACGAAAGGCAGACCAACCAATCTAGATCCGCAGGTTTAAGAAGATATAACAGGGGCAGTTGTTGTACCCCAAAATTTTCCCTCCCATTTTCACACAAAACATACTCCTAAAGGTCCTCAATTGCTCAAGTTGACTAAGGATTGACTAGACAAATCCTCCTCCTAAGACAATGAGCCTCAAACTAGGGTTTCACTCCTCATCAATATGTTTGAGTTCCAAGGGTCCTAAATGGTTTCCATTTCCCTAATATGTTCTCAATATCATCCATGCCAAGTTCCATGCCTTGCACAAGAAGTTTGCTCAGTCAACTGCTCAAATGCCTGAAAATCAATTGTACTAGGTCAAAAGTCAATTGTGGTCCACATACAGTCAAACTTCAATATTTTTGGTCAACATCAACATTTTGAAGTAATATCCATCATTTGATCAAGGGTAGATGATGATTTCTCAAGTAATGCTCCTAATTCATCAAAATTCAAAAGTTGCTAAATTAGGGTTTCTATAGGAAAAGTCAACCAAACTTTGACCAGGCATAACATTCTCATACTTTATCAGAAATTCCTCATCCAAGACTCATTTTGAAGAGAATACAATTCCCTACAACTCATCTTCAGCCCTCAAGTTCAAGAAATGCACTCATGAAAAGATAAAAATTCAGACATTATAGGTCCTTTTCAAAAATCAACAAAAACACCCTTTGGGTCAAAGCTTCTTACATAAACATGGAAGATTCAGTGGATATGAAACCAAAAAGGTTGCTTAGGGGACATCCTAAGCTTTCTAAAAAGTCCAAGAACACCCTCTTAGGATCAAAATTGAGAGAGATAGGCATTGTCAAAGTTGTCCATTTTTGGAAGTTTGCACAAAGTCAACAATGATCAAAATTGCATTTTTTTCCACATGGGCCCATCTTTTCAAGATTGAATCTCAGTCCTAGCTTGGTCCACTACCTATGGGACCCTCCGTGCCTTATTTATTTGTTTATTCAATTTATTTTGATTTTTATTCATTTAAAAATCAAATAAAATAAAATAAATCCAAATAAATCATATAATTTGTTTTAAGAATGACTTTTGCATTGAATGGAGATCTCATATGCTATCAATAGCCAAAACAAATCGTGCAAGCTCCAAAACAAGAGGAAATCTTCAAATATGGAAAGATTGGAATCAAAATTCATGGCCATCACATCTCTTGATTCTTTCTAATTCTATTACCCTAGATTGATTCTACTACATATAACAATGTATTGCAACCCTAGAACAAAAAGTTTTATGCGCAGCCTGCCTCCCTAAGAGCAAGAACAAGTGTCAATTTTTGTCAAAAAAAGTGCAGATCAGATTCTTCTCCCCAGGCCGTTTCAAGCCATTCCAAGGATCAAATCACATCCCTAGACACTCACTGAAGCTTTTGCAAGCATTCCCACGACCTGAAACTTGCAGAATCACGCCCTCCCTTCATCACGGTTTGCACATATTCTCAGTTTCGATTTCTTTGATTATGGCATCATAAACATATTTTGATTATATATCTATGCTTGTTATCATGTTTACAATGTGATGGAATACTTTGATTGGAGTTTGAGTGCAGGTATAGGCATTTGCCGTGGCTAGGGTTCCGGAGCTCTAATTTGGGGAACCCTAGTTAGAGGCAAATTAGGCCAAATTAAGGGTATATTCGTGCTTAGAGGATTATTTCCAATCGATCCATGCCCTTGGTTGGGATTTATGTTACTTGTGCTGCATTTTTTATTTTTACAGGTTTGTAGCCACGCACAAGAACGATCGCTATAGCCTATAGTGACGAATCCGTCTGTAGGAAAAAACCTAGTTTCTAAAACAACAGTTCTGGGGAAGAAGACAATTAAGTGGCAGACACCTATTGGGAGATATGAATCACGCCCGTTTTTTTGGGCATACTGCTTTGTTTGACTTATATTTTATTTGTTTATTATATTAACAAGCAAGTGTTCCAACTCAGCTGGTCCAGGCATGGCCCTTTGAGAGGAAGGACCTGGGTTCGATCCCAGGTCCAGACATTTTCTATTTTCTAAGTTGTTTATTGCATATTCCATGTTCCTCATCAACCAAGCATCCATCATGCGCCTCCAGATCCAGCCATTGGATCTTCCCAAGATCAGATCCAGCGCCCAATCAACCAATCCCCATGGAGAACCCTCCAAAGGTGATCTTCACTGGATCACGCGCCAGGAAGATGGGCCAGCTATTCTGGGCCTACCAAATTTAATTCTGCACCCCCATAATTACTTCCAGCATCAGGCCCATTTCAATTTTTATGTTTTAATTTTCTTTATTTAATTATTGGTTTTAATTATTTTACAAAAAAATCATTGTTTTTTTTATTAAATTAAAAAATCAGAAAAAATCACAAAAACATTAGAATTAGGTTTTTTTCATAAAATATTTAATTTCATTAATTAGGTTAATTAGGATAACTTAAATTCCTTTTTCATAATTAAAATTAATCAGAAATTAGGTTAATTTGCAAAATTAATTACTTTCTCAAAAAATCCAAAAAAATATTTTTGTTTTTTCACTAAATTAAATGTCTTTGAATTTAACTTTAATTCCTCGTTTAATTTATTCTCGCGCACATTTATTCATTCATTTTTCCAATTATTGTAATTGCTCCGAGTTTGTAATAGATTTTAACTTAGGTTTATTACCATTTTCATTTACTGTTTTCTCCAAGTTTTGATTATGTAATCCCTTCCCCAAAGCCTTGTATAGCTAGGTTGAAATTCCTCGCACTTTATTTCCCGTCATTATAAACTATTAGATGATTGATAATAGGATTGTATGTGAAAGATCAATAATTTAAAACAGTAGAAAACCCTAACTGTGCAAAGATAAATAATTGGAAAAAAAACTCTTGCACATGCTCACTCCTAGGGTTTTCCCCACTTCGGTTGCCTTCGGTAAACGGTCATGAAGTATATGGAGTTTTAGTGGTTGCCCTCTAGTCCCAAAAGATAAAAAATGACCCATTCGAATGTTGCCTCGGAAAGATCTTTAAGACTCTAGGGTAACTACTAAGGTTTTCTTAACCATTGCTTTAGTGATCGTAATTGTCCCTTTTGATTGTCCCTCAAACTCCAACGATGGAGCTACCTACTCTTTATTAGTAGGATAGCAATGTCTAAAGGAAATAAGAAAATGAATATTCTTTTTCGAGTAGGTAGAAACTCTTAAGTACTTGCTCAAAACAACAAATTTTTACACTTACACTTTCAAACACTTTTCAAACAAAAGTTTTCAAAAACAATTTATCACACTCTTGAGGACTGATACAAGAGTTACCATAAAGTGAAACGCCACACTGAGGCAATTTCAAAACTTTTTCAAACACACAGACACACAAAAGCAATTTAAGAATGAGCAAGTACCTAAGAGCCCGTGGAAAACCACAGATAGAAAGGGTGCTAATACCTTCCCTTTCTATAATCTACCCCCCGTACTCAGAAACATCTCGAAAAAGGTTTTTCTGTTCTTTTTCCCTTTTCCTTTGTTGGATTAAATAAAAGACTGTGGCGACTCTTGCTTACCGTACATTTGCAAACAAAAAAATGCAAAACCAGTAGTAATAAAAAAAAGTCAGTTCTGCCACCGTATCACACATAGGTTTGGGCCATGAATGATCATTTCACAAATCGGGATAAAATTTAGCACTATGTTAAGCACTCGTAAGTGGACTTATATAGAAGTCGCACCTATTTTGAGGCCGGTCAATATCAATCTATGTACCATATGTTTGGAGAAATAATATGTAGATTATTGTCTAACAACATGTAGCACATGTAAGAAGGGATAATATAATGAGGGAGGGAAAATATTTGAATCAAAGATTTTAATGAAACTATCATTAAAATTATTCATCCATTTTGGTGGAGTTAAACTCAACACCCAAGATCCAATGATGTTAATGAAGTTCATGATCAAAAATCACATAGCCAGAATATATTCAAAAATAAATTGCATTTAAAAAACAAAATAAAAAGGAATGATTTTTAAATTGTTGTTCTTAATGAAAATAAAAGGCAAAATAGCAAACTATAATCAAAGTATCAAAGAAAAATTAAAAAAAGACCATAGAAAAGTCAGAAGTGATCTCAAGTATTTTTACAAACTTTTTTTATCAATTTTGTAAAACAGAAAAGTATTTTTAAATTAATTGAAATCACTCAAATTAGTGAAAAAAAGATCCAAAATAGTAAAAATCAAAATAAAAGTCTAGAAAAAATTTCAGAGTCAGAAACAAAGAAAATGATCTTGGTGAATTTTTTTAGAATTTAAAAATACCAAGAAGTATTTTTAAACAATTAAAAACAAGTCAAAATAAAGGAAAAAGTATAAAAAAAATATCAAATCTGAAATTAAAATAATGAAAAAATAAAAATCAGAAAGAGAATATTTAAAAATATTTTTTTGAATATTTTCATAATTTTTGGATCAGAAATGAACTTTCTATGATTTTTGAAGTTTAAAACAACAAAATATAAAAAAAATCAGAAAATAAAAATAAAAATAAAGTGAGAAAAGTATGGTCCATTGGATGAGAGTCAAAACGCGTTAGTAAATAGATCAATGGATCTGGCGCGTTGTGCATATGATGGTCAACTATGAAAATTACACTGAATCACCTTTTAATAATTAAAAACAACTAAAATTCTGGCGGGTTGGATGGAGTCCGACTAATGGAAGTAGTCAGATCCAAGGGCTCTCATAACGCGGGTATGATAAAGCAAACACACTGGATATGATTAAAAAAATACATGTCACATCATCTTTGGTTGAAGCAGGACACGTAGGTCGTCTTTAACCTCTGGATGCCCTAGATTGGAGTTCCTCAAATTGTAAAATTAAAGGACCATACTGGTACCATTAGATTCGTCTCTTCAAGACAATTCTAAATTGTATCCTTGCTCCAAATTTATATAAACTGAGCAAGGCTTGAATTGAGAAAAAGCGTAAATAATAGCGAGCATGAAATTATGAAATATCTCACTCAAATCTCAATGAAATCACAAATTGTAAGAAGCATGAGAATCAAAAGGATGAGGAGATTAGATTAGTCTTTTATTTGGATTAATTTGACTAAGAAATCTACCTGAACAAAGTAGCAGAAAGTTTCTCTGAAACAGGACTTTTGTAGCTCAAAATAGGTCACGATTCTTGAAGGTAAGAGTGTGGTTAGCTTCAGAGAAGTTCAATGGAGCTAACCGAATGAAGTTTTTAGTATTTTGAGGTGAGAATGAAAGAAATCAGAAATTCAAATTCAGAGTTTGTGTGGGATCTGAACGGGGGTCAGGCTATCAAAATTCTATGGAAATAGGTGGAATGTGCATCTTATTTATAGGAGAGGATGAGGCAATGCTTAAGCGTGCGAATGGGAGAGTAATTGAGTGAATTCGTGTGAATCTAAAACATGAGAAATGTGTGACTTGCGTTTCATGATTCTAGATGCTTTTGGAAAGTTGCTAAACATGATTAGAAGCAAATGCGTGTGAAAACTTTGTGTTTAGAAGCTGAATTATGGATTTCAAATTCTGACTTGGAAGAAAAAAATCAATTTCAACTAGTTGACTTTGAACTCGTGGTGTGCATAATTTAGGGAACCTCAGGGCTTGATTCTTAATGCATTGGAAAGATGAGGTAACACTCTTCATAATGTGCCAAGAAAGAGATCAATTGGATGCTTGAGCTAGAAGTTATGAATGGTCAAAATCAGGGAAAAAAGTGCTAACTTTTATACTTAGAAAAAATTCTAAGTTTTTTCTTAAAAAATGACCCAAAATGTTTTGACTCCAAACAAGGTCTTATTCAAAAATTTTGCTTTGATCAATAATGCTAGTTTAAAGTGGACTCCTTAAAGAGTATTGTGAAACTTGTATCACCCAAAAATTCCAAATATTGCGCAAGTTATGATCCTTTGAATTTGATGAAAATATATAACGTGACCTATAATCTTTTGATATTTTAAGGCATATTCTAACCATTTTCAAGTTTTTCACATAAAATAAGAGTTGAATTTCACACTCTTAATATTATTGTGAAAAAAGAATGGGCTCAAGGAGATAAAAATTGATCAAATTATGACTTTTTGAAGTTACATAAGGGAATTCGATTGCCTATCTAGAGGACTTGTAATATTTCTCAATCATTAGGGATCTTTCACACAAAATTTGCTTGAAACTTTTAAAGTGATTTGTTTATAACCATTTAAGGAGAAGCATTCCTTTGGAATTACTCAAAAATCTCAAAGGATTGGCAAGATATAACCCTTAGAAGTCCAAAACCCTAACTCCTAGAGCATCAAAATGGCTTGGGAACCCCTTTCAATTTTGACAATCTTTCTTGTGCAAATACTTTTTCAATGTGAAGAGATCTTTTTGGGGATGATAATAAGAACCTATAGTAAAAATAACCACTTACAAATATTAAGAATTGAGATAGTTAGGAACTTGTGATTCAGGAATCAAGAACTTGTCCAATTAGGTCAAACTTCTTCAATCAATTATTGCATCTTTTAACTTCCTTTAGAAAATTGAGGCATGATGAATCATAGTATAAATTGTCATGATATTACTTTAAAGCACTCTCAATGATTAAGTTTTAATCTCAATGAAGCTTTGTTGAAGAAGGCATGGAAATAAACTCATGAGCCTATGAATCAACCTGATGAGATGTGTTGTACCCTAACCTCTAATATCATCATTTAGAGTAAACATTCATTGTATTTGTTAGTTAAAAGTTAATCAATGCAAAACATATATGATCACAATATACAAACCAAAGTGATTGGTGATCCCTCATGAGCAAACATATAGATAGGGAGAAGAACCAAACCCAGGTGTAATCTTGATATGATTGAGTTGATATGAGATGATAGAGGAATCTTAGGGGGAAAAATTGGGGTATAACAAGGTCAACACATTCTCTTAGTACAAAATGATATTTGGATGCTTAGTATCTCATTCTCCCTTAATTTGAATGATTACCAGGGTTGAGTCTCCATATACGCTCAACAACTTGATTCTCAGGTCAATAGCAACTTTAATACCCATGATGCGTACTTCATATTCAGCCATATTGTTGGTACAGCTGAAACATAATCTAGTGGTGAAGGGGGAATGGGAACCCCGAGGAGAGATAATTACAACACCAAATTTCGTTTCCAATCAAATTAGAAGCTCCGTCGAAAACCATAGTCCATCAGGACCCTGGTTCGGGTCCTTCATACGGTCCAGGTTCTTCACAATCTATAACTAGCATAATGATCTCGTCCAGGAATTCAAAGTTCATAGACTGGTATTCATCTACGGCTTGATGCACCAAATGATCTGCCAATGCACTTCCTTTGATTGCTTTCTGAGGGGTGTGCTAAATATCGTATTTTTTCAGGACCATTTTCCATCTGGTTATTCTTCCGGAGAGTGCGGGCTTCTCGAATATGTATTTGATGGGATCCATTTTAGAGATCAATAGAGTGGTATGAGTCAACATATACTATCTTAGTCAGGGAGCAACACATGCCAAAGCGCATAAAGTTTTCTCGAGCAGTGAGTATCTTGTTTCACAGTCGGTAAACTTTTTGCTAAGGTAGTATGTTGCATGCTCTTTTTGACCAGACTCATCATGCTGGCCCAATACACACCCCATTGAATTCTCTAGCACTGTTAGGTACATGATTAGAGGTCTTCCTTCAATTGGTGGCATCAAAATCAGAGATTCTTGTAGGCACTCCTTGATTTTTTTTAAAAGCTGCTTGACAATCGTCGTTCCATTTTATTACTTGATCTTTCTTCAGTAACTTGAAGATCGGCTCACAAGTAGCAGTCAGATGAGAAATAAATCTGGCGATATAGTTCATTTGTCCCAAGAAAATACCTATTATGCATCTGAGCTGATTCAGATTATGATGAATCTGTTCCATCTAATACATTTTCCATTAATGCTATATTGGCTCGTTCATTTTCTGATTCAGATTCCGCTTCAGAAGATTCTGAGTCATCCCATGTTGCCATGAGACTTTTCTTCATTTCTTTGAAAAATTTCTTCTTTGGCTTTTCTTTCTAAAGTTTGGGGCAACCGCTTTTGTAGTGGCCTGGTTCTTTGAATTCGTAACAGGAAATGTCTTTGTTGCTTGACTTTTGTTATCCAGAGGATGATTCAGAGTGATTACCTAATCTCTTAGAGTTTCTAATTTTCCTTTGTCTGTGCTCTCATAACTAATGGACTCTTTTGGAGAGAAGAGATAGTTCGTTTTCTTCTGATGAGGATCCACCATAGCTTTCTTCTTCTGCCTGAAAAGCTTTAGTTTCATATTTTTTACTAGATTTAAGAGCAAGAGGCTTACATTTCTTTTGGGGCTCATCTTCTTCTAGTTCTATCTCGTGACTTCTGAAGGAGCTGATCAATTCCTCAAGTGAAGTTTTGTTCAGATCTTTGGCTAGTTTTAAGGCTGTAACCATAGGTCTCCACTTCATGGGTAAGCTTCTGATGATTTTCTTTACATGATCTGCTGTGGAGTACTCTTTATCCTGAACTTTCAATCCAGCAACCAGAATTTGAAACATTGAGAACAATGTCTCAATTGTTTCATCTTCTTCCATATTTAAATCCTCGTACTTCTGAATGAGTGTAAGATATTTGGTCTCTTTGATTTGTGTGTTTACTTCATGCGTCATTATTAGAGATTCAAAGATGTTCTGAGTCGAATCTCTGTTTGTGATCTTCTCATACTCAATGAATGAGATGGCACTCAAAAGGATCGTTCTGGCCTTGTGATGATTTCTGAACTCTTTCTTTTGTTAATATGTCATCTTTTTTCTATCGATCTTCTGACCACTTACATCGACTAGATGAATGTAGCCATCAGTTACCATGTCCCAGAGATCAACGTCATGAGCTATAAAGAAACTTTCGAAGTTTTCACCATCAAAGATCGAAGGTTGTCATTGATTCTATCTTTATCATCATAGTTGTCGTTGTTGTTGTTTTGAACTGGTTCCACCATAATGTTTCTCTTGCTAGGATCTTTTTATAACACGGTTAAGTGTTAACACCCAGAACCATGCACTCTGATGCCAATTGAAAGATAGAAAAACACAAGAAAGTGGGTTTAAATTGGGGTTTTCAAAAATTAAAACAATATAGCATGTTGGTTATCCTGGTTTGCTTGAACTCAAAGCTACTCCATTCCACCCTTCAAGGTGATTTCGCCTCTCTCAATCGAGGTTTTAATCCACTAACCAATAATGGTTACAAATCACGAAGACAACCGTCAATGTCTTCTTGAGATCAAACCACAACTTGGTTTCTTAAGGAAATACAATTCTAAACAATTATACAATGTATTTAAAATTCTTCTTAACAAGCTATATCATAACTCTGATGTTTACACTAATTATAGCACAAAGAATAACTTAAGAGATACAAAGATATGAGAATGTTTAGAGCGCTCTTTGTTCGTATGCGTGAGAATTGTGTATATGAATCTTCTTCATATTTCCATTTATATAGAAAAGGTTCAAAGATCCGTTGGAGACATATATGCTTATTTTGGAAGGTTGAAGATTTGAGGATTAATATACTTTCCGAAAAAACAAATGTTGTTCCCAGTCATAATGTTTCAGCCGTTACTTTCTTGATCATGTATTGATTGACATTAATGTGATGTTGGATCTATAGACCTTCAGAGTAATGATAACATTGAGTGCTTGGCCTCATAACTTTAATTTGATGAATACATTGAAATTTATTTGTTCTTTCAGAACTTTCTTGTCAGATTTTAACTAGTAGCTTGGTGCTTCAGAAATTTAACTTTTGCATCATAACTTCTTTTATAGGCGTGTCACTTTAGTTTTCGCTTCTGAGCTTCTTATGAGAACGTTCTCTTCAGAGCTTCATATCTATTTATTCACGTCATTATCTTCTTCGCTTTCATCAAAAATTCTCTGTACATCCAATCAAACTATTAGAGTGCATAATTATTCTTCATAATAATTATGTATTTTTTATCATAAAAACTATAAATTAGATGTAGAACCAAACTATGTTCTAACATTAGTGACAAGGCTGAGAAAAAGAACAAAATCATAAATTTTTTATCCAATGTTGAGGATGATAAATGTCAAGCTGAGTTGGACACTGATGAGGATATGTCTAATACCATTTTGCTACTTGGGAAGCAAATAAATCTAGTATTGAAAACAAGAACAATCTTGATTTTCAGAAGAAAACAAGAACAGAAGAGAAGTCAAGTCAAAGCAGAGGCATTCAATGCTTTGAATGTGAATGATATGGTCATATTAGGTTTGAATATCTCACCTTCCTCAGGAAACAACAGAAGGGATTCACTGCATCTTGGTCTGATGATGATAAGTCAGAAGATGAAGATAATTTTGAGACTGTCAAACTTGAGTTGGCTTTATCTGGAAGATGGGCAGATGAAGTTGAAGTTTGTGATGAGAATGATCTTTATGAATACCTAGATGTGTCCTATAAGTATACATGTGACAAGTGTGATGAAAGTCTCAAGAAAGAGGAAGAACAAAGGAAGATCATTGCTGATTTGGAGAATGAGAAGAAGAAACTCTTGTGTACTCTCTCTCATCTACAAAGTGAGGTAACACATTTAAACTCCAAACTTGATAACTTGACAGATTCCATAAATATTGTGAAAGAGGATGAGAATTCCATAGTTCAATATCAATACGATAATAAACTAAGTAGAGTGAGTGAAGAGAAGATCTTTCCTTCAGAAAAGAAGATAAAGATCAACATGTTGAAACTCATGTTACAACATACTGGAAAATGTGAAAAATCTTCAAATCAACCCTAATCTACTTGGAAATGTCATTATTATGGTGAGTTGGGTCATATAAAGCCTTTTTGTTTCAAATTGTATGGAGATCAAAGAACTTCAGTTTGTTACAAGGCTAATACAGTGAGCAAAAAAAAAGAAGTGTTAAAAATAGGGATATTAACCTTATAACACATACTTCCTGGAGAGACTCAACCAGTAAAGACTGGTACTTTGACATTAGGTGCTTTAGGAATATGATAGGGGTTCAGAAGATGTTGGTAGATGTCAAGCCTCATCCTATAGGTTCTGTAAGATTTGGTGATGGTTTTAGAGGTGAAATCAAAGGAGTTGATAACCTAATGTGCATTGGCTGTCCCAAGTTAGAAGATGTGTTGTTTGTGAAAGAATTAACTGCTTATCTTATTAGAATTAGTCAACTGTGTGACCAAGGTCTATTAGTCAACTTCTCAAAATTAGAATGTCTTGTCAGAGATGAAAAAGAAGTTGTTCTAATGAAATGCATAAGGTCCAAAGACAAATGCT
This sequence comes from Vicia faba, assembly GCA_948472305.1. Taxonomy (NCBI): domain Eukaryota; kingdom Viridiplantae; phylum Streptophyta; class Magnoliopsida; order Fabales; family Fabaceae; genus Vicia; species Vicia faba. Next base: position 1,454,073,778 of record OX451739.1, read on the forward strand.
ATTTCTGGGAATCTCAAATAATTGCTTACTCTTCCACATGTTTTGAAAATAATGAGGATGAAGTGAAGCTATGGTACCAGAAACTTGGACATCTTAATTTCATAAGAATGAAAGATCTACTATCTAAAGGAGCCATTAGAGATATTCCATAGCTCAAGATTGTAGAAGGAAAAGTTTGTGATGAGTGTGAAAATAAAAAGAAAATCATGATGTCACACTTAATGTTTCAACATCAGACTACTTCCAAAGTGTTGGAACTTCTTCATATGGATGTAATATGCCTGTTACAAGTAGACAACCTAAGAGTAAAAGGTATTTCTTTATGGTTGTAGATGACTTTTTTGGATATACTTGGATGAACTTTCTTAGAGAAAAATCATATACCTTTGAATTATTAAAAAGTCCATGTCAAATCATTCAAGAGGAGAAGATGAGTGTGATTGTCAAATTCAGAAGTGAGAATGAAAAGGAGTTTAAGAATGCAAAATCTTCTGAATTTTGAGATTCTGAAGGAATAAGCCATGAGTTCTCTTATTCTTGGAAAACTCAAGGAGATGGTATTATTGAGGAAAAGACTAGAGAAATTAAAGAATCAACTAGAGTCTTGCTTAGTGCTAAGAAATTGCCATTTGAGTTTTGGGCTGAAGCTATGAATATTGCATGTTATATTCATAACAGGGTCACTTTGAGAGGAGGTACTACTACTACTACCACCACCACTACTACTACTACTACTACTACTACTACTACTACTACTACTACTACTACTACTACTACTACTACTACTACTACTACTACTACTCTATGAGGTATGGAAAGGAAGGAGGCCTAAAGTTAAATACTTTCATATATTTGGAAGTAAATTCCAGATCTTTACTAACAAAGATCAAGTGGACAAGAAGGATTCCATATGGGATGAAGGAATATTTTTATGATATTCAACAATTAAAAGAAATTATAGAGTTTTTAACCCCATAACTGAAATGACAATGGAATCTATCAATGTGAAAATTGATGATTCAATTACTCAAAAGAAGATGGATATCAGAGAGAATGTTGGAACATCTTGTGTGCAAAATGATGAAGCACATAGGGGGGAAATATGCGAATTCATAAACACTAAATCAATGAATTCTCAATCTAGCATAAGTATGTCTACTGAAAGACAGATAAAACAATCCAAGGAACTGACTATAACTCAGTTTGATGAAGGAAACATCACTAGTTTAAATAGGAAGACATCATATACTGATGGATGGATGTTTTTCCTTAAGGAATAGTTTGGGCTTTTAGGTAAGTAAGAAACAAGAGTGTGCTTCTTGGTATGCTGCTTAAGATGAAGGTAGGGAAACAAAATAAAGTTTCTTTGAACTGGTAATGAAGAGACATGATGTCAAGAGGGATATCATGACATTTTCCAGTGAAGATATGAATTCTTTCAGATATCTAATTCAACATGACTAGAACAAAGATCTTGGAAGTTGTAAAAAACTGATCAAGAACCATATTGAAGGAAAGTTTGTAACTCTAGAGCATATGGGAAATAAGGAACAACTTGATGTTTCCAAAAACAGTGGGATTGGAACTTGTACTATTAAGGAGCTATAGTAATTATAGAAATGGAGGAACGCAACTAATGCTACATCTTTTCTCTATACTCAGAGGCATGACATGCCTGGACAAATTGCAACAGAGAAGGGAATGAAGGAAAGTATTCTGCAAGATAGTGGGGCTAGCTACAACACCAAGGAATGCAAGATGCTCTTTAACATGGGCATGAGGCTCTTTGACAGAGGAAAGAGGTGGAAGACCACCTGAAGCTGGCCAAGAGGTTGTATTTCCATCTTTTTTTTTCATATGGTGCTCATGATTGGCTACTCTAATGTGTGTTTCCATCTGTTGTATTTCCTGGGTGCAATTTGTTATAATATGTTGTGTTTCTATAGTGTACATTTACTTCAATTTTTGTCAATATTTTGGCAATAAAGGGGGGACTAAAGTGTTATGTACAGATGTTATGTCATATGTATTGACATGTTGATTTAGCATTGTGATAGGATTGTGTGCTATTGCTTATGGGAGAATAGTTTTTTGTGATTGCTTATGCAATCATTCAGGAGGAGCATGATTGGTCATGCTTGTTCGGGTTGAAGATGCTACTGCTTCTTTTGCTGTGTCTTCTGCTGCATGTGCTCTAATTTGGGGTGTTTCCCTTGAGGGGGATAATTAATTATGTATCACAGGGGGAGTATTGGACTTGTCTGATTGTACAAGCTTCTGAGTTGTGTTGCATTTACATAGTTTACATGGTTTCATATAACTTGTGTTTGTGGTTTTATTCCTCTCTCCAAGTTAATTTGCTTTTGGTTGTTTTAGCCAAAATTTGCCAAAGAGGGAGATTGTCAGGTCTGTGATTTTATGGTTGGCAACAATTTTGGTAAAACAAGGAGTTGACAACAATTTCATCAAAACATGTTTCATTGGGAAAAACATATATTGCAGCCTAACATAGAACAAGATGTCATAACATCTTGACCATCTGGTACAACAGAGTCTATTGGTACTTATTTGACAAAAGTTATGGAGGTTTCTACTACCCATAACCGGCACAGATAATCAAGGATTTTTAGGAACAATTGTAGATTTGATTTGTTTCATTAAAAAGATCTTTGAGACTTTTGAGGAAATATTTGAAAGATTTATTTTGTTTCTATTTTTGTGGAGAATATTATGCAAGGATTTAGAGATGAAGATTATATTTCGTTGAAGAGTCCAAGCCCAACTGCAGAAGTCTATATAAGGAGTCGTCCAAACCTAGTTTTTAAGTAGCATTGTTTTATTGTAAAACCTTGTGAAAAATAAGGGTTTAGGGTTTGATAGTTCCTTAGGTTCTCTGTGTTTTTCGTACGTCCTCAAGTATCTTTGATGCATTTGAGTTGAGTGATTGTCACTTATTCATAAATTTATTGTTCTCCTCTACGCTTTTAAGCAAATAGTTGATTATTGTTCTTAGTGAAGCTTTTAAGAAAACTAAGTATTTTGTCTTGGAAGAATGTTCTTCTTCTTGGTTTCTTGAGATATTCCTTGGGACTAGAATTATTTGATATCACTACGGTGATTATGAGTGAGAAAGGTTATCATATCTAGGAGGTTCCTATGTAGAAGTTTCATTGGGTAGGGATTAAGTGAGAAGTGTAAACTGAGGCTGTTTAGCTTTGAATTAATACTTCTAATAGTGGATTTCCTTCCTGGATTTATATCCCTTAGAGTATGTGAGTTGCACCGAACTGGGTTAGTAATTCCTTGTGTTCTTTTACTTTCTGCATTTAAATTCTACATTGTTTGTAATTTGGTAAAAGTTCTTTTTTCTGTCAGCAGATGTTATAACAAATGTCGTGACATTGTGTGTTGTTAAGAACTCGGTCTTGACATTTGATATTCTGTGTGCTAGAATTTCATGAAGAGGTGTATGTTTCACAACCTACTAGTTTTGAAAATTATGAGTATCTTAATCATGTTTTTAAGCTAAAATGTGCTTTGTGTGGTCTTAAACAAACTCTAGGGCATGGTATGAATAACTTATCAAGTTCTTGCTTGATCAAGGATATTCTAGAGGAAAGATAAATACTAATCTCTTTATTAAATGTCATGGAAAACATATTTTACTTGTTCAAATTTATGTTGATGATATCATTTTTGGATCAACTAACATGCATCTTGTTAAGGAGTTCTCTAAGCTTGTGAAGAGAGAGTTTAAAATGAGTCTAATGAGGGAGTTGAACTACTTTCTCAGAATTCAAATTAAGAAACTAAAGGAAGGAACATTTCTATGTCAAACCAAGTATTGTCTCGAATTACTTAAATGATTCGGCATGGACGGTGCAAAGGAAATTGACACACCTATGGCAACAATTGGCAACTTGGATAGAGATGAAAAGGGTAAGGATGTTGAGGTTAAGAAATATAGAGGTATAATTGAATTTCTTCTATATATTACAACATCTAGGCCCAATATTATGTTTAGACTTTGTATGTGTGCATGTTATCAATCGGCTCCCAAGGAATCATGTAACACCCTCTAAAACCCCGCATATCATTTTCGCAAATAATTAAAATCATACTTTCAGAGTACATGTATTAACGAGGATGTCACAATTCTCTTTTAATAAAAAAAGTTCCTGTCATGCATAACATAGAAGCAACTCATACATGTTTACACAGCGGAATATTATATTTAATAAAACCAAAGTTATAATATTTTCAATCATCAGGGATTAACACCTGGAATATATCAACATCATATTATAACCCAATACTAAGGAAATAAACGAGTCTGACTAAAGCAGCTCGACAAACAAACGTTCCCGGAGTTACAACTATCAGAGCATGACCCGGACAATACTTAAACCGAAATAAACTAGAAACAGTAAGTCTTCGCCAAGCACCTGAACGAAGCTCCTCAATCTGAAATGTTCAACAGTAAGGGTGAGAATCTCAACTATACATTTGATTATACGTTCATAATAATCAATTCAGAAAAACCATAAGCATCACCCAAACAGTAGCATGTTTCATAGTTTACGAAAACCTTTACAATTCATATATTCATAATATATTACTTTTCATACTTATAATTAACATCAAACATCATTAACAATTCAGCAACAATACATGCATACAATCAATTAAATACAACATTGGAAAATCATCCATTCATGTTATATTCAATATAATGCAACACACCCATGCACGTGGTACCATTTTACCGCCCCATTATATCTCGGGTCACGGACAACTCACCGTTCCATTATATCGCGGACACGGCTACCACCTCAATGTTCCATTAAATCGCGGACACGTATATTGGCCACCATGTTAATTCCACACAATGGGAATTAACAAATGCAACATGATATGTAAAGTATGTAACACTCAGCATACTATTAACATCAAGAAAACATATCATGCAACATCAACAATATCAATCATAACAGGATATGGATAGCATGTAATCACTCAGCATACTATTAAACATCAACCAATCATATCAAGTTATATCATAATTCATGCTTGATAACATCATCTAAAAGCATGACAATAATATCCGCGTAGTGTTGGTATCATAACATACAAACATTATTCGATACAAGCATCAAACAACACTAGGGAATCAATAAGCAGCATATTCCAAACATATAAAACACTGCACGTCAAAACAGAATCAAATCCGTACATAACAGCATGCACAGAAAAACAGAATTCAAAAACCAACACAGGAGGTTCAACACGGGTGCCCGTGTGCAGCAACACTGCCCGTGTGGAAATGTGTCCAGAAACACGTTATTTTGCCAATACAGCAGATCAACACGGGTGCCCGTGTGAATCAACACGGCCCGTGTTGAAATGTGTCTGGAAACACTTTTTTTTACCCATCCAGCAGATCAACACGGGTGCCCGTGTGAATCAACACGGCCCGTGTTGATGAGCGCGAGCCTGGAAATTCCTGTACCTGCAGCAGCTCATATGCCAACGTATTTGCACGAAAATACATTTCTACAGCAGTGCAATGCAGTACAAAAACATCCAAATACACATCAAGTTTCCAAAACATCAATTCCCTATGCCTCTGACCTATGTTCATCAATTTCCCACAAATTGAATAACTCAAATCCTTCAAGGTTATAGTTTTCTAAAATCGTTGGAAAACAGAATTCCCTTTTTCAAATCATTTAATCCAAAAACTTAATTTTATAATTACCAACAATTATCAAGGTAACCTTAAAAGTGATTATTCGTCCTTTTGGGGAAATCTGATAACATCAAGGTCATCCTTAGAACACTTAAAGGAAACTCCCGATCATACAATTTCGATCTAAATCAACAATAGGGATTAATTTCTTAATCGATTCACAACCTTTAGGGAACCTAATCTTTTCTAACGAAATTCGACCCTAAAGTTATCGATCACTAAGAACATCAGAGAAAATGGGGTTATCCTACGATTACCCAACCAATTGCATCTAAACCCATAAGCAAATATAAATTGAGTAGTAGCCCCCCTTACCTTATCAAATTGCAGCTTTGAACTCTTGAGCGATTGTTCTTCGTTCTTCAGAGCTCCAATCCCAAATATCTCCAAATTCTGTTTTATCGTGAAAAGTGAGAAATAACTTAAGTCCCAAAATATATATATCCTTATTTCTTTTGCACCCCCACTCTTTACTAACGACATCCAAGCCCAATAACTTAAAAAACCCAATATTTTCTTATTTCTTTCATTTTCTTCAAATATTCCAAAATAAATAATTCTTTTTATTTTATTAATTCTAATAAAATAAATTCCCAATCAAATAAATCAAATAATTAAAACTGGGGCGTTACAAATCACACTTAAAAGAGACTAAGCGTATTCTTAGATACCTTATTGGTACCTCTAAGTTTGGGCTTTAGTATTCCAAGGGAAGCGATTGTAGCTTGGTTTGTTATTCTGATTCTGATTTTTCCAATTGCAAATCGGATAGGAAAAGTACTAGTGGAACTTTTCACATGTTTTCAAAATCCTTGGTTAGTTGTCATAGTAAAAAGCAAGTTTTCGTAGCTTTGTGAATGATCGAGGCATAATACATGGATGATGGTAGTTGTTATGCCCAAATCTTGTGGCTTAAGCAACAATTACTTTATTTTCACATTAAACTTTCATGTATTCCTATCATGTGCGAAAACACTAATGCCATTAATCTAACCAAGAATCTGGTGCTACATTCTCGTACTAAACATATGGAGATACATCACCATTTCCTTTGCGATCATGTTGAAAAATGGGATGCTGTATTTGAGCATGTTAATAGTAAAATTAAACTTACCGATATTTTCACTAAACCTCTTGAAATCGAACCGTGTTTCAACATACGCGGGGAATTGGGGATCATTGATATCTCCAATGTTGCTTAATTTTACTATTGCTGCTTGTACTTTATACTCTTGCTCTAACTCTTTGTTTGAGTATTTTACATCATGTGAGTGCAACTTCCGTTCCATCAAGAGTGAGGTAATATTGTTTCAAATTTTCTCCGTGAAAGTAAGACTTTTCTTAATGCATGTTATTTGTTGGTTGAAAATGCTTGATATTTTCTCAAATCATGAAAACCATGAATGTTCATTTCCAAAAACTTTGCTTGACATCCATTGTGTGTTTTCATTATATATGTTTATAATGACTTCATGTATTAACTCTTTTGCATTTGTACACGTTTGTTCTTGTTGTGCAAGCATGTGTTTTTATTAAGTTTATTTCTTGCAATCGTGCTTAGGTTAATTATATGCGTGATTATTTGCATATACATTTTTTGTTGAAGTTGGCCACATGTTATGACAAACATTTTCATTTTTGGATTGAGTAGTGAAATGTTCTTGTCGCTATGCTAGGCACATGCGTGTGCAGCATCGGGAGTTCCATTATGATATGTTACGTAATCGTGACGCTATAGAAGCAACTTGAAAAGTTTGCTCTTACATCACATGCATTATTCATCATGCGTTGCATTACATATGTTGTAATGTTGTTTTCTTGTTATTTATCAATTTCGTATCATTATATATACATATGGAGATATGTGATTGTTTCTCTTCTATACAAAAATGTCTCTGAGTGATATATTCGTATTTATATTGGAATATGATACTTCTCACGACCTGCTATCTTTCTTTTTGATATTGTCAAAGGGGGAGAATCATATATGAGATGAAGTTGGGAACCACCAATTCAGGGGGGCCTTCGGTAACTACATGAAATTCATCGTCGCAAGTTTTTCCATCATAAAAAGGGGGAATATGTGAGTAAAACTTGACCATTAGATGTTTTGTATGATGTCAAAACTAGGTAAACTTAGAATTTTTATATATTGGACGGTATCTCTATGTCTTGTGGCACTCCTTTATATTCCAGGTCTTAGGAATCATTTAAAACCATTTTGAAATTGACCAAAGTCTTGAAAAACAAGTTTATGCATAATTTTTTCTTGCATGTGCAGCACATAAGTGTTTCAGGATGGTATGTGAAACTCATTTTTGAAGCCTGGAGCCTCTGAAGGTCACAGGCTGACACATCATGCATACATACAAGCCAACACATAATGTAACTTTTAGTTTTACTATTTAATGTTCCGACACATACGATTTTCAGGCCAACACATGTAATGCGGTTTTAAAGTAAAACATTATTGCCATGCGTAGGCCAACACATTGCCTTTTCAGACCAGCACATACAGTTAATTTTTTACATATGTGTCGGCACATATGAATTTCAGGCCGGCTCATACTGTTTGATTGAGTTAATTTTTTAATTATTTTTAATTTCGAAAATAACCTATTTGCTTCTGAACTTCCACAACTATAAATACATCATTCACGCATCATTCCAATTTGATGAAACTATAAACACATACTGCATTTTCTCTTCACCTTCAACATCCAACCTATGCATCCACACTGATAAGTCACACATAATCTTCTTTGGTTGGGGTGTCATCTAGGGGAGGTTTGATAATGTCCATTTAGGTTCTTTTGTAGCCAAGAATATTGGGTTGAGATTTGCGGGGATTTCATCCGGAAAAATTGCGGGTTTGTCCTCCAAGATTTTTGGTATATTTGGGGGTTTTCGTGCAAGACATTCAAGATATGATTGCAACCTAGTGAAAAGCATTTGGAGATAAAGAACACAAAGAAAGTAGCTCGATAAAGGCAAATCGAATTGAAGTGTCTTGTGTGTAATAGGTACAATAAATCATACGCGAAAGCTTTTGAGATAAAGAACACAAAGGAAAGACAAGATTCGATAAATCAATTAGTAGATATTGTGTCTTGATCTTTCTCAAGATCAAAAAAAAAACGGGTTGAATCAACAATAAATGGTTAGGGTTTGTAGGGTTGTTCTTGGAATACTTCTCTTGTAACAACTTGTTGCATAGTAAGAAATTATCCAAATTCCAAAATTAGAATTGGGGGAAGAAGTAGCCATAGTGAGGACGATTAAAGAACTTCCTAAACAAGTCCTCGTGTCTCTTTTTCTTATTGCCTTACTTGCTTTTATTTTTCATTAACTAATTTGTCAAATAACATTGATTGAACGATCGACTTGTAATAATTTTTATGTGACTGTTTTGGTTTTGAAATGGATGTTGATTTACTTATACTCAATTTTGATTATAAGTTCTTTATTATATCAACACAACTCAAAGTAAAATCTGAAAATTTGGTCGTACACCAAGTGTTCAACAAATTGTTTTGTTCGTTATTTTGGCTAGTTACCATTGGAAATAGCTTTACTAGTAACTTGCTACAAACGATTAATATTGTGTTACTTGATTCATGTTTATAAGTTTAGTATTTTGTTGTTCATTCCATAAAGCACTTTATTTTGCATATCCTACTTCCAATAGCTAGGTTTGTATAAACGACACTTTCGATCTATATCAAAAGATTTTGTGTGCACTTTTTCAATTAGTTTTAAAACCCAAATTTTTATTTGATATTTTGGATTGGTGATCTATTCACCCCCTCTGGCTAAGGCGGCATTGTCTAACAGTTGCAAGCTTCTGTAATGGTACAATTAGCTTCAGCTGTTGCCGATGAGTGATTTTGGGCAGAGATATGAAGTTAAAACAAGCTGAATTTGGAAAGCTGGTTTCTAGTTTTTTGAAGCTTTTCGTGAGTGAAAATGGCAGAGGTCTTGTGGCTATTCAAGATTGAAAGTGAAGGAAAATGTTACTCTATTTATAGGAAATAGAATAAGGTCATGGTACGTGCATATTCAGATATAGAACGTGTGAACTAAGTTGAGAAATTTCATTTTGCAATCCGTGTGACGGTGAGGGTGAAATGCGTGAGTTGGGAATGGAATTTGGTTGTTTTGAACTTGACTCTACGCTTTTTGCAAGGAAAAATGAGTTTTCACATGTGCAAGTGATCCTAAGTGAAGACTTGGTGATTTCAAGTTTCAAGCCATGCGCAAAATGTAGAGTTCATGGCACCATGTTGGAGCTTAAGCCAAATGAGATTCCTTTGTGCGTTTTGAGACGTTCTTTGTGACGAATGATCTCATTATTAGGAAGAATAAAATGAAATATAATCACAACAAAAGGATGCTTGATTTGAAAATGACATGGATGATAAGTTTACGTCATGACCTGAATTTTAGGTCAGGCAATAGGTCGAACCCAGTTTTGGACCATCTTTTGTGCATGCATGGGTATCTTGGCCAATTCCAAAATTGAGGTACTTAGATGAAAAATTGATGTTTGACCCTTGAAATAAAGTTGTAGAGGATTTCAAATGTGACATTTTGCTCAAATTAAATTCCAAAAATGTAGAGAAATGAGAAAGTTATTGTGTTTGGACCAAGTGAATTGCCATACTTGATTTTAGGTCAAACAAAGATGTATCAACTTGTGATTTTATTTTCTATTTTCTTGTATGTAAAGGCCCAATCATGAAAACTTGAATACCAATTGAAGGAAAGTTGTGTATCCCTTGATAATCTTGATAATTGCTTAAGAATTGGATGAAGATGGCATGGAAATAAACACAAGAACCATACTTGAATCAACTTTGAAATCATGCACCAAATTTGAAATTCTCTTTACCAAATGATGTTGAATGGAGATTGACATGAACATGACCTAAGATTATAGGTTATGCCTCAAAGGAAAATCTCTTGTGGACCACTTGTTGACCAAAACTTTGACCTTCAGAATCAAAAACCTAATTTAGAAACCAAGCTTGATCCTTTGATTGCAAGTCTCTACTTTGCACAATAAGAAATGAAAGCAACACATATTTTTATATTTTGAATAAGGATAGCAAAGTTAAACAGTAAACAAGCATAAATTCAAAAAGAAACACAAATGGTGCTTGGTGATCTCCCATAAAGATTAAACCAAAGGGGTGAAGGTTAGTAGGATACCATGCTTGTGATCTTTGGTTATATGCAAATGATATTATGGGTGGAATCTTAGGGGTAAAAATTAGAGTATGACAGGTGGAAAATCATTACTGAAAGAAACAACATCAATAAACATGTTCATTATTTAAAGCATAAAGAAATAGTACAAAAAGGGATGAATATTACTATAGCTAGATACTACTCTTGCATGGATTATAATACAAAAAGGGGAATAATTGAAAATAAAACTAGAACTAAAAACTAAAAACGATGAGTTGCCTCCCATTAAGAACTTTTTTAAGGTCATTAGTTTGACTCTTTCATCTAAGGCTCTTCAAACATCGAAGTTACCTTCTCTGATGGTATTTCATATCATGTATATATCTTTAGCCTATTTCCTTTCACAATAAATGTGCGTGAATCCTTGGATATTTTATTTCTACTCCACCATATGCAAATACTTTATTAGCAATAAAAGAACTTGACCCTCTAGTTTTCAACTTACCTAAGAATCACTTTAGGTGGGATTTGTTTAGAAAAACCTTTTGTCCTACCTAAAATTATTTTCTCACATATTATTACCGTGATACCTGTTGTATTTTCCTTCTATCATATATATTTTATAACACTAAAATTCTTCTTTTTGACGCTTCAGTGCTTCAAACACATTGAAGACATCTTTTTCATTTTTAAATCTCAATATTAACTCTTCAATTGTCACATCAATGAGAGCCTTACCAATTGATGAAGAGGTAAAGCAACAAGCAAAAATTTAGTTTGGAAGAATTTTGAGTTTTATCGTATTCACAGGGATCGGTGCAAGGGAAAGAATGTCATTCGATAGTGTATATGTTTATAATCTTGGTTTTTAATGGTTTAAAGTAAAGTGCAAAAAGTAAAATATGAGCAAGAAAATAAAGACATTATTTGGAAATGAGAGAACTCGTCTGGGTTTGGATTTCCATTACCCGTCAAATACTTAAATCTATCGACCAATTGTACGCAACCCAAATTACTTGTCAATATCATCACATATCACTCATAACATAGGTTATATCTAACGCAAAGTTAAGATATCAATCATTTTGTTCCCATCAACGATGTCTCGCGCAACGCAAACAACAAAGAGGAATTAGGAGTTAATACCCATTGTGATTACTAAGCCTAATTTTATCTATAGAGTATAGAACATAGCAAATATTCATCTAATAACAATATTTGAGGAGTATATGTTTATAGAAACGCAAATCCAAGCACAAAGCAAAAACAAGGATAAACATCAATATTGATTTGTAAACTAGATTTTATAGAATGCCATGAGCAACAAATACACATACAAAATGAGTAGACTTACAAACAAACCCCAAAAAATTAAGTTTACAAATGGGAAGAATGAACAAGAAACAAAATCTCTTCTGGTGTCAATCACAGAAAAAGAAGCTTTGACCATGGATCATCCGATTACAAACTCCAAATGTTGTTTTCTAAACTCTAACATCAAAAGAATGAAGGTTATGAAGTTGGGACTCAAAAATAACCAAACCATAAACCTAGAAATGAAAAAAAACGTGAAAATATAGTATGCTGGAAAGTCAATTTGCGCTTAGTAGTAGCGGAGCCCGCTAAGCGCACTCTATTATAATACGAAAAAATTCAGATTTTGCTTCTGCCATAACTTGAGAACCGTAACTCCTATTTAAGCACGGTCATAAGATTTCGAAAGCTTATTAAACGTTCTATATAATAATGACTAAATATCATTGTTTGAATACCTATAAAAATGAGATAAAAACCATCAAACTCAATGATATTTACATAATAACGCAATATTTACACTAATACGTAAATTATACACAATGTACACAAAACTGGGGATTATTAATGAAAAATAAATGAAATAAGCCGATGAGTACTAATTATTTTACACTCAAAATATTAAAAATTTAACACTCATCAAACTCTCCCCAACTTAAACTTGCTTATCCTCAAACAAGAATCAAACAACCTAAGGAAGAAAAAATAACCGCCTAGAAATCATGCTCAACAAGTTATACAAACGAAAAACAGATGTATGATATACAAATAAAAAGTACACACAAGGCAATGCTTACCATTAAACTAAAATGAAACAAAGAATATGAAGCAAAGTATAATGCACCAAATACATGTCAAACAACAAAAAGAAATACATGTTAAAAAATGAACCACATCTAACACACAAATCATCAAGGGATGAAAAACAAATATGAGGGACAACTCATATAACAACAATCATGCTAACATCAATTTAAATTATGCATCATCTAAAAAAACTCATGTTGAAAGTATAGAAGCAAAAATCACAAGGGCTTCAAGGGTTGTAATGCGGCTTGGGTAACAACCAATTGTTTTTCTATGTAAATGAAACAAAAACATGCCTAATAAAATGAGAGATTACATCTCACCATTTCAAGCATTCACAAATTCCATCAACTTTTCTCTTTTTCCAAATTGTTACACCACTCCACACAACTTAATGGCACAATATTATTCAATTTTTTTTTCTTTTTCTTTTCTTTTCTCTTTTCTTTCTTTTCTTTTCTTTTCCACTTTTTTATTTCTTTCCTTTTCAATTTTTTTCTTTTTCTCAACCTCTTAACAACCAATATTTCTTCTCCCAAACTTGAATATAACCACAATTATAATGTGAATGCTTCCTAACTTTCCAAGGCAAGGGAAAAAAAACAACCACAAGTCATGGTCCTGGTTCAAGAAAAAATTTAGAATCCATACAAAAATAAGCTCAATCCTAACATGGATTATAACATAGGCTCAAAGGGATAAAAAAATTCTCACTCACTCACAAGGTAAGTTACTATTTGGCCAAGTGGTTATACTCAAAATGAAATAAAATGCCTTGATCTTTTTTATGCTTTTATACAATTAACACAAATACAAGATTAAACATAATAAAATCTAGTTAAAATAAGAATATTGGTCTCCTGCATATATGAACAATAAAAAGCTTCCTCACATTTGGGGTAGAAACTAAAGTGATTCGTTTCATGAATAAGTAATGCTAAAGAATGAACGACATTATAATGGTACAAATTACAAATTTCCTGATCATGTTATGTTATACAAAGAGATAAATGAGTATCTTGCATGATACCAACTTTGATTATCATCATTACTGAAATTCTGGCTGCAGATACTCAATGTCACGTTCAATGTTATGACACCGTATCTGACTTACTATATGACAGTAAATACAAAAACAATAAAGAATACAGTCAATTGTTTACCCAGTTCAGTGTGCAACAACACCTACTCTGGGGGCTACCAAGCCAGGGAGGAAATCCACTATAAGAGATGTTAATTCAGGAATAAACCAACCAGTTTATCTCCTTCACTTAAGACCTACCCAATGCAATTTCAATCTAAGTACAACTTAAACCTGAGTTCCTACTCACTCCCCCTCAATCACAGCAGTGATACATATAACAATTTGACTAATGAATTGATGAAGACACTCTTCAAAAACATACACTTGATTAAGCTTCACAGCTTTTTAATCAAGTAACACAACCACTCTTGCTTCACAGCTTTGAGTGATACACAACTTAACTTGACTCTGCTTCACAGCTTTAGTCAAGAAACATTCAAACACTCTTGCTTCAAAGCTTTGAGTGCTACACAACCCTTACAATTAAAAACCTATTCCAAGACACTTATTACAATGATAATTGCTTGGAGTACAATAATTAAACCTATACAGTTTACAAATGATCTTCTGACCAAAAAGGGATTACTTGCAAAACAGCAGCTCTGTTGAATATATAGCAGCTGCAACTTCAGTTAGGGTTTCCACAAAAACCTAGGGTTAATTCCGTTTGACCTTAAGACTAGGTCACAGGACTTTATTAACCAGGTTAGGGTTGAGCTAGGTTAACCCTCAGAAAACGCAGGATTCTGTTCTGGAAAGACTGAGTTATTTTCCTGAAAAAACTCAGAATTAACCAACCTGCAAACCTGTTAGTTCAGAACAGGATGTCTTAACATCTGTTATGACATCTGAGGAACCTGTCTACTGATTTAGGAAAATGTGATCATTTTGCAAAATGCTCAGATACACACTTATAAACATCAGTACCTGAATGACAATATTTTTCTGCAAAGGTACCTAATGAATCAGTACAAACTAAACTAGAATGTTATGACATCAGTCATGACATTCACACATACACTTGGGTTTTACCAAAAATGCAAGCCAATACCTAAACAACTACAAACTCCCCCTTTGGCAGATTTTTGGCTAAAGACCCTAAGCAATCAGAGATAGATAGCAGCAGAAGGAAATGACTGCAGAAAAATAGAATGTCTAATTGAGCAAGTACTAATTAAGTAAGTACCAAAATATTCTCCCCCTCTTTAGCCACAAATGGGCCAAAGATACATGTTCATAAAGATTATACAGTTATCCAAAACAAATAATAAGAGCAGCAGCAGAAAAAAAACTGAACACACTTCCAAACTCCACCAGATATCAGCACCAACCAGCAACACCACCAAACAGCAACCAACCTTTAAGCACTGTCATCAGACTCAGAGGAGCTAGTTTCTTCAATGTTGAGATGACCTTCAGCTTCTACACCTTCTTCCCTTCTGTTTCCTTCATCTTCCTCCTTTTCTAACCTGGCAATTAGGATTTCTAGGGTCTTCTTCCTAGCATCCAGCTCTTTGCAAGTCTCTTTTAAAACAGCTATGACATCAGATGTCTTGGACTGGGTCTTCACAGACGATGTCTCAGCTGATGTTATGACAATATCTGGAGCATGAGATCCCTGAAACAGTTTGTAGTGCAAGCCAAGGGCAGGAGCTCTTTTGCAGGCTGTATCTCTTGCCACAAGGATATCAGGGTATTGTGCAAGGATAATTCCACAAAGGAGGGAGGGAAAGGCGATTGGTCCTTTGACAGCATAACTACCAGCATGCTTTAAAGTTTGTTCAAAGATGTACCTGCCATAGTCAAAAGCAGTCTTGGTTCCCACAGCATAAATAAATCTCCCCAATCCTATGGAGATAGTTGATTTATGATTTGTAGGCACCCAGTTGGCTGCACCTATCTTATGCAGGATGGCAAATTTCATGCTGAGTTTGCTGGCATTCAGCTTGCCTTTCAAGGGCCAGCACTTCACTTGCCTGGCTGTGATGGTTTGACAAACTTCATTGTCAGTGGCCTCCAGATTAGGACAATCCTCATTTGTTCTTCCAAGAAACTTGTTAATTCCTGATGGAGAGAACTTGACCCTTCTTCCTCTAACAAAAACACTTTCAAAATCAGCTGACCTTCCATCAGCACAATCATTAGACAAGTTCACTACAAACTCCTTGACCAGATTTTCATAACATTTGTTAAATTTTATCACTGTCTTCATCAGTCCAGCATTCTTGATCAGGTCCATGATGTCTTTGCACTCCAAGGCATCATTGTTGAGTTCTCTTTCTAAAGCTATTCTCTTTAAGCAAACATACTTCCATCTGTTTGCATTGTCAGGATGATGAAAAGAGATGTTGTCTGTTGGGACTTCAGGCACTCTAGCAATTTTGCTGGAGGGGAGCTTCCTTCTAATAGGAATTTCTTCGGCATCAATCTCAAATTCTGATTCCTCATCAGAATCAGAAGATTCAGGTTCTTTTCTCTTCTTTGAAATTGGTTGTCTAGCAGTATGCATCTGGGCCTTCTTCCCTTTTGTCTGAATACTTTTCTCAGCCATGCCTTCAGCCTTGGATTTCTTGACAGCAGGTTTATCATTCTGATTACCTTTTCTTTTCATCAATCTCCTAGCTATGCTAGGGTTTACATTGGCAATCAGATCATTATCTGAGTAATCCTCATCCACATCAATGATAGGTGGATCAGCAGTCTTTTCTGAGGAGTTCTGAATGTTGTCTTTTTGTGTCACAACATTCTCAGAGACATCTACATTCTCAGAGATGTCCACATTTGGGCTTTCTGATTGGTTTAAAGGGACAGAAATCCCCGGTACAGGTTTGTTTCCGCTTAGTATACTAGTAACAAGCCTATCAATAGCTTGATGAACTTGAACTGATCCTTCTCTATTTGGAACAGAAGAAGAAGGATGAGAAGGATTACCAGAGGCTGCAGCTTGAGCTCTTCCTGCATGTCTGGTTCTTAGCTTTTTGACTTTGGCTGGGTCAGTTGCCATCTCCCTGAGAGGAGTGACCTCAAGAACTTCAGATTCTATGCATGTGGTGATTGCTCTAGAGTCTTGGTCAGATGATGAGGATGATGAGGATGATGAAGTCGCCTTGGTTGAAGATGATGTCTGAGACATTTTGATTGACTTTGAGTACCAGTGGCAATTTGAGAAAAATCTTTGATTGAGAGGAGGGAACAGGTTGCAAAGACGAGAGAGGTAGGAGGAAAAAGAGAGTCTTTTCAACTTCTTAAGGATTTTGAAAGAATTGGGAAAGCATATGATTAACCCACTAAAAATAGACTTAATAAAATTAACTCCTTCAACCCTTGTTGTAAGCAAAATTAATTGCTATAATTTCTCATGTTGGTAAATACCCAACCTGCCCCTCAAGTTTTTAAGTTTATTTCCAACAAGAGCCTTGATAGAAGAATCAGTCAGCTGAAGCTTAAAGGTACCATGTTCCAGTTTAAATGACTTCTTCTCTACAAAGTCAATGTGCTTGTTCCTGTTATGCTGAATAGGGTTTAAGGAAATATTGATTGTATTCAGATTGTCACAACACAATGTCACAACATCTTGTGAGACATTATACTCAGTGAGCATCTGTTTTGACCAGATATTTGAGAACAGTTATTCCTTGCAGCAACTATTTCCGCACAGAGTTGGGAAGGCATTCTTTTGATATGAGTCATAGTTCTGGTTGATTCTTGAATGATTTTCTTTTTGTCCAGTCCATTTTGATGGAGAGTTATAGGAGAGGAGACTTCAAGCCTCATTTCTTCAGGGAAACAAAATCTATTAGACTTGTTATTTCCAACATCCTTGTCAATGGTTCTGACAACACAACCTTCTTCAAGTTTATTTGCCATATCACAGCCATTATCAACCTGTGGTTTTGGAGTCCTTCTGACTGCTTCCATAGAGGTAGCTCTTTTCATTCTTCTTAGATGAAGATGACCAAGCTTATGTTGCCACAGTTTCATCTCTTTTTCTTCTTTGGTAATTGGACACATAGTGGAGTTATCAGTGTTCTCAGGCTGCCACAAGTAGCAGTTATCTTTGGATCTGATTCCTCTCATTACAACTTCTAGTTTTTCATTAATTACTAGACATTCAGATTTTGAGAAGTTGACCTTGAATCCTAGATCACATAATTAACTGATACTAATGAGATTAGCAGTCAACCCTTTTACCAGCAGTACTTTATTCAGACTTGGAACTCCAGGGCAGTCCAAATTACCAACTCCTTTGACTTCACCTTTAGCACCATCTCCAAAGGTCACAAAACTGGTGGTGTGAGGCTTAACATTATTGAGGAGATTTTTGATTCCAGTCATGTGTCTGGAACATCCACTGTCAAAGTACCAGCCTTCCTTTGCAGACATTCTCAGGGAAGTATGGGATATCAGGGCAGTAGCTTTTTTCTTCCAATGAGGAGTATGTGGTACCCTTTTTGGCTTAGGTTTAGCACCTGAGTTTTGATTAGGGTATCCGTGCAATTTGAAGCAGAAGGGCTTTATGTGTCCATACCTCCCACAATGATGACATCTCCATCTTTGGTATTTTTTCTTCATGTATTTCTGATGTTGAGAGTTGTGTTGAGACATCTGCTTTGACAATTGTTTAACATGCCTAATCTTCTTGCCTGCACCAGATTTCTTAGCTTCCACAAATCCTAGACCAGATTTGTTTCCCACATTTTGTCCAACTTGAAGGATCTCTTCCAATTTATCTGATCCATTGGTCAACATCTTGACAGATTTTGTCATTTGGTTCAGTTGTGAGTTCAGTAATTGAACTTCCCTTTCTAGGTGACTTATAGTTTCAAGATCTGCCCTTTTTTCAGCCTCCAGCTTTATAATGAGTTTTGATTGTTTCTCATTCTGTACACAGACTTCAGCACTTCTGATACACAATTTCTTGTAGGTATCAGCCAGTTCTTCAAATGTCACTTCTTCATCACTAGTGTCACTTTCAGAAGTACAAACACTAGTTAGAGCAGTAACTAGTTTGGCAGATTCTTCTTCAGAATTACTTTCTGAATCATAGTCAGACCAAGTAACAGTCATTCCTTTCTTTTGTTTCTTAAGAAAGGTAGGACATTCAGCTCGAATATGTCCATATCCTTCACATCCATGGCATTGAATACCTCTGCCTTGGTTTCCCTTTTCTTCTGACCTTGGTCTTCTGCTGGAACTGTCAATGTCAGAGGGAATGTTATGAACATTAGACCTTGACTTTGGATCCATTCTTTTGATGAGCTTGTTGAACTGTCTTCCAAGCATGGCAATAGCTTCTGAAATATTCTCTTCTTCATCCTCCTTGTTTTCAACATCAGTGTTGGATACAAGTTCTATGCTTTTGTTCTTCTTGTCACCATTATCAGTGATCCCCATCTCAAAAGTCTGAAGAGACCCAATAAGTTCATCCACTTTCAACTTGCTGATGTCCTGGGCTTCCTCTATGGCAGTTACTTTCATTGCAAATCTTTTAGGCAAGGATCTGAGAATCTTCCTCACCAGTTTTTCTTCTGACATCTTTTCTCCCAGTGCTCCTGAGGTGTTGGCAATCTCCAAGATGTTCATGTGAAACTCATGAATGGTTTCATCTTCCATCATTTTTAGATTCTCAAACTTGGTAGTTAACATCTGAAGCCTTGACATTTTTACTTTGGAAGTGCCCTCATGAGTAGTTTTGAGAGTGTCCCAAACTTCCTTGGCCAGTTCATGTTGATGTACTAGTCTGAAAATGTTTCTATCAATTCCATTGAACAAGGCATTTAAAGCTTTGGAATTTCCCAGAGCTAACTCATCTTCTTCTTTACTCCATTCTTCCTCAGGCTTCAGACTGATTGTCCCATCTTTCTCAGTTATGGTGGGATGGATCCATCCTTTGTCAGCAGCTCTCCAAGCCTTTTTGTCCAGAGATTTTAGGAAGGCAATCATACGAGGTTTCCAGTAGTCATAATTAGTTCCATCCAGAATGGGTGGTCTATTTCCAAAAACTCCTTCTTTGTCCATAGTGCCAGAAAGTGATATCCCTAGATCTCACCCAGTAATACAGGCAGGGTGCCTGCTCTGATGCCAATTGAAATTCTGGCTGCAGATACTCAATGTCATGTTCAATGTTATGACACCGTATCTGACTTACTATATGACAGTAAATACAAAAACAATAAAGAACAAAGTCAATTGTTTACCCAGTTTAGTGTGCAACAACACCTACTCTGGGGGCTACCAAGCCAGGGAGGAAATCCACTATAAGAGATGTTAATTCAGGAATAAACCAACCAATTTATATCCTTCACTTAAGACCTACCCAATGCAATTTCAATCTAAGTACAACTTAAACCCGAGTTCCTACTCACTCCCCCTCAATCACAGTAGTGATACATATAACAATTTGACTAATGAATTGATGAAGACACTCTTCAAAAACATACACTTGATTAAGCTTCACAGCTTTTTAATCAAGTAACACAACCACTCTTGCTTCACAGCTTTGAGTGATACACAACTTAACTTGACTCTGCTTCACAGCTTTAGTCAAGAAACATTCAAACACTCTTGCTTCAAAGCTTTGAGTGCTACACAACCCTTACAATTAAAAACCTATTCCAAGTCACTTATCACAATGATAATTGCTTGGAGTACAATAATTAAACCTATCAGTTTACAAATGATCTTCTGACCAAAAAGGGATTACTTGCAAAACAGCAGCTCTGTTGAATATATAGCAGCTGCAACTTCAGTTAGGGTTTCCACAAAAACCTAGGGTTAATTCCGTTTGACCTTAAGACTAGGTCACAGGACTTTATTAACCAGGTTAGGGTTGAGCTAGGTTAACCCTCAGAAAACGCATGATTCTGTTCTGGAAAGACTGAGTTATTTTCCTGAAAAAACTCAGAATTAACCAACCTGCAAACCTGTTAGTTCAGAACAGGATGTCTTAACATCTGTTATGACATCTGAGGAACCTGTCTACTGATTTAGGAAAATGTGATCATTTTGCAAAATGCTCAGATACACACTTATGAACATCAGTACCTGAATGACAATATTTTTCTGCAAAGGTACCTAATGAATCAGTACAAACTAAACTAGAATGTTATGACATCAGTCATGACATTCACACATACACTTGGGTTTTACCAAAAATGCAAGCCAATACCTAAACAACTACAATTACCATACAAATGCTTTGTTGAAACAATCAAACTTAAAAAATCACCTCATGCGACTTCACATTAACGAGCCAAAATTTGAGTCTAAACAACAATCAAAACCATTAGAAAATACTACTATTATTTACTACTATAAAAAGGGGGAAAAGGACCAAGTGTACAAAAAATTCCTCTGACACAAAGCAAAGCATGCTAAGAGCGTGCATACTATGTTTAGCGGTAGCAGGAAAATGCAGAAAAACAGAAATGTATCTGAATTTATGCCAAACCTCCACTAACACCTACATTAACTCAACTACAAAATGTACAAAATATACAAGTGTTGGGGTGCCTCCCAAAAAGCGCTTGTTTTACATCATTAGCTCGGTGCCTTTATTGTGCTTAGCTATTAACATCCTCTTGTAACCCGATGCTTTTCTTCAACGAGCAACCTGGAAACAAGTGTCCTAAGAATATTTACAATAACACTTGAACAACATTGATAATATATATATATATATATATATATATATATATATATATATATATATATATATATATACGCAGACTTGAACACAACAAAAACAAATACATAAACCAGTATGGAAAACAAACACAAATATACAATATGTGAACATATACAAGTAAAAATATACAAGTGAGAATATATAATATATACGATATATACAAAGCTAAAAACCATAGAAACTATTGCAATGCAATTCAATATGAAAACACCAATCTCTGGCAACGACACCATTTTATTGAAGCAGTAAAGTAGCAAGCAAAATTTTAGTTTAGAAGAATTTTGGGTTTTATCGTATCCACATGGGTCGATGCGAGAGAAACAATTTATTTTAACAGTTTCTATGTTTATAAGCTTGGTTTTAATGATTTCAAGTAAAGTGCAAAAAGTAAAATATGAGCAAGAAAATAAAGACATTCTTTGGAAATGAGAGAGAGCGTCCGGGTTTGGATTTCATCTACCTGTCAAATACTTAAATCTATCGACCAACTGTATGCAACCTAAATTACTCGTCAATATCATCATGTATCACTCACAATAAAGCTTATGTCTAATACAAAGTTGAGATAACAATAGTTTTATTCCCATCGACGATGTCTCGTGCAACGCAAACAACACTAAGACATTTGTAATTGATACTCACTATTGATTACTAAGTCTAAATCTATATCTAGAGTATAGAACCTATAAAATAATCATCCAAGAACAAGATTTTAGGAGTATATGTCTATAGCAACTCAAATCCAAGCACAAAACAAAAACAAGGATAAACATCAATATTGATTTGTAAACTAGACTTTATACAATGCCATGAACAACAAATATACATACAAAATGAGTAGGCTTACAAACAAACCCAGAAAAATTAAGTTTACAAAGGGAAGAATGAAGAAGAAACAAAATATCTCGCGGTGTCAATCACGATCAAAGAAGATTCGACCCAGATCAATTGATTACGACCTCCAAATGTTGTTTTCTAAGCTCTAACATCAAAAGAATGAAGGAGGTGGAGTTGGGATTTAAAAATACCCAAACCATAACCCTAGAAATGAAAAAAAGTGAAAATGTAGTGTACTCGAAAGTGAATTTTCACTTAGCGATAGCAGAGCCCGCTAGGTGCACTCTGTTGTAATATGAAAAATTACGATTTTGTTTCCACCATAACTTAAGAACCGTAACTCCAATTATAATAACTAAATATAATTGCTTGAATACCTACAAAAATGAGATAAAAAACTATCAAATTCAATGATATTTACATAATAACGCAATATTTACACTACATAAATTATACACAATGTACACAAAACTGAGGATTATTAATGAAAAACAAATGAATTAAGACGACGAGTGCTAATTATGTCACACTCAAAATATCAAAAATTTATCACTCATCATTTGTTTCCAAGAATGGTCTTATGAGGAGTACTTTTGTTTTAGAAACCTCATGCATGTCTAAAATAACAAAGTTTGATGGATACAATTAGTCATCAACTCTAACAAGGACATATTTAAGAATTATTTATGGGTATGTGATCGATCAATCTCTAATATTAGTGTCATCTAAGTAGGTTTTGGCTCACCATATTTTAACATTCTCATCATAAATAGCGACATCAGATTCATAATAGCTCCTAAAGCACACAAAGTATGGCTATAAGTTAGTAAACCAATAGAAAAGGCATATTTAATCTACCTAGATCAGTGATATTTTAATCAGACTTCAACTTATGATTCCCCGATAAGAGCTCTTTCATAAATTTAGCATAAACATGCATCTATTTTGTAACTTCACAAAATGAAATATTTACCTGTATTTTCTTCAACATATCCATAAACTTTTTGAATTTACTCCCTTTCATCTCTTTCTTAAGCCTCTTCTTTAGAATTTGGTATGGTGGTTTAATATGATTAGATAGCTTAGGATTTAGTTCATTAAAGATTTGTTGTTAGGTTCTTCTGAATGACGAGTTCTTGTATATGAATAGGTCAAATATGTATCCTTTAACTTAATCCTCACTAGTTTCCTCACTTTTCTCCCTCAAAACTCTTCTGAACCTCCTTTTTAACTACATCCTACTTCGCTCGATTATTTATTTTTCACTCACTTTTATGTTTGAAAGTACCACTATATTTCTTAACTAAATGGATTTGCACATTTCATTTTCCAGGTTATCCATGTTGTTACCAATAAATCCTCCACTTTAACTAGCTTGGGCTACCATTTGTCGAGATAATTGATCGATTTGCATCTCTAAATTATCTATAGATGCTTTGGTGTTATTGTTCATAGTTATCTGATTTTTTGCCATATCCTTTTGAGTTTTAAACATGTTATATTGTGTTTTACTTACCTTCTCAAAGCTTGTTTGTGTAGCTCTCATGAAGTTGACAATGTTTCCTCGAGAGCTGATGGTTCCAACCAAGATTGTATATGTTAGAATATGGATTATTCTTATAAAAGTTCACATATTTAGCTTCAACACTTTCCACCTCTAGTGTAAAGTTTCCATTTGCACGTCTGTTGTAACCCAAAATTTTCCCTCCCATATTTCTCAAGACATGTCAAAAAGAATATCCAAGTGGCTCAAGATTGCTCAAAAGTTGGACAGTCAAGTCATCTCTTAAGGCAGTCAACCTCAAATTAGGGTTTTGTGTTGCATCAAGGTTCTTAAATCTAAATGACCTCAAGTGCTCCCCAATGTCTTAATATGTTCTCAAGCTCATCCATGTCAAATTTCAAGCCTTGTAGAGGAAGTTTGGTCAGTCAATTGCTCAAGAAGTCCAAAAGTCGATAGTGCTAGGGCAAAAGTCAATTGTGACCTACAAATAGTCAAACCTCAAGATTTTTTGTCAACATTCTCATTTTGAAGGATAATTCATCATTTGATCAAGGGTTGATCATGATTCATCAAGGATTGCTCAAGATTCATCAAGATTCAAAAGTTGCTAAATTAGGGTTTTGCAGGAAAAGTCAACTCAACTTTGACCAAGCATAACTTTCTCATACTTTATGCGAAATGACCCATACAAAGCTCATTTTCAATAGGAGTCAATTTCCTACAATCCATCTTCATACCCCAAGATCAAGAAATGCACTCAAAAGAAGTTATAAATTTGGACATTATAGGTCATTTTTAGAAGTCAACAAAAACACCTTTTTTTCCAAAGCTTATAACTTGATCATGGAGAATCAAAATGAGATGAGACGAAAAGGGTTTGTTAGAGGACATCTCAAGGTTTATAAAAAGTCAAATAAAACCTCCAAAAGTTCAAAATTGAAGAAGTTATGCATTGTTGAAGTTGGGCATTTTTCCAAAATTGCCAAAAGTCAACTATCCCCAAAACTATAAATTTTGTCAAAAAGGCCCACTTTTTTCCACTTGATTTGATCTTGTCACACCACACACGTGTCATATCTTCAGTTTTATGTCCATTCATTAATTTTTCTATTTTATTTGATTTTTATTGAATTAATTCATTTTAAATCAATTTAACTCTAAATAAAATCTAAAAATTGATAACTTGGTATCTTTTTGATCATTACAGGTCTTAATTATCATGATATACACAATCAAACTCGTATCAAGCCTTATTGTGCACAAAATATTGGATTGTTGATCAAATTGGAAAGGCTTTAATGGTGATTCATATCAAATCTTCAAACATCAATGCTCAAGGATTCAAGGCCCAAAATTAAACCTAATTCACTCTATTATACTCACACAATGCAAAGGCACAAAGGAAATGACCAAGAGGCTGCAGAATTCACAAAACCAAAACTTGAAAAAGCTTGAAAAAAGCTTGGAATTGAAATCTTGGTTAGAGGTGAATTCAAAGATAAAACTCAACGCTATCTTCTTTCTAGCCATTCACTGAAGCTATTGGGATCAAAATCAAGCCTTGAAACATCCCCAATCGCGTTGTAAGTCTTCCAAAACATACCCCTGTACATGAAATCGTAACCTTGGATTTTTGCATCTTTTTGATAAATCATGGTCAAATTCTTGATCTTTGTATGATTTCTAGACTTTTTGCAATATTTGATTTCGTTTTTGTAGCCTGTAACCTTGTACCCGAAGTTAGGGTTTTGGTTCTTGATTTTAGGCGTTTTGTTTTCAGGGAAAATTAGGGCAAACCATGGACATGGTTGTGTTCAGGGAGGAGAGACGAGCATGGTGATTGTCTTCGTTTGCATTTATATAGCCTATAGTTCATTTTAGGATGAAGCCACGGATCTTGCTGTGGAAAAAAATCCGCAGGTAAGAAAACCAGGTTGGGCGAAGAAGACGACCACGTGCCTCCTCCCCATTGGATGATTCAAATCTCGCGCGTTTTGTTTTTGTTTCCAGCATATTATTTGTTTTTCCTTTATGATAATTTTTGTCCATTATACTAACAAAAGCAACAAAGTGGTGTAGTGGTTAGTGCGCTTGGTCAGTGACTCATGGGACCTGGGTTCGAATCCCTGGTCCCCCAATATATTTGTTACATTTTTCTGCCAGGTATTCCAGCGTGCCTCATGAGTTGTGGTCCATCATATGCTTGCAAATCTCAACGTGCCAGATGGCCTTCAGGCCAAATCTGGTGGCCAGGAATGAAGGACCATCATGTTCCCTATTCAAAGGCGCACACTGGATCAGAAAGTCAAACGCATGCTGACTTGTATTGGGCCAAACAATTGCTATCTCACCTCCTGATTTGGGGCCCAAACCCCCCCATTTGGTTTATTTCTTTTCTTTTCTTTCCTTTATTTAATTATTTATTTTATATTATTATTTTTATTATTTAAACCACTGACTAATTAAAATCTTTTTCTCATAAAAATCAAAAATACAAAAATATATTTTATTCATTAAAATTAAATTCAACTTTATTTTTGTAAATAAATATTAACCTAATTAATTTAGTTTTAAATAGACATAACTTTTAATGATTCTTTGCAAAAAATTAAAATCAATGTAGAATATTAGGTTTTTACTAACTTTGATAAAAATTATTTTATTTCCTTTAATATTCAAAAATCCAAAAATATTTTCATTAGTTAATTAATTTAATTATTAACTTAGATTTAATTTCCATAAATTCAAAAACAAAAAAAAATGCTTTCTTTCAAAAAAAGAGTCAAAACCCTAAAAAATGCGCCGTTTTAATTTCTCGCACGCGATCCATATTTCCAATATTGTAATTGCTTCCGGTATGTAATAGCTTTTAATTAGGACTTTAATTATTTATCGCTTTATTTTACTTTCCGCAATTTAAATTAAAGGGTTTCTTTTGGCGATGTAAATACCCGACGCCTTGTAATAGTTTAGATTTATTTTCCGCAATTTAAATTCCGCAACTATACACTGCTAGATGTTTGATAATAGGGAATGCATGACAAGATCAAATGTATGAACTTAAAATCAACATAGCTCACCCATGACATGTACAAAGACAAATTAACTGAAAATAACACACTCGCACATGCGCACTTTAGGGTACACCTCATTTGGTTGCCTTCGAACGTGGTCATTGAGTATAGGAAGTTTTAGAGGTCGCCCTCTTGTCCAAAGATCATAGTTGCCTCGAAACGGTTGCCTCGGATAAAATGATCTAAGACATTAGGGTTACCGCTAAGGCATCCTAACATTGCTTTAGTGACCATACGTCCCTTAATCAAATTGACCCGAAAACTCCAACAACGATGCTACCTACTCATCAATAGTGGGCTAGCATTGTTTAAAGGATATTAGCACAGTTTAATTGCCTTTTCGAGTAGGTAGATGGTTCCTAAGTACTTGCTCATTCTAAAACAAAACAAAACTTTTCGCACTTACACTCCTTTCAAACAAAAACTCTTTTCAAACCCACAAACACAAAGAAAAGCAAATTTTGAAAACACTTTGAGCAAGTATCTAAGAGCCCGTGGATAACCACGGATAGAAAGGGTGCTAATATCTTCCCTTTCTATAATCTACCCCCCGGACCCGAGAAACATCTCGAAAAAAGGAATTTTTCTGTGCTTTTTTCCTTTGCTTATTGGATAAAATAAAAGATGGTGGCGACTCTTGCTTACCGCGAAATTTTATGAACACAAACGCAAAACGCGAACTAGCATTCCAAAAACAGTCAGTTCTCTTCCCACCGTATCACAGAACTGGCGACTCTGCTGGGGACTAATAAGTGATGTGTACCTTAGGATTTGATCATTGTGTTTTCAATTGTATGCTTTGTATGATTTATCTTTGTGGGTTGTATCGGAGTTACTATAGATCCTAAACCAGATCTGGGGATACCCTTTAGGTAAGTAGCAATAAACTGTGAGGGAATTGTACGGTGTAGACCGATACGGTTGAAGCAGTAGCTACGTTGGTGTGGCACTTTAGATTGTACCGATATCCCTTGTGTTGGAACAAGGAGAATATGGGTCATCTAAGGGGTCATTAAGCACCAACTGACCTTAGAACCTTTAAATTGACCAACTTGGCCATAGAACAGTAGCAGTATGCTACACTCATTGAGACTAAACTCTCGCGATGATTCCGGCTGCAAGAAAAGGTTGCTAAACTGGAATTATGACCGATTGAGGGTAGTTAGTGATATTGAGATCCTCTAGAACCCGGTTACTATTTTTAGGACAGGTTTAAACCAACTGAACTGAAAGAGGGTAGTACCTAAGCTCCTTGCCAGCCTGAAATCTAAGGGCTCTCTGTGTGACTTGTGTGCCTTTACCATGTTTGCTTCTTGTGGATACTTGTGGTCTGATTACTATCATGACATCATAACATTGCATACATCTTGCATTGGACTAACCTATTTCAAAGACAGGAGGGTTTCATCTTTGCTCTGTTTTGTAGGTCATCATGATGCCTATGCGTAGAAACACCATCCGGATTAACTTTATCCAGGTTCCCACTATGCTTAAAGATTTGGTTGCAAAGATGACTGATACTACTTCCTTCCTCAGGAGACATGGTTATCTTCTCAGTTTGGTCACCTCCAAATTGGACGAGCATATGATGAGCGTCCTAGTCCAATTCTATGATCCGTTGTACCACTGTTTTACTTTCCAAGACTATCAGCTGGTTCCCACCATAGAAGAGTTCTCTGAGCTGCTCGATATCTGTGTTCTGGAGCAGACCCCGTTTACTGGTTGGGAGAAGTTTCTTAGGCCCGAAGAGATTGCTGCAGCCCTTCATTTGACAAAAGAGGAGGTAATGGCTAATTGGGAGACTAGAAGTGGAGCCAAGGGCTTTCTGACTAAGTTCTTGGTTGGTAAAGCTACTATTTCTGGGATAGTCTAGACTTCAAGGCATTCGAGGACATTCTGGCTCTTCTGATATATGGCTTGGTATTGTTCCCGAACTCTGACTCTTTTGTGGATGTAAATGCGATAAAGATATTCATCTCTCAGAATCCTGTACCCACTCTCTTGGGTGACATTCTTCATCATCTCTATGCTCGTACTGCCCGAAAGCGGGGAACCTTGATGTGTTGTGCTCCCTTATTGGCAAGGTGGTTTATTTCGCACCTTCCCAAGTCAGTGCTGAAGAACAAAGAAGGCATGGGCTGGGCTTATAGGGTTATGTCTCTCTCGTATAATGACATCATCTGGACTCTCAAGGGTATGGACGAGGTGACTATTATTGATCGATGTGGGGAGTACCCCAATGTTCCACTATTAGGGACCCATGGAGGAATTTCTTACAACCCTTGCTTAACCTTACGTCAGTTTAAGAGAGCCCAAAGAGAAGGACCTCATGAGATGCTAATGCCTAGTATCATCTTTGATTTTCAAGGGGACAACGATGAGCAACGTCGCAAATTCATAAGGGCTTGGGATAGAGTTCACCAATCTGATCCACACGAGCTAAGACCAAAGACTTCACTTCCGATGGAGCCATATCTCAGATAGGTCCGCATTCGTGCCCAAAAGCTGGGTATGCCATATGAAGCTGTCCGGCCTGTCACTCTTGAAGTTGCTAATGAAGAAGGAGTTCTTCCAACCATTCTCCATCCTTATATGCCCACTGAAATTGGGGCACTGAAGAGATCTTGGATGCAACTGAGGGAAGAACGGGATTCCTACCGAGAGAAGTTCAACGAGCAAGAGCAGAAGATCCAGAGGTTGACTAGGCAGTTGGAGAACGAGCGGATTCTCAACGACTATGTCCGCACTGAGAAGAAGAGACCATGGGAGCGTTGATTGGCCTTTGATAATTTCCTTTCCAGTTTTATTTACTTTTCAGTATTTCCATTCTTGTAACGCCTTAATGGCATCAGTTGAACAATTTGAATTTTGAAGTTTTTCTAATGAAGTGTGTTTCCTTTCTGGTTTACAAATTTGGATCTCTTGACTGTCTTTGAAATCATAATCATACGCATTTCATCCCATGCACTTCATAAACAGGTACCCATTACAGGTCTCTTATCTTCTTCATTGTTTATTTCAGCAATCATCATGTCTGCTGAACCTTCAACTGAGCAAGCTATCAAGGCCCTCCAGGCCCAGAATGCCTAATTTCAAGAGTTGTTCATGAATCTAGCTAAGGGTCAGCAAGACCTGAAGACCCTGATTCTGAAAGAGAAGAAGAAGAAGAAGAAGAAGAAGAGGACAATCCTGTTTAACACAGGGCACAGGTTTGGAAACAGGCTACAGAATGAAGTTGATATGACCACCTCATCTGGAGGGAAAGATAGTCAAGAAGAAAGGAGGGCTCTTATCCCTGTGATCTTCGACAATGAGACAGACTACGATGAAGAATAGTATCCTCCTGCCGAGGATAGATACAAGAAACTTGAAGACCGATTGAATACTATGGAAGTTCAGAAGGTTCCTGGTTTGGACTTTAGTGATCTAGGTCTATCATCTGGGGTAGTGATTCCCCACAAGTTCAAGGCACCAGCCTTTGCTAAGTATGACGGAGTTTCCTGTCCGAAGCTGCACCTCCGGTCATATGTGAGGAAGATTCAGCCGTACACCACTGATAAAAATCTATGGATCCATTTCTTTCAAGACAGTCTCTCAGGGACTCAGCTTGAGTGGTTCTATCAGTTAAACGGAGCCAGTATCTGCAGTTGGGAAGATTTGGCTACTGCATTCTACAGGCAGTATCAGTACAACTCCGACCTCGCTCCCACGCGTACCCAACTCCAGGGTATGTCAATGGGAACTGGTGAGGGATTCAAAGATTATGCTCATAAGTGGAGGGACCTCGCTGGTAGAGTGCAACCACCATTGGCTGATCGGGAGCTTGTGGACATGTTTCTAGGGACCTTGTCTGGTCCATTTTTCAACCACTTAATTGGAAGCTCTTCGTCTGGGTTTACAGAGTTTATTTTGATCGGTGAGAGGATTGAGGATGGTATTAAGGCTGGTAAGATACAGAAGGGTGCCTCATAGAGCACCGAGAAGAAGCCGTTTAAGAAAGAATCCAGTGTTGTCTACAGTTCGAGAAGACAGAGTAGACCTGAATACCGCCAAGCTGTTAATGCGGTTGTAATTTCAAAACCTGCTGGTGCTCCTCAACACAACAATCAATAGAAGGATGAGAGACCTCGAAGGAAGTTTACCCGTCTCAGCATGACTCTGTCTCAGATTCTGCCACAGTTGCTGAAGACCAATCTGGTGACTCTAAAGAAAGCTCTAAAGAATCCGAATACCATATCACTGAAGTACAACCCTAATGACCGTTGTGCTTTTCACTCTGACAGCCCGGGGCATAATACAGATGATTGCTAGGTTTTGAGGAACAAGGTACAAGACTTGATCGATGCGAAAGAGATCGAGTTCGGAGCACCAGAGAATCCTAAACAAGATGCAGGGGTGAATGCTATCAGGGATGACGATGATGAAGAGTTCGATATCGACAGTTGGATCTACCCGACTGCCAACGGTGGAATAAGCAACTGGACAGCAAAGGACTTCATCCCTATTATTTTTGTTACTCAGTAATGAAACTTTTGTTTTGAATTTGTAATAGACAATGTTTCAAACTTTATGGCCCGGTGTCTTACCCGGGGCACTGTGGCTTCATTTGTGAGGGCTTTATGTGTGTCATTTTCATATATCAATAATAAAAGCATTGGACGTTTCTTGCATTTCAAATTTTGTGCTCCTTGTTTTTCTTTATTATGTATTGCAAAACAGCTGTTTTTACACACACTCACATATCATGATCCAAATCCACTCTGGCTCCCACTGATAACGACTCTGCTACTGCCAGTTATGACTTCTAAAGTCCGATCAACTTAGCCGAAGACGAAGGTGAAGATGATTGTGAAGTGTCTGTTGAGTTTGTTAGACTACTGCTTCAAGAAGAAAGGGCTATACTACCTCCAAGCCATCAATTCTGATACCTCCGATTGCAGGAAGACTGTTGATATCATACTTTAAAAAATGCTGGATAATACAAAGAGGTGCGCTGGGGCAGCATGACGAGTCTGGCCGAAAAGAGCATGCTATTTACTGCTTTAGCAAAAATTTTACCGACCGTGAGACCCAAAACTCAATGCTCGAGAGAACTTGCTACGCTTTGGCATGGGCTGCTCGTCGGCTGAGACAGTACATGTTGACTCATACTACTCTTCTGATGCCCAAAGATCTAAACATCTTGACGGCACCTGGGCCTTTTGCAATGTGGGGCATTGATATGATCGGCGAGATCAGACCTACAACGTCCAACGGGCATCGTTTCATCCTGGTAGCTATTGATTACTTTATGAAGTGGGTTGAAGCAGCTTCCTTTGCTACTGTAACCAAGAATTTCGTGGCACGGTTCATTCGGCACAATCTGATTTGTCGATATGGTGTACCAGAGAGGATCATTACGGACAATGGTACCAATCTCAACAACAAGATGATCACTGAGCTCTGCGAACAATTCAAGATACAACATCACAATTCTTCTCCCTACCGGCCGAAGATGAATGGGGCTGTCGAAGCGGCTAATAAGAACATTAAGAAGATTGTGCAGAAAATGACGGTGACATACAAAGACTGGCATGAGATGTTACCATTTGCTCTTCATGGGTACCGTACCTTAGGGCGGACGTCAACAGGGGAAACACCCTATTCCTTGGTATATGGTATGGAAGCAGTCTTGCCCATCAAAGTTCAGATACCCTCTCTTCGGATCATGAATGATGCAGGATTGAGTGAGGATGACTGGATTCAGACCCGGCTTGATCAGCTAAACCTAATTGACGAAAAGAGACTTACTGCTATTTGTCATGGTCAGACGTACCAAAAACGGACGATCAAGGCATTTAACAAGAAAGTTAGACGACAAGAGTATCAAGTTGGGGACCTGGTAATCAAGCGTGTTATCCTACCTCAAGGTGATCCCAGGGGCAAATGGACCCCTACTTACGAAGGGCCATTTGTGGTTAAGAACATTTTCTAAGGAGGAGCTATGATTCTAACCACCATGGATGGTGACGACCTTCCTCACCCCGTCAATGCAGACATAGTGAAAAGATACTACGCATAACCAAAGACCCGCTAGGTTGACTGGCCTGGGCAAAAATAAGGGCTTCCCGGCGAACCAAAAGGGTTCGGGCAAAAATAAGGGATGAAAATAAAAAAGGTTTGTACACCCGGCAAGTCGAAAACCTGAAAAGGCGACTTGGGCAAAAATGGGTATCCCAGTGGACTGAAAACCTGAAAGGGCGGTCCAGGAAAAAATTAGGGATCAAAGCGTAACACTATGTCTCATTGGATCACCTTGCATCCAGACGTCGGTATCAACTATCAAGCTCAGGCGGCACTAATCAATCTGATTCATCTTCAACCAGTAGCAAAGTGATGAGATGCTTGAGGACATAAAGGCAATAGCAGATTTGGAACCCAGTGGGATCATTCACATAGATGTTTTATTTTCTTTTCACAAATTGTGTAAATTCTATTATTCGGCGGCATTCTCTTACTAGGACGTCAGCCTCTTGTACAAAAACGCCTATTTACAGGCCAAACTTCAAAATCAATACAATTCATTTTCAGAAAAATTTCAAACTGTTTTTCCTTTATCTGTTTTGTTTTGCAAAGAACGTCCAATGTTTGTTTTTGATATATGCATTTGACATTAATTGCTGATCATAAATAGTTACATGCGAAACGAAAGGCGAATTACTGGTAATAGTAGAAACTGGGGAAATAAGAATTGTCTGAACTGTACAGTTGCTCTTTCCACCAGGTACCAAGGTATATTCAGTTGAAGAATATGGCTAAGATACTTTCACTCCCCGCCGAGTAAGTCGGTAATGGTAGCTCTCTCAGCTGAGACTTGTAACCGTGAATGAATCAACAATACTCTCCCCAAGCAGAGTTGGTCTACCATCAACACCAGAAAGGCTTGGTGTCCCCAGAAGATCTTAATATTCCCCAGCAGAGTGTAAGAATATTCCCCAGCAAGTATAAGAGTATCCTCGGCAGTCTTAATATTCCTCAACGGAGTATAAGAATGTTCCCCGGAAGAACACAAAGTACCCCAGTGGAGCCATTTCCCCAGCGTAGTCTAAAAAGCATCCCCAATAGAGTTGAATCATCATCCCCAGTAGACTCTGGAAGCTTATCCCCTATAGAGCACAAATAAATCTCCCCAGCCAAATTCAGAGGGTTATCCCCACAAGAGTCTAAAAGGTTTATCCCCCAACAAGTTGCAACTGAAAGATCGTTCCCTAGTGAAGTTCTTTCCTTTCACGAACAGGTATTCAATCCTCAACAGATTCAATATCACCAGCAATGGTAATCCATCCCCAGCAGAGTTTATCGTTGAAATCCCCAGCGGAACTTATCAGCGGAATCCCCAACGGAGTTTATTGTTAAAATCCTCAGCAGAGCATCTCTTCCCCACAGAGTAATTCCCCTCGGAGTAATCTCCTCATCAGTTTATTCCCCAACGGAGTTATCCTCTCATGCAAGTTTATCACCTTCGTTCATCATCCCCAGCGGAAACGAAGAATCCAACTCTATTCTCTAGCAGCTCCGGGATTTATTTTCCCCCTAGCTAAAACATCACATTTTCATACATCATGATACATGCATAAACGCATCATATAATACAATTTCATTTATGTTGAGAACATCATTGCTTGATCCATATCATGCATTGCATATGACTGACCTTTACCTTTCAGGAAAGATGTAGTTAAATTCTCAACTATGTCAATGGAGACAAAATCAGTTAAATCGATTCCTAAAGATTTTTCTGAGGCCAGTCAATGGAGACAAAATCAGTTAAATCGATTCCTAAAGATTTTTCTGAGGCCAATTCAGTCAATGCAGACAAAATCATTTAAATCGATTCCTAAAGATATTTCTGAGGCCAGTCAATGGAGACAGGATCAGTTAAATCGATTCCTAAAGATTTTTCTGAGGCCAACCCGTCAATAGAGACAACCCGTCAATGGAGACAATCCGTCAATAGAGACAACCCGTCCATGGAGACAACCCGTCAATGGAGACAACCCATCAATTGAGACAACCCGTCAATGGAGACAACTCGTCAATAGAGACAACCCGCCAATGGATACAACCAGTCAATAGAGACAACCCGTCAATGGAGACAACCCGTCAAAAGAGACAACCCGTCAATGGAGATAACCCGTCAATAGAGACAACCCGTCAAAAGAGACAATCTGTCAATGAAGACAACCCGTCAATGGAAACAACTCGTCAATAGAGACAACCCGTCAATAGAGACAACCCGTCAATGGAGACAACCCGTCAATAGAGACAACCCGTCAAAGGAGAAAACCCGTCAAGGAGATAACCTGACAAAGGAGACAACCGGTCAAAGAAGACAATCCAGTCAAAGAAGATAATCCAGTCAAAGAAGACAAGACCACCTACCAACAATCACCAAATGGCATATGTAAGCCCATTTCCGACATCACAATGCTGATACTACACCATGCGAGTGCAAATTTCTGGGCACTCTAGTGTTCAATCATCTTCCACCTTAGGATCAGGAAAGGCACGAAAGCTAATTTATATCCTCAGGTTTAAGAAGATTGAACAGGGGAAACTTTTGTACCCCAAAATTTTCCCTCCCATATTTCTCAAGACATGTCAAAAAGAATATCCAAGTGGCTCAAGATTGCTCAAAAGTTAGACAGTCAAGTCATCTCCTAAGGCAGTCAACCTCAAATTAGGGTTTTGTGTTGCATCAAGGTCCTTACATCCAAATGACCTCAAGTGCTCCCCAATGTCTTAATATGTTCTCAAGCTCATCCATGTCAAATTTCAAGCCTTGCAGAGGAAGTTTGGTCAGTCAATTGTTCAAGAAGTCCAAAAGTCGATTGTGCTAGGGCAAAAGTCAACTGTGACCTACAAATAGTCAAACCTCAAGATTTTTTGTCAACATTCTCATTTTTAAGGATAATTCATCATTTTATCAAGGGTTTATCATGATTCATCAATGATTGCTCAAGATTCAAAAGTTGCTAAATTAGGGTTTTGTAGGAAAAGTCAACTCAACTTTGACCAAGCATAACTTTCTCATACTTTATGAGAAATGACCCATCCAAATCTCATTTTTAAGAGGATGCAATTTCGTACAATCCATCTTCATACCCCAAGATCAAGAAATGCACTCACAAGAAGTTACAAATTTGGACATTATAGGTCATTTTTGGAAGTCAACAAAAACACCTTTTTATCCAAAGCTTATAACTTGAGAATGGAGAATCAAAATGATATGAGACCAAAAGGGTTTGTTAGAGGACATCTCAAGGTTTATAAAAAGTCCCAGAACACCTCCAAAAGTTCAAAATTGAAGATGTTATGCATTGTTGAAGTTGGGCATGTTTCCAAAATTGCCAAAAGTCAACTATCCCCAAAACATCAAATTTTGTCAAAAGGGCCCACTTTTTTCCACTTGATTTGATCTTGTCACACCACACACGTGTCTTATCTTCAGTTGTATGTCCATTCATTAATTTTTCTATATTATTTGATTTTTATTGAATTAATTCATTTTAAATCTAAATAAAATCTAAAAATTGATAACTTGGTATCTTTTTGATCATTACAGGTCTTAATTATCATGATATACACAATCAAACTCGTATCAAGCCTTATTGTGCATAAAATATTGGATTGTTGATCAAATTGGAAAGGCTTTAATGGTGATTCATATCAAATCTTCAAACATCAATGCTCATGGATTCAAGGCCCAAAATTAAACCTAATTCACTCTATTATACTCACACAATGCAAAGGCACAAAGGACACGACCAAGAGGCTGCGGAATTCACAAAACCAAAACTTGAAAAAGCTTGAAAAAAGCTTGGAATTGAAATCTTGGTTAGAGGTGAATTCAAAGAGAAAACTCAATGCTATCTTCTTTCTAGCCATTCACTGAAGCTATTGGGATCAAAATCAAGCCTTGAAACATCCCCAATCACGCTGTAAGTCTTCCAAAACGATACCCGTGTACATGAAATCATAACCTTGGATTTTTGCATCTTTTTGATAAATCATGGGCAAATTCTTGATCTTTGTATGATTTCCAGACTTTTTGCAATATTTGATTTCGTTTTTGTAGCCTGTAACCCTGTACCCGAAGCTAGGGTTTTGGTTCTTGTTTTTAGGCGTTTTGATTTCAGGAAAAATTAGGGCAAACCATGGACATGGTTGTGTTCATGGATGAGAGACGAGCGTGGTGATGGTCTCTGTTTGCATTTATATGGCCTATAGTTCATTTTAGGATGAAGCCACGGATCTTGTTGCGGATAAAAATCCGCAGGTAAGAAAACCAGGTTGGGCGAAGAAGACGACCACGTGCCTCCTCCCCATTGGATGATGCAAATCTCGCGCGTTTTGTTTTTGTTTCCAACATATTATTTGTTTTTGCTTTATGATAATTTTTGTCCATTATACTAACAAAAGAAACAAAGTGGCGTAGTGGTTAGT
Organism: Vicia faba; assembly: GCA_948472305.1. Taxonomy (NCBI): domain Eukaryota; kingdom Viridiplantae; phylum Streptophyta; class Magnoliopsida; order Fabales; family Fabaceae; genus Vicia; species Vicia faba. The sequence goes on from OX451739.1 coordinate 1,454,111,509, forward strand.
GCGCTTGGTCAGTGAATCATGGGACCTGGGTTCGAATCCCAGGTCCCCCAATATATTTGTTACATTTTTCTGCCAGGTATTCCAGCGTGCCTCATGAGTTGTGGTCCACCATATGCTTGCAAATCTCAACGTGCCAGATGGCCTTCAGGCCAAATCTGGTGGCCAGAAATGAAGAACCATCATGTTCCCTAGTCAAAGGCGCACATTGAATCAGAAAGTCAAACGCAGGCTGACTTGTATTGGGCCAAACAATTGCTATCTCACCTCCTGATTTGGGGCCCAAACCCCCCTCATTTGGTTTATTTCTTTTCTTTTCTTTCCTTTATTTAATTATTTATTTTATATTATTATTTTTATTATTTAAACCACTGACTAATTAAAATCTTTTTCTCATAAAAATCAAAAATACAAAAATATATTTTATTCATTAAAATTAAATTCAACTTTATTTTTGTAAATAAATATTAACCTAATTAATTTAGTTTTAAATAGACATAACTTTTAATGATTCTTTGTAAAAAATTAAAATCAATGTAGAATATTAGGTTTTTACTAACTTTGATAAAAATTATTTTATTTCCTTTAATATTCAAAAATCCAAAAATATTTTCATTAATTAATTAATTTAATTATTAACTTAGATTTAATTTCCATAAATTCAAAAACCAAAAAACATGCTTTATTTCAAAAAAAGGGTCAAAACCCTAAAAAATGCGTCGTTTTAATTTCTCGCGCGCGATCCATATTTCCAATATTGTAATTGCTTCCGGTATGTAATAGCTTTTAATTAGGACTTTAATTATTTATCGCTTTATTTTACTTTCCTCAATTTAAATTAAAGGGTTGCTTTTGGCGATGTAAATACCTGACGCCTTGTAATAGTTTAGATTTATTTTCCGCAATTTAAATTCTGCAACTATACACTGCTAGATGTTTGATAATAGGGAATGCATGACAAGATCAAATGTATGAACTTAAAATCAACATAGCTCACCCATGACATGTACAAAGACAAATTAACTGAAAATAACACACTCGCACATGTGCACTCTTAGGGTACACCTCATTTGGTTGCCTTTGAACGTGGTCATTGAGTATAGGAAGTTTTAGAGGTCGCCCTCTTGTCCAAAGATCATAGTTGCCTCGAAACGGTTGCCTCGGATAAAATGATCTAAGACATTAGGGTTATCGCTAAGGCATCCTAACATTGCTTTAGTGACCACACGTCCCTTAATCAAATTGACCCGAAAACTCCAACGAAGATGCTACCTACTCATCAATAGTGGGCTAGCATTGTCTAAAGGACATTAGCACAGTTTAATTCCCTTTTCGAGTAGGTAGATGGTTCCTAAGTACTTGCTCATTCTAAAACAAAACAAAACTTTTCGCACTTACACTCCTTTCAAACAAAAACTCTTTTCAAACCGACAAACACAAAGAAAAGCAAATTTTGAAAACACTTTGAGCAAGTATCTAAGAGCCCGTGGATAACCACTGATAGAAAGGGTGCTAATACCTTCCCTTTCTATAATCTACCCCCCGGACCCGAGAAACATCTCGAAAAAGGAATTTTTCTGTGCTTTTTTCCTTTCCTTGTTGGATAAAATAAAAGACGGTGGCGACTCTTGCTTACCGTGACATTTTGTGAACACAAACGCAAAACGCGAACTAGCATTCCAAAAACAGTCAGTTCTCTTCCCACCGTATCACAACGTCCCTCACACAAAAATAACAATTTAATGTCTGAATTTGACTCACATTTTATTGTTCTAGTTGGGATATAGCTTACTTTTTAGAACACCATTTTGTTTCACTGCTCGACCATTAGAACAATATTCATTTTGACACATTCTTGATCAATGTATTTATATCATCTTCATTCTTTACTCTCAGTGTACCTCCAGCTGAGGCATCAAGAAGCCTTCTCATTGGTGTTTTCATCACGCTGATGAAATGTGTCATCTGCTTTATGGAACTCATATTATGATTCAGACACTTACATAGTAATAACTTGAATATCTCCCATGCAACAGATAATGACTCATATTATGATTCAAACACTTACATAGTAACAACTTCAAAATAACTTAGCTACTCATAATGAAATTAACAACTAACAATAGTTAACAAGAAATATTAATCAAAACCAATGGAAAATAAGCTCTTTAAAGGCTTCAATGCTCTCCAAAATCATGTACCAAATCTCCTGGTCATCACTTTCTCTCTCAAATTCAAAATTTCTTAAAAAGTAGTAAAAAGTTCCTTTATAAATATAAAAAAGCATGTTAGGAAAACGTGTCATGAAGAACGCGTTATCATTCATCGCGATCGCGATATGACATTGAAATTATGTTCTTGAGGGGACAAATGTTGAACAAAATGTGGGAACATTTGGTCCAACAAGTTAAACCAATATGAGAACAATAATAACTCAATGCAAAAAGCAATAAATAACATAAGATATTGGTAACCCAGTTCGGTGCAAACAACACTTATGTCTAGAAGGCACTCTACCAAAGAAAGGAAATTATCTACTTCGAACTAGTACAATTAGTCTTCTATGAAAAACAACCTCATGTTGTTCAATGGCTCTTCCAAATCCTAGTGACTTTCTATTTAGGACTCCCTGTAGAACTAATTCACTCTTAATAGTCAGAAAGACAAATGGACTTACTCTGAATTCTCCCAATTCAAGGTAACTTTCCTAATACTACCCATGAAGCTTCGTTCTACCATTTCCCTAAATATAATAGCCCCTCTCACTTTCTCTCAATCACTAATACCAAGTGATCAACTTAATCATTAACATAATGATTGTTGAATTTACAACTCAACTAAGATAACCTAACAACTATGCCAAGTTACTAAAATATAGAGTGGTGTACAGAAAGATCTTACACTATTCCTTGTGATTCCAGTAGCGTGAAATATAAGAAACACTTTGTTCTCAAGCTTATAAACATAATATATTGGAAAAAAAATTTACAACTCAACTATCAAACCAAACTCTATGCCTTAAGATATGAATGCAGGCGCTAGAGTGGTGTACTAAGTAACACAAAGAAAGACTTAAAAGATAACATGCATTGAGTCTCCTGAAATAACAATCTATAGCTGGGATTTACTCCTTGAATATAGGCAATGATCCCGTCCAGATTTAGTTGAGATTTGTTTCTCCAAAGCACATCCATATAAAATATTTGATTTAAATTCAAATTTAAATCCCATGATTTAAATTTAACCTAATTAAATAATTAAACAAATTATATTACTAAAAGATAGCTACAACCTTTTTTGCACGAGTAACAATTAATGTTGGATTTGATTTTCTCCATGAAAGTCGCCAACAAAAGATATGATTTGTTTTTAATTTAAATTTAAATTTAAATCTTCATTTAATTTAATTTGATCTTCAACCAAATGTCAAACAAATCACACAAATATATTGATAAATAATAGCGAAAAAATTTGATTAACTCCCAATCAGAAATTACGCACCAAAGTGTTACATTGCACATGCTAGATTTTACATTGCACATGCTAGAACATCGTGTCCACATGTTGCACTAGAACATCCAAATTAACTCTTCTTCATGAATATATAGATCTTCTTTGTAGAGTGAATACTGGATAGAATAATTTTGAACAAAAACTGCAATAACATCTGTCTATTGTAAGATATCAGATGTTGTAGCACACATGTTGGAACATCATGTTTCACATGTGTCCCTTATGCACTGGATCTAGCTTGAACATACTCCATTTAGTTTTTCATAATGCAGCCAATCCAAAAGGAACATCAATCTCTTCCTTTGGAAAATTTTGGAAAAACAACTCTTCAAGTAGAAAACACAACTAAGTAGCAGAGATCCCATACTCAGAACAAACATCATCATCAGCAAAATAATATCCATCAGAGCACACATAAACAAAAATCCATTAGTAGCATAAACATAAATCATAAGGCAGTTACTCACACATGAGTTTGCATGTAATAGGTTATGACGTATTTACACACACATGAGTCGTGAGGTGGTTAGAAACACATGGGAATGCTACACACATATTTCTCCAAAGCTGTCAGTCACACAATCATTCAAGATGAGTTAGTCATGCATGGTCAATACTCAAATGTCATAAGTTACTACTAACACACATAAGTCAGCTCACACGAGGGCCAGATGTCAGCCTAGATGCTTCAACATGTGAGCATCCAAAGTTCAGAACCGCAGTTATTACCAACCATATCACTCAATAATAAGAACAATAGGTTATATGAGATGAATCTCATACACCACAAAGTCAATAGTCAAGTCAGTAATTACACCACTCCACTACACACACAATTACTCCCCCTTTTTTTACCACAATTTGGAAAAGCTCCAATATCATAGTTAGCATCAGCTTGGCTAGTACTAGCCTTGTCAGTGAAGAGCACTCACAACATAAGTAGTAGAAACTATCACCAACACCCATGAGAAAAAATGTTGAATAGAAAGCCAGATCATCAGGACTGAAGCTAAAACCTCATAACAGAAAGCTAGAATATCTTCTAATGAAACAAATTTAATCCAGTCTTCAACATCATCTAAGTAGGTTTATCTTTAGTGCAAATCCAAATGTCTAAATATTTCTTTCAAAGGAACTACAAAAAATCTTTGGAATTAAACAAAAATGAAACAAATATAAAGTGCATAAGAATCCAACCAGTAGCACGCACGCCAAGATGTCTCACAACGTGTTCCAGATATATTGCTATGAATTTTCCTATAAGCCAATCAAAGAAACATCATTCCCCTTTGGCTATTTTTTAGGTAAAGCATATAATAACCATGAAATTATGGCAGCAGATACTTAATGTCACAGTGAATGTTATGACACCGTATCTGACACACTTCAAGACAGTAAATTTAAAAGCAGTAAAGAACACAATCAATTGTTTACCCAGTTCAGTGTGTAACAACACCTACTCTGGGGGCTACCAAGCCAGGGAGGAAATTCACTATAAGAGATATTAATTCAGGAATAAACCAACCAGTTTATCTCCTTCACTTAAGACCTACCCAATGCAACTTCAATCTAAGTTCAACTTAAACCTGAGTTCCTACTCACTCCCCCTCAATCACAACAGTGATACTAAACAATTGATTAATGAAATTATGAAGACACTCTTCAGTACATACACTTGATTTTTCTTCACAGCTTTAATCAAGTGACAATCACTCGTGCTTCAAAGCTTTGAGTAATAAACAACCCTAACTTGATTTTGCTTCAAAGCTTTAATCAAGTGACACAAATACTCGTGCTTCAAAGATTTGAGTAATACACAACCCTTACAATCAAATCCTACTCCAAGTCACTTATCACAATGATAATTGCTTGGCTCACAATAGTTACAACTATACAATCCCTTATTGATCTTCTGTCTAAGAGTGTGTCTAACCATTAATCTTCAAGACGAATATATAGGCAGACTATTCTTCAGTTAGGGCTTCCATGAAAATAGCTAGGGTTAGTTAACCCAAAAGACTTGGTCTTAGACTTTTATCTTACCAAATTAGGGTTAAGCAAAGTTAACCTAATGTCCACGGGAGCATCTGATCTGGACTGTATACATCAACTTAGATAAGCATACCAGGTTCCTGAAAAATCTCAGGAATAACAAATCTGCACAAATGTTAGATCAGTACAGGATGTCTTAACATTGGTTATGACAACAAGTATCATGTTCACTGATTTTGGTAGAATGCAATATGATCATTTCTTAATGATCATGCTCATCACTCATATTGAGTAGCTCCTGTATGACATTCTTTTTCTGTAGAATGTACCTTTATCCCAGAATGTTATGACATCAGTCATGACATTCACAAATATGGTTTAACCAAAAAAATGCCAACAAACAAACACTTACAAACTCCCCCTTTGGCAAATTTTTGGCTAAAACCCCTAAACAATCAGAGATTAGAAAGCAGCATAATTTTTTACTAACAACTACCAATATCTAATTCTACCAAAATTATCATAATTTCTTCTCCCCCTTTTTATCCATAAAGAGGTCAAAGATACTTGTACTTTTAAGTTATACAGTCATCCAAAAGGAATAAAAAAAACACAGAAATAATAAAAAGTCATTTGGCAGCAACAGGTTCCAGCAGCAAACTTTTCAACAACACTGATCTTCAGGCACTGTCATCTTCCGAGGTAGCACTATCTTCAGCATTATGCTGGTCTTCCCTTCTTTTTCCTTCATTCTCCTCCTGTTCTAGTCTAGCAATCAGGTCCTCAAGAGTCCTTTTTCTTGTATCAAGCTCTTTGCAGGTTTCTTTTAGCAGAGCTATAACATCAGTTTTCTTGGAATGAGATTTGACAATTGATGTCTCAGCAGATGTCATAACAATGTCAGGGACATGTGTTCCCTGAAACAGCTTATAGTGCAAACCAAGAGCAGGGGCTCTTTTGCATACAAAGTCTTTTTCATCCAGAATATCAGGATACTGAGCAATGATTATACCACACATGAGAGAGGGAAAAGCAATAGGGCCTTTAATAGCACAGCTTCTAGCATGTTTTAATGTTTGATCAAAGATGTACTTGCCATAATCAAAGTTTGTCCTGGTTCCAACAGCATAGAAAAATCTTCCCAAACTTGTGGAAATGGTGGATTTATGGTTGGTGGGAACCCAGTTAGTTGCACCTATTTTGTGCAGTATGGCAAACTTCATGCTTAGCTTGCTCGCATTTAGCTTCCCTTTAAAGGGCCAGTTCTTGACTTGCTTGGCAGTGATTGTTTGACAAACTTGGTTGTCAGTAACTTCCAGCTTAGTACAAGCATCATCAGGCCTTCCTAGGAATTTGTTTATTACAGAAGGAGAGAAATTTACCTTCCTTCCTCTCACATACACACTCTTAAAATCAGCTGATTTTCCATCAGCACACCCATCAGATAAATTTACTATGAATTCTTTGACAAGAATCTCATAGAAGTTGGTAAACTTGACCACAGTTTTCATTAGACCAGCAGTCTTGATTAAATCCATGATTTCCTTACACTCAACAGCACTGTTGTTCAGTTCTCACTCCAAGGCAATCCTCTTCAGAAACATAAACTTCCACCTGTTTTCATTTTCTGGATGGTGAAAGGAGATGTTGTCAATGGAAACTTCAGGGACTTTAGGCATTTTACTAGAAGAGAGTTTCTTCCTGAGAAGAATGTCTGGAACATTGCTCTCAACATAAAACTCAAATTCTGATTCCTCATCAGATTCAGAGGGTTCAGGGTCCTTCCTTTTCTTGGCTATTGGTTGTCTCAAAGATTTTGACAGACTACCAACAGGTACTATAGTTTTCACCTTCCCCTTCCCTTTTAACAATCCAGCTTTTTGATCCTTCTCAGCTTCTACTCTAGTCTTGATCTCAGACCCGGCTTTCTTATGAACAACTTCAGTAGCCTTCTCTTTGGAGGGGCTTTTGGCAGCATCCTGCTTTTCTTTTCTGCTCATCATCCTTCTAGCTATGTTAGGGTTGATATTAGCAATTAAATCATTGTTAGAGTATTCTTCATCAACATCAATAACCGGGGGTTCAACATCCTTGTCAGTAGGGTTCTGGTGATCATCATGTTTTTTTGGAGATTTCTTAATGTTGTCATCAGGTGTCTCAACATTCTGAGTGACATCTGGATCCATTTCTACATTAGGACTAGCAGTTTCTTGGTTCAAAGGTACATAAATTCCAGGTACAGAGTGATTCTCATTTAGAATCCTAGTGACTAGTCTAGCAATAGCTTGATGAACATAAGTAGAACCTTCCTTATTTGCTATTTCTGGAGGAACAAAAGATGATGGTTGAGAAGATTTACCAGATGGAGAGGCTTGTGATCTTCTTGCATGTCTGGTTCGCAGCTTCTTGACCTTAGTGGGATCAGCTTCCAGTTCACGAAGAGGAGTCATCTCAAGAACATCAGTATCCATGTAGTTTTTGATTGCCCTAGGTTCGCTGTCAGAGGATGCGGAAGAAGCAGTCGCCTTTGAAGAGGATGATGACATGGATTATTGAGACATTTTAAGAGATTTAGAAAACAGGTAACAGCGAGAATGGAATCTTCGCTTGAGATAATGGAGATTGTTGCAGAGACGCGAGAGGAGGTAGAAATATGATTGTCTATTCAACTTCTTAAAATTTTGGAAAGAAATAGGGAAACAGATGATTAGCCCAATCAGAATAGACTTAACTAAAATATCTCCATCATCCCTTGTTTTAAGCAAAATTAATTGCTACATCTCTTCATATTGGAAAATACCCAACTTGCCCCTCAAATTTTCAAATTGACTAGCATCAAGTGCCTTGGTAAAAATGTCAGCCAGTTGTAGTTCAGTGGTAACATGTTCCAGTTTAATCACCTTTTCTTCCACAAGATCTCTGATGAAGTGATGTCTAATGTCAATATGCTTGGTCTTGCTGTGCTGTATAGGATTCTTGGAAATGTTGATAGTACTCAGATTGTCACAGTACAATGTCATGACATCTTGTGTGACATTATACTCAGTAAGCATATGTTTCATCCAGGTCATTTGAGAACAGCTGCTACCAGCTGCTATGTATTCAGCTTAAGCAGTAGATAGAGACACACAGTTTTGCTTCTTGCTGAACCAAGAGACAAGATTATTTCCCAAAAAGAAGCATCCTCCAGAGGTGCTCTTTCTATCATCAGCACTTCCAGCCCAATCAGCATCACAGTAACCGGACAGAATTGGTTCACATCCATGAGAGTACAGAAAGCCATAGTTGTAAGTTCCACTCACATACTTCAGAATTCTTTTCACTTGGTTGATGTGACTTACTTTTGGTTCAGCCTGGTATCTTGCACATACTCCAACTGCAAAAGCAATGTCAAGTCTGCTGGCTGTTAAGTATAGAAGACTTCATATCATGCTTCTGTACAAGCTTTGATCCATATTATCCCCACTTGAGTCTTTGGACAACTTTAAATGAGTAGGTGCAGGAGTCCTTTTGTGACTGGCATCTCCATTCCAAATTTCTTGACAATATTCTTTGCATACTTGCTTTGAGATAGAAAAATTTAGTCTTCCATCTGTGTGACTTGTAGTCCAAGAAAGTAGGTCAATTCTCCCATGAGGCTCATTTCAAATTCAGCTTGCATTTGGTCAGCAAAATGTTTAACCATTTTATCTGACATTCCTCCAAACATCATGTCATCAACATAAATTTGAGCTACCATTATCTTTCCTCCTTCATTTTTGACAAAAAGGGTTTTATCCAAGCCTCCTTTCCTGTATCCTTTGTCAGTGAGGAATTTTGTCAATCTGTCATACCAGGCTCTAGGAGCTTGTTTCAGGCCATATAGAGCTTTCCTCAATTTGTAGACATGATCAGGACAATTTGGATCCACAAATCCTTTAGGCTGTTCCACATCTACTTCCTCATTTAAGTACCCATTTAAGAAGGCACTCTTGACATCCATCTGAAATAGCTTAAACTTAAGGAGACAAGCAACTCCCAAAAGAAGTCTGATTGACTCCAGTCTGGCTACAGGAGCAAAAGTTTCATCAAAATCAACCCCTTCAACTTGAGTGTAGCCTTGAGCAACAAGCCTTGCTTTATTCCTGGTGACAACTCCTTCAGCATCTGATTTGTTCTTGTAGATCCATTTTGTGCCAATAATGTTTATTCCTTCTGGTCTAGGAACTAACTCCCATACTTCATGTGGCTTGAATTGGTTTAATTCATCTTGCATTGCTCCAATCCAGTATTCATCAGTCAAAGCCTCCTTAACATTTTTTGGTTCAATCTTAGAGACAAAGCAAGAGTTTGAGATAATTTCTCTAGATCTTGTAATGACTCCACTGTTTGGGTCTCCTATGATGAGTTCCTTAGGATGATCTTTCTGAATTCTGATATAAGGATCTTTGTTAGCTTCCTTTGATTCAGATTCTGATGAAGTAGTTTTAGGTACATCATCCCTTTTAGACACTTGAGTTGAAGTCTCAAAGAATGTCTCAACATCATATGGGACATCAGTTTCCTCATGATAATCATCAACTGCGACATTTATAGATTCCATCATAGCTTTGGTCCTGGAATTGAATACCCTATATGCTCTGCTGTTGGTAGAGTATCCTAGGAATATTCCTTCATCACTTTTAGGATCCATCTTTCTCCTTTGTTCACGATCTGTCAGAATTTAGCAAATGCTTCCAAAGACATGGAAGTACTTTACTGTAGGCTTTCTTCCTTTCCATAGTTCATAAATGGTGGATGATGTTCCCTTTCTCAAGGTGACCCTGTTATGGACATAACAAGCTGTATTCATAGCTTCAGCCCAAAAATGAATAGAAAGTCCTTTGGCATGTATCATTCCTCTGGCAGATTCCTGTATAGTCCTGTTTTTCCTTTCCACAACTCCATTTTGTTGAGGGGTTATGGGTGAAGAGAATTCATGATTGATTCCTTCTGAGGAACAGAACTTATCAAACTTACTGTTTTCAAACTCCTTGCCATGATCACTTCTGATTCTGACAATGCATCCTTCTTTTTCTCTTTGAATTCTTTTGCACAGTTCCTTAAATACATCAAATACATCAGACTTTTCCCTAATGAAGTTAATCCAGGTGAATCTAGAAAAATCATCCACAACAACATACACATATCTCTTTCCTCCAAGACTTTCCACATGCATTGGACCCATCAGATCCATATGTAGGAGTTCTAGCACCTTTGAGGTGGTCAGATGTCTTGTCTTTGGATGTGACATTCTAGTTTACTTTCCAACCTGACATTCACCACAGACTCTCCCTTCATCAATTTGAAGCCTTGGAATCCCTCTGATTGCCTCCATGGATATGATCTTTTTCATCCCTCTTAGATGTAAATGACCAAGTTTTTGGTGCCACAATTTCACTTCCTTTTCTTCTTTGGCTATAGAGCACACAGAAGAATAATTAGTGTTCTCAGACTCCCATAAGTAACAGTTGTCTTTTGATCTGACTCCTCTCATTACAACTTCTTGTTTTTTATTTGTTACAAGACATTCAGACTTGGTGAAGTTGACCATGAATCCTAAATCACATAATTGACTGATACTTATGAGATTAGCAGTCAAGCCTTTTACCAGCAGTACTTCATTTAGGTTTGGAACTCCTGGGCAGTCCAAGTTTCCAACTCCTTTGATTTCTCCTCTAGCACCATCTCCAAAAGTTACATAACTAGTAGTATGAGGTTTAACATTATTCAGAAGATTCTTGATTCCAGTCATGTGTTTAGAGCATCCACTGTCAAAGTACCAGTCTTCCTTTGCAGAGACTCTAAGGGAGGTGTGAGCTATCAGGGCTGCAGACTTTTTCTTCCAATGTTGAGTATATGGTGCCTTGTTAGAATTAGGTTTGACAACTGGGATCTGATTAGGATATCCATACAATCTGAAGCAGAATGGCTTTATGTGACCAAACCTTCCACAATGATGACATCTCCATCTTTGATACTTTTTCTTCATATTTCTTTGTTCTCGATGTTGAGTGCTATGTTGTGACATCTGATTTGACATTTGTTTATCAGGTATGATCTTCTTCTTTTCTACAGTAGATTTCTTTGCTGCCACAAATCCTAGACAAGACTTGTTTCCCACATTTTGTCCAGCCTGAAGGATTTCTTCTAATTTGTCAGTTCCATTTGTCAGCATCTTGACAGATTTGGTCATCTGATCAAGTTTTGAGTTTAGCACTTGAACTTCACCTTTGAGATGACTTATAGTATCAGTGTATGCCTTCTTCTCAGCCTCCAACTTTACTATGAGTTTTTTTTGTCTCTCATTTTGTTGACAGACTTCAGCACTTCTGATACATAGCTTCTTGTAGGAGTCAGCCAGTTCTTCAAATGTCACTTCCTCATCACTCGAGTCACTATCAGAGTTACAAATACCAGCTAGTGCAGTAACTAGTTTGGCAGATTCTTCTTCAGAATTACTTTCTGAGTCACAATCAGACCAAGTAACAGACATTCCTTTCTTTTATTTCTTAAGAAAGGTAGGACATTCAGCTCGAATGTGCCCATATCCTTCACATCCATGGCATTGGATTCCTTTGCTTTGATTTCCCTTTTCTTCAGACTTTGGTCTTCTGCTGGAGTCATAAGATCTGTTAATGTCAGAGGGAATGTTCTTAACATTTGACCTTGACTTTGGGTCCATTCTCTTGATGAGTTTGTTGAACTGCCTTCCAAGCATGGCTATAGCTTCTGAAATATTCTCTTCATCATCCTCCTTATTTTCATCTTCAGTATTAGATACTAGTGTTATGCTCTTGTTTTTTTTGTCAACATTGTCACTGATTCCCATCTCAAAAGTCTGAAGTGACCCAATGAGTTCATCAACCTTCAAGTTGCAAATATCTTGAGCTTCTTCTATAGCAGTCACCTTCATTGCAAATCTTTTAGGCAAGGATCTGAGAATCTCTCTCACCAGCTTTTCTTCTGACATCTTTTCTCCCAATGCTCCTGAGGTGTTGGCAATTTCCAAGATGTTCATGTGAAACTCATGAATGGTCTCATCTTCCATCATCCTTAGGTTCTCAAATTTGGTAGTCAGCATCTGAAGCCTTGACATTTTTACTTTGGATGTACCCTCATGGGTAGTTTTGAGAGTGTCCCAAACATCCTTGGCCAGTTCACATTGATGTACTAATCTGAATATGTTTCTATCAATTCCATTGAACAAGGCATTTAATGCTTTGGAGTTACCCAGGGCTAACTCATCTTCTTCTTTGCTCCATTCTTCCTCAGGTTTCAGACTGTTTGTCCCATCTTTCCCAGTTATGGTGGGATGGTTCCATCCTTTGTCAGCAGCTCTCCAAGCCTTTTTGTCCAGTGATTTTAAGAAGGCAATCATACGAGGTTTCCAGTAGTCATAATTTGATCCATCCAGAATGGATGGTCTGTTCCCAAATCCTCCTTCTTTGTCCATAGCGCCAGAAAATAGTATCCCTAGATCTCACCCAGTAAGACAGGCAGGGTGCCTGCTCTGATGCCAATTGAAATTCTGGCAGCAGATACTTAATGTCACAGTGAATGTTATGACACCGTATCTGACACACTTCAAGACAATAAATTTAAAAGCAGTAAAGAACACAATCAATTGTTTACCCAGTTCAGTGTGTAAAAACACCTACTCTGGGATCTACCAAGCCAGGGAGGAAATTCACTATAAGATATATTAATTCAGGAATAAACCAACCAGTTTATCTCCTTCACTTAAGACCTACCCAATGCAACTTCAATCTAAGTTCAACTTAAACCTGAGTTCCTACTCACTCCCCCTCAATCACAGCAGTGATACTAAACAATTGATTAATGAAATTATGAAGACACTCTTCAGTACATACACTTGATTTTGCTTCACAGATTTAATCAAGTGACAATCACTCGTGCTTCAAAGCTTTGAGTAATAAACAACCCTAACTTGATTTTTCTTCAAAGCTTTAATCAAGTGACACAAATACTCGTGCTTCAAAGCTTTGAGTAATACACAACCCTTACAATCAAATCCTACTCCAAGTCACTTATCACAATGATACTTGCTTGGCTCACAGTAGTTACAACTATACAATCCCTTATTGATCTTTTGTCTAAGAGTGTGTCTAACCATTAATCTTTAAGACGAATATATAGGCAGACTATTCTTCAGTTAGGGCTTCCATGAAAATAGCTAGGGTTAGTTAACCTAAAAGACTTGGTCTTAGACTTTTATCATACCAAATTAGGGTTAAGAAAAGTTAACCTAATGTCCACGGGAGCATATGATATGGACTGTATACATCAACTTAGACAAGCATACCAGATTCCTGAAAAATCTCAGGAATAACAAATCTGCACAAATGTTAGATCAGTACAGGATGTCTTAACATTGGTTATGACAACAAGTATCATGTTCACTGATTTTGGTATAATGCAATATGATCATTGCTTAATGATCATGCTCATCACTCATATTGAGTAGCTCCTGTATGACATTCTTTTTCTGCATAATGTACCTTTATCCCAGAATGTTATGACATCAGTCATGACATTCACAAATCTGGTTTTACCAAAAAAAATGCCAACAAACAAACACTTACAAACCACTTCTTCGAGATTTTACACAGCTAGTGTACAAGAGATAAAGATTATCGGTGTGTCCTTTTCTTTTTCTCCCCCTCTTTGCCTAAAAAGATCTTAATGAAATAGGACCACTATCAAACGAAAAACCCAATAGTAGATCCTCCAGACATACATGATACTACACACATTCTCCTAGTCGTTCTTTAGATAACAACAACACGCAACTACTTATGAACACCAAATTGATGCATCAACCTTTATTGAATGTCACCATCTCATCCTTTCCCACACACACTTGAATTAGCAGTAACATCTAGTTGAGGTGAATAAATTCCAACATATTTCCATCAAAAACCAGATCGGATTCATCAATTGGTACACATATGTTGGGCACAATGTCTGAGACATCTTTCCCAACAAACAACTTATAAATGAAACTTAGCAACCCATGAAAAATTATTATTAAACTCAAACGTCTATATCAACCTAGGATAAAAATCTCCAACATACAACATTGTCGTCAACAACTGAGTATCACTAGGAAGCTCCATAAATACATTATACCTCAGTGCTTCAACAAGAAGTTCTTATGCATCCTTATTTGCAGTATCTTATTCTTCCTCATCTCCATTTTCCTTGGTTATAATCTTGTCAATAGAGGGAACCATGCTTCTTCCCAGTTGAAGGTGAAAGCTTCATACCATTTCCTTTATCATGCACCATTATATACTCCTTGCCGCTGTCAACATTACCCTCAGTATAAATGTTTCCAATAAACTCCTTGACCAACTTTTCATAACAAAGACCAATATCAGTAACAACCTTCATTAGCCAATCAACTTTCATGATTTATTTGCAATCAAGAGCTTATTTACTTATCTCTATTTCATTTGTAATCCTTCTTTTAAGAACATACTTCCACTTCTGAACACTTGTTTCAGAAATGGATTAGTCCTTATCCATATGAGCAGAGGTGACATTCACATGAACTCTCTTCCCACCAACCTTTCTCCTTATGATGGACACTGTATTTTGGACATATACTTAAACATTTGTCTCAGATTCACTTGTTTGAACAAGCTTTCTATTCACTTCATAATTACCAAGAGTAGCTTGCTCATTCCCGTGGAACCTTGTTTTACAGGTAATATGACATCTAATTTTGATGATGAGTACCACCTGATGACAAATATGATAAGTCAAGTATGAAAGATTAAACGACTAAAGATGAAAACCTAAGTAATATGGTTTGATAAACTTGACTATCCAATGAGGAAAAATTGAATGGAAATAATCTAAAGTCCCATATCAAGAGATCTCAAGAAGTATCAACTTAAACAGTAGCACATGGAAAAATCTTGTAAAAAATAAGTAATCTTCTATTATAGTAAGTGAGTGAACATATCTAAAGCAAAAAGGCTTTTTAGTAAAAGAAGAAGGCTAAAACACATACACACACCAAAACTTTTTTCAAAATAATTTTCCAAAAGAAAATACTTTGAAAACCATCTAGAAGTTGTATTAGATGAATTAGGAGTAGTCAAATAAGCCATGAACAAAATTTTGGCTTTTCTAATCAATTAGAACATATGTCCAATCAATTAGAGTTGCACAAACCTAAGGCCCAAGCTAGTTTGAATGCGCTTTGATTATGTGAAATAGATAGATATCTTAACTTTCCATTTTGAGTACTAACAATTGTATATTTGCATCATCTAATTGATTAGCAACTTGGCCTAATTGGCTAGCTTACAGTAAAATGCGTTAAATGTAAAACCCTTTTTGGTCCAACCTTTTTCATATAAATATAGGTCTAATTTCTCATTTCAAAGCATCTAGAATCATATTTTTACACTTTCATCTATCTCTCTCTCCCTCTCTAAAGTTTTATTTAACTTTCTTTCACAGAATGTTTTAGGCAAATGCATTTCTGAGAAAAGTTCCTTTGTGAGTAATGATATATCTATACTTCTAGAAATGGTAGAATTTTAAAATTCACCCAAGGTAATATCTTTTATACACCTTGGTTGAATACTATCCATTTAGGGCTTTATATGGGTTATAAGATCACCCTTTAAAAGTTTATATTTGGGGATTATATGATCAGTCCTAGGTTTGGTTGAAGATTTGCCAGTGTTAAAATCTTCTTAGGTTCTTGATAATCCTGGTTAAAACCAAGATAGGTTGAAGCTCATCCCGATATTAAAAGCTTTACATGTTCGAGATCATCCCAGTTAAAATCTCAAGGGTTTTTGGTTAGCCCGATTAAAACCAACGTATTGAGCTTAGATTTTTGGAACTTGAAGACTAATCGCTCTAAGGTTCGTGTTCGTGGAAAGAAGACGAATTGCATTAATCCACTCTTGGGAAGGAAGATTGGTTGTTTCACTCTGAATATATATTGAAGAAAATACACAAATACCCGCATCCATGACTAAGTCATTTTTGAAGGAACCTATATAATTCTTGGTGTTCTTCTTCTTCCTTTAACTTTTTAAATTCTACAAATTATTTTCTGCTATTTATTTTATGCTGTCTAAGTTTTTCAAACTCTATTTTTAATATGATTTTTTTTCAAAACCAAGTTTTTCCAAACCATACAATTTAGCCCCTCTTGTGTGTAAATTCTCAAGTCCAACAATCCTTCCTCATGTCACACATGTTGTCTGGAACATCATATTGACATCTTAATTGCCAACTTTAATGACATCTTTGACCATTTGGTTACTCCACAACAAATGAGCGTAACTACTTCCAGCATATATACCTTGTGATTCAAAGGTTTTGTCCTTCATTTTCTTCACTTGAAAATCAGGAAAGTAGGTAACATCTTCTACCATGCTCAAGTCAAAATCAGATTGAATTTGTTGAACAAAATACTCCACCATCAAGTATGAAATCCCACCAAATACAATGTGATGTACCCCAAAATTTGCCCTCCCATTTTTATTCAAGATATTCTCCTAGGGTTCTCAAATGCTCAAGGTTGATCAACAATTGATCATACAAATTCTCCTCCTAAGCAATTGACCTACAACTAGGGTTTCACTTTTCTCAAGGGAGATTGGGTTTCTAATGTCTCAAGTGGATTTCATAGTTTCTTTCATGTCTTCAATAATTCTCATACCAATTTTCATGCCTTGCATCACAAGTTTACTCAGTTAATTGCTTAGATGACTGAAAATCAACTATATTGGACAAAAAGTCAAATATGGTCAACATACGATCAAACTTCAAGATTTTTGGTCAACATCAAAATTTTGAATTCATATTCATCATTTGATCAAGGATTGATAATTATTCATCAAGAAAACTCTCAAATCATCAAAAGTCAAAAGTTGTCAAATTAAGGTTTTCTTAAGGAGAAGTCAACTGAACTTTGACCAAGCAAAACATTCACATGCTTCATCATATTTTCCTCAACCAAAGAATATATTTAAGGAAAATAAATTCTCTACAACTTTTTCTCTTTAAGCTCAAGTCCAAAAAATGCTTCATTTGAGAGATATGGGCCAAAACATTACATGTCATTTCAAGCGTCAACAAAAAGAAACTTTTTGTCAAGGCAACTTACATCAAGATAAGTTCTTCAAATACAAAAATGATTAACATAGAGATTGTAGAGGACATCTTGAGATTCCCAAAAATTCCAATATCACACTCAAATGATGAAAATTTAGAGAGTTATGACTAGTGCAACTTGGGAAAATTTGAGTAAATGCATGAAACAAAAAGTGATAAACTTGGGATTTTGGGCTATTGGGCTTCTGATTCAAGGTCCAAACGTGTTGTGCAACTTATAATGAACCTCATATCTGCTTCATGCACCCCTTAACCTTTTACTCTATTTATTTTGATTTTATTTACTTTAAATTCAAAATTAAATAAGATAAAAGACAAGGCTTCTTACACAAGTACAAGCCCATGTTTATTTGACCTAACATCACCCCTATATATTCTCTGCATTCAGATAAACCCTGGGCCATGAAAATATTTGCAAGAAACACCTCTCAAAATTTTCAAAAATCATTAAAATAAGGGAAACCTTAGAACCCTAATTGCAGATGTTTCCAAAGCAAATAAACTTGTCCATTCACTTCCAGCAACACTATAGGGTAACAATGGAGTGTCTTTGAAGATCCAAAGAGCATGAAACGCTCTTATATGCATCACCGGTTTTATCATTGCTTGATTTTCATATCTATACTTTCATTACGTTTCAATGTGTACTAACTTGTCTATCATGCTTGAGATCTTAAGGTGCATGTTAGACGAATCACATGGCCTCCATTCTACCGGAATCGTGAACCACCATGTTCATATGTATCCATGATAATTTTGATATATCTCCTAAACCAATGCGTTTTTGCCCAAGATAATGGTCCCATTTAATTCGTAGGCCTTGTTTTAGGGGGGTGGGGTACCTTTGGATCCCTAACATTTGTTGTTTTTGCAAGTTTGAAAAATATACTCAACGGAGAAGACGACTGGAGCTAGGGCTCTGGCGCCTCTTCGGTCCAGCCAATTGATTTTGTAATATAATTAATTCATTTCAGTTATAGCATCGGATGTATCACCATCCCAGTGGTAGCTTGCTTGCCTCTAAGTCATTCATATACAAGGGTGTGGGTTCGATCCCAACCTTTTATGATTTTTTCATAGTTTCTTTATTTTATAGATCTAGTACAGTGCGTCCCACGCATCAATGATGCTTCCTTAGCTCCACAACCATCTGATCCAAATCTTATGCTTCCAGATGCGCTCCCCACGATGCACCTTCGTTGATGCCATGCACGGGATCTCATGGGCCAGCGCTTAGGCATGGACCCCTTTTGTAATTTGCACCCCCCGATTTGCTACAATCAGGCCCAACTCTTTTCCTTTATATATTTTTCTCTATTTCTGTTACTTATTCATTTTTATTATTAATTAATAAAATATTAGTTTAGGTTAATTAATTAGGTTTAGTTTTAATCACTTTTTTTTATTAATTAACTTAACTAATTAATTTTCTAATAAAAGTTAATTAGATTCTTAGGTTTTTTAATTAAATTAATTGATTCTTTTTTACTAAAATTAATTAGGTTTTTTTAGGTTTTTTTTAATTCATCACAAATAATTTTTTTCATAAAAATACTAAAAAAATCTTTTCCTTTCTATTTTTCACATTTTTAGATCGACTGTGCGAATGTAATTTTTATTTCTTGCATTTTCTTTTCTTTTTATTATTATGTAACTATTTATGAGTTGTAATAGCTTAGGAATTTTATTTTCCGCTTTCTATTATGTATCTATCCCGAAGCGATGTAATAGTTTAGGGTTCACGTTCTACCTTTACTTTCCGCACTTTATGTTTCTGCTATTATTTTACTATATTGTTGCTTAGTAATTAGATCTTGTATGGAAAAACTAATAATGAATCGATGGCTAACTCTAACGCAAAGATTAAATTAACTGAAAACAAATCACTCGCACACTCGTGCCTCTAGGGTAACCTCCCTTGTTGCCTGCGGAAAATAAACAGTCATATCCCTCGAATGAAGGGGCGCTTTAGAAAAGTTCCTCGATACAAATATCATAGTCCCTCGATGACCCTTTGACGTTGCTTTCTGATAAATGGTCTAGTCCCTTAACGAAAATTGCTAAAGCGTCCCTACCAGTTTCCTTCGATGATTGTACGATGATCCACATTTGTCCCTTCACATCCAACGATTGGGATTCCTACTAACTAATAGTAGTATAGCACCATATAAAGGAGGAGGAAAAGTATAAGAACTACATTGAGTAGGGTAGATCTTAAATTGGTTGCTCACAAAGGTCTTCGAAACAAAAAAAAAACATTTCTCACAATCACAGTTTCCAGTAAACATTTTCAAACAAGCACTTTGTACGCATTCTCGAGGACAAATACGAGAATCATTACAAAGTTTCAATTTACATTGGAGAATTTTTCAAAATATTTTCAAACACACATCAAAGAAATTTCAAAAAGTGAGCTAAGCGATTAAGATCCCGTAGATAACTACGGATGAAAAGGGTTCTAACACCTTCCCTTTTCATAATCTACCCCCCCCCCCCCCCCCCCCCCGAACTCAAAAATCTCAAGGTCTTTCCTATTCTTTTCACCCTTTCCTTCTTGGATAAAAGAAAAGTCGGTGGCGACTATTGCTATCCTAAAAAATTATGATACAACACAAAACAAGTCAGCTCTCCCACCGTATTATAGAACCGGCGACTCTGTTGGGGAACTTAAAAGAAGGGTTACCTTAGAGTTTAGGATCAATTTACTTGTTTTTACTTGTTTGCTTTGACTTCTTTATATTTGAGGGTTGCTCGGGTTTTAAAATTCTTGCAAAGATCCTATACCCAGATTTGGGGATACCCTAGGTAATTAGCTATAGATCATAGAAATTGTACGACATAGACCGATATGGTTGAAGTAATGGCTACATTAGTGTGACACATTGGTTTGTACTGGCGTTCCTTGAGTCAGTCGAGGATAACATTAGGCTGTCACGTGGTGTCATAAGCATTAACTGACCTTTAGAACCTTAATTAACCCAACTTAGCCATTAGAAGGTAGTGAGATGGTCGGCTTTGGTGCAGTCCAAAGTTGGTTGATACTAGATGCTACACTCATTGAGATTCGACTCTCGAGATATTTCCATGGCAAGTCAGTTTCTCTGCTGAAACAAAGCATGTGAGAAAGATCGGTGATATGAGATTCCTATAACCTGATTACTATTCTTAGGACAGGTTGAGCCAACTAAACTTCAAGAGGGTACTTACCTACGAACCCCATGCAAGCCTTAAACCTAAGGCTCCTGTGTGCTTTGTTTGTGTTTGTTATCTGTTCAAACATGACATCATGACATCATACCATATCATTTTCACTAATCATTTCAAGGATCTCAAAGGCCTGTGATGCAGGTTTATTATGAACCGGACGTCTATCAAGGGGAAAGGGTATTTATTTTCCTTTAATGACATCAAAGATCAAAGTACTTTCGCTTGAGTCAAAGGCTAGGACTCACTCGACATGGTGAGCTTGACTCTCATAGAAGGCCGTTCAAAAGATGCAAATTTCTTCAGGAAAAGCTGCAGCTAGACTCAACTTCTAAGAATTCCTTTTGTTTACCCCGCGAGATCCTTGAAAACATTGCATCCACATATCATGCATGTCATTACATAACAAGTATTTGCCAAGACAGGTTTTCTCATCTTCTTGCTGTTTATTTCTGTAAAAGATGGCTCTTGAAAAAACTGTGAAAGACCTTCAAGCTCAAAACGCCCAATTCCAAAAGATGCTCGTGAACTTAGCCAAGGGGAAGAAAGAACTGATGGCGCTCATCGCCAAGAAGAAAAATACTAGGAAATTGGCTGGTATCCTCAACATGGGAAGAAGATTCAAAGGTCCCGCCAAACAGGTTCAAGCTTCTAATATTCCATCAGATGAAGATGAAAATCAAGAAGAAGACGACCAAAGTATCAAAACTGAGAAGGGGAGAAACCTTGGTTCTGGTAAAATTCCTGATGAAGAAGACTATTTTGATGAGCAATATCCTCCTGCTGATGACAGATACAAACTGTTAGAAGATCGTCTGAATGCCATGGAAATTCAGAAAGTGCCTGGGGTGGATTTTGAAGAGTTAGGTCTTATCTCAGGGGTTGTTATCCCTCACAAGTTCAAGGTCCCTACTTTTTCCAAATATGATGTTTTTTCTTGTCCTAAGCTTCATCTGAGGTCTTACGCCCGGATGTTCCAACCACATACTGCGGACAGAAAATTATGGGTTCACTTCTTTCAAGAGAGCTTATCTGGGACACAACTGGAATGGTTTTATCAGCTGGAAGGAACTAGTATAAGTACTTGAGTAGATCTGGCTGCTGCTTTTTACAACCAATACCAATACAATGCTGACCTTGCACCAACTCGTGTGCAATTACAAGATATGACTATGGGCTCGAACGAAGGCTTTAAGGAATATGCCCAGAAATGGAGAGATTTAACTGGAAGAGTTCAACCTCCTTTGTCTGATAGGGAGCTGGTTGATATGTTCATGGGAACTCTAGCAAGACCTTTCTTTAATCACCTATTCGAAAGCTCTTCATCTGGTTTTACCGAGTTGATACTAACAGGAGAACGTGTCGAAAGTGGTATCAGAAGTGGAAAGATTCAAGTGGATGCATCTTTAAGTATTGTAAAGAAGACGTTCAATGGTAAGAAGGAAACAAATGTTGTGTATGGCCAGAAGGGTCGTACTAGAAATGATCACAACCAATCTATGGGGCGGTACTAATTTCTAATCTTGCATCGTGTAACAACAACAACAACAACAACAACAACAACAGGGAAATCAATGTAGATAAGATGCACTAAGAAGACAGTTTAGAAATATTAGTATGCCATTGTCTCAGGCATTGGAACACTTGTTGAAAGCAGAACTGATAACGTTAAGGGACCCCCCTCAGAATCCCAACACCTCATCTCCTTGTTATAATCATAATGTGAAATTTGTTTACCATTCCAATAGCCCCAAGCACAAAACCAATAGTTGTTGGGCTTTGAAGAACAAAATTCAAGATATGATTGACAATAAAGAAATTGAATTTGATCCTCCCGAGACCCCCAACGTGATTATTGCACCTATGCCGAAGCACGACAAAGGCATATATGTTATTGATGATGTTTCATATGTTTTTGTTGTAAGTAAGTTGACTACTCCCCACCTAATTATCATGAAGAACCTGTTGCAGTCTAGTTTATTTTAGAGTTGTATCGAGAGATGCTTGCTGCGTAGCCCAACCTAACGACTGCAAGTTGCTGAAATAAGGTATTCAGTGCCTGATAGACAACCCTATTATTATAGTTGAGAAGATTCCTTCTATTGAGAATTTGTTTCAAGACTTATCTGTAATTTTTGGCACTCCTACCAGGATCACTGCCAAAGGCCTATGAAGATTAAGGTTGAACCCATAATCGCTCCTCTGATAACCACTACACCCTGGAAAATTTTGTATTCGTCGAACAAAGCTGTCTCTTTGAACTATGGAGCTGACGTCTATTACCATGATATCAAGCAAGAGCCATTGACTGTTGAGAATGAAGGTACTGAAGTTGGTGACCCCAACACTGACAATATTACTGGGACCAGTAAGGTTACTAGAAGCCGAAGGGTTTTCTCTCAGGAAATCTCTCTGAAGACTGTCACCACACCAATTTGTGTTACCTCTAACGAGTCAATTACTGAGACTCGGGGCAAAGGACAAATAACGGAGCCTATCCAGACGGAGGCATCTAAAGAAGTTATAACTAAAGATACCTCCAGGAAGGTGTTGGAGGAGGTATTGAAAATTATCCGGAAAAGTAATTACAATATTTTTTAATAGTTGAGGCATACTCCCTCGAAGATCTCCATGTTATGCCTCTTACTGTGTTCTGAAGCCCATGCACAGGCTTTAGTAAAGTTCTTAAAATTTGCTCACGTACCATAAGAAATTTATGCCGATAAATCTGGAAGTTATGTTGCTAGCCTAACTTCTGATAATGGGCTAGGTTTTTCTGATGTCGATTTGACCTCTGAAGGGAGAAACCATAACAAGGCCCTGTATGTCTCTACTGAATGTTGGGGCACCACTTTAGCGCATGTATTGGTTGATACAGGTTCCTCGTTGAATGTATTATCAAAGGGATCTCTCGACAACTTAATTATGAAAGGGGTTGTGCTGAAACCTAGTGATATTATGGTCTGAGCCTTTGAAGGGTCAAAGAGGATGGTACATGAAGAGGTGGATCTCTTGATTAAAATGGGTTCGTGGGTTTTCAATTCTACCTTCTACGTAATGGATACTCGACTGGCCTATTCTTTCTTACTTGAACGCCCATAGAGTCATGGAGCAGGTGTTGTTACATCGACCCTACACCAAAAGCTGAAATATCCCATGAAAGGAAAGGTTGTTACGATTTGTGGCGAAGAAGAGTATATGGTGAATCACTTAAACTCATTCAGGTATGTTGAGATGGAAGGAGAATTCATTGAAACTCCCTGGCATACTTTTAAAGTTTTCCCTCTTACCATTACTGAAGATGTTTCTGCTATTCCCAACGTTACTAGGGTCCCACCCAGGATGGCTTCTTTGAAGGATGCTAGAGTTGTTGTAGAAGAAGATGGTTTCACTACTCGGGGTCAGCTTCCTGACATTTTGCATAAATCTAATAAATTTGGTTTGGGTTTTACTGTAGAGGCTCAGAGGGCTATTTGTCACGCTCGCGCCAGAAGACCACCATTCTGTGTCAGCAACAATGGAGTCAACGATATAGAAGATGCTGATAATGATCATGACCTCG
This sequence comes from Vicia faba, assembly GCA_948472305.1. NCBI lineage: Eukaryota > Viridiplantae > Streptophyta > Magnoliopsida > Fabales > Fabaceae > Vicia > Vicia faba. The sequence continues at coordinate 1,454,135,966 of OX451739.1, forward strand.
ATAGATGGATCTTTCCTACCATCGGTAACGGGCTTAGCAATTGGAATACTGAAGACCTTATCTGAATCTCCTCTAGTCAGGAGTAAATGTCATTTCTTGTTTCTTATTACTTTTAAAGTTTTGGGTTATGTAATTTTAAAAAATGACTTTAGGCCTTGTGTCTTACCCGGGGCACAACTGTCCACTTGTTAAGGGTTGTCATTTCATTCGCATATTTTCATTCAAATTTTGTGCTCTTTGTCTTTCTTTTTACTTTATTACACTCTCAAAATAGTTACGTGTTCTTACACACACCCACACAATAAATTGCAGATCCACAACCACTCTGGATTCCGTTGATAACTATCCTGCTATTGCCACTTATGACTTCGAGAATCCGATCTACCAAGCCGGGGAGGAAGGCGAGGAAGATTGTGAAATACCTGGAGAACTTTCTAGACTGTTAGTGCAAGAGGAAAAGGCTATACAACCGAACAAAGAGCCAATTGAGGTTGTAAACTTGGGTACTGAAGTAGACAAGAAAGAAGTCAAGATAGGTGCCAACCTAGAAGACAGTGTCAAGAACAGGTTAATTCAGATGTTTCATTACTATGTTGAGATCTTTTCTTGGTAGTAAGAAGACATGCTAGGGCTTGATATTGGTATTGTGGTTCACCGTCTATCGATGAAAGAGGGTTGTTCTCCAATAATATAGAAGGTTCGTCGTATGCGTCCCGAGATGTCCCAAAAGATCAAGGATGAGGTCATGAAGCAATTCAATGCAGGTTTCTTAGCTGTTACATCTTATCCTCAATGGGTTGAAAATGTGGTGCTAGTACCTAAGAAGGATGGCAAAGTGCGTATGTATGTAGACTACAAGGATCTGAACAGGGCAAGCCCCAAAGATGACTTTTCGCTACCGCATATTGATGTTCTGGTTGATAACACCTCTCAGCATAAGGTATTCTCTTTTATGGATGGTTTCTCAGGTTACAATCAGATCAAGATAGCATCTGAAGATATGGAGAAAACTGCTTTTGTCACACAGTGGGGCACTTTCTGTTACAAGGTTATGCCTTTCGGTTTGAAGAACGTTTGCGCAACATATCAGCATGTTATGATAGCTCTACTCCATGACATGATTCATAACGAGATAGAGGTCTATGTAGACTACATGATAGTCAGATCTCATACTGAAGAAGAACATCTTGACCACCTACACAAGCTGTTTGAAAGATTGAAGAAATACAAGCTGAGATTGAACCCGAACAAATGCACTTTTGGGGTGAGATTCGATAAACTGTTGGGATTCATCATCAGTGGTAAAGGTATTGTAGTTGATCCCGCCAAGGTCAAAGCCACTCAAGAAATTCCTGCTCCCCGTACTGAAAAGGAAGTCAGAATTTCTTGGGACGACTGAATTACATCGCAAGATTTATTTCCCACCTAACTGCTACTTATGAGCCAATATTCAAATTGTTGAAGAAAGATCAAGTAGTAAAGTGGAACGACGAGTGTCAGATAGATTTTGAGAAAATCAGAGAGTACCTCCAAGAACCTCTGAATCTGATTCCACCAGTTGAAGGAATACCTCTGATCATGTACCTAGCAGTGTTAGAGAACTCAACAGAGTGTGTACTGGGCCAGCATGACGAGTCTGGTCGAAAAGAGCATGCAATATACCACCTTAGAAAAAAATTTACCGACTGTGAAACAAGATACTCACTGCTCGAGAAAACTTGTTGTGCTTTGGCATGGGATACTCGTCGACTAAGACAATATATGTTGACTCATACCACTTGGTTGATCTCTAAAATGGATCCCATAAAGTATATATTCGAGAAGCCCACTCTCTCCAGAAGGATAGTCAAATGGAAGATGATCTTGACAGAATACGACATTCAGTACACCACTCAGAAAGAAATCAAAGGAAGTGTACTGGAAGATCATTTGGCTCATCAAGCTGTAGACGACTACCAGTCTATGAATTTTGAGTTCCCGAATGAGAATATCATGCAAATTACATATTATGAAGAACTTGGACCGTACGAAGGACCTGAGACAAGATCTCGATGGACTATGTTTTTGATGGAGCTTCCGACACACTTGGTAATGGAATTGGTGTTGTGATTATTTCTCCTAATGTTACCATACGTCGTTTACCGCCAGATTATGCTTTGACTGTACAAACAACATGGTCGAATACGAAGCGTGCATCATGGGCATCAAGTCCGCTATTGATTTGAGAATCAAGTTCTTGAATGTATACGGGGACTCCGCCTTAATCATCAGTCAAATCAAGGGAGAATGGGATGCAAAGCATCCAATTCTCATTCCTTATCGGGAACATGTGTTGACCTTGATCCCGTACTTCGAGGAAATCACTTTTGAGCATATCCCACAAGAAGAGAATCAACTAGCAGACACATTAGAAACCATGTCATCTATGTTAAAAGTCAGATGGGACAACGAGGCTCCTCGGATTACTATTGAGAGCTAGATAAACCAGCACATTGTTATGAGGTTGATATCGATGGAGTAGAAGAGAAGCCTTGGTTTTATGAGGTAAAGAGATACCTCGAGGCTCAATAGTACCTCGAGGGGGCATCTATCAATGACAAGAAATTCCTACGGAGTTTCTCTACTAAGTTCTTCCTGAGCAGTGGAATTTTGTACAAGCGCAACCATGATTTGACTCTGCTTCGTTGTATGGACAAGAAGGAAGATGAGAAAATTATGGAAGACATGCATGAAGGAATATTTGGTACTCATTCAGAGGACATACGATGGCTAAGAATATTTTGAAATCATGTTATTATTGGTCGACCATGGAAACTCATTGCCATCGTCACTCAAGAACTTGTCACAAATGTCAGATCTATGCTGACAAAGTACACGTGCCTCTGGTCCCTCTGAATGTCTTAACTGCTCCTTGGCCATTTGCAATGTGGGGAATTGATATGATTGGAGAAATCAAGCCTACTACTTCTAATGGGCATCACTTCATCCTCATCACTATTAATTACTTCACGAAGTGAGTTGAAGCAGCCTCATTTGCCTCTGTTACCAAGAATGTCGTGGCCCAATTTATTAAACATAATCTTATCTGTCGGTATGGAATCCCCGAAAGGATTATTACGGACAATGGTACTAATCTTAACAATACTATGATCACAAAACTTTGCATGACGTTCAAGATTAAGCATCATAACTCCTCTCTGTATCGGCCGAAAATGAATGGCGCAGTGGAAGCCGCCAACAAGAACATAAAGAAGATCATACAGAAGATGAAGGTGACATATAAAGATTGGCATGAGATAATTCCATTTACTCTTCACGGATATCACACTTTAGTATGGACATCGACTAGGGCAACACCATTCTTTCTAGTTTATGGTATGGAAGCGGTCTTACCTGTTGAAGTCTAGATTACTTCTCTAAGGATTATGAAAGATGCAGATTTAGACGAACACGAGTGGATTCAGACTAGGTCGGACCAGCTAAATTTGATCGACGATAAAATGCTTGCGGATGTTTATCATGGTGAGATATACTAGAAGCGTATGATCAAAGCCTTCAATAAGAAAGTCAAGCATCAAGTATATCAGGCTGGTGACTTGGTAATAAAGCGCATCATCCTACCACAAGGTGATCCCAAGGGAAAATGGACTCTCGCCTATGAAAGGCCATTTGTAGTCAAGAAATATTTTATGGTGGTGCTATGATACTTACCACCATGGACGGTGAAGATTTTCCCCACCCTGTAAATGCGGACATAGTCAAAAAATACTACGGCTAAAAGAGACTCGCTAGGTTGACTGGCGTAGGAAAAAATAAGGGCTTCCCGGCGAACCAAAAGGATTCGGGCAAAAATTAGGGATATATACAAAGATTGTACACCTGGCAAGTTGAAAACCATAAAAGGTGACTTGGGAAAAAAAGGGTATCCCAGTGGACCGAAAACCCGAAAGGGTGATCCAGGAAAAAGTTAGGGTTTACAACGTACGACTATCTCCCGATGGATCACGTATATACATCAATGTTTGTTACCAACGTCAAGTTTGAATGGTACAAGATCAATTCAATCAGCTTCTTTTGACAGCGAGGGATGAGATGCTCGAAGACATAGGGGCAGTAGTATAATTGAAACTCGATGATATCGTTTACACATAGTGTTGTACCCCAAAATTTTCCCTCTCATATTATCAACATTTCCCCTCACAAGGCTCCTTGAAACTCTAGACAGGATTAGGGTTTTTGCTCTACTCAAGACATTTCCTTGCAATGATGACCTAAATTAGGGTTTGAGTTTGCACATGGATTTTTGGACTTCTAATTCTCAAAGTGACTTTTATACTTCATATTGGACTCATAAGTTTGTCCATACCAAGTTTCAAGCCTTGAATCAAATTTTTGCCCAGTCAATTGGACAGTTGACCTAGAAATCAACTATATTGGGGAAAAAGTCAACTGTGGCCAATTTATAGTCAAACCTCATGAATTTTGACCCACATCAACATTATGAACTCATATGAACCATTTGATCAAGTTTGGACCATAACTCCACAAGAAATTTGATCATATCACCAAAAGGGCAAAATGGTCATTTTTGGGGTTTTGACTGTACAAAGGCAATTTCTGACCTTTTGACCTAGCCAATGGAAAATTAGGCTCAAACATGGACTCAAGGACTCAATGTCATCATCTTGACCTATTCAACAAGTTCAAAAGACCTCAATTGCATTGGATTGACAAATGAATTTTTCAGTCAACTGATCAAAATTTGACTGTACACTGAAAAGTCAAACTTTGACTTTTTGGTCAAAATCAAGTGCCAAGGGTCATTTTTCATCAAGATGTGTCAAAAAATGAAACTTGTTCATCAAGAAACCAAAAATTGCAAATTAGGGTTTAAAGTTGAAAATTTTCATAACTTAGAATTTTTCTAAGTTATGAAATTTTCTTAATTTTTCCTAACTTTGCCCAACATTTTCACCATGATGCAATTAGATTCAAACAAAACTTCCAACATGAAAGTTGTAGTCCTCCAAAATGTATACAACGTTGATTCACAAAGTTTTCTCAAAATAAGCTTGGGTCTCAAGTTATGATTTTTGGAACAAGAGTCCCTAAAACTTTTAACTTAGTGAAATTTTGCCCTAATTTAGGCATGATTTTGACCTATCTTCATGGCCATTTTTTATATAGTTCCACTTGGAATCTCAAGTTGCATTTCAAAGATGGATTATAGAGCATGTTGCAAGATTTCCAAAATGTTCAAGAACTCCTCAAACACATTTATGGTTAGAGATAATCGAAGGCTTGAAGTTGGCAAAAACTCATTTTTCATCCATGGCTTATTCATGTTCATCCAAGTTGCAAGTTCAAGTCAGCATGCCTTACACTATTTTACAGGCCTCTAAAATACTTCACACTCAATAATTAAATGCAAATCCATCAGTCTAAGCCATTATTTTGGTAATTTGTACATTGTACACAAAATTAAGCCCTAAGTAGAAAAAGGCAAATTTCCATTTTTGCTTAAATCATGTTTATGTCAAAACTGATTTCTTGAGCATTGGTCTAGATCTTATGAAGCTAATAAAATCCACAAGTTGGAGGGGCCAAGGGCAATGCATGCAAGCATAAGGATATCCTGTACAGGCCTGTTACATATCACTTCCACATTTTGTTTCAAAAACAAGAAACTTGTCCAAAACCTTAGAACTTGAACACCAGCCAAGATAAACTTATGCAAACATTTTGAACATCTTTCACACATCCCTCTGAGCCAGAAACACGATTGCTTGAGCCTCTAAACACCCCATATCCAGAAATCACATCCCATTGGCAAAACAGGGCAAAATCTGCAACTTGAGTTCCATAGCTCATTTGGCTCGTGCGTTTTGCCCCAAGTTGCTTCAAACACCTTCCATTAAACTCATCCAAGCTATCCCAAACCTCAAACACCAATTGTAACTCCATTTACAGAGTTTGTCATTTTCATTTTGAGCTTGTGCAGGTTGAGTTCTATAGGCTGATTCATGGACATTCAAGGCAAGCAGGATATTGGAGTAGGTCAAGTGAAGTTCAAGCAAGCTCCTAGACATCTCAAGCCTTGTTGAAAAGCTCCACATTTCCCTACACGAAGTCAGCTAAAACAGTTTTTTTTCAACTTCCTATCTCTCTATTTAGGAACATTTAGCTTTAAGTTTTTGAATAAGAAATGTAGTATTCATTGCCATGAAGCTGTACATATGCTCAATTTTCATTTATATTAAGCATGCTAAGAGAATTTCATCCATGAACATACTGAAAAAACTAGGTTAGATTTTAGGGCCAGAGAAATTCTCTCTGGTCTTTGAGAGTTAAGACAAGTTGTTTATATGGTTGGAATCGTCTTGAAATGCTCTATAAGTTTGATGTTATGTGTTTTTACAATAGAGCTCGTATATAGGATTTGGTGGTTGTACAGGGCGCACGCGCGTTTTTAAACATCTAAAGGTTGAAGATGAAGTGGTGGGATGAGCTTGGCCTGGCTCATTATTGACACCCCCCTTTTACTTTTTGCACCCCCTGGCCCGTTTTCTTGTTATTTTATATTTTTGAATTTTTATTTTCATTTCTGACTTTATTTATTTATTCCCAAATATAAAAAATACTCAAAAATATTTTTATAATTTTTTCAAATTTATTTTGCATTTTTATTTTTATTTTCCAAACATAAAAAAACAAATTAATTACTTTTATCTTATTTATTAAAACTTGAAAATATATATAAATTATACTTTTATATTTTTCTTTATTTTTATCCATACTAAAAATACCTTTTCTAAAATATAATTAATTTTTATATGTATTTTATTAATTACTTTTATCTTATTTATTAAAACTTGAAAATATATATAAATTATACTTTTATATTTTTCTTTATTTTTATCCACACTAAAAATACCTTTTCTAAAATATAATTAATTTTTATATGTATTTTATTTATTGTACATATTTAATATAATATACATATATATATATATATATATATATATATATATATATATATATATATATATATATATATATATATATATATATATATATATATATATATATATATATATATATATATATATATATATATATATATATATATATATATATATATATATATATATATATATATATATATATATATATATATATATATATATATATATATATATATATATATATATATATATATATATATATATATATATATATATATATATATATATATATATATATATATATATATATATATATATATATTTTCTTAAAGAAAATTAGGGTTTTACCCTTAACCAAATAAAATTAATCTTTTTATTTATTTCTTTATTTTTTACATTAAATATTTTTACATACATAAATAAACAAAAACCTTTTTGCATAATTCATATTATTTGATATATTTATTTATTTTGTTTATTTAAATATTGTCCATTTAATATTTTTGCCTTGGAATTCAATTTGGATGTAATAGTAAACTAGGGTTTATATTTCTTGTCAAATACACCCCCATTCAAAGATTGTACCCCCATCCCCATAATCATGTTGTAATAGCTTAGACTTTTAATTCTCGCACTTTATGCTTTCAATCATGCCATGATTAGAGATTAGGGTTTGTATGCAAAAATCAAAATCAACAAATAGCTTGACCTAATCAAAGACAAAGATGCATGAAAATCAACACACAATACACACTTGCACCCCTAGGGTTACAATCCACTTGTTGCCTTTAAAAATGGGTCATGTTATGCATGTTGGGTACTTTGGCAAAACAAAAACAAAACAAAAGATCATAGTCCCTCGATGATGCTATCTTGGTTGCCTAAACAAAATGATCATGTCCCTCAAAAATTTGCCAAAAATACTTAACACAATTGCTATCATGGTTTATACGATGACTCGCGCCTGTCCCGTTTAACATCCTAACACAAGGTTGTTCACCAAATGCAATGGTGAAATAACACTGTCAAAAGGGTTAAAAACATATAGGAAAGATCTTTGAGTAAAATAGGGTAGACAACTCTTAGTTACTTGATCAAAACTTGTAAAAACATCCTTGCTATTTTCAAACACACCTCACAACACAATTTCAAAACATTTCCCAAATCAAACTTTCAAACATTGAAATATTTTTAAAAGACAAAAACACCTTTGTATACACTCAAACAAGAATCATTACAAAGGTTGCCACAACGATGGCCTCTTTTCAAAACATCTTTCAAAACCACACACAAAGCACCATTTCAAACAATTGAAAAGCAAAAGCAAGTGATCTAAACAAGTAACTACGAGCCCATGGATAACCATGGATGAAAAGGGTGCTTGCACCTTCCCTTTTCATAATCTACTCCCCGAACCCAAGAAAACATCTCAAAGGTCTTTCTTGTGCTTTTTTACCTTTCCTTAGGATAAAATAAAAAGTCGGTGGCGACTCTTGCTAAACCGAAACATTTGCAAACACAAAATCCCAAGTCAGTTCTCCCACCGTATCACAGAACTGGAGACTCTGCTGGGGAAATTCTTAAAAGTGGAGTAACCTTAGGGTTTAGATCACCTTTACATGCTTATTTTGTTTTCTTTGATTGATTTACATTTGGTTCTCTTGTTTGGTTTTGAATCCTCCACCCGGATTTTTGGGAAACATTCATAGGTAAATAGCAATACGTTATGGAAACTGTGCGGGGTATACCAACATGGTTGAAGCAATAGCTATATTAGTGCGACATATTTGTGAGTACCGGTAGCCTTTGAGTCAATCAAAGAGAATACGGGGCCACTGAGTGATATCATAAAGCACTAATGAACTCTTAGAACCTTACTTGACCATCTTGGCCTTATTAAGGGTTGTGAGATGACCGGCTTTGGTGCAGTCCGAAGTTGGTAGATACTCGATACTACACTCATTGAGGGTTGTTTTCTTGGAATATTTCGGTCGCCAGTTAAGTGGCTAAACTGAAACAATGAACACAGAAAATAATCCAGTGATATTGAGCTTCTTAGAACCCGATTACTATTAATAGGACAGGTTGAGCCAACTAACTTCAAGAGGGTACTTACCTATGAAACCTCATGCAAGCCTGAAACTAGGATCTTGTGTGACTTGCTTGTACATATGTTTTTGCATACATCATGAACATCATAAAGCATCATATGCATCCACTAGCCATTTCAAGGGTTTGGATCTTCATCTTTGTTCTTGTTTTGTAGGTCATGGAATCCCTTCACAGGAAAACAATTCAGGTCAACCTTGTGAGAATCCCTCCTCAACTCAAGGAGCTTACTTCCAAGATTCCAGAGAATTCTCTCTTCAGTGAAAGACATGGTAGACTTCTCAACTTGGTCAACTCCAACATTGAAGAAGACATGGTGAAAGTTCTCTTCCAGTTCTTTGACCCCCTACACCATTGTTTCACATTCCTTGATTACCAACTAGTACCTACTTTGGAGGAATTTTCTTAACTCCTGAGGATTCCTATTCTCCATCAAATACCCTACAACGGTAAGGAAAGAGAACCAAAGCCTGAAGATGTTGCTCAAGCCTTACACTTGCAACCATCTGATATCAAAGGTCATTGGGAAACCAGAAGTGGTGTCAAAGGTTTCTTGGCAAAGTTTATGTTTGAGAAGGCACAAGACTGTTGGAATTCTCTAGATCTACAAGCCTTTGAGGAGATTGTGGCACTTCTTATCTATGGGTTGGTCTTGTTCCCAAACCCTGATCAGCTTATAGATTTGAATGCTATTAAAATTTTCATGTCTCGGAATCCTATACCTACATTGCTTGGGGACATCCTACACTTATTTCACACACGAACAATGAGGAAAAGAGGTGTTCTCATATGATGTACTCCTCTTCTAGCAAGGTGGTTTATTTCTCACCTTCGCCAAACAGTTTTGAAGAATGAGCAGGGTTTAAGGTGGTCACAACGATTGATGACCCTCACACATTCTGATGTTCATTGGTGTTCTCGGTCCAGAGAAAATGTCATCATCATTGATCGTTATGGGGAATTCCCTAATGTCCCATTACTTGGCATTAGGGGAGGAATTACCTACAAACCCTGTTTAGCTCTGAGACAATTTGGGTATGCCCGAAGGGATGGCCCTCATGATATGCTGATTCCTGACTTGGTTTTTGACTTCGACAACGACGCTCAAGGACTTCGACAAAGGTTTATCCGAGCTTGGAGGATGCCCAACAAAGTGGATAGTAAGACACTGGGACACAAGAATTCCATCCCCCTTGATCCTTGCCTCAAGTGGGTACGAACCCGCGCCCAGAATCTTATGATGCCATATCCTCACATTCTCCCTGTGATCAAAGAGCCTGTTATGGAAGGAGAGGTTCCATACACCCTCCTACATCTAGACATGCCAACATCATTGGAAGAATTGCAAAAGAGTTGGATACAACTCAAGGAAGAGCGGAACACATTTGAAGCCAGCTTTTATGCCAGTGAGAAGAAGGTTTTGGAACTTACCCACCGACTTCACAAAGAGGAGACCCTCAACACTTACATCGCACCAAAGAGAATGCGCAATGTCTTTTTACATTAAGAAGATTTGTAATATTTTTGCCCATGGGGAATTTATGTACTAACAAATTTCTTCTTATTAATATGACGTGTGTTCTTTTTGTTTGCAACAAATTTGAATTTCTAAACACTTGAATGCATTACATGAATAACATATCATTCATCATATGTATAAAGAGGTCTTCACACCAGGTTTCCTTATCTTTCTGCTGTTTATTTCAGCAAGATGGATATAGAACAGACGTTTAAAGATCTGCAAGCACAGAATTCGCAATTCCAACAACTCCTCATGACCTTAGCAAAGGGTAAAGAGGATCTTAAAGCACTGTTAGAGAAAGAGAAGGAACCAGTAAAGAAGAAAAAGAAGAGAATTGGTGTGGCCACTATAGGAAGAATATTTGAGCATCAGGCTAGGAGAGTTCTGGAATTCCCCTCGACGTCTGACGAAGGGGTTGGTAAAGGAAAGGGAGTTGCAATACCCTCCGAGTCTGAAGCTGAAGAAGAAGAGGAAGAGGATGAAGATTACTTCGAACAGCAGTACCCTCCGGCGGATGATAAGTATAAGCATCTTGAAGACCGGCTAACAGCCATGGAGTTGCAAAGGGTACCTGGGTTGGATTTCGAAGAACTAGGGTTGGTTGCTGAGATCGTCATTCCTCCCAAGTTCAAAGTACCTACATTTTATAAATACGACGGTTTGTCCTGTCCAAAGATGCATCTGAGGTCCTACGTCAGAAAGATCCAACCTCACTCTTCTGATAAGGATCTTTGGGTCCACTTTTTTCAAGATAGTTTGTCGGGTACGCAATGGGACTGGTTCTATCAACTTGAGAGATCTGATTTTCATAATTGGGATGATTTGGCTGCTTCTTTCTACCGACAATACCAATACAACGCAGATTTAGCGCCTACCCGTACTCAGCTACAGAATATGGGTATGACCTCTAATGAGGGGTTTAAGGAGTATGCCCAGAAGTGGCGAGATTTGGCTGGAACGGTGCAGCCACCATTGTCGGATTGAGAGTTGGTTGACATGTTTCTGGGGACCTTGTCAGGTCCATTATTCAATCACTTGATCGGGATCTCATATGCAGGTTTCACTGAATTAATACTGACAGGTGAAAGGGTCGAAGCTGGCATTAAGAGTGGTAAAATTCAGAAGGATGCCTCCGCTTCCACTGCTATTAAGAAGACCTTCCCAGCCAAGAAGGAAGTTTCTGCTATTTATAAACCAGAGAAATCAAGGGAGAATGGAGCGCCGACCAACGGTGGGGGCTGTGATGATCCATAATTCCTCAGTCGATCAACCTCGCAACAATCAACCTAGAGCTAACCATCAAAGGGTAGAAAGGCCACAACGGCAATTCACCCGGATCAATATGACACCAGCTCAGGTCCTCCCTCGCCTGTTAAAGCTGAACCTTACAAACTTGAAAGAAGCGCCGAAAAACCCAAATACCTCTTCTCCCTATTATCATTCAAATGCAAAATGTGCATACCACTCGGATAGTGTAGGGCATGATACTAACAACTGTTGGGCTCTTAAAAACAAGATCCAAGATTTTATAGATGCCAAGGAAGTAGAGTTTGATGCACCATAAAAACCTAATGTGATAACCACTCCTATGCCAAAACATGGTCATAATGTCCATGCAATTGTGGAAGATCTTCATGTTACCGCTGTTGATGAATTAATGACTCCGCTGCCAATGATTAAAGTGAATCTATTGAAAGCCGGGATTTTCTCGGGATGTGGAAAAGACTGTTACTTCTGTTCAACCTTGCAATCCGACTGCCCACTATTGAAATCAGGCATCCAACGCCTGATGGATACTCAAGAGATCCTCTTTCAGAAAACTCATGTTACCACAATCACTCATGTTACTCCTGTTACCTTTATTACTCCTATCAATGACATTGCTATAATCACCATTTCCGACAATCTTTCCAAGACCTGCAAAAGGCCTGTTAAGATTACGCCTGATCCAAAGCTTGTACCGCTGAAGATTACCATGCCGGGGCCTATCCCATATAAGTCCAACAAGACGATACCATGGAATTATGGAGGAGAGATCTTCTACCATGGTGTTAAGAAGATCGAATTAGTCGAAGAGAATCTCGATGAAGAAATTCCTAACATAGGGAATATTACGGGAATAAGTAAGATAACTCGTAGCGGAAGAATCTTCTCTCCGGAGATTGCTCCTCCACGGGCAGTCTTCGGACCCTCAAGTGCTTCTGTGCCTGTCAAGACATCTGTGCAAAGTCCAGTAATTGAAGAAATTGTTACTCCCGAAATTGAACCCTCTGTTGTTACCACTGATAAAGGTAAGGGGATCCAAGAAGCGCCTGTCAAGATGAAGGCTCAGACTTTGGTTATCCCCGAGACCACCCAAAAGGAGATGGAGGAAATCTTAAAGATAATTAAGAAGAGATACTATGATGTCGTAGAGCAGCTGGGGCAAATCCCTTCAAAAATATCTATGCTGGCTCTATTACTCTGCTCCGAGGCTCATGCCAAAGCCTTGATCAAATTTCTGAAGACGGCACACGTGCCTTAAGAAACTTCTGCGGATCAGTTTCAAGAGTGCGTGGCTAGCCTTACAGCCGACAATGGTCTTGGTTTCTCTGATGCTGATCTGACGTCTAAGGGAAGAAAGCATAATGATGAACTGCATGTCTCGGTAGAATGCAGAGGAACTACACTTGCTCATGTTTTGGTTGATATCGGTTCATCTTTAAATGTTCTACCAAAGAAAGCATTGGACAGATTGGACTGTGAAGGTTTGACCCTAAAGCCCAGTAATATTATTGTTAGAGCCTTCAACGGTTCTAAGCGGATGGTTCACGGAGAAGTGGACATTCCAATCAAAGTGGGTATAGAAATTTTCAACTTTACTTTTTATGTGATGGACATCCGTCCTTCGTATTCATGTTTGTTGGGAAGGCCATGGATCCACAATGCTGGGGCAGTCACTTCTTCTCTACACCAAATGCTAAAGTACCCAGTCCAGGGTAAGATCATAACAGATTATGGTGAGGAGGAGTATATGATAAGTCACCTTAACTCTTTCCGCTACGTGGAATTAGATGGCAAATTCATAGAAACACCTTTCCAACACTTTGAAGAGGTTTCTCCTGAAGTCTCGGTAGCAAAAACAACGACTGATGTGCCTATCATTACCAAGCCTGTGTCCCGAATGTCATCCCTTAAAGATGCGGAGGCTGTAGTCAAGGAAGGAGGAAGTACGGTGTGGGGTCAACTGCCTGATTTTTCTCACAAGACACATAAATTCGGATTGGGTTTCACTGCTGCTAGCCAGAAAGTTGTGCGTTGCTCCCGGGCTGGAGGACCACCCTTAAAGATCATTCACCATGGAGTTCATGCTTTAAAAGATGATGATGAAGAAGGCAACTTTGAAGATTAGATCTTTCCAACCATTTAAGGGGGACTGAACAACTAGGAGGTGAAAGACTTTGTTCCCATTACTTTCATCAATCAGTAATTTATCTTTTGAACATTTATGTTGGTCTGTAATAACTTTTAAACAATTCGTAGACTCTTTCCGCCTTATGCCTTACCCGGGGCATATAGGTCCATTTGTAAGGGTTTTGATTCTTCATTTTCATATGCCATTTTTAATGAATCATGGACGTTTTCATCTATAAACTTTTTGTGTTCATTTTCTTTCCTTTTGCATTTTATTTTGTTTAAGGATGGCTATCCCTTACACACACCCACACTCACAAAATGCAGGTACCCATCCACTCCGGATTCCATGGGTGACTATTCTGCTTTGGCCTTCAGTGACTCTGAAGATTTGGTCAATCATGCCGAGTACGAAGATGATGAAGACTGTGAAGTGCCTGGAGAGTTAGCTAGACTTTTGCAACAAGAAGAAAGGGCTATTTTTCCCCATGAAGAGTTGTTAGAGACTATCAATTTGGGAACAGAAGAAGACCGAAAAGAGGTTAAAGTGGGTGCCAACCTGGAGCCAAGTGTCAAAGAGCGCTTAGTTCAGCTATTGAATGAATATGTTGAGATCTTTGCCTGGTCCTATGAAGACATGCCAGGACTAGATACAGATATTATGGTTCACCGTCTCCCTACAAGAGAAGACTGTCCACCAATCAAATAGAAAGTCCACCGAATGAGGCCCGATATGTCTGAGAAGAACAAAGCTGAAGTGATGAAACAGTTCAATGCTGGCTTTCTGGCTGTTACCTCCTATCCACAATGGGTTGCTAACATTGTTCCCGTGCCTAAGAAGGACGAAAAAGTCATAATATGTGTGGACTACAGAGACTTAAATAGGGCTAGCCCTAAAGATGATTTTCCACTACCACACATTGACATCTTGGTTGATAACACAGCTCAACACAAGGTATTTTCCTTCATTGATGGATTCTCGGGATACAACCAAATCAAAATGGCCTCCGAAGACATGGAGAAGACTACTTTTGTTACGCAGTGGGGTACCTTCTGCTATAAAGTGATGCCATTCGGACTGAAGAATTCTGGGGCAACCTATCAGCGAGCCATGGTAGCTTTGTTTCATGACATGATACATCATGAAATCGAAGTCTATGTAGACGACATGATAGCCCATTCCCAGACAGAAGAAGAACACCTCGACCATCTGCAGAAGATGTTTGTCAGGTTAAAGGAATATAAGCTCAGACTGAACCCTAGCAAGTGCACTTTCGGTGTCAGGCCGATAAACTTTTGGGATTCATCGTCAGTAACAAAGGCATCGAGGTTGATCCTGCTAAAGTCAAAGCTATATAAGAAATGCATGCCCCCCGCACTGAGAAGGAGGTTAGAGGTTTCTTGGGACGCTTAAACTATATTGCAAGGTTCATCTCTCACCTAACATCTACCTGCGAGCCAATCTTCAAGCTGCTGAAGAAAGACCAGGTGGTTGAATGGAACAATGATTGTCAAATTGCTTTTGATAAGATCAAGGAGTATTTGCTGGAGCCTCCTATCTTGATGCCACCCGTCGAAGGAAGGCCTTTAATCATGTATTTGACTGTTTTGGATAACTCAATGGGGTGCGTACTAGGCCAACATGATGAGTCTGGCCGAAAAGAGCATGCCATTTATTACCTTAGAAAAAAGTTTACCGACTGTGAGACTCGCTACTCACTGCTTGAGAAAACTTGTTGCGCTTTGGTATGGGCTGCTCGCCGGCTAAGGCAATATATGTTGACACATACCACTTTGCTGATTTCCAAGATGGATCCAATCAAGTACATCTTCGAGAAGCCTGCTTTATCCAGAAGAATCGCTAGATGGCAGATGATCCTGACTGATTATGATATCCAGTACACAACCCAAAAAGCTATAAAGGGGAGTGTACTAGCTGACCATCTAGCTCATCAAGCCGTCGAAGATTACCAATGTATGAGGTTTGACTTCCCTGACGAGGATATTATGACATTGGACAACATTAAAGGTAACGGACCGTATGAAGGACCTGAACAAGGATCCCGATGGACCCTGTACTTTGATGGTGCTTCAAATGCACTTGGAAACGGTATCAGCGCGATACTTATCTCTCCAGAAGGTTTCCATACACCTTTCACCGCTAGACTCTGATTCAGTTGCACCAACAACATGGCCGAGTATGAAGCTTGTATCTTTGGTCTCAAGGCTGCTATTGACTTGGGAATCAAATCTTTGATTGTATTTGGGGACTCAGCTTTGGTTATCAGTCAAATCAAAGGAGAGTGGGACACTAAACACCCTAACCTCATCCCTTACAAAGAACATGTCCTGAAATTGTTACCACACTTCGAGCAGATTACCTTCGAGCACTTCCCGCGTGAAGAGAATCAGCTAGCAGATCCGCCAGCTACAATGTCCTCCATGTTTAAACTTAACTGGGATAATGAGGCTCCCCAAATCACCGTTGAAAGGATGGATGAACCTGCACATTGTCACGAGATTAATACCGAAAAAGTAGCGGACCGACCTTGGTTTCATGACATCAAAAGGTATCTAGAAGCACAAGAATACCCTGAAGGAGCTTCAGTCAACGACAAAAAGTTCTTAAGGAGGTTCGCTGCCAAGTTATTTCTGAGAAATGGCATCCTATACAAGTGCAATCTCGATTGTGTCCTACTCCGTTGTGTGGACAAGGTTGAAGCTGAGCAGATCATGGCCGAGCTACATGATGGCACCTTTGGCACCCACTCGAGCGGTCATACGATGGCTAAGAAGATTCTACGGGCATGCTACTACTGGTCTACCATGGAAGTTGATTGTCATCAACATTCCCGTGTTTGTCACAAATGCCAAATCTATGCTGACAAGGTACACATTCCCCCAGTTCCTCTCAATGTCTTAACAGCTCTTTGGCCATTCGCGATGTGGGGAATCGACATGATTGGAGAGATCAAGCCTACAACATCCAATGGACACCGTTTCATCCTGGTGGCCATTGATTACTTTACCAAGTGGGTCGAAGCAGCTTCCTTTGCCTCCGTTACAAAGAATGTGGTTGCCCGCTTCATCAAGTAGAACCTCATATGCCGGTATGGTATCCCCGACAGGATCATCACTGACAACGGTACAAATTTGAAAAATACTATGATCACCACTCTGTGCGAGTAGTTCAAAATTCAACATCATAATTCATCTCCCTGTCGGCCTAAGATGAACGGTGATGTCGAAGCTGCGAACAAAAATATCAAAAAGATCATTCAAAAGATGACAGTCACCTATAAGGACTGGTATGAGATGTTACCGTTTGCTCTACACGGGTACCGTACCACGACACGCACTTCAACTGGGGAAACCCCCTTTTCTTTGGTATACGGCATGGAAGTTGTTTCACCTATCGAGGTTCAGATTCCCTCCTTGAGAATCATGAAAGATGGTGGTTTGAGTGAAGACGATTGGATTCAAACCCGGCTTGATCAACTTAAATTGATTGACGAAAAGCGACTTATTGTTGTTTGCCATGGTCATGCGTATCAAAAACGTATGATCAAGGCCTTCAACAAGAAAGTCAAGAGGCAAATATATCAAGTCGGAGATCTTGTAATCAAGCGGATCATCTTGCCGCAAAGTGATCCCAGGGGCAAATGGACTCCTACTTATGAAGGACAATTTGTGATCAAAAACATCTTTTCTGGTGGGGCAATGATTCTGACCACCATGGACGGCGATGACCTGCCGCACCCTGCGAACATAGACATAGTCAAAAGATACTACGCATAAACAACCCGATAAGTCGAAAACCCGAAAGGGCGACTTGGGCAAAAATGGGCATCCCGGTGAATCGAAAACCCGAAAGGGCGGTTCAGGCAAAAATTAGGGATAAATAAAAAAAATCTATGTACACCCGGCAAGTTGAAAACCCGAAAGGGAGACTTGGGCAAAAAAGGGTTTCCCGGTGGATAAAAACTCGAAAGGGAGGTCCAGGCAAAAGTTAGGGAATTAAAGCGTATGACTATGTCTCATCGGATCACTTTAAGGACAATCTCTTCACGACCAAACTCCAAGCTTCTGATCAATCCAATCATCCATGGACGAAGCAACGAATGGACAAGATACTCAGAGTTGCGAAGGCTATAGCAGAATGGGAACCCTATGGAGTTATTACACATAGCCATCTTTCTTTGTATAAAATTTTTCTCAATTTTTTGACAAAATTCTCCTACTAGGATTTTTGTCTCCTTTGTACAAAAATACTTACGGAGTTAATATAAAGATACTTTAAAATGCAGAAACTTGCTTGCCTTTACTTTCTTTTTACACTTGTGTTTTTATTTGAAAGAGTCCAATGATTTGTTAAAAGAAGCATATGCATTTGAATATAATCACTGCTTACAAGTAAAATGAAATGAGAAAGGATAATTACTGATAGGTTGAAAGTATAGGAAAACGTCTTTAGGCTAGTCCAGAAGAAATCCCCTGCAGTATGTCATTCAGACCCTCAACAGAGCTAAAACCTTGAAATGCATATCCCCAGCGGAGTTAAGGTTCAAAATCCCAAGCAGAGTTAAATACACATCGCCATCAGGACTAAGGTTCTAAAACTCTCAATCCCCAGCGGAGCCAGAAAACTTTGAACTACAAATCCCCAGTGAAGATGAAGCTTTCTTCCCCAACGGAGTCCAAAAATTCAACCTTTAAACCACAGTGGAAGTCATCCGGTTACTCCAAAATTCCCCAGCAAGTTACTTTAAAACCTGAAAATCCATCAGATAACAGTTAACCTTTATCTTAAAACCCCAGTAGATTGGCATACAACCCAACCTCTTGAGAATTCTCCAACAGGATAAACATTTTCCCCACAGAGTTATTTCCTAGCAGAATGAAGATTCTTGTTCTTATTTCTCCAGTTGAAGCCTCCCAGGTTTTAATTCCCCAGTAGAGATCGTCAGAGTTGTCCTCATTTTCCCCAGAAAGTCATGAAGGATTCTCACATCCCCACAGAAGTTGTCAAAGTTTTTGATAATCCCTGCAGGTTGCCAAGGATTTTCTATCCCCAACAGTAGTCAGCAAGGATTTCTCATCTTCAGCAATCAAAGATTTTTGGAATCCCCAGCATTGATCAAGGATTTATTTTCCCTGACAGCAATCAAAGATTTCATTATCCCTAGCTATCAAGGATTTATTTTCCTCAGCAAGACAGCTAATCAGCTTACATGCGCATACATTACATTCATATATCATAGACATTGATAGAGCATATTTTATTGCATCATACATATCATGCAATATAATTTTGTATTTTGGCTAACATTTTACCCTTTTCAGGATAAGATTAAAAGTTATCATTAACAACTATTTAAAGATTTCAGATACAGTACAGATACACTCCAAGACATGGAAGTCATTCTGCTGCTCATTCAGATCTTTTATTTCAAGATACAGTATGGATACACCCCAGACACGGCGGTCATTCTATTACTTATTCAGAATTCCAAGTCAAGATACAGTACGGATACACCCCAGACACGACGGTCATTCTACTACTCCTTCAGACTTCAGCAATCAGATACAGACTAGGTACGCTCCAGACACGGAGGCCATTCTATCTCTCATTCAGATTTAACTATCAACTTCAAGTTCAGATACACTCCAGACACGGAAGTCATTTTATCATTTGTCCAGATCCCAATTACAGTTCAGATACACTCCAGACAAGGAAGTCATTCTGCTACTCATTCAGATCTCTTATTTCAGATACAATATGGATACACCCCAGACACGACGATCATTCTATTACTCATTCAGAATTTCAAGTCAAGGTACAGTATGGATACACCCTAGACACGGCGGTCATTCTATTACTCATTTAGACTTCAGCTATCAGATACAGACTAGATATGCTCCAGACACGGAAGCCATTCTATTTCTCATTCAGATTCAAATATCAACTACAAGCTCAAATACACTCCAAGACATGGAAGCCATTTTGTTGCCTTTTTCAGATCCCAGTTACAGTACGGATACACTCCATACACGGAAGTCATTTTGCTACTCATATAAATCTAAACTTTAGATACAGTCCAGATACGCTCTAAGACATGGTTTCCATTATGTCACTCATTCAAACCTATTCCCCAGCCCAGAGATGCTCCATACACAGATGTTTCTTTGTTATCCATTCGGAATTCAGATACAATACAGATACACTCCAGACGCGACAATCATTCTGATATTCCTTCAAGAATCAAATATAGTTACAGTACATATACACTCCAGACACGGACGACATTCCTTTGCTCATACAAATCCAATCTCCAGATATAACTCAGATACGTTCTGGATACGGATACTGTGATACGGTGGGAGAACTGACTTGGGATTTTGCGTTTGTGTTCGCAAATGTTTCAGTTTAGCAAGAGTCGCCACTGACTTTTTATTTTATCCTAAGGAAAGGTCAAAAAGCACAGGAAAGACCTTTGAGATGTTTTCTTGGGTTCGGGGAGTAGATTATAAAAAGGGAAGGTATTTTCACCCTTTCTATCCATGGTTATCCATGGACTCTTAGTTACTTGCTTAGATCACTTGCTTTGCATTTTCAATTGTTTGAAATGGTGCTTTGTGTGTATGGTTTTGAAATATGTTTTGAAAAGAGGCCATCGTTGTGGCAACCTTTGTAATGATTCTTGTTTGAATGTATACAAAGGTGTTTTTGTCTTTTGAAAATTTTTCAATATTTGAAAGTAGGGTTTTGAAATTGTGTTGTGAAGTGTGTTTTGAAAATAGCAAGGATGTTTTTGCAAGCTTGATCAAGTAACTAGGAGCTATCTACCCTATTCTACCCAAAGATCTTTCTTATGTTTTTAACCCTTTTAACAATGTTGTTTCACCATTGTATTTGGTGAACAACCTTGTGTTAGGATGTTAACGGGACAGGCGCGGGTCATCGTATATACCATGATAGCAATGCTGTCAAGTATCTTTGGCAATTTTCTTAAGGGGATTTGATCATTTTGTTTAGGCAACTCAGACAACGTCATCGAGGGACTATGATCTTTTTGATTGTTTTTGTTTTGCCAAAGTACTCAACGTGCAACCACGACCCATTTTTGAAGGCAACAAGTGGATGAAACTGAAGAAGTGAAAAACACAAGAAGGGGGGTTGAATTGTAAATACTTGAAATCACTTGCAGTCAACACGGTATTTTTATCCTGGTTCGTTTGATCTCAAACTACTCCAGTCCACCCGTCAAGGTGATTTCGCCTCTCTCCAACGAGGTCTTAATCCACTATATTCAACTGAATATTACAACTGCTTTAACAACTGCTAAAGCCTTCTTGAGTCAAACCGCAAACCAGTTTCTCAAGGAAATACTTTCTTACAGATAAATGAAATCTAAGTGTGTTGAATGTTTTCTACAAAAACTGTTTATCACAACTGTGATACTACACACGTTAAGCTTATGAGAACTAGAGTGCTAAAATAATTGAGTAAAGAATTTGAGAGCTTTAGCAAACTGAGAGTGAGGGAGATGATGAATAGCTTTAGGCGTGTAGAGAGTTGTAGAGCATTAGCCAATTCAATCTTCACTGACTTGTTTATATAGCATTGGAAAATGGTACGTTGGAGTCAGTTAATTCCGTTTCAATGCCAATAACATTCTTTCCAAATTGAGAAGATCTTTGTCTGGAATAATGCCGTTGATAATAAAGTATCTTGAATGCATAGTACCGTTGCCACTTAAGCGTGTTCTAGCTTTGGCTTATTCTGACGCTGCTAGGTGCTGATGAGTTGTTGTTTTCTTGATCAGAGTTCAGATTGTTACGCGCAGATCTGTTCATCAAGCTTCAGCATAAGCACATGTTGATCTTCTGATTCTGGCATCTGATATAACATCCTCTGATGCTGATGTTGATATTTCATCTTCTGATGCTGATGATGATATTCTCTTGCTGATACCCATCAGAGTTTCTGTAAAACAGAATGTAATTTTTAGGTAGCATATATGTCTTACATGAATCATACAATTAATATATCTTTGCATTTTTTTATCATCAAAAGTTAAACTTAGGGTAGTAGATTCAAACTTTGTTCTAACAATCTCCCCCTTTTTGATGATGACAAAAACTAGATTTTTTTTCAATTGAAAATCATCGTAAAAAGTATCAGAGATAACCAAATAGTAAAGAGTATCAGAATTAAATAGGAGGTTATCAAAGATAAGAGGATAAGGGATAAAGAGATATCAGAGTTTAGATCAGAGATACTCCCCCTGAGTTTATTACTTCCCTTTTTAATTTCATGAGTCCTTCAGGATCAGATCTTTATTGACTTTCTTTGAACATCAGAATATCAGAGCTTCAGTGTATCAGAGATGATTAACTTCTTGTACCTGTAGGCTTATGCAAAACAAAAACATTCAAGTATATCAGAGTGTTAGAATGTTTGAGACTTTTTATCTCAGTAATCCGTTATTGAAAAATATCATTCTTTTTTTTCTCCCCCTTTTTGTCAGCAATCAAAAAGTGCAAGTAATTAAAGTGAAAACGATCAGTGCAGAAAAACTGTTATATTTAATTCAAAGCTTAGAAGATAGTACAGAAAACACGGAAAGAAAACAATGAAAACATCAATAATGAAAATCTAAGGTTGGGGTGGAAAGCGTGTGAACAGAGCTTCTAGCATGTTCTTAATTTGATCAGCAGTTTCCTTCTGCTGATGCACCATGCTGACTACTGTATCAATATTGCCATCTTGCACATCCATCCTTTCCTTCATCCTTTGATCATTCTCATCCATTCTTTGCTGCAGACGAATATCATTCTGCTTCAGCTCTTCAAGGGTCTGCCTGTCCAAAGCAGCTTGAGAAACGTCAAAAACAGGATGCTTCTGAGAGCTTTCTGCAACATCTTCTACTTGACTAACATCTTCAGCTGGTTGAACGGTTGATGCTGGACGCTTTTCAGACCATGGCTCATTATCCAGATGAAGCACTTTCTCCTTCAGCAGCTGACTCAAGACTTGTCCTTCAGCTTCTTTCAGCAGATTGCTGAAGTTCTGTTGAGCATGATCATAATTGATGTCTTGCAGCTTGAGGGCTTCAGCGCGTACCCACATTCTGAAATGTGTCAAGAGTTGGTCTGAAGCAGCAGGATCAATCATTCCAGGACAAACCTACTTTAGAGAAGCAATCCAATTCTGCAAGCCTGTTTCAAAATTCAAAATGCCAGAACCAACATCTAGTTGTTTAGGTTTGGGAATGGCTATTTTGTTTTTAAGATCAGCAAGGCGGTCAAGGACTGTGAGGTCAATGAAGGTCTTGTTGTGGTCATCTTTATTTTGTTTGGGAGATGGAGTGGGAGAATCAGAAATGATTATTGGACTGTTTGGAGTATTTGGAAGGGTAGTTTCTGGTGAGGATGGCAGTTGGGGTATGTTTACAGTTGTACCACAAGGCAGCTGAATTGCCAAGGGTTGTGGTTCAGAGGATTGAGGTGAGAGAGGTTCAGGGGTTTGAGGTTCAGGTGTTGGAGTTTCAGAGTGTTGAAACTCAGGTTGTGGAGATGATGGTTGAGGTGAAAGTGGATGAAGTTCTGGTTGTGGAGAGGGAGGTGGAATTTCTGGTTTTGGAGATGGAGGTTGTGGAATTTCTGGTTCTTCTGGTATTGGTGATAGTGTAGTTGCAGGTTGTGGTGAATGGGGAGTTTCTGGTTGAGTGTTTGGATTTTCTGAGAGGGGAGCGGAAGAACGTTGATTAATTTCAGAAAGAACTTTATCAAGTTCTGATTCTGTTGATGTTGTGGGTTTTGGATCTTTGGTGCGGGATCTCCTGAGAGTTAGTGACTCAGAAGGGTCAAACTCTGGTTCGGTATCATCAATGGTTGGTATGGGAATTGGGAGTTCATATGAAGCTGGGGTTGGGATTGATGTTGGAATAGCAGAAGAATTTAAAACATTAACAATAGATAGATTACCTCTCTTCTTAGGGGTCTGCTGGGATGGTCCTTCTGAAGTATCCTTTCTCTTCTTCGTCTTTTTCACAGTAACTTCTGGAGTTTGCTGGTGCAGATCTTTAATGTTCAGAGTGGGATATGTGCCATCAGCCTTGCAAGCATCCAAGTATCTGAGAATAATGACTGGTTTATAGTCAATCTCAGAGAATATTGGAAAGTCGTCCAGAGGGACTCTTCTGCTGGTGATGTCAGCAAGAGGAGTGACGCTGGGCTCCTTTCTGATATTCTCTATCAGTTTCATTTTCTTCAGATTCTTGGCATTCAGAGGCTTGCCAACAGTAGGTTCAATAGAGCTTAATTCCTGTGCTTCTGTAAGGTGTTCAATCAGCCTATTCTCCGTTAGAATATCTGATATTAACCTGCCAAAGGGTATCCAATCCCTTTTTGTCCTTTCTTCTTCTCTTGTCTCCTTGACACTGGTCCTGAGGTGATTAAACAGAAGATGAGCCAAGTTAATCTTTACCTTCTGATTAATAAAATAGATCATAAACTGCTGATCTATGTTTATATAATCAGGAGAGCTTGTGGGATTCCTGTGATTGAAGCACCCCAGAGTAATCTTCGCCCATATTCTGTGCTGATCCTTCAAATCTCTGATTTTGCTGCTGGGAACCCCATGGGTGAAAATCTCTCTTGCAATGACAGCAGCATCTGAGCATCTTTCTGCCATGTCGATACAGCGGATACCACCACCAGTGTATCCAATC
Source organism: Vicia faba (assembly GCA_948472305.1). Classification (NCBI taxonomy): domain Eukaryota; kingdom Viridiplantae; phylum Streptophyta; class Magnoliopsida; order Fabales; family Fabaceae; genus Vicia; species Vicia faba. The sequence goes on from OX451739.1 coordinate 1,454,160,691, forward strand.
AATCTTGCAATGTGATCTTCAGTGATCACAATCTTCTTTCCCATGATATAGGAAGTAACTTGATGTGTTGATGAAGACGCATGAATCCAGAATTCCTTGACCAATACAGGGAACGTTGGACCCACCAACCTATCAAAGTATCTCTCCCATCCTTGTGCCCTAATTTCTTCTGTCAAATCAAATCCATTTTCTTTCAGACTGGTGAAATCAACAATCAGTTCAGACAGAACTTCCAAGTTCTTCACTGGTGTAAGTAGAGTTCTGAAGGGAATTTGGTATTGTTCAGATGAAGCCTCCTTCTGAGAACCTGCAGAAACAGTGCTAGAAGTTGCCATGTTCACACTGGGGTTTTCTGAGAAAAAGTTTGAGAAAGGGTTTCTTTTGAAAAAGGATGAACACACAAGTGAGAATGCAGAAAATATTTTGGATGATTGTAAGAGACGGTAAAAGTTTAATGAATGATGTTAATGTGCTTAAATAGATTTCAAAATGTGTTTTGAAAATGTAAACGGTTTTAAGAGAGAGAATTAATTCATGATTACAGTTTAACTCATGATTACACGCATTTAATGCTTGCTGATTTTGGGGGATTTGAGAAAGATACTTGGAACGGTTACCAGACATGTGTCTAAATGCATCCAATCAGCGTTTTGCCTTCTCAGAAGCGTGCACGCGTGTTCTGCTTCAGAGATTTGCTGATGATTGGATGACACTTGTTTGATTTAGTGAGCAGCACGTCTATCCTTGAGCTGAAACGCTCAGATCTTTAAGAATAGAATCTGATACAATCTGCATGTCTATCTTTCTGAAAGAAGATTGATCATAAGTTCACAGTAAAATAAAACACATTTTGAAGGTTAATATATAAAATTTAAAACATTTTCACTCTGGGCAGAGCTTCATGCTGAGATGTTTCAGAATGAAGTTGAACCTATCTTCAGAAAGTGGTTTAGTGAAGATATCAGCCCATTGATGGTCTGTATCAATAAATTTTAAGTTCAAAATTCCTTTCTGAATATAGTCCCTAATGAAGTGATGTTTTATTTCTATATGCTTAGCCCTAGAATGCAAAATAGGATTTTTACTTAAGCAAATGGCAGAAGTATTGTCACAGAGTATAGGGATGTTACTCTCAAAAATCTGGAAGTCTTCAAGCTGACTTTTCATCCAGAGCATTTGTGTGCTGCATCCAGCTGCTGCTATATACTCAGCTTCTGCTGTTGATAGCGCAATTGTGGATTGCCTTTTTCTGGACCAAGAGATCAAATTTTCTCCCAGAAACTGGCAGCTTCCAGAAGTACTTTTACGCTCTACTCTGTCTCCAGCAAAGTCAGCATCGCAGTAGCCTACTAAGCTGTAATCACTAGATTTTCTATAAAATAAACCCAGATTAGTAGTACCTTTCAGATACTTGAAAATTCGCTTAACAGATGTTAAGTGAGATTCTCTAGGATCTGATTGGAATCTTGCACAAATACATACGCTGAATAAGATATCAGGCCTTGAAGCCGTCAGATAAAGGAGAGAACCAATCATACCTCTGTAGACCTTCTGTTCTACCTTTTTGCTTACCTCTTCTCTTTCCAGAATGCACGTGGGATGCATTGGAATCTTTGATGACTTACATTCTGAGAGGTCAAATTTCTTCAGAAGTTCTCTGACATATTTGCTCTGATGAATGTAAGTTCCCTCTGGATTTTGATTGATCTGAATTCCCAGAAAGAATTTCAGTTCTCCCATGAGGCTCATCTCAAATTCTGCCTGCATACACTTAGCAAATTTTCTTCCAAGAGAAGGATTAGTAGATCCAAAAATAATATCATCAACGTAAATTTGACAAACTAAGATGTCATTCTTAACTGACTTACAGAATAAGGTAGTGTCCACCTTCCCTCTGGTGAATTCTTTTTCTAACAGAAAGTTACTTAGTCTTTCATACCAAGCTCTGGGAGCTTGTTTCAGACCATATAGTGACTTCTTTAGTTTGAAAACATATTCTGGATTTTTTGTACTTTCAAAACCAGGGGGTTGGTGCACATAAACCTCTTCTTCTATATAGCCATTTAAGAATGCACTCTTGACATCCATCTGATATAGAGTGATGCCTTTATTAACAGCAAACAAAATTAAAAGTCTGATAGATTCTAACCTGGCGACTGGAGCAAAGGTTTATGTATAGTCTATCCCCTCTTGCTGACTATAACCTTGTCCTACCAGTCGTGCTTTGTTTCTGATAACTTCACCTTGTTCGTTCAGCTTATTTCTGAACACCCATCTTGTTCCAATGGCGTTGAATCCTTTTGGTCTGGGAACGAGATCCCATACGTCATATCTGGTGAATTGATTCAGCTCTTCTTGCATTGCTAGAATCCAGTCATTGTCCAGAAGTGCTTCATCAATAGAAGAAGGTTCAATCAGAGACACAAGTCCCATGAGGGATTCTTCAGAGTTTCTGAAGTTGGCTCTTGTTCTGATTGGATCTTCCTTTCTTCCTAAGATAGTTTCTTCTGGGTGATCCAAGCTGCTTCTGGGTATTCTTTTCTGAGGTTGGTCAACAGATGTTGTTAGATTGCTAGCAGTGCTCCTTTCAGATGTTGAAGGGGTGTCTTTGTTGAGAGCTTCTGATGACTTGTCTTCAGAACCTGTAAATTCAACTTCCATACCTGCAAAAACTTCATTCTGCTTTGACTTTTCAGAGTCAAGCTTATCATCAAAACGAACACTGATTGATTCTTCCACAATCTGTGTTTCTGTATTGTATACTCTGTACCCTCTTGAGCGTTCAGAGTATCCTAACATAATACACTTTTGTGCTTTAGAGTCAAACTTGTTCAAATAATTTTTTGTATTTAACATAAAACAAGTACATCCAAATGGATGAAAATATGAAATGTTGGGCTTTCTGTTCTTCCACAATTCATATGGAGTCTTTTCCAGAATAGGTCTTATTAAGATTCTATTCTGAATGTAGCACGCTGTGTTTATTGCCTCTGCCCAGAAGATCTTAGCAATGTTTGTCTCATTGATCATGGTTCTGGCCATTTCTTGCAATGTTCTGTTCTTTCGTTCTACAACTCCATTTTGTTGGGGAGTTCTAGGACAAGAGAAATCATGCAGAATGCCTCTGTCATTAAAGAATGACTCAAAATCTTTGTTTTCAAACTCTCCACCATGATCACTTATGACTTTAACGATTCTAAGATCCTTTTCATTCTGAACTTGGTTACAGAAGGTGACAAACACAAAGTGTGACTCGTCCTTGTGTCTTAAGAACTTTACCCATGTCCATCTGCTATAGTCATCTACGATTACTAACCCATACTTCTTGCCACTGACTGAAGCAGTTTTAACTGGTCCAAATAAGTCAATGTGCAGAAGTTCTAATGGCTTAGAGGTAGAAACAACATTTTTAGATTTGAAAGAAGGTTTTGCAAACTTGCCTTTCTGACATGCTTCACACAGAGCATCTGAATTGAACTTCAGATTAGGAAGTCCTCTGACCAGATTGAGTTTGTTAATCTGAGATATTCTTCTCATACTAACATGCCCCAATCTTCTGTGCCAGATCCATTGCTCGTTGTTAACAGACAGAAGACACTTTACATTCTGACTTTTTAGTTCAGAAAGTTTGATTTTATAAATGTTGTTTTTCCTCTTTCCATTAAATAGGATAGTCCCATCTTTCTGACTAACAGCTTTACATGATTTTTTATTAAAGATTATATCATAACCGTTATCACTTAATTGACTTATGGATAACAGATTATGCATTAATCCATCTACTAACAGAACATTATTTATAGAGGGAAGATTTCCATTACCTACAGTTCCAGAGCCAATGATCTTTCCCCTCTGATTGCCTCCAAAACCAATGTGGCCTCCAGGCTTAAGTTCCAGGCTTTGGAACATATGCCTTCTTCCCGTCATGTGTCGCGAGCAGCCAGAGTCCAGGTACCATGACTGGTGTTTCTGATTTGCTGCTAAAGATATCTGCAACATGTATTATTTTATCCTTAGGTACCCAGATTTTCTTGGGTCCTGATTTGTTAGATTTACCAAAACTTTGGTTGAATTTTGGTTTCACAGAATACTTACTGCTAGTATATTTAATATCATGTGTGTGACCATACACAAAATGTGAGTTCAGAGGAGTGTGTTTAATAGTTAAATCCATGGCATTCTTTGGTGTAGGTACCTTACCTTGGTATCCTATTCCCTTTCTGTCGTTTCTGCTAACTCCATAGATCATTGAAGCCATTTTGCTTCTATCTATGCTTTTAGCAAGGAACTTCTGAAAACTATGATCATACTCCTTGATGATCTCATCAGCGCTGCTAGGAGTTTCAGAAATTGTTTCCTTCTGAGAGTTTTGTAAAACATTTTCTAACTTTGAAATTTTATTTTTCAACTCAGAATTTTCCAATTTAAGACTCTCAGTTTTATCAGAGTCAGATTCAAGATTCCTTTTCAGGTTTCTGAATTTAACTCTAATCTGCTGGTACCTTTCCAGAATTTCGTTAAGGCTTTCAGCAAGTTCAGCCTTAGTAAAATTAATTGCAAAGTCAGGAAATACCTCTTCGGTGTCTGATTCTGAGTCTGATTCAGAAGCTTCACTGCCTTCTGAAATGTTGGCCATGAGAGCTATGTTTGCTCTCTCATCATCTGATTCTGAGTCAGCTTCAGACGAGTCAGAGTCATCCCATGTAGCCATGAGACTTTTCTTCTTTTCTCTTCCAAACTTCTTTTTGGGCTTTTCCCTCTGAAGCTTTGGACAGTCACTCTTGTAGTGTCCCTGCTCATTGCATTCATAGCAGATGATGTCCTTGGTGTTTGGCTTTCTGCTTCCTGAGGAACCTTCAGATCTTCTGTATCCAGAAGAAGAATCTGACCTTCTGTATCTGGAAGAGGACTCATTCTGATCAGATCTTCTGGGATTCCTGAACTTCCTTTGCCTCTGCTTCCATAGTTGGTTCACTCTTCTGGAGAGGAGGGAAAGTTTGTCTTCTTCTGATGAGGATCCATCAGATGTTTCTTCAACTGCCTGCAAAACTTTAGACTCAGATTTTTTGTTAGATTTTAATGCTAAAGTATTACTTTGCTTCTGAGGTTCATCAGCTTCCAGCTCTATCTCGTGACTTCTGAGGGAGCTGATAAGTTCCTCCAGAGAAATTTTTTTGAGATATTTAGCTAGCTTCAGCGCTGTAACCATTGGCCTCCACTGTTTTGGCAAGCTTCTGATGATCTTCTTGACATGATCAGCAGTAGAGTATCCTTTGTCCAGAACCTTGAGACCAGCCACCAGAATTTGGAATCTTGAGAACATTGTTTCAATGGATTCACTTTCTTCCATTTTGAATGCCTCATACTTCTGAATGAGCGCAAGAGCTTTAGTTTCTTTGACCTGAATGTTGCCTTCATGCGTCATTCTGAGTGAGTCAAACATGTTATTTGCTGTGTCTCTGTTAGATATCTTTTCATATTCAGCGTAAGAGATGGCGCTGAGAAGAATGGTTCTGGCCTTGTGGTGATTTTTGAAGTCACGCTTTTGTGGATCAGACATTGCTTTCCTGTCAATCTTCTGACCGCTTGCATTCACTGGGTGCGTGTATCCATCTGTCACCATGTCCTACAGATCAGCATCGTGTGCCAGAAAGAAGCTTTCAATTCTGTCTTTCTAGTAATCAAAATTTTCTCCATCAAAGACTGGAGGTTTGCCTCTGAATCTGTCTATGTCTTCATTATGGTCATTGTTGGTGTGTTGATATGTTCCTGCCATTGTGTTTTTCTGACGCTGGATCTTGTACTGACACGGTTAAGTGTTTTAGCTCAGAACCAGTCGCTCTGATACCAATTGAAGAAGTGAAAAACACAAGAAGGGGGGTTGAATTGTAAAAACTTGAAATCACTTGCAGTCAACATGGTATTTTTATCCTGGTTCGTTTGATCTCAAACTACTCCAATCCACCCGTCAAGGTGATTTCGCCTCTCTCCAACGAGGTCTTAATCCACTATATTCAACTGAATATTACAACTACTTTAACAACTGCTAAAGCCTTCTTGAGTCAAACCACAAACCGGTTTCTCAAGGAAATACTTTCTTACAGATAAATGAAATCTAAGTGTGTTGAATGTTTTCTACAAAAACTGTTTATCACAACTGTGATACTACACACGTTAAGCTTATGAGAACTAGAGTGCTAAAATAATTGAGTAAAGAATTTGAGAGCTTTAGCAAACTGAGAGTGAGGGAGATGATGAATAGCTTTAGGCGTGTAGAGAGTTGTAGAGCATTAGCCAATTCAATATTCACTGACTTGTTTATATAGCATTGGAAAATGGTACGTTGGAGTCAGTTAATTCCGTTTCAATGCCAATAACATTCTTTCCAAATTGAGAAGATCTTTGTCTGGAATAATGCCGTTGATAATAAAGTATCTTGAATGCACAGTACCGTTGCCACTTAAGCGTGTTCTGGATTTGGCTTATTCTGACGCTACTAGGTGCTGATGAGTTGTTGTTTTCTTGATCAGAGTTCAGATTGTTACGCGCAGATCTGTTCATCAAGCTTCAGCGTAAGCACGTGTTGATCTTCTGATTCTGGCATCTGATATAACATCCTCTGATGCTGATGTTGATATTTCATCTTCTGATGTTGATGATGATATTCTCTTGCTGATACCCATCAGAGTTTCTGTAAAACAGAATGTAATTTTTAGGTAGCATATATGTCTTACATGAATCATACAATTAATATATCTTTGCATTTTGTTATCATCAAAACTTAAACTTAGGGTAGTAGATTCAAACTTTGTTCTAACCGAAACCCTAGGGGTGCAAGTGTGCATTGTGATTGTTTTTCATGCATATTTATCTTGGATTAGGTCAAACTGATTGTTGATTTTATTTGCATATAAACCCTAGGTCTAAGCATGGCATAATTTGGAAACTTTTAAATGTGCGAGAATTTAAATGCTACACTATTACAACATGATATAGGGAGGGGGGTACAAATTTGAATTGGGAGTATTTGACAAGAAAATAAAATCTAAGTTATTACAACCATATCGAATGTATAGGCAATATTTAAATGTACAATAATTGAAATAAATACAAATAAATAGAAGTCAAATAAAATGTACTATGCAAAAAAAAGAAAGTTTTATGTATGTAAAAAGTATATTTTTTAATGTGAAATATAAAAAAAGTCAATTTTTATTATCTTTGTCATTTAGGGCAAAAAACCCTAATTCTTAATGAATAATATTATTTATTAATTATATACAATAATATATTAATTTATGCATAAAAATAAAAGAATATTATAAAAATGATATTTTTTAGTACAACATATTAATAAAAATGAAAATGTGATGTTTTTGTATTTTTTAACCTAATTATTTAATAACAAGTATATATATATATATATATATATATATATATATATATATATATATATATATATATATATATATATATATATATATATATATATATATATATATATATATATATATATATATATATATATATATATATATATATATATATATATATATATATATATATATATATATATACAAAGATAAAAATTAATTATTTACAAAAAATAGGTATTTTCAAGAAAATGTTTTTAAATGTAAATAAAAATAATAAATGAAAATAAGTATATTTTTTGTATTATTTTTGAGTTTTATTAACAAAAGAAAATAGTTTATTTACATATGTATACTTAGTAAAATAAAACAAATATCAAATAAATATGAAAAAATATAGAAAATTATTTTTGGCATTTTTCATATTGAGACAAAAAATAATAAAGTCAGAATAAAAAATAAAAATGTCAAAATGATAAATATTTAAATAAATGGGCCAGGGGGTGTAAACTGAACAAAAGGGGTGTCAAAAGCAAAAGGTCCTAGGCCCAGCCCAGAATCACTTCTTCTTCTTCCTTGGAACAAATCCTGCGCGCGTGCTATGTACAAAACTGTAACTCCTGATTCTTTGATCTTTTGACAAAACTCATAACATGAACATTGTAGAGAATTAAACAACGAATTCAACCATATAAAAAACTTGGATTAACTCTCAAAGACCAGAGAGAGTTTCTCTGGCCCTAATTTCTAACCTAGTTTTTTCAGAAAGTTCATGAGTGAAATTCTCTTAGCATGATTAATGTAAATGAAAACTAAGCATATATATGGCTTCAGGGCTATGAGTATAACATATTTCATTCACAAACCTAAGCTAACCATTCCTAAATAGGGATATAGAAGTCCATGAAATACCTGTTTCAGTTGACTTTGAGCTGGACAATGCAGCAACCTTCAATGGTGTTTGAGCTTCTTTTGAGCTTGCCTGAGGTCCAAGGAAGCTTCTCCAATGCTTGGCTTGCTTTGAAACAACTTGAATCGTCCTGTAGAACTCAACCTGCAGAGCCTTGAAATGAAAATGGCAAATTGTGTTAGAGGTGTTACAGCTTGCAATGGGGGCCTGGGGTAGTTCAGGTGAGTTGATTGGAAGGTGTTTGAACTATCTTTGGACAAAATGCACGATGGAATTTGGTTATGGCTTGCAAAATGCAGAACTTGGTTATACTTTGTGATGGACTACAACTTTCATGTTGCAAGTTTTGTTTGAATCCATTTGCATCTTGGTGAAAAAATGGGACAAAGTTAGGAAAAAATAAGAAAATTTCATAACTTAGAAAATTTCTAAGTTATGAAATTTTTCCATTTTAAACCCTAATTTGCATTTTTGAGTTTCTTGATGAACAAGTTTCATAATTTTACATGTCTTGATGAAAAATAACTCTTGGCACTTGATTTTGACCAAAGGGTCAAAGTTTGACTTTTTAGTGTACAGTCAAATTTTGATCAGTTGACTGAAAAATTCATCTATCAATCCTATGTAATTGAGATCTTCTGAACTTGTTTAATGGGTCAAGACAATGTCATTGAGTCCATGTGTCCATGGTTGAGCTTGATTTTCCATTGGTTAGGTCAAACAGTCAAAAATTGCCTTTGTACAGTCAAAACCCTAAAAATGACCATTTAGCCCTTTTGGTAATCTGATCAAATTTCTTGTGGAATTGTGATCCAAACTTGATAAAATGACATATATGAGTTCATTATGTTGATGTGGGTCAAAAATCATGAGGTTTGACTGTCAATTGGCCACAGTTGACTTTTTCCCTAATACAGTTAATTTTAGGTCAACTGTCCAATTGACTGGGCAAAAATTTGAATCAAGGCTTGAAACTTGGTAGGGATAAACTTGTGAGTCCAACATGAAGTATGAAATTCCATTTTGGCATTGTGGGTCAAAACATCCTTGTGCAAACTCAAACCCTAATTTAGGTCAACAGTGCAAGTAAGTGTCTTGAGCAGAGCAAACCCTAGCTTGATCTTCAGTTCCAGGAGTCTTGTGATGAGAAAATGTTGATGAAATGGGAGAGAAAATTTTGGGGTACAACAGTTTCCCCTGTTCAATCTTCTTGAACATGAGGAGTTAGATTGGCAAGTTTGCCTTTCGTGACTCGAAGGTAAAAGAGGATTGGACACTAGAGTGCCCGTAAATTTGCACTCGTCAAAACATGGCTGAAGAAATGGGCTTAAAGATGCCATTTGGAGATGGTAGAATCTTGCTAGAGATGGGCTTACAGATGCCATCCAAGAATGTTTGTTGAATTGTAATGCTGAAGTTCAGAAGAATGAGCATCAAAATGGTATCCGTGTCTGGGATGCCATTGAACTGTATCTGGAGACTGAGTCTGTATGAGCAAAAGAATGGCGGCCGTGTCTGGCGCGTATCTGAGCTGTAACTGTATTTGAACTTTGAATGAATATCAGAATGACTGCCGTGTTTGGAGTGTATCTGTATTGTATCTGGGTAACAGGATAACATCTGTGTATGGAGCAACTGTGTGTTGGGGTTAAACTCTGAGTGACAAAATGGCAACCGTGTCTGGAGCGTATCTGGAATGTGTCTGAAGTTGAGACCTGTATGAGTAGTAGAATGACCGTCGTGTCTGGGGTGTATCCGTACTGTAACTGGGATCTGAATAAGTGACAGAATGATTTCTGTGGTGACTGCATTGGGGAGAGTCAAATTGCTGATGTAAGAGCCAGAATGGCATCCGTGTCTGGAGCGTATCTGAACTTGTAGTTGATAGTTGAATCTGAATGAGAGATAGAATGACTGCCGTGTCTGGAGCGTATCTAGTCTGTATCTAATTATTGAAGTCTGAATGAGTAGTAGAATGACCGTCGCATCTGGGGTGTATCTATACTGTATTTTGACTTGAAGTTTTGAATGAGTAATAGAATGACCGTCGTGTCTTGGGTGTATCCATACTGTATCTGAATAATTGTTAACAATAGCCTTTTAATCTTATATCCTGAAAAGGGTAAAATGTTAGCTAAAACACGAAATTATATTGCATGATATGTATGATGCAATGAATTGTAATCCATGTTTATGATATATGGATGTAATGGTTATGCATGTAAGCTGAGTAGTTGTCTTGTTGGGGAAGATAAATCCTGGATAGTTGGAGATAATGACACCTTTGACTGCTGCCGAGGAAGATAAATCTTCGACCGAAGCTGGGGATTCCAAAAACTTTGATTATTGAAGATGAGAAATCCTTGTTGACTTTCCTGGGATATTGGGTAAACTCTGAAAATCTCTTCTGGGGATATGAAGCCTTGGAGAAATGGGACCAAAAATCTTCGATCTTGCTGGGAGATAAATCCGTGGGGCAAATACTCACCATTCTAGCTCCACTGGGGAATAAGGTTTAAATTAAACTGGCTCCACTGGGGATCTTGAAGTTTAACTCCGCTGGGGAAATATTCCAAGGTTTCAGCTTTGTTGAGGATCTGAATGATGTATCGTAGGGGATTCCTTCTGGAATGGCACAAATATATCTTTATACACCTTCAACCTATCAATAATTACCTTCTTTCAATTTCATTTTATTTGTAAGCAGTGATTATATTCGAATGCATATGCCTATTTAACGAATCATTGGGCGTTTTCAAATAAAACATAAGTGTGAAAGAAAAGAAAGGCAAGCAAATTTCTGTACTTTGAAGTATCTTTGTATTTAACTTTCGTGAGTACCTTTATACAAAGGAGACAGACACCCTAGTAAGAGAATGTTGTCATAAAAATTGAAAAAAATTTATACAAAAGAAAGATGGCTATGTGTAATAATTCCATGGGATTCCCATTCTGCTATAGCCTTCACAACTCTGAATATCTTTTCCATTCGCTGCTCCGTCCGTCGATGACTGGATTGATCAGAATCTTGGAGCTTGTCTGGTGAAGATATTGTCCTCAAAGTGATCCAACGAGACATAGTCATACGCTTTAATTCCCTAACTTTTGCTTGGACCGGCCTTTCGGGTTTTCGATCCACCGGGAAACCCTTTTTTGCCCAAGTCGCCCTTTCGGGTTTTCAACTTGCCGGGTGTACAGATTTTTTTGTTTTATCCCTAATTTTTGCCTGAACCGCCCTTTCGGGTTTTCGGTTCATCGGGATGCCCATTTTTTCCCAAGTCGCCCTTTCGGGTTTTCAACTTGCCGGGTCGTTTTATGCGTAGTATCTTTTGACTATGTCTATGTTCGCAGGGTGTGGCAAGTCATCGCCGTCCATGGTGGTCAGAATCATTGCCCCACCAGAAAAGATGCTCTTGATTACAAATGGTCCTTCATAAGTAGGAGTCCACTTGCCCCTGGGATCACTTTGTGGTAATATGATCCGCTTGATTACAAGATCTCCGACTTGATATACTTGGCGCCTGACTTTCTTGTTGAAAGCCTTGATCATGCGTTTTTGATACGCCTGACCATGACAAACAGCAGTAAGTCACTTCTCGTCGATCAAATTGAATTGATCAAGTCGGGTCTGAATCCAATCGTCTTCACTCAAACCGGCGTCCTTCATAATCCTTAAAGAAGGAATCTGAACTTCCATAGGTAAAACAACCTCCGTTCCATATACTAAAGAAAATGGGGTTGCCCCTGTTGAAGTACGTGTTGTGGTACGATATCCATGCAGAGCAAATGGTAACATCTCATGCCAGTCTTTGTAGGTGATTGTCATCTTTTGAATGATCTTCTTGATATTTTTGTTCGCGGCTTCAACAGCATCGTTCATCTTCGGCCGATAAGGAGATGAATTGTGATGATAAATATTGAACTGTTCGCATAGAGCGGGGATCATAGTATTGTTCAAATTTGTACCGTTGTCTGTGATGATCCTGTCGGGGATACCATACCAGCATATGAGATTCTGCTTGATGAAGCGGGCAACCACATTATTTGTAACTGAGGCATAGGAAGCTGCCTCGACCCATTTGGTGAAGTAATCAATAGCCACCAGGATGAAGCAATGTCCATTGGATTTCGTGGGCTTGATCTCTCCAATCATGTCAATGCCCCACATCGCGAATGGCCAAGGAGCTGTCAGAATGTTGAGAGGAACAGGAGGAATATGTACCTTGTCGGAATAGACTTGGCATTTATGGAAGGTGCGGGAATGTTGATGACAATCAGCTTCCATGGTAGACCAGTAGTAGCCTTCCCTTAGAATCTTCTTCACCATTGTATGTCCGCTCAAGTGGGTGCCAAATGTGCCACTATGTATATCGGTCATGATCAACTCTGATTCAACCTTGTCCACACAACGAAGTAGAACACAATCATGACTGCGCTTATAAAGGATGCCATTGCTCAGGAAGAACTTGGCAGCAAATCTCCTTAAGAACTTTTTGTCATTGACTGAAGCTCCTTCAGGATATTCTCTAGTCTGGAGATACCTTTTGATTTCATGAAACCAGGGTTGTTCCACTACTTCTTCGGTATTAATCTCATGACAGTGCGCAGGTTCGTCCATTCGCTCGATGGTAATTTGGGGAGCCTCGTTATCCCAGTTGAGTTTAAACATGGAAGACATTGTAGCCAGAGCATCGGCTAACTGATTTTCTTCTCGCGGGAAATGCTCGAAGGTAATCTGCTCGAAGTGAGGCAACAACGTCAAGACATGTTCTTTGTATGGGATAAGATTAGGATGTTAGGTGTCCCACTCTCCTTTGACTTGACTGGTAACCAAATCCGAGTCCCAAAATACGACCAAAGATTTGATTCCCAAGTCTAAAGCAGCCTTGAGACCAAAGATGCAAGCTTCATATTCAGCCATGTTGTTGGTACAGCTGAAGCAGAGTCGGGCAGTGAAGGGTGTATGGCAACCATCTGGAGAAATGAGTACTGCACCGATACCGTTGCCAAGTGCATTTGAAGCACCATCAAAGTATAGGGTCCATCGGGATCCATGTTCAGGTCCGTCATACGGTCTGTTTCCTTCAATGTTGTCCAATGTCATGATGTCCTCGTTAGGGAAGTCGAATCTCATAGACTGATAATCTTCGATGGCTTGATGAGCTAGATGGTCAGCTAGTACACTCCCCTTTATAGCTTTTTGGGTAGTATACTGGATATCATACTCAGTCAGGATCATTTTCCATCTAGCAATTCTCCCAGATAAAGCCGGCTTCTCGAAGATATACTTGATCAGATCCATCTTGGAAATCAGCAAAGTGGTATGAGTCAACATATACTGCCTTAACCGGCGAGCATCCCATACCAAAGCGCAACAAGTTTTCTCGAGAAATGAGTAGCGGGTCTCACAGTCGGTAAACTTTTTGCTAAGGTAATAAATGGCATGCTCTTTTCGGCCAGACTCGTCATGTTGGCCCAGTACACACCCCATTGAGTTGTCCAAAACAGTCAGATACATGATCAACGACCTTCCTTCGACGGGTGGCATCAGAATAGGAGGTTCTAGTAAGTACTCCTTGATCTTATCAAAAGCAACTTGACAATTATCGTTTCATTCAACTACCTGATCTTTCTTCAGCAGTTTGAAAATTGGCTCGCAGGTAGATGTCAGGTGAGAGATGAACCTCGCAATATAGTTCAAGCGTCCCAAGAATCCTCTAACCTCCTTTTCAGTACGGGGGGCAGGCATTTCTTGTATAGCCTTTACTTTAGCTGGATCAACCTCAATGCCCTTGTTGCTGACAATAAATCCCAGAAGTTTACCAGACCTAACTCCAAAAGTGCACTTGCTTGGATTCAGTCTGAGTTTATACTCCTTCAATCTGGCAAATATCTTTTGCAAATGATTAAGGTGTTCTTCTTTTGTCTGTGATCAAGCTATCATGTCGTCTACGTATACTTCAATCTCATGATGGATCATATCATGAAATAAAGCTACCATGGCGCGTTGATAGGTTGCCCCTGCGTTCTTCAGTCCGAACGACATCACTTTGTTGCAGAAGGTACCCCATTGCTTGACAAAGGTAGTTTTCTCCATGTCCTTGGGGGCCATTTTAATCTGGTTGTAGCCCGAGAAATCGTCCATGAAGGAAATAACCTTGTGTTGAGTTGTGTTGTCAACCAAGATGTCGATATGCGGTAGTGGAAAATAGTCTTTGGGACTGGCCCTGTTCAAATCCAGATAGTCCACACACATTCTGACCTTTTCGTCCTTTTTGGGCACGGGCACAATGTTAGAAACCCATTGTGGATAGGTTGTAACATCCAGAAAGCCAGCATTGAATTGCTTCATTACTTCAGCTTTAATCTTCTCAGACAAGTCAGGCCTCATTCGGCGGACCTTTTGCTTGATCGGTGAACAATCCTCTCTTGTAGGGAGACGGTGAACCACAATATCTGTGTCTAGCCCTGGCATGTCTTCATAAGACCAGGCGAAGATTTCAACGTATTCGTTCAACAACTGCACTAAGTGCTCCTTGACACCTAGTTCCAGGTTGGCACCCACTTTTACTTCTTTCCTGTCTTCCTCTGTCCCTAAGTTGATGGTTTCTAGCAACTCTTCATGAGGCAGAATGGCCCTCTCTTCCTGTTGTAAAAGTATGGCTAACTCTCCCAGCACTTCACAATCTTCGTCAACTTCGTAATCAGCATGATTGACCAAATCTTCAGAGTTATCAAAGGCTAAAGCAGAATAGTCACCCATGGAATCTGGAATGGATGGGTACCTGCATTTGTGAGTATGGGTGTGTGTAAGGGATATCCATCCTCAAACAAAAATGCAAAAGGAAAGAGAATGAACACAGCAGTTTATAGATGAAAAACTTCCAATGATTCATTAAAACATGGCATATGATTATGAAGAAAATCAAACCCTTACAAATGGACCTACATGCCCCGGGCAAGGCATGAGGTGAAAATAGTGTGCGAATTGTTTTAGTTATTACAGACCATAAAAAATGGGAAACTGTTCAAAGATAAAATTACTGGTTGATAAAGGTGATGGGAACAAAATCCTTTGCTTCCCAGTTGCTCAAACCCCATTCGACAGTCGGAAAGATCCAATCTTAAAAGTGGCTCTCTTCATCCTCATCTTCTACAGCATTGATTCCATGGTGAGAGATCTTGAGGGGTGGTCTTCCAATCTTAGAGCGACGCATAACCTTTTGTCCTGCAACAGTAAACCCCAACCCAAACTTGTTTGTCTTATAGGGAAAGTCGGGAAACTGCCCCCATACTGTGCTCTTCCCCTCCTTAATCACAGCCTCCGCATCCTTGAGAGATACCATCCTAGATGCATGCTTGGGAACGATATGCACCTCAACTATTATCTTCGCAACTGCTACCTCAGGAGAAACTTCCTCAAAATGTTGAAAAGGAGTTTCTATGAACTAGCCATCTAACTCCACATATCGAAAGGAATTGAGATGACTGATCATGTACTCTTCCTCGCCGTGCACAGTTATAATTTTACCCTTAACAGGATATTTCAGCATCTGGTGCAAAGAGGAGGTAATAGCCCCGGCATAATGGATCCACGGTCTTCCTAGCAAACATGAGTATGACGGATGGATGTCCATCACGTAGAAGGTGGAATTGAACACTTCGGTGCCTACCTTGATAGGAATATCAACCTCTCCATGAACCATTCTTTTGGAACCATCGAAAGCCCTAACGACGATGTTACTAGGTTTGAGGGTCAGACCTTCGCAATCCAAACGGTCTAAGGCCTTCTTTGGCAGCACATTCAGGGAAGAACCAGTATCAACCAAGACATGGTCGAGAGTGGTTCCCCGGCATTCAACTGAGACGTGTAGCGCGTCATTGTGTTTCCTTCCTTTGGGAGTTAAGTCAGTGTCGGAAAAGCCCAGGCCATTGTCAGCAGTAAGACTGGCCACACAATCCTGAAACTGGTCAGCCGAGGTCTCTTGGGGTACATGTGCCGCTTTCAAGAATTTGATTAGGGCCTTAGTGTGGGCCTTTGAACAGAGCAGAAGAGCCAACATTGAAATTTTAGAAGGGGTCTACCCCAGTTGTTCTACAACGTCGTACTCACTTTTTCTGATTATTTTCAAGATTTCATCCATTTCTTTCTGAGTGGTTTCGAGGATAACCACAACATGAGCCTTCGTCTTGACAGGCATTTCCAGCACCTCCTTACCCTTGTGGGTATTATCAGCAGATGGTCTTACTTCAGGAGTATCGAATTCTTCAATCACCGGGCCTTGCATAGAGGGTCCAACAGGTGTGGAAGCTTTTAAGGGTCCGAAAACTGCTCGAGGGGGAGCAATCTCCGGAGAAAAGATCTGGCCAATGCGGGTTATCTTACTTGTACCCGCGGTGTTCCCTATATCAGGGTCTTCTTCAGAAATCTCTTGGACTGTTTCGATTTTTTTGATACCGTGGTATAAGATTTCTCCCCCATAGTTCCACGGTATCATTTTGCTTGATTGGTACGGAACAGGTCCCGGCATGGTGATCTTTAAATGTACACATTCAGAGTTGGGTGTAATCCTGACAGGCCTTTTGCAAGCCTTAGGAGGATTGTCGGAAATGGTTATGATAGCAATATCGTTGGTTGAAGTATCACAAGTATCAGGAGTAATCGGATTGAAAGTGTTAACAGGGGTTTTCTGGAAAAGTATCTCTTGAGTATCCATCAGGCGTTGGACACCCGACTTCAACATTGGACAATCACCTTGAATGTTCAAACAAAAATAACAGTCTTTACCATAACCAGGAAAGATCCCGACCCTCAACAAATTTTCTTTAATCACAAGCAATGGAGTCAACAGATTGGCAACATCAGTAACATGGAGGTTTTCCAAAATGGCATGCACATTGTGGCCGTGCTTGGGCATCGGAGCAGGTATAACATTGGGCTTCTCAGGTGTGTCAAATTCAACCTCTTTGGCGTCAATCAAGTCCTGGATTTTGTTCTTGAGTGCCCAGCAATTATTGGTATCGTGTCCAGCACTGTCGGAATGGTAAGCACACTTGGCGTTGGAGTGATAGTAAGGAGAGGAGGTGTTAGGGTTTTTTGGCGCCTCTTTCAAACCGGTCAGATTCAGATTCAACAAATGGGGAAGGACCTGAGCGGGCGTCATGTTGATGCGGGTGAACTACCGTTGTGGCCTTTCCACCCGTTGTTGATTAGGTCTCGACTGATTGTTACGAGGTTGATCATTTGACGAGTTTTGAATCATCACGGCCCCTACAGTCGTCCGCCGCTCAGTTCTTCCCAATCCCTTCTGAGAATACACAGCAGATGCTTCCTTCTTGGCGGGGAAAGGATTCTTAACAGCTGTGGATGCAGAAGCATCCTTTTGAATCTTTTCACTTTTAATACCGGCCTCCACCCTTTCGCCGGTCAAAATCAGTTCAGTAAATCCCGCGGAGGAACTCCCAATTAGATGATTGAAGAAAGGGCCAGATAGGGTCCCCAGAAACATGTCAACTAATTCTCTGTCTGATAGCGGTGGCTGCACCCTTCCCGCCAGATCACGCCACTTATGCACGTACTCTTTAAACCCTTCATTGGAAGCTATCCCCATACTTTGTAACTGAGTACGAGTGGGCGCCAAATCAGGATTGTATTGATACTGATGATAAAAAGCAGCTGCCAAGTCTTCCCAATTGTGAACCTCCAATCTTTCGAGCTGATAAAACCAATCTAACTGCGTGCCAGACAAGATGTCTTGGAAAAAGTGTACCCAGAGGTCTTTATCGGATGAATGAGGTTGGATCTTCCTGACATACGACCTCAAGTGCATCTTAGCGTAAGACAGACCATCGTACTTGGCGAATGTTGGCACTTTGAACTTGGGAGGGATAACAATCCCAGCCCCCAGCCCTAGTTCTTCAAAGTCCAATCCGGGCACCCTCTGCAACTCCATAGCTGCCAGTCTATCTTTAAGGTTCTTATATTTATCATCCGCTGGTGGATACTGTTGTTCAGAGTAGTCTTCGTCTTCTTCCTCTTCCTCCTCTTCAACCTCGGATTCAGAAGGCACAGCAGTCCCTTTCCCTTTACCGGCCCCTTCGTCATACGTTGAGGTGAACTCAAGAACTCTCCTGGCCTGATGCTCAAATCTTCTTCCCAAAGTGGCTACTCCAGGTCTCTTTTTCTTTTTCTCTTTATTCTTTTCTAACAGAGCTTTGAGGTCCTCCTAACCCTTTGCCAAGGTCATGAGGAGTTGCTGGAATTGTGAATTTTGTGCCTGCAGATCCTTTACTGTTTGCTCCAAATCCATCTTGCTGAAATAAACAGCAGAAAGATAAGGAAACCTGGCGTGAAGACCTGTTTATGCATATGATGAATGGTATGCTATTCATGTAATGCATTCAAGGGTTCAAAAATTCAAATTTGTTGCAAACAAAAAGAACGCACGTCATATTAAAAAGAAATTTGTTAGTACATAAGTGCCCCATGGGCGAAATATTAGAAAATTCTTAATGTAAAAAGACATTGCGCATCCTTTTTGGTGCGATGTAAGTGTTGAGAGTCTCCTCCTCGTGAAGTCGGCGGGTAAGCTCCAAAACCTTCTTCTCACTGGCATAGAAGTTGGCTTCAAAAGTATCCCGTTCTTCCTTGAGTTGGATCTAACTCTTTTGCATTTCTCCCCATGATATTGGCATGTCAGGATGTAGGATGGTGTATGGAACCTCTCCTTCCGTAACAGGCTCTTTGATCAAGGGGAGAATGTGTGGGTACGGCATCATAAGATTCTGGGAATGGGTTCGTACCCACTTGAGATAAGGCTCAAGGGGGATGGAATTTTTATGCCCCAGTGTCTTACTATCCACCTTGTTAGGCATCCTCCAAGCTCTGATAAACCTTTGTCGAAGTCCTTGCGCATCATTGTCGAAGTCAAAAACTAGGTCAGGAATCAGCATGTCATGAGGGCCATCCCTCCGAGCATATCCAAATTGTCTCAAAGCTAGACAGGGGTTGTAGGTGATGCCTCCCCTAATGCCAAGTAGTGGGACATTAGGGAATTCCCCATAACGATCAATGAGGATGACATTTTTTCTGGACCGAGAGCACCAATGTACATCAGAATGTGTAAGGGTCATCAATCGTTGTGACCACCTTAAATCCTACTCATTCTTTAGAACTGATTGTGGAAGGTGAGAAATAAACCACCTTGCTAGGAGACGAGTATAGCACATGAGAACACCTCTTTTCCTCATTGTTCGTGTGTAAAATGAGTGTAGGATGTCCCCAAGCAATGTAGGTATAGGATTCTTAGATATGAAAATCTTGAAAGCATTCACATCTATTAGCTGATCAGGGTTTGGGAACAAGACCAACCCATAGATGAGGAGTGCCACAATCTCTTCATAGGCTTATAGATCAAGAGAATTCCAGCAGTCTTATGCCTTCTCCAATAGAAACTTTGCCAAGAAACCCTTGACACCACTTCTGGTTTCCCAATGCCCCTTGATATCAGACGGTTGCAAGTGTAATGCTTGAGCAACATCTTCAGGCTTTGGTTCTTTTTCCGTACCGTTGTAGGGTAGTTGATTAAGAATAGGAATTCTCAGGAGTTGAGAAAATTCCTCCAAAGTAGGTACCAATTGGTAGTCAGGGAATGTGAAACAGTGGTGTAGGGGGTCAAAGAACTGGAAGAGAACTTTAACCATGTCTTCTTCAATGTTGGTGTTGACTACGCTGAGGAGTCTACCATGTCTTTCACTGAAGAGAGAATTCTCTGGAATCCTGGATGTAAGCTCCTTGAGTTGATGAGGGATCCTCACAAGGTTGACTTGAATTGTTTTCCTGCGAAGAGATTCCATGACCTACAAAACAAGAACAAAGATGAAGATCTAAACCCTTGAAATGGTTAGTGGATGCATATGATGCTTTATGATGTTCATGATGTAAGCACAAGCACATGTACAAGCAACACAAAACCCTAGTTTCAGGCTTGCATGAGGTTTCATAGGTAAATACCCTCTTAAGTTTAGTTGGCTAAAAACCTGTCCTATAAATAGTAATCGGGTTCTAAGGAGCTCAATATCATTGAATTGTTTTCTATATTCATTGTTTTGGTTTATCCACTTAACTAGCGACCAAAATATTCCAAGAAAACAACCCTCAATGAGTGTAGTATCGAGTATCTACCAACTTCGGACTGCACCAAAGTTGGTCATCTCACTACCCCTAATAAAAGGCCAAGATGGTCAAGTATTGTTCTAGTTCATTAGTGCTTCATGACATCACTCAGCGGCCCCGTATTCTCTTTGATTGACTCAAAGGCTACCGGTACTCACAAATATGTCGCACTAATATAGCTATTGCTTCAACCGTGTCGGTATACCCCGCACAGTTTCCACAATGTATTGCTATTTACCTATGAATGTTTCCCAAATCCGGGTAGAGGATTTCAAGCCCAAACAAGAGAACCAAATGTAAAGCAAACAAAGCAAACAATAATCATGCAAAGGGTGATCTAAGCCCTAAGGTTACTCCACTTTTAAAGATTTCCCCAGCAGAGTCGCCAGTTCTGTGATACGGTGGGAGAACTGACTTGGGATTTTGCGTTTGTGTTCGCAAATGTTTCGGTTTAGCAAGAGTCGCCACCGACTTTTTATTTTATCCTAAGGAAAGGTCAAAAAGCACAGGAAAGACCTTTGAGTTGTTTTCTTGGGTTCGGGGAGTAGATTATAGAAAGGGAAGGTATTAGCACCCTTTCTATCCATGGCTATCCATGGGCTCTTAGTTACTTGCTTAGATCACTTGCTTTGCATTTTCAATTGTTTGAAATGGTGCTTTGTGTGTATGGTTTTGAAATATGTTTTGAAAAGAGGCCATCGTTGTGGCAACCTTTGTAATGATTCTTGTTTGAATGTATACAAAGGTGTTTTTGTCTTTTGAAAAGTTTTCAATGTTTGAAAGTAGGGTTTTGAAATTGTGTTGTGAAGTGTGTTTTAAAAATAGCAAGGATGTTTTTGTAAGCTTGATCAAGTAACTAGGAGCTATCTACCCTATTCTACCCAAAGATCTTTCTTATGTTTTTAACCCTTTTAACAGTGTTGTTTCACCATTGTATTTGGTGAACAACCTTGTGTTAGGATGTTAACGGGACAGGCGCGGGTCATCGTATAGACCATGATAGCAATGGTGTCAAGTATCTTTGGCAATATTCTTAAGGGGACTTGATCATTTTGTTTAGGCAACTCAGACAGCGTCATCGAGGGACTATGATCTTTTTGATTGTTTTTGTTTTGCCAAAGTACTCAACGTGCAACCACGACCCATTTTTGAAGGCAACAAGTGGATGAAACCCTAGGGGTGCAAGTGTGCATTGTGATTGTTTTTCATGCATATTTATCTTGGATTAGGTCAAACTGATTGTTGATTTTATTTGCATACAAACCATAGGTCTAAGCATGGCATAATTTGGAAACTTTTAAATGTGCGAGAATTTAAATGCTACACTATTACAACATGATATAGGGAGGGGGTACAAATTTGAATTGGGAGTATTTGACAAGAAAATAAAATCTAAGTTATTACAACCATATCGAATGTATAGGCAATATTTAAATGTACAATAATTGAAATAAATACAAATAAATAGTAGTCAAATAAAATGTACTATGCAAAAAAAAGAAAGTTTTATGTATGTAAAAAGTATATTTTTTAATGTGAAATATAAAAAAAAGTCAATTTTTATTATCTTTGTCATTTAGGGCAAAAAACCCTAATTCTTAATGAATAATATTATTTATTAATTATATACAATAATATATTAATTTATGTATAAAAATAAAAGTATATTATAAAAATGATATTTTTTAGTACAACATATTAATAAAAATGAAAATGTGATATTTTTCTATTTTTTAACCTAATCATTTAATAACAAGTATATATATATATATATATATATATATATATATATATATATATATATATATATATATATATATATATATATATATATATATATATATATATATATATATATATATATATATATATATATATATATATATATATATATATATATATATATATATATATTAAACATATTAAATATACAAAGATAAAAATTAATTATTTACAAAAAATGGGTATTTTCAAGAAAATGTTTTTAAATGTAAATAAAAATAATAAATGAAAATAAGTATATTTTTTGTATTATTTTTGAGTTTTATTAACAAAAGAAAATAGTTTATTTACATATGTATACTTAGTAAAATAAAATAAATATCAAATAAATATGAAAAAATATAGAAAATTATTTTTGGCATTTTTCATATTTAGACAAAAAATAATAAAGTCGGAATAAAAAATAAAAATGTCAAAATGATAAATATTTAAATAAATGGGCCAGGGGGTGTAAACTGAACTAAAGGGGTGTCAAAAGCAAAAGGTCCCAGGCCCAGCCCAGAATCACTTCTTCTTCTTCCTTGGAACAAATCCTGCGCGCGTGCTATTTTCAAAACTGTAACTCCTGATTCTTTGATCTTTTGACAAAACTCATAACATGAACATTGTAGAGAATTAAACAATGAATTCAACCATATAAAAAACTTGGATTAACTCTCAAAGACCAGAGAGAATTTCTATGGCCCTAATTTCTAACCTAGTTTTTTCAGAAAGTTCATGAGTGAAATTCTCTTAGCACGATTAATGTAAATGAAAACTAAGCATATGTATGGCTTTAGGGCTATGAGTACAACATATTTCATTCACAAACCTAAGCCTAACCATTCCTAAATAGGGAGATAGAAGTCCATGAAATACCTGTTTCAGTTGACTTCGAGCTGGACAATGCAGCAACCTTCAATGGTGTTTGAGCTTCTTTTGAGCTTGCTTGAGGTCCAAGGAAGCTTCTCCAATGCTTGGCTTGAATTGAAACAACTTGAATCGTGCTATAGAACTCAACCTGCAGAGCTTTGAAATGAAAATGGCAAAGTGTGTTAGAGGTGTTACAGCTTGCAATAGGGGTCTGGGATAGTTCAGGTGAGTTGATTGGAAGGTGTTTGAACTATCTTTGGACAAAACGCACGATGGAATTTGGTTAAGGCTTGCAAAATGCAGAACTTGCCCTGTTTTGCAGAAAAATAGTGATTCTAAGTATGAGGATGTTTCAGTGATGAAAGGGTCGTGTTTCAGGCTTGTTGGGAGGTATGGAACTTGTCTACAATGTTTGTCTAAGCTCCTGTTAACAGATATGTGAGATCGCTTATGTTTGGCAATTTTTCTTCTTTTTCAAGCAAGCATGTGGAAGTGATGTTATAGCTTGGTACAGTCCCTCCTATCATGCTGCATCTTTTGCTCTTGGTTCTTGGAATTGATAGCTTCAATCTTGCTTCAGAGATATGGCCCCATACCTCAAGGATTTTGGTTTGACATAAAGTGTACTTTTACAAAAATGGCATTTTACCTTTCTCCAAATAAGGGTTAATCTTGTATGTAATGTCCAAATAGCCAAGATAACACCTTAATTCAATGGTTATGCATTAAATTATGAAGTGCAAGTTGGTTTTGAGGCCTGCAAGCTAGCACCAAACATGCTGATTTGAAAATGCAAGTTTGTATGAATATGTATTGGTCATGGACAAAAGTGAGTTTTTGCCAACTTCAAGCATTCGATTCTCTCTAACCACAAGGGTGCTTGAGGAGTTCTTGGACAATTTGGAAAGCTTGTAACATGTACTATAATACATATTTGAAATGCAATTTGAAACTCAAAGTGGAACTATGTGAAAAATGGCCAAGAAGATGGGTCAAAATCCTGCCTAAACTAGGGCAAAATTTCCCTAAGTTAAAAGTTTTAGGTACCCTTGTTCCAAAAATCATAACTTGAGATACAGGCTTCTTTTTAGAAAACTTGGTGATCAAAGTTGTAGACTTTCTGATGGAATACAACTTTAATGTTGCAAGTTTTGTTTGAATCCATTTGCATCTTGGTGAAAAAATGGGACAAATTTAGGAAAAAATAAGAAAATTTCATAACTTAGAAAATTTCTAAGTTATGGAAATTTTCCATTTTAAACCCTAATTTGCATTTTTGGGTTTCTTGATGAACAAGTTACATAATTTGACATGTATTGATGAAAAATAACTCTTGGCACTTGATTTTGACCAAAAAATCAAAAGTTTGACTTTTCAGTGTACAGTCAAATTTTGATCAGTTGACTGAAAAATTCATCTGTCAATCCTATGCAATTGAGATCTTCTGAACTTGTTGAATGGGTCAAGATAATGTCATTGAGTCCTTGTGTCCATGTTTGAGCTTGATTTGCCGTTGGTTAGGTCAAACAGTCAAAAATTGCCTTTGTATAGTCAAAACCCGAAAAATGACCATTTTGCCCTTTTGGTGGTCTGATCAAATTTCTTGTGGAATTGTGATCCAAACTTGATCAAATGACATATATGAGTTCATTATGTTGATGTGGGTCAAAAATCATGAGGTTTGACTGTCAATTGGCCACAGTTGACTTTTTCCCCAATATAGTTGATTTTAGGTCAACTGTCCAATTGACTGGGCAAAAATTTGAATCAAGGCTTGAAACTTGGTAGGGATAAACTTGTGTGTCCAACATGAAGTATGAAAGTCCATTTGGGAATTGTGGGTCAAAACATCCTTGTGCAAACTCAAACCCTAATTTAGGTCAACAGTGCAAGTAAGTGTCTTGAGCATAGCAAACCCTAGCTTGATCTTCAGTTCTAAGAGTCTTGTGATGAGAAAATGTTGATGAAATGGGAGAGCAAATTTTGGGGTACAACAGATACCATTCTGATGTTCATTATACTGATATAAACATTTTTGATGGAATCTCTAAGCCCATCTCCAGCAAGATTCTATCATCTGCAAATGGCATCTTTAAGCCCATTTCCTCAGCTACATTTTTGACGAGTGCAAATTTACGGGCACTCTAGTGTCCAATCCTCTTTTACCTTCGAGTCACGAAAGGAAAACTTGCCAATCTAACTCTTCAGGTTCAAGAAGTTTGAACAGGGGCAACTGTTGTACCTCAAAATTTGCCCTCTCATTTTATCAACATTTCCCCTCACAAGGCTCCTTGAAACTCCAGACAGGATTAGGGTTTTTTCTCTGTTCAAGATATTTTCTTGCACTGATGACCTAAATTAGGGTTTGAGTTTGCACAGGGATTTTTGGACTTCTAATTCTCAAAGTGACTTTCATACTTCATATTGAACTCATAAGTTTATCCATACCAAGTTTCAAGCCTTGAATCAAATTTTTGCCCAGTCAATTGGACAGTTGACCTAGAAATCAGTTGTATTGGGGAAAAAGTCAACTATGGCCAATTTATAATCAAACCTCATGAATTTTGACCCACATCAACATTATGAACTCATATGAACCATTTGATCAAGTTTGGACCAAACTCCACAAGAAATTTGATCATATCACCAAAAGGGCAAAATGGTCATTTTTAGGGTTTTGACTGTACAAAGGCAATTTCTGACCTTTTGACCTAGCCAATGGCAAATTAGGCTCAAAAATGGACTCAAGGACTCAATGGCATCATCTTGACCTATTCAACAAGTTCAAAAGACCTCAATTGTATTGGATTGACAGATGAATTTTTCAGTCAACTGATCAAAATTTGACGATACACTGAAAAGTCAAACTTTGACTTTTTGGTCAAAATCAAGTGCCAAGGGTCATTTTTCATCAAGATGTGTAAAAAAATGAAACTTGTTCATCAAGAAACCCAAAATTGCAAATTAGGGTTTAAAGTTGAAAAAATTTCATAACTTAGAATTTTTCTAAGTTATGAAATTTTCTTAATTTTTCCTAACTTTGCCTAACATTTTCACCATGATGCAATTGGATTCAAACAAAACTTCCAACATGAAAGTTGTATTCCTCCACAAAGTCTAAAACTTTTATTCACATTGTTTTCTCAAAAGAAGATTGGATCTCAAGTTATGATTTTTGGAACAAGGGTCCCTAAAACTTTTAACTTAGTGAAATTTTGCCCTAATTTAGGCAGGATTTTTACCTATCTTCATGGAAATTTTATATATAGTTCCACTTGTAATCTCAAGTTTCATTTCAAAGATGGATTATAGAGCATGTTACAAGCTTTCCAAAATGTCCAAGAACTCCCGAAACACATTTATGGTTAGAGAGAATCGAAGGCTTGAAGTTGGCAAAAACTCACTTTTCATCCATGGCTTATTCATGTTCATCCAAGTTGCAAGTTCAAGTCAGCATGCCTTACACTAGTTTACAGGCCTCTAAACCACTTCACACTCAATAATTAAATGCAAATCCATCAGTCTAAGCCATTGTTTGGGTCATTTGGACATTGTACACAAAATTAAGCCTTAAGTAGAAAAAGGCAAATTTCCATTTTTGCTTAAATCATGCTTTATGTCAAAACTGATTTCTTGAGCATTGGTCCAGATCTTATGCAGCTAATCAAATCCACAAGTTGGAGGGGCCAAGGGCAATGTATGCAAGCATAAGGATAGCCTGTACAGGCCTGTTACATATCACTTTCACATTTTGCTTCAAAAACAAGAAACTTGTCCAAAACCATAGAACTTGAACACCAGCCAAGATAAACTTATGCAAACATTTTGAACATCTTTCACACATCCCTCTGAGCCAGAAACACGATTGCTTGAGCCTCTAAACACCCCATAGCCATAAATCACATTCCATTGGCAAAACAGGGCAGAATCTGCAACTTGAATTCCATAGCTCATTTGGCTCGTGCGTTTTGCCCCAAGTTGCTTCAAACACCTTCCATTCAACTCATCCAAGCTATCCCAAACCTCAAACACCAACTGTAACTCCATTTGCAGAGTTTGCCATTTTCATTTTGAGCTTGTGCAGGTTGAGTTCTATAGGCTGATTCAAGGACATTCAAGGCAAGCAGGCTATTGGAGAAGGTCAAGTGAAGTTCAAGCAAGCTCCCAGACATCTCAAGCCTTGTTGAAAAGCTCCACATTGCCCTACACAAAGTCAGCTGAAACAGGTTTTTTTTCAACTTCCTATCTCTCTATTTAGGAACATTTAGCCTTAGGTTTGTGAATAAGAAATGTAATTTTCATTTTGAGCTTGTGCAGGTTGAGTTCTATAGGCTGATTCAAGGACATTCAAGGCAAGCAGGCTATTGGAGAAGGTCAAGTGAAGTTCAAGCAAGCTCCCAGACATCTCAAGCCTTGTTGAAAAGCTCCACATTTCCCTATACGAAGTCAGCTGAAACAGGTTTTTTTTCAACTTCCTATCTCTCTATTTAGGAACATTTAGCCTTAGGTTTGTGAATAAGAAATGTAGTATTCATTGCCATGAAGCTGTACATATGCTCAGTTTTCATTTATATTAAGCATGATAAGAGAATTTCATCCATGAACATACTGAAAAAACTAGGTTAGATTTTAGGGCCAGAGAAATTCTCTCTGGTCTTTGAGAGTTAAGACAAGTTGTTTATATGGTTGGAATCGTCTTGAATTGCTCTATAAGTTTGATGTTATGTGTTTTTGCAATAAAGCTCGTATACAGGATCTGGTGGTTGTACAGGGCGCGCGCGCGTTTTCAAACATATGAAGGTTGAAGATGAAGTGGTGGGTTGGGCTTGGCCTGGCTCACTATTGACACCTCCCTTTTACTTTTTGCACCCCTTGGCCCATTTTCTTGTTATTTTATATTTTTGAATTTTTATTTTCATTTCTGACTTTATTTATTTATTCCCAAATATAAAAAATACTCAAAAATATTTTTATAATTTTTTCACATTTATTTTGCATTTTTATTTTTATTTTCCAAACATAAAAAAACAAATTAATTACTTTTATCTTATTTATTAAAACTTGAAAATATATATAAATTATACTTTTATATTTTTCTTTATTTTTATCCACACTAAAAATACCTTTTCTAAAATATAATTAATTTTTATATGTATATTATTTATTGTACATATTTAATATAATATACATATTTAATATAATATACTTTTATTTTATACTCTTATTTTTATTATATATTTAGAATTAAAATTTAAAATATTACACTTTTATTTTTATTATTAAATATACTTAAAAAATAATTTTTTCTAAATATATTTTATTTTTTCACATATACTATTTTATTTTTATTGTATATAAATAAAATAATTAATCTATTTACTTTCTTAAAGAAAATTAGGGTTTTACCCTTAACCAAATAAAATTAATCTTTTTATTTATTTCTTTATTTTTTACATTAAATATTTTTACATACATAAATAAACAAAAACCTTTTTGCATAATTCATATTATTTGATACATTTATTTATTTTGTTTATTTAAATATTGTCCATTTAATATTTATGTCTTGGAATTCAATTTGGATGTAATAGTAAACTAGGGTTTATATTTCTTGTCAAATACACACCCATTCAAAGATTGTACCCCCATCCCCATAATCAAGTTGTAATAGCTTAGACTTTTAATTCTCGCACTTTATGCTTTCAATTATGCCATGATTAGAGATTAGGGTTTGTATGCAAAAATCAAAATCAATAAATAGCTTGACCTAATCAAAGACAAAGATGCATGAAAATCAAACACAATACACACTTGCACCCCTAGGGTTACAATCCACTTGTTGCCTTTAAAAATGGGCCATGTTATGCATGTTGGGTACTTTGGAAAAACAAAAGATCATAGTCCCTCGATGACGCTATCTTGGTTTCCTAAACAAAATGATCAAGTCCCTCAAAAATTTGTCAAAAATACTTAACACAATTGCTATCATGGTCTATACGATGACTCGCACCTGTCCCGTTTAAAATCCTAACACAAGGTTGTTCACCAAATGCAATGGTGAAATAACAATGTCAAAAGGGTTAAAAACATATAGGAAATATCTTTGAGTAAAATAGGGTAGACAACTCTTAGTTACTTGATCAAAACTTGTAAAAACATCCTTGCTATTTTCAAACACACCTCACAACACAATTTCAAAACATTTCCCAAATCAAACTTTCAAACATTGAAATCTTTTCAAAAGACAAAAATACCTTTTTATACATTCAAACAAGAATCATTACAAAGGTTGCCACAACGATGGCCTCTTTTCAAAACATCTTTCAAAACCACACACAAAGCACCATTTCAAACAATTTAAAAGCAAAAGCAAGTGATCTAAAAAAGTAACTAAGAGCCCATGGATAACCATGGATTAAAAGGGTGCTTGCACCTCCCCTTTTCATAATCTACTCCCCGAACTCAAGAAAACATCTCAAAGGTCTTTCCTGTGCTTTTTGACCTTTCCTTAGGATAAAATAAAAAGTCGGTGGTGACTCTTGCTAAACCGAAACATTTGCGAACACAAACACAAAATCCCAAGTCAGTTCTCCCACCGTATCACACATAGCTATATATTTCTGTTTTACTTTGTACTCTTTTCATTTTCCGACGATTTCCTCTTACTAGGATCTCTGTCTCCTTGTACAAAACCGCTTATTTATAAGCAAACTCTCAATACAAATATCATTCAAAATTCAAATATGTTTTATTTTCCCTGTTTTGTTTGCAAAAACATCCATGACTAATTTGAATGAACATATTCATATGAATAAGATTTCTACTAACAAATATATGTATAAAAACAGGGATCAGCATTTACTATAGACTCTAGGAGTTGGGATAACGTTCAAGTTATCCATAAATCCCCATAGAAAAATCCCTGCAGAGCTACCTGTACAAGCTCATCCTTGACAGAGATACATTCCTCAGCGAGTCTAATATGTCCCCAGACAGAAATTGGGGCAACTTCTAGCTATTAACATAACCATACTCCCCAGTAGATCCCCTAGCAGATAAAAGAGTTTGATCATTTCTCTCGCATATAGTGGAAACTTCCTCTGCATAGCCTATGAAATTCCAATATTCATCAGAGATTATGATTCCTCAATACAGCTCACATAAATTCAATCCTCCAGCGGAGTTTATTTCTCCAACAATATCCCTTGCACAATTATCTTCTTCAGTAGGGTTCATTTCCTCAGCGGAGTTTATTTCTTCAATATCGTAAAACCCCTTGCATAATCAGCATGGTTTATATCTGCAGTAGGGTTATTTCCTCAACAAAGTTCATTTCTCTGGCTACTTCAAATCACCGGAAAATTTCTCTTCTCCAATAAAGTATAGGTTGATGTCCCCAGAGAGTTGCTATGGAATCTGAAATCGGGCCAGATATCATTTAACTTTGTCCTCCCTAGAAGAGTTAGCATCCATATTGAAAACTCGGTTAGACAGCGCCTAAGAAGGTTATTCATCTCTCTTATCCTCAGTCAGTGTATATAAGAACTTAATTCCCCAGTAGAGCGACGAACGACCAATGTTCCTGAACTCTTCTATCCCCAAGCAGAAGTCAAACATTCCTAACAGAGTATCCTTAAAACAGAAAATCGGAAGCCCCAACGAAGACATTATAAACATGATTGAAGAGAAATATCCTTCATCCCCATCGATAATCAGGGAATTGTATTCCCCAGCCAAAGATGTTATACAAAGCTATCGATACGCTTCAACGACATCTTGCATACGTACATCATTTACAAGTATCATAGCATATGCATACAAAAAGCATATAGCACACTCTCATTTACCTTGAGAACATCATTATGTAATGCATTACATACATCATGATATTGCATAAAGATTAACTTTATCTTTTCAGGTAAAAGTCTACAAATAGAGGAATATCATCAACAATTTTCAAATAGGTCAGATATTAAATCCCGAAACAGGACGGGGAAACTATCTATATGATCGGCTCGCAGATTAATTCCCAAAACAAGACAGGGAAATTATCAATGCGACCAGGCGGTGTGAATTCACGAAACAGGATGGGTCCGCCAACAGAAAGCAGGCCAAAGATTAAACTCTCGAAACAGGACGGGGAAACTAACTATATGACCAGGCAAAGATTAATTCCCGAAACAGAACGGGGTAACTATCTTTATAACCAGGCAAAGATTAAATCTCGAAATAGGACATGGAATATATCGATATGACTAGGCAGTATGAATTCCTGAAACAGGACGGGTTTACCAACAAAAATATATTATAGATGAATTCCCGAAGTAGGACGGGGCGACTATCTACATGACAAGCATTTCCCTCAGAGACTGAATCTGACAAGCAGTTACTTAAGCACTTTCCCCAAAGATTTATTCAGAAAAGCATTCTTCAAATACAGTCAAGTGTATACTCATTCTGATATTCCTATCGACATTTATTTTGATGGAATCTATAAGCCCATTAAAGCAATATTATCAACCAACAATGTTACCTCCTGCACATACGAGTGCAAATCTCTGGGCACTTAAGTGTTCAATCATCTTCTACCTTCAAATCACGAATGGCGGACATGCCAATCTAACTTCTCAGGTTTAAGAAGATTGAGAAGGGGAATCTGTTGTACCCCAGATTTTTCCCTCCCATTTATATTCAAGTACTCCCCTAGGGTTCCCAAATTCTCCAGGTTTCTTAAGAATTGATCAGAAAAATTCCCCTCCTAAGCAATTCACCTACAACTAGGGTTTCACTTTTCTCAAGGGAGATTGGGTTTCTAAGGACTCAAGTGGATTTCATGGTTTCTTACATGTCTTCATGAATGCTCATAACAAGTTTCACGCCTTGCATCACAAGTTTACTCAGTCAATTGCTCATATGACTGAAAATCAACTGTATTGGATAAAAAGTCAATTGTGCTCAACATACAGTTAAACTTCAATATTTTTGGTCAACCTAAACATTTCGAAGTCATATTCATTATTTGATCAAGGGTTGATCATGATTTATCAAGAAAACTCCCAAATCATCAAAAGTTAAAAGTTGCCAAATTAGGGTTGTCTTAAGGAGAAGTCAACTAAACTTTGACCAAGCATAACTTTCACATGCTTCATCAGATTTTCCTCAACCAAAGCTCATCTTGAAGGAAATTCAATTATCTACAAATTTTTCTCTCTAAGCTTAAATCTAGAAAATGCTTTATTTTAGAGATATTGGCCAAAAAATTACTGGTCATTTAAAAAGTCAACAAAAAGACACTTTTTGTCACGGCAACTTACATCAAGATAAATTTTTTAAATGAAAAAATGATTAACATAGATATTGTAGAGAACATATTGATATTTCCAAAAAGTTCTAGTTCTCCCTCAAATGATGAAAATAGACTGAGTTATGACTAGTGCAAGTTAGGAAAAATTGAGCAAATGTATGAAACAAAAAGTGATCAAACTTGGGATTTTGGGCTATTGGGCTTGAGATTCAAGGTTAAAACGTGTTGTGCCACTTATAATGAAACTAGGATCTAATTAATGCACCCCTTGACCTTTTACTCTATTTGTTTTTTATTTATTTATTTTAAATTCAAAATTAAATAAGATAAAAGACAAAGCTTTTTACACAAGTCCAAGCCCATGTTTATTTGACCTAATCTCACCCCTATATATTCTCTGCATTCAGACAAACCCTAGGCCACAAAAATATTTGCAAGAAACACCTCTCAAAATTCTCAAAAATCATTCAAACTAGGGCAACCTTTGAATCCTAATTGCAGTTGTTTCCAAAGAAAACAAACATGTCCATTCACTTCCAGCAACACTATATGTTAACGATGAAGTGACTCTAAAGATCCAAAGAGCATGAAACACACATATATGCATCACTGGTTTCATCATTGCATGATTTTCATATTTTTACTTTCATTATGCTTTAATGTGTACTAACTTGTTTAACATGTTTCTGACATCTTAAAGTGCAGGTTAGGCGAATCGCATGGCCTCCATGCTACCGGAATCATGAACCACCATGTTCATACTGATCCCTGATAATTTTGATATATCTCCTAAACCAGCGTATTTTAGCCCAAGATAATGGTCCCATTGAATTCACACACATTGATTTAGGGGAGTAGGGTACCTTTGGATCCCTAACATTTGTTGTTTTTGCAGGTTGTAAAAATATACTCACTGGAGAAGACGACCGGAGCTAGGGCTTCGGCGTCTCTCCGGTCCAGGAAATTGATTTTGTAATATAATTATTTTATTTCAGTTATATCATCGGATGTATCACCACCCCAGTGGTAGTGCGCTTGCCTCTAAGTCATTCATATACAAATGCGTGTGTTCGATCTCATCCTTTTGTGATTTTTCATATTTTCTGTCTTTTACAGATCTAGTACGGTGCGTCCCATACATCAATGATGCGTCCTAAGCTCCGCAACTATCTGATCCAAATCTGATGCTTCTAGATGCGCTCCCCATGATGCACCTTTGTTGATGCCACACACTAGATCTCAGGGGCCAACGCTTGGGCTAGGACCCCTTTTGCAATCTGCACCCCCCGGTTTGCTACAATCAAGCCTAACTCTTTTCCTTTTTATATTTTTCACTATTTCTTTTACTTATTTATTTTTATTATTAATTAAAATAAAATATTAGTTTAGGTTAATTAATCAGGTTTAGTTTTAATCACTTTTTTAATTAATTAATTTAACTAATTAATTTTCTAATTAAAATTAATTAGATTCTTAGGTTTTTAAATTAAATTAATTGATTCTTTTTTACTAAAATTAATTAGGTTTTTTTTAGGTTTTTTTTAATTCATCATAAATAATTTTTTTCATAACAATACCAAAAAATGTTTTCCTTTCCATTTTTCACATTTTTAGATGTACTGTGCGAATGTAATTTTTATTTCTTGCATTTTATTTTATTTTCATTGTTATGTAACTGTTTACGGGTTGTAATAGCTTAAGAATTTTATTTTTTGGTTTTTATTATGTATCTGCCCCAAAGTGATGTAATAGTTTTGGGTTTACATTCTGCCTTTACTTTCTGCACTTTATGTTTCTGCTATTATTTTACTATATTGTTGCTTAGTCATTAGGTCTTGCATGGAAAGACTAATAATGAATCGATAGCTAACCCTAACGCAAATATTAAAATAATAGAAAACAAATTACTCGCACACTCACACCTCTAGGGTAACCTCTCTTGTTGCCTTCGGAAAATAAACAGTCGTGTCCCTCAAACGTGGGGGCGCTTTAGGAAAGTCCTTTGATACAAAGATCATATTCCCTTGATGACCCTTCGACATTGCCTTCCGACGAATGATCTAGTCCCTTAACGAAAACTGCTAAAGCGTCCCTACCAGTTACCTTCGATGACTGTATGATGACCCATGCATGTCCCTTCATATCCAACGATATGGCTTCCTACTAACTAATGGTAGTATAATACTATCTAAAGGAGGAGTAAAAGTACAAGAACAACCTTGAGTAGGGTATATCTTAAATTTCTTTTTCACAAAGCTCTTAAAAAAAAACAAAAAAACATTTCTCACAATCACACTTTCCAATAAACATTTTCAAACAAACACGTTGTACGTATTCTCGAGGACAGATACGAGAAACATTACAAAGTTTCTCCTTACATTGGTGACTTTTTCAAATATTTTCAAACATACATCACAAAGCAATTTCAAAATGTAAAATAAGTGATTAAGAGCCCATAGATAACTACGGATGAAAAGGGTGTTAACACCTTCCCTTTTCATAATCTACCCCCCCCCCCCCCAAACTCAAAAATCTCAAGGTATTTTCTGTTCTTTTCACCCTTTCCTTCTTGGATAAAATAAAAGTCGGTGGCGACTCTTGCTATCCACAACATTTGCGATAAAACTCAAAACAAGTCAGTTCGCCCACCGTATTACACAGTGTCACCACCATGAATGTAGACTATCATCATATTCTCATTTTATTCCATATTAACACCCTCTATGTTGTTGATATTAGTAGTATCATCCATAGTGAATTCCATGTTCAAGTACCTATTGAGGATGGTGTTTTTCACATCTATCTGACAAAGTTTTAGCTTCATACTACATGACAATCTTGGTATCAATCTGATGGCTCCAAGATGGGCAATAGAATAAAAAGTTACAACATCATAAAAACTTCCATCTTTTACATCAAATAGTATAATGGTTCCTGATTTGTCAGCAACAACTTCCACCACATCAAAATCTTCATCTTCACAAGAAGTCACGTCATCTATAGATTATGTGTTCATGGTAAACAATATATATACCTCGCTATCAACAACACACCCCAGAAATATGATTTCATTGTTACCTACCACATCTGTACACAATGTCTCAAAAATTTCTCCACATCTTCTGCTGCATAATCCTTCTTTCCTTTTGATGCAGATTTTCTTTCCTAATCATGGTCATTTATAACACCGTCAATGACTGCTTGACATTTATCTGGGTTGGCATCTATCCCTTTCCTTGTCAGTATAAAAACCATAAATTTTCCCGCCTGAACTCCAAAAGAGCACTTGTGGGGCTTAGGCGCATATCATACCTTCTTACTAACTGTAGGATATCCTCCAGGTCATCGACATGACTATATTCTCCCTCCAGTTTGATAATCATGTCATCGACATATACCTCCAAATTGTTTCCTATCTGATTAGCAAAAACCACATCCATGAGCCGTTGGTATGTGGCACATACATTCTTAAGGCTGGAGGGCATGACATTGTAGTAGTAATTGCCATATTTTGACATGAAGGTGGTTTTGGGTGCATCTAGTGGATCTATTTAGATACGATTCTATCTTGAGTAGTATCATACCCCAAATTTCCCTACTAGTTTCTCATCACAAGACTCTTAGAACTCAAGACCAAGCTAGGGTTTGCTCTACTCAAGACATCTCCTTGCATTGTTAACCTGAAATTAGGGTTTGAGTTTGCACAAGGATTTTTGGACCTTCAATGGCCAAATTGGCTTTCATACTTCATGTTGGACTCATAAGTTTTCCCATACCAAGTTTCAAACCTTGAATCAAATTTTTACCCAGTCAATTGGACAGTTGACCTGGAAATCAGCTGTATTGGGGAAAAAAGTCAAATGTGGCCAATTTGCAGTCAAACTTCATGGATTTTGACCCACATCAACATTATGAACTCATATGAACCATTTGATCAAATTTGGACCATAATTCCACAAGAAATTTGATCAGATCACCAAAAGGGCAAAATGGTCATTTTTAGGGTTTTGACTGTACAAGGGCAATTTTTGACTGTTTGACCTAGCCAATGGAAAATCAAGCTCAACCATGGACTCAAGGACTCAATGGTATTATCTTTACCTATTCGACAAGTTCAAGAGATCTCAAATGCATAGGATTGACAGATAAATTTTTCAGTCAATTGATCAAAATTTGACTGTACACTGAAAAGTCAAACTTTGACTTTTTGATCAAAATCGAGTGCCAAGGGTCATTTTTCATCAAGATGTGTCAAATCATGAAAGTTATTCATCAAGAAACCCAAAATTGCAAATTAGGGTTTGAAATTGAAAAAATTTCATAACTTAGAAATTTTCTAAGTTATGAAATTTTCTTAATTTTTCCTAACTTTGTCCCACATTTTCACCAAGATGCAAATGGATTCAAACAAAACTTACAAAATGAAAGTTGTAGTACATCACAAATTCTAAAACTTTGATTCACAAAGTTTTCTCAAAAGAAGCTTGAATATCAAGTTATGACTTTTGGAACAAGGGTACCTAAAACTTTTAATAGAGAAATTTTGCCCTAGTTTAGGCAGGATTTTGACCCATCTTCTTGGCCATTTTTCACATAGTTCCACTTGGATTATTGTTGTACCCCAAAATTTTCCCTCCCATATTCTTCAAAGTTTTGACAAGCATCATCTCAATTTGCTCAAAGTCTACTCAAGGGCTACACATTTCAAACATCCTCCTAAGCCAGTCAAATTAGGGTTTTGGTTCTTGCAAGGAAGTTGAGGTTTCCAAGGGTCCAATCAAGTCCCATATGCCTATATACATTGTCAAGCACCTACATGTCAAGTTTCAAGGCTCACAAGGTCAAGTTGCACAGTCAAAAAACCTAATTGCTCCACAGTCAACTGTAGGGGCAAAATGGTCATTTGGCAGTCAAAAGTAAAAATTTTTGGTCAACATATTATTTTGAAGCCACAATCATCATTTGATCAAGTCTTGATCATGATTCCACAAGCATGGCTCAAAAATCATCAAGATGCAAAAGTTTCTATTTTTGGACAGTTGAAAAGTCAACTGTAACTTGACCAAGGCATAACTTTTTCATGGTTCATCACAAAAATCCCATCCAATGCTCATTTTTAAGGGGAGGACATTTCCTACAATTCATATTCACATTCCAAGTCCAATAAATGCTCTCACAAAAAGTTATCAATTTCAACATTATAGGTCATTTTCAAAAGTCAACAAAAAGGCACTTTAAGTCAAAGACCATAACTTGAGATTGGTAAATCAAAATGACATGGGACCAAAGGCATTGGTTAGAGGACTTCAAGACCTTTCCAAAATGTCCAAGAACATGTTCATAGCTTCAAAATTGAGCAAGATAGGCATTGGATAAGTTGGGAAATTTTTGTGAAATGGCCAAAGTCAACTATCCTTGAAACTTCATTTTTGACAAAAAGGGCCCACGTTTTCCACTTGGTTCAGCTTGGCCATGCCTCCCACGTGTCCCAAAATTTATTTCAAGATTAAAAATTAATTTTTCTATTTTTATTTAATTTTATTTGATTTAATTCATTTTAAATCTTTAAAATTCAAATAAAAATCAAGAAAATTAATGGAGGGATATATTTTGTGTTAAATTGCTTTGATACACCATCATTCACCTTCCAAATTCGTGCAAGGCCTATTCCAAGCAAGAAATTCAAATTTTGACAAGAATGGTAAGTTGCTTTAATGGAGGTTATGGCAAAATCTCAAGCATAATTGCAAGGCTTCAAGGCTCATTATATGGATTGATACTCATTACAAAATAGATATGCAAGCTTTCCCAATACATTACACGACCTAGAACACTGAAAAACGCCCAAACAAATTTCAAATTTTCAAGAGAAAAATCACAAACTGAAAACCATCTTCCCACACGATTCAAGCCTCTCCTTCGATCCAAACACATTCCTGACCCTTCCAGGAACCTTTTGCAATCAGAATTAAGCCAAATCACTCAAGGAATCACGCTACACAAGTCACACGGTTTGTCCAAATTTTGAGAAACTGAATTCCATTTTTATGCCTCATTAATTCATTTTGAACGTTATTATGCATTGCTGACACCATTACAAAACTTTCTGCATGTTTTAATTTGATTATAAGGCTCTAAAACGAAAACTACCATTAGCGATTTCTAGGTTTTCAGAATTTGGAAATTGGGGCTTTTTATATACTGTAAAATTGAACCTCAAAACAGGCATGGTCAAACTCAGAAGCTCAAGACGGATTGAATGGACATGTCGCGCCCTTTTTATGTTGTCCCAATTGCTAATCGCTATTTTTTACTGTTGAAATTAGTGGGGGTTTAAAACCCCCGTTATTTGCCTGTAATTTTTGTTGCAGAACGAAGATGACGAAGGGCGTGGCAAGCAGGGAGTGGTCAGTTCAAATGGAGCGCGCACGTTTTCTTATTTCCAACATATAACGCAGTTATTTTATATAATATTTATTTTCCATGTTACTAACAAACGCGCATGAGTGCTTCAGTGGCTGGAGACGTGGCCAAGCATCCTTGGGACCTGGGTTCGATTCCCAGGTCCCCCCATAATTCTCATGTTATTTTTCCAAGTGCTTTCCTGTGCAGATTCCAAACTGAGGCGCACCATAAGCCTCACATCTCTGCCTGCCAAGCGTCCATCAATGCAGATCCAAGGGCCAAACATGAGGACCATGGTACTCTGGAGTCAGCGCATGCGTAGGCCACCAGGAAAAGTCAACGTGGCTGAAGCTTCAATGGGCCTCAAATCTCAATCCAACAGCCTCCATTTCAGCCCACACCCCCTTGGGTTTTACTCTTCTTTTTATTTTGTTTTGACATTTTCTTTTTTTTATTTACTTGCCTTATTTTATTTTTTATTATTAACACAATTAACATAACTAACTTTTTTTCATAAAAAAATCCAAAAAAGAATTAACATCATTATTATTATTATTATTTTATTTTGTAAATAAACAATAATTGAATTAGTTTTTTTAATTAGGCCATTTTAACCTTTTTAATAATTAAAATAGATTTAGAATTAGGTTAACTTAGAATTTTATTTCTTTTTATTTTATCTCATAAAAACATAAAAACAAAAAAAATATATTTTCTTTTAATTAAATTAATTAATTAGTTTAATCATTAGTTATTAATTTCATTTAATCACAAAAAGACCAAAAAAAATCAATTTCTTTTCTAAAAAGGGTCAACACCCTTAGAACATTCCGATTTAATTTTTATTCGCGCATAGTTTATTATTATGTAATTGCTTCCAAGACATGTAATAGTTAATTAGGTTTACTGCTTTATTTCTCGTACTTATTTACCAAAAACGGGTCTTTTATATTTTTGGCGATGTATAGACCCGCGCCTTGTAATAGCGTAGGATTTATGTTTCCGCAAATTTACTTTCCGCACCCCTTAATTGTTAAATGCATGCAAGAATGAATGGTAAATAAAAACAACTCGTGGTTCACTAATAACCAAGACAAACATTAACTGAATACAACACACAATGAACACACCACTTCTAGGGTACGCCTCACTCGTTGCCTTCGAAACATGGTCATCAAGTATAGGACGTCTTAGAGGTCACCCTTAGTCCAAAGATCCAGTTGCCTCGAAACAGTTACCTCGAAACGGTTGCCTCAGATTAAAAAGGATCTAGGACATTAGGGTTACTTCTAAGGTGTCCTAACTGTTGCTTCGGTGACCACACTCACCCGATAATCGAATTGACCCGAACACCTCCAACGATGGTGCTACCTACCCCTCAATAGTGGGATAGCACTATCTAAAGGACTCTTACACAGCTTAATTCCTTAGGGTAGGTAGATCTCATGGGTACTTGCTCTTTTCAAAACAAACAAAAACAACTTTTCGCACCTACACTTTCAAAAGTTTTCAAACAAATTTTTCATACACTCTTGAGGACAGATACAAGAGTTACTTAGAAATTTTTTTTAACGAAACTTTTTCAAAACCCACACACGCTTGAAAAGCAAACAATTTTTGAAAACATAAGAGCAAGTACCTAAGAGCCCGTGGATAACCACGGATAGAAAGGGTGCTAACACCTTCCCTTTCTATAAATCTACCTCCCGAACCGAGAGACATCTCGAATAAGGAATTTTGTTGTGCTTTTGTCCTTTCCATATTGGAGAACATAAAAGACGGTGGCGACTCTTGCTTACCGCGACATTTCGTGAAACCAGCTAAAAAACAGTCAGTTCTATTTCCACCGATCACAGAACTGGCGACTCTGCTGGGGACACTTAAAGTGAGGTGTACCTTAGGATAGCTCATACTTTTGTTTTCAATTGCTTTGTCTTGTTTTCTTTATCATTATGGGCATTGTCTTGGAGTTTCATAGATCCTAACCCGGATCTGGGGATACCCTGTTAGGTAGCATAAGCTGTGAGGGACCTATCCGGCGTAGACCGACACGGGTGAAGCAGTGGCTACGTTGGTGTGGCACCTTGGTCTGTACCGATATCCCTTGTGTCGCAACGAGGAGAATATGGGTCTTCTGAGGAGTCATTAAGCACCAACCGACCTTAGAACCTTAAATGACCCAACTTGGCCAATAGAACAGTAGCAGTATGCTACACCCATTGAGGCTAAACTCTCGCGATGGTTCTGGCCGCAAGAAAAGATTGCGATGCTGGAGTTATGACCGATTGAGGGTAGTCAGTGATATTGGGATCCTCTAGAACCCGGTTACTTTTGATAGGACAGGTCTTAACCAACAAACTGAAAGAGGGTAGTACCTGAACTTCATGCTGGCCTGAAATCTAAGGGCTCTTTTGTGTGACTTGTGTGCCTTCATACTTGAACTACTTGCATACTTGTTATCTGACAACATGAGTTCTTGCAGGTTTTGTTTACAGTCCTTAATTTGGGCTCATAACGGGGTTTACTTGCATCACTCCATGCATAGCATAACATCATACCATTGCATACATCCTGCATAAAGACTAATCCATTTCAAGGATCTCAAGGGCTTGTGATGCAGGTCATGATGAATCAAAATGTCCAGCAAGGGGCAAAGGGGATTTATTTTCCTCTAGCCAAGGTTGATAACTTGAGTCAGGGGCTATGACCCACTCGATATGGTGAGCCTTGACTCTTAAAGAAGGACTCTCAACAACAGGAAGCTCCTTCAATCAAGCTACTGTATTTAACTTCTAACAAGTTTCTCTGTTTACCCCGCGAGGTCCTTGAAAACATTGCATGCATATCATACATATCATTGCATTACAGGTACCCTTGTTGCAGGACACTTACCTTTTCCACTGTTTATTTCAGCAATGGCTTCCCAACAAGATAACCAGGGTCTTCATGCTCAAGAGACTCAGTTCAGGGAGATCTTCCTAAGCCTATCCAAGGGGCAGGAAGAATTGAGGACACTCCTCATGGGGAATTTGGCCAAGAAAAGTCCCGAAGATGACAAGGACGAACGGCTGAAACGTCTGCAAGCTGAGGTAGATACAATGAGAACCCAGATGCTGGGGCAAATGGCTCT
Organism: Vicia faba; assembly: GCA_948472305.1. Taxonomy (NCBI): domain Eukaryota; kingdom Viridiplantae; phylum Streptophyta; class Magnoliopsida; order Fabales; family Fabaceae; genus Vicia; species Vicia faba. Next base: position 1,454,202,622 of record OX451739.1, read on the forward strand.
CACCCAAGGCTTAGCTCGGGAGCAAGAAGAGTTGAGGACCATGATCAGTCAACTTCATCAAGACAGGAAGCAACCAGTCCAAGTCAGGAACCAGGTCATTGATCAGCTTCCAAGAGGACAAGAGTCTGGTATGGTAAAGAATAGACCTCTCCAAAGTGCTACCACTTCACAGGTCCAACCCCAACCTCTCCCAGAACAGTAGGTTGATCAGAGTAAGCCAAGCAAGCCCAGGAGGAAATTCACCCAGCTCAACACGTCGCTGTCTCAAGCTTTACAACATCTGTTGAGGTTGAATTTGGTAACTCTAAGGGACCCTCCTAAGAACCCCAAGAAGACACCTTCAAGGTATAACCCCAACGCCCACTGCGCTTATCATTCGGACAGCCCGGGGCATGCCACAAACGACTGCTGGTCTCTGAAGAACAAGATCCAGGATCTGATTGATGAAGGAGCGGTGGAATTCACCCAAGATGGCCAGGCTGAGTTCTTCTACTATCCCTGCAAGATTCATCACTTGAAGTGACTAGTTCAAATTAGAAGACTTTTGTTCATTAGATTTTTTAAGTTGTAATTTTCTTTTGATTGTTCAAACAATTATTGTCATAGAAAACTTTATTACTTTATCAATGCATCGCATATGTCTGTTTTGAATCAATATATTCGCATTCGCTATATTCAAAATTGTTTTCATTTTTTGATGTCAACTCTCAATTAATAACTCTAAGCCTCTTGAGGGAGGATGACGAAAACGATACCACGACCTTTACAGTATGCTTTTGAACAGACCCCGCTGATGAGGTACATGCATTGTTTCAATTCCTAAACACTGGAGTTATAAGGATGATAATCCCTCGTCAATCCCTTTGAGCCAAAGAAGTAGGAGTTTTCTTTTCGAAAATTAAAACCCTTAATCATAACCTGGGGCAGGGTAGTTCTCTCAGCTGATCCAAGTGCACAACGAAGAAGTCCTTACAAAACAAAAGACAACGATGGTTCTGAATAATCATAAAGACAGGAAGTCATTACCAAAAAAAAAACTAAAACCCAATAAGTCAAAACCTACGAAGGAGACTTACAAAACTGGGGCATCCCGCTGACTGTAATTCCAAAAAGAAACAGTTCAGGCAAAGAACAGGGATAACGAAATCAAAAAAGAAAGAGGTCCTACAAACCCTCAACAAAAAAGGAAATGATTGCCTATTCAAAGTAAACTGTCAATGTCCGAACCATCATTGGAATATCAGGACAAAGACTCAAACAAGGTCTAACGCACGATCAGCTGAGTTTAGGTTTGAAGAACATCACGAAGAGCGGGTGGGTACAAATAAACTTGAGCCTTTATCCTTTGTTTCTTGAACCGTGAACCAGGCCACGTTACAACCCTTAAAAGTCCTAGCTGAAGCATGGGTTAGTTCGAAAGCATATTGTTACGAAAGCTATCCTGACTCCTTAAGGCTCACTGTAAACTCTTGAGTTGACATTACATTTTACAAAAATTCACCTGTTTTTATGAAAATACATTTTCAAAAACTTCAAAACAGACATAAGCTTTGCATTTTTGAAATAATATTTGTTTGCATATGAATTTTTGTTCGAACAGCAGAGAAATTCGCACGAAGAATATCTAGTGAACAAAAGCACTTCCAATCAAGGGGCAGACATGATCATTGTCCATAATCTGGGGCAGTGAAGTCAAGATTCAGAGAATCTCTCAAAAGGCCAACCAACTTGGGGAAAATCTCCATCTGGATCACTTGGGGCATTGGACGATTGAACGAAGATCTTCTGGAGGTATGACAACACAATACTACTAACGGTGACAACTCCCTGCATTCTGAGCACGGACATAGTCGAAAAATACTACGCATAATCAAAGACCCGCTAGGTTGACACACCTAGGCAAAAATAAGGGCTTCCTGGCAAACCAAAAGGGGTCGGGCTAAAATAAGGGATGAAAATGAAAAAACCTGTACACCCGGCGAGTCGAAAACCTGAAAAGGCGGCTTGGGAAAAAATGGGTATCCCGATGGACTGAAAACCCGAAAGGGCGGTCCAGGAAAAAGTTAGGGATCAAAAGCGTACGACTATGTCCCTTCATCTCGTCACTTGCCAACCAGAAGAAGATTTGTCAATCGGAAGTTATCAAGCACCTCCACAGGTACCTTCTTCTCCCCCAGAAGCTGGGGAAGTCAAGAATTGTCCAAACAGTACAAGTCGCTCCGTCCACCAAGGTACTAAGGTAAGTTCGGCTGAAGAATATAACCAAGATACCTCCACTCCCCAGAGTAAGACAAGGTCCAGCAATACTCTCCCTGAGCAGAGTTGGTCTCCCAATCAGCCCTACAAGGCACAGTATCTCCAGCAGGTCAACAACGCTCTCCCCAAGCAGAGTTAGCCTACTGTCAGCCTTAAGGAAGATGGGTTTTCCCCAGAAGATCTCAAACATTCCCCAGCGGAGTATGCAGATATCCCTTAAACAAGCATCCCCGGCAGTCTTGATATAAGATTGTTCCCCGGCGGAATACCGGACATCCAGTGGAGGCATTCCCCAGTACAGTCCAATCTGAAAAGTTTCCCCAGGAGAGTTGAATCAATCTCCCCAGTAGGAAGCTTATCCCCAACAGATTCTGGAAGCTTATCCCCTACAGAGTATGGACGCGTCTCCCCGGCTTTATTCAAAGGTTATTCCCCACCAGGGCTTATAACTGGGTTATCCTCAGCTAAAAACCACAGAAAGATCGTCCTCGGCGAGGTTCTTCCTATCCCTCAGCGGAGTTCATCAAATCTTCCAACAAAACTTATCAACAGTATCCCCAGCGGAGTTCTCATTAAAACCTCAGTGAAGTATCCCTTCCCACAGAGTATTCCCCGCAGAGTAATCTCTCCAACAAGTTTATTCCCCAACAGAGTCATCTTCTCCTACCGGTTTATTCTTGCAACCATCATCCCCAGCGGAAATGAAGAACTCTGTTCTTCAACATCAGCCCAGGATTCAACTTCCCGGCATGCGTCAAGGATTTATTTTCCTAGACGAGAATACATTCATAAACATCGCATCGTCATGATACATGCACATACGCATCATATCACACAATCTCATTTATTCTTGAGGACATCATGACATCATGCTTTTCATACATCATGACATTGCATACAACTGATGTTTTACCTTTTCAGGAAAAAGGTCAAAGATAATTACTATCAACTGTCGCAATTCCAGATTCGATACCCGTATCTAGCCAGGGCATGTCTGTGAGCGATCATTTCCACATTCGATACCTGTATCTAGCCAGGGCATGTCTGTGAGCGATCATTTCCAGATTCGATTCCTGTATCCAGCCAGGGCACATCTGAAGAGTTTGAAGATTCGATTCCTGCATCCAGCCAGGACACATCTGTTGACGACTATTTCCAGATTCGACTCCTGTATCCAGCCAGGGCACGTCTGAAGAGTTTGAAGATCCGATTCCTGTATCCTGCCAGGGTGTATCTATTGACGACTATTTTCCGGACTCGATTCCTGTATCCTGCCAGGGCACGTCTGAAGAATTTGAAGATCCGATTCCTGTATCCTGCCAGGATGTATCTGTTGACGACTATTTTCCGAACTCGATTCCTGTATCCTGCCAGAGCACGTCTGAAGAGTTTGAAGATCCGATTCCTGTATCCTGCCAGGGTGTATATGTTGTCGACTATTTTCCGGACTCAATTCCTGTATCCTGCCAGGGCACGTCTGAAGAGATTGAAGATCCGATTCCTGTATCCTGCCAGGGTGTATCTGTTGACGACTATTTTCCAGACTCGATTCCTGTATCCTGCCAGGGCACGTCTGAAGAGTTTGAAGATCTGATTCCTGTATCCAGCCAGGGCGTATCTGTTGACGACTATTTTCCGGACTCGATTCCTGTATCCTGCCAGGGCACGTCTGAAGAGTTTGAAGATCCGATTCCTGTATCCTGCTAGGGTGTATCTGTTGACTACTATTTTCCGCACTCGATTCCTGTATCCTGCCAGGGCACGTCTAAAGAGTTTGAAGATCTGATTCCTGTATCCTGCCAGGGTGTATCTGTTGACGACTATTTTCCAGACTCGATTCCTGTATCCTACCAGGGCACGTCTGAAGAGTTTGAAGATCTGATTCCTGTATCCTGCAAGGGTGTATCTGTTGACGACTATTTTCCGGACTCGATTCCTGTATCCTGCCAGGGCACGTCTGAAGAGTTTGAAGATCTGATTCCTGTATCCAGCCAGGGCGTATCTATTGACGACTATTTTCCGGACTCGATTCCTGTATCCTTCCAGGGCACGTCTGAAGAGTTTGAAGATCCGATTCCTGTATCCTGCCAGAGTGTATCTGTTGACGACTATTTTCCAGACTCGATTCTTGTATCCTGCCAGGGCACGTCTGAAGAGTTTGAAGATCTGATTCCTGTATCCTGCCAGGGTGTATCTGTTGACGACTATTTTCCGGACTCGATTCCTGTATCCTGCCAGGGCACGTCTGAAGAGTTTGAAGATCCGATTCATGTATCCTTCCAGGGTGTATCGGTTGACGACTATTTTCCGAACTCGATTCCTGTATCCTGCCAGGGCACGTCTGAAGAGTTTGAAGATCCGATTCCTGTATCCTGACAGGGTGTATCTGTTGACGACTATTTTCTGGACTCGATTCCTGTATCCTGCCAGGGCACGTCTGAAGAGTTTGAAGATCCGATTCCTGTATCCTGCCAGGGTGTATCTGTTGACGACTATTTTCCGGACTCGATTCCTGTATCCTGCCAGGGCACGTCTGAAGAGTTTGAAGATCCGATTCCTGTATCCTGCCAGGGTGTATCTTTTGACGACTATTTTCTTGACTCGATTCCTGTATCCTGCCAGGGCACGTCTGAAGAGTTTGAAGATCCGATTCCTGTATCCAGCCAGGGCGTATCTGTTGACGACTATTTTCTGGACTCGATTCCTGTATCCTACCAGGGCACGTCTGAAGAGTTTGAAGATCCGATTCCTGTATCCAGCCAGGGCGTATCTGTTGACGACTATTTTCTGGACTCGATTCATGTATCCTTCCAGGGCACGTCTGAAGAGTTTGAAGATCCGATTCCTGTATCCTGCCAGGGTGTATCTGTTGACGACTATTTTCCAGACTCGATTCCTGTATCTTGCCAGGGCACGTCTGAAGAGTTTGAAGATCCGATTCCTGTTTCCTGCCAGGGTGTATCTGTTGACGACTATTTTCTGGACTTGATTCCTGTATCCTGCCAGGGCACGTCTGAAGAGTTTGAAGATCCGATTCCTGTATCCAGCCAGGGTGTATCGGTTGACGACTATTTTCCGGACTCGATTCCTGTATCCTGCCAGGGCACGTCTGAAGAGTTTGAAGATCTGATTCCTGTATCCTGCCAGGGTGTATCTGTTGACGACTATTTTCTGGACTCGATTCCTGTATCCTGCCAGGGCACATCTGTGAGCAACCAATTGTAGATTCGATACTTGTATCCAGCCAGGGCATGTCTGCATGAAGAGTTTGAAGATCAACCCCTGTAATAGGCCAGGTAATTATCTTTCTTTCTTAGGTATGCAAGTTCTCGCTAAGGAATCTCTTACGCGATCAACACCTAGGTGGCATCTATAAGCCCATCCTCCCATCACAGTTCCAAATGGCATCTATAAGCCCATTCCCGACAAGGTTCTGTCACACCTCTAGATGGCATCTATAAGCCCATCCACTTACCAACAGTTCCAAATGGCATCTATAAGCCCATTCCCGACAAGGTTCTGTCACACTTCCAGATGGCATCTATAAGCTCATCCTCCTATCCATCATTCCTCCAAATGGCATCTGTAAGCCCATTCCCGCCATCACACTGCTGATACTCCACTATGTGAGCGCAAATTTCTGGGCACTTTAGTGTTCAATCATCTTCCACCCTCGGATCACGAAAGGCACACAAGCCAATCTACATCCACAGGTCTAAGAAGATTGAACAGGGGCAACTGTTGTACCCCAAAATTTTCCCTCCCATATTCTTCAAAGTTTTGACAAGCATCATCTCAATTTGCTCAAAGTCTACTTAAGGGCTACACAGTTCAAACATCCTCCTAAGCCAGTCAAATTAGGGTTTTGGTTCTTGCATGGAAGTTTAGGTTTCCAAGGGTCCAATCAAGTCCCATATGCCTATATACATTGTCAAGCACCTACATGTCAAGTTTCAAGGCTCACAAGGTCAAGTTGCACAATCAAAAAACCTAATTGCTCCACAGTCAACTGCATCGGCAAAATGGTCATTTGGCAGTCAAAAGTCAAAAAATTTGGTCAACATCTTATTTTGAAGCCACAATCATCATTTGATCAAGTCTTGATCATGATTCCACAAGCATGGCTTAAAAATCATCAAGATGCAAAAGTTTCTATTTTTGGACAGTTGAAAAGTCAACTGTAACTTGACCAAGGCATAACTTTTTCATGGTTCATCAAAAAAATCCCATCCAATGCTCATTTTGAAGGGGAGGACATTTACTACAATTCATATTCACATTCCAAGTCCAATAAATTCTCTCACAAAAAGTTATCAATTTCAACATTATAGGTCATTTTCAAAAGTCAACAAAAAGGCACTTTAAGTCAAAGACCATAACTTGAGATTGGTAAATCAAAATGACATGGGACCAAAGGCATTGGTTAGAGGACTTAAAGACCTTTCCAAAATGTCCAAGAACATGTTCATAGCTTCAAAATTGAGCAAGATAGGCATTGGAGAAGTTGGGAAATTTTTGTGAAATGGCCAAAGTCAACTATCCTTGAAACTTCATTTTTGACAAAAAGGGCCCACGTTTTCCACTTGGTTCAACTTGGCCATGCCTCCCACGTGTCCCATAATTTATTTCAAGATTAAAAATTAATTTTTCCATTTTTATTTAATTTTATTTGATTTAATTCATTTTAAATCTTTAAAATTCAAATAAAAATCAAGAAAATTAATGGAGGGATATATTTTGTGTTGAATTGCTTTGATACATACACCATCATTCACCTTCCAAATTCGTGCAAGGCCTATTCCAAGCAAGAAATTCAAATTTTGACAAGAATGGTAAGTTGCTTTAATGGAGGTTATGGCAAAATCTCAAGCATAATTGCAAGGCTTCAAGGCTCATTATATGGATTGATACTCATTACAAAACAGATATGCAAGCTTTCCCAATACATTACACGACCTAGAACACTGAAAAACGGCCAAATAACTTTCAAATTTTCAAGAGAAAAATCACAAACTGAAAACCATCTTCCCACACGATTCAAGCCTCTCCTTCGATCCAAACACATTCATGACCCTTCCAGGAACCTTTTGCAATCAGAATTAAGCCAAATCACTCAAGGAATCACGCTACACAAGTCACACAGTTTGTCCAAATTTTGAGAAACTGAATTCCATTTCTATGCCTCATTAATTCATTTTGAACGTTATTATGCATTGCTGACACCATTACAAAACTTTCTGCATGTTTTAATTTGATTATAAGGCTCTAAAACGAAAACTACCATTAGCGATTTCTAGGTTTTCAGAATTTGGAAATTGGGGCTTTTTATATACTGTAAAATTGAACCTCAAAACAGGCATGGTCAAACTCAGAAGCTCAAGACGGATTGAATGGACATGTCGCGCCCTTTTTATGTTGTCCCAATTGCTAATCGCTATTTTTTACTGTTGAAATTAGTGGGGGTTTAAAACCCCCGTTATTTGCCTGTAATTTTTGTTGCAGAACGAAGATGACGAAGGGCGTGGCAAGCAGGGAGTGGTCAGTTCAAATGGGGCGCGCACGTTTTCTTATTTCCAACATATAACGCAGTTATTTTATATAATATTTATTTTCCATGTTACTAACAAACGCGCATGAGTGCTTCAGTGGCTGGAGACGTGGCCAAGCATCCTTGGGACCTGGGTTCGATTCCCAGGTCCCCCCATAATTCTCATGTTATTTTTCCAAGTGCTTTCCTGTGCAGATTCCAAACTGAGGCGCACCATAAGCCTCATATCTCTGCCTACCAAGCGTCCATCAATGCAGATCCAAGGGCCAAACATGAGGACCATGGTACTCTAGAGTCAGCGCATGCGTAGGCCACCAGGAAAAGTCAACGTGGCTGAAGCTTCAATGGGCCTCAAATCTCAATCCAACACCCTCCATTTCAGCCCACACCCCCTTGGGTTTTACTCTTCTTTTTATTTTGTTTTGACATTTTCTTTTTTTTATTTACTTGCCTTATTTTATTTTTTATTATTAACACAATTAACATAACTAACTTTTTTTCATAAAAAAATCCAAAAAAGAATTAACATCATTATTATTATTATTATTTTATTTTGTAAATAAACAATAATTGAATTAGTTTTTTTTAATTAGGCCATTTTAACCTTTTTAATAATTAAAATAGATTTAGAATTAGGTTAACTTAGAATTTTATTTCTTTTTATTTTATCTCATAAAAACATAAAAACAAAAAAATATATTTTCTTTTAATTAAATTAATTAATTAGTTTAATTATTAGTTATTAATTTCATTTAATCACAAAAAGACCAAAAAAAATCAATTTCTTTTCTAAAAAGGGTCAACACCCTTAGAACATTCCGATTTAATTTTTATTCGCGCATAGTTTATTATTATGTAATTGCTTCCAAGACATGTAATAGTTAATTAGGTTTACTGCTTTATTTCTTGTACTTTTTTACCAAAAAAGGGTCTTTTATATTTTTGGCGATGTATAGACCCGCGCCTTGTAATAGCGTATGATTTATGTTTCCGTAAATTTACTTTCCGCACCCGTTAACTGTTAAATGCATGCAAGAATGAATGGTAAATAAAAACAACTCGTAGCTCACTAATAACCAAGACAAGCATTAACTGAATACAACACACAATGCACACACCACTTCTAGGGTACGCCTTACTCGTTGCCTTCGAAACGTGGTCATCAAGTATAGGACGTCTTAGAGGTCACCCTTAGTCCAAAGATCCAGTTGCCTCGAAATGGTTGCCTCGGATTAAAAAGGATCTAGGACATTAGGGTTACTTCTAAGGTGTCCTAACTGTTGCTTCGGTGAACACACTGTCCCGATAATTGAATTGACTCGAACACCTCCAACGATGGTGCTACCTACCCCTCAATGGTGGGATAGCACTATCTAAAGGACTCTTACACAGCTTAATTCCTTAGGGTAGGTAGATCTCATGGGTACTTGCTCTTTTCAAAACAAACAAAAACAACTTTTCGCACCTACACTTTCAAAAGTTTTCAAACAAATTTTTCATACACTCTTGAGGACAGATACAAGAGTTACTTAGAAATTTTTTTTTAACGAAACTTTTTCAAAACCCACATACGCTTGAAAAGCAAACAATTTTTGAAAACATAAGAGCAAGTACCTAAGATCCCGTGGATAACCACGGATAGAAAGGGTGCTAACACCTTCCCTTTCTATAAATCTACCTCCCGAACCGAGAGACATCTCGAATAAGGAATTTTGTTGTGCTTTTGTCCTTTCCATATTGGAGAACATAAAAGACGGTGGCGACTCTTGCTTACCGCGACATTTTGCGAAACCAGCTAAAAAACAGTCAGTTCTATTTCCACCGATCACAGAACTGGCGACTCTGCTGGGGACACTTAAAGTGAGGTGTACCTTAGGATAGCTCATACTTGTGTTTTCAATTGCTTTGTCCTGTTTGCTTTATCATTATGGGCATTGTCTTGGAGTTTCATAGATCCTAACCCGGATCTGGGGATACCCTGTTAGGTAGCATAAGCTGTGAGGGACCTGTCTGGCATAGACCGACACGGGTGAAGCAGTGGCTACATTGGTGTGGCACCTTGGTCTGTACCGATATCCCTTGTGTCGCAACGAGGAGAATATGGGTCTTCTGAGGAGTCATTAAGCACCAACCGACCTTAGAACCTTAAATGACCCAACTTGGCCAATAGAACAGTAGCAGTGTGCTACACCCATTGAGGCTAAACTCTCGCGATGGTTCTGGCCGCAAGAAAAGATTGCGATGCTGGAGTTATGACCGATTGAGGGTAGTCAATGATATTGGGATCCTCTAGAACCCGGTTACTTTTGATAGGACAGGTCTTAACCAACAAACTAAAAGAGGGTAGTACCTGAACTTCATGCTGGCCTGGAATCTAAGGGCTCTTTTGTGTGACTTGTGTGCCTTCATACTTGAACTACTTGCATACTTGTTATCTGACAACATGAGTTCTTGCAGGTTTTGTTTACAGTCCTTAATCTGGGCTCATAACGGGGTTTACTTGCATCACTCCATGCATAGGATAACATCATACCATTGCATACATCCTGCATAAAGACTAATCCATTTCAAGGATCTCAAGGGCTTGTGATGCAGGTCATGACAAATCAAAATGTCCAGCAAGGGGAAAAGGGGATTTATTTTCCTCTAGCCAAGGTTGATAACTTGAGTCAGGGGCTATGACCCACTCGATATGGTGAGCCTTGACTCTTAAAGAAGGACTCTCAACAACAGGAAGCTCCTTCAATCAAGCTACCGTATTCAACTTCTAACAAGTTTCTCTGTTTACCCCGCGAGGTCCTTGAAAACATTGCATGCATATCATACATATCATTGCATTACAGGTACCCTTGTTGCAGGACACTTACCTTTTCCACTGTTTATTTCAGCAATGGCTTCCCAACAAGATAACCAGGGTCTTCATGCTCAAGAGACTCAGTTCAGGGAGATCTTCCTAAGCCTATCCAAGGGGCAGGAAGAATTGAGGACACTCCTCATGGGGAATTTGGCCAAGAAAAGTCCCGAAGATGACAAGGACGAACGGCTGAAACGTCTGCAAGCTGAGGTAGATACAATGAGAACCCAGATGCTGGGGCAAATGGCTCTCACCCAAGGCTTAGCTCGGGAGCAAGAAGAGTTGAGGACCATGATCAGTCAACTTCATCAAGACATGAAGCAACCAGTCCAAGTCAGGAACCAGGTCATTGATCAGCTTCCAAGAGGACAAGAGTCTGGTATGGTAAAGAATAGACCTCTCCAAAGTGCTACCACTTCACAGGTCCAACCCCAACCTCTCCCAGAACAGCAGGTTGATCAGAGTAAGCCAAGCAAGCCCAGGAGGCAATTTACTCAGCTCAACACGTCGTTGTCTCAAGCTTTACAACATCTGTTGAGGTTGAATTTGGTAACTCTAAGGGACCCTCCTAAGAACCCCAAGAAGACACCTTCAAGGTATAACCCCAACGCCCACTGCGCTTATCATTCGGACAGCCCGGGGCATGCCACAAACGACTGCTGGTCTCTGAAGAACAAGATCCAGGATCTGATTGATGAAGGAGCAGTGGAATTCACCCAAGATGGCCAGGCTGAGTTCTTCTACTATCCCTGCAAGATTCATCACTTGAAATGACTAGTTCAAATTAGAAGACTTTTGTTCATTAGATTTTTCAAGTTGTAATTTTATTTTGATTGTTCAAACAATTATTGTCATAGAAAACTTTATTACTTTATCAATGCATCGCATATGTCTGTTTTGAATCAATATATTCGCATTCGCTATATTCAAAATTGTTTTCATTTTTTGATGTCAACTCTCAATTAATAACTCTAAGCCTCTTGAGGGAGGATGACGAAAACGATACCACGACCTTTACAGTATGCTTTTGAACAGACCCCGCTGATGAGGTACATGCATTGTTTCAATTCCTAAACACTGGAGTTATAAGGATGATAATCCCTCGTCAATCCCTTTGAGCCAAAGAAGTAGGATTTTTCTTTTCGAAAATTAAAACCCTTAATCATAACCTGGGGCAGGGTAGTTCTCTCAGCTGATCCAAGTACTTTTTTATTTTTTATTGTTATTTTATACTAAAAAAACATTTTTTTAATATATTTTTATTTTTGTACATATTAATATATTTTTTTATATAAATAATAGATAATATTATTTTCTTAAAGAAAATTAGGGTTTGCCCCTTTAATAAATAAAATTAATCCTTTTCTATTTATTTCTTTACATTTCTTTATATTGAAAATATCTTTGCATACATAAAAACTCATTTTTGCATAAATAAATTTTATTTAATATATATTTATTGTGTTTATTTAAATATTGTACATTTAAATATTATGCATTGTAAATTCAATTTGGTTGTAATAACTTAGGATTTAAATTTCTTGCAAAATAATCCCCTATTCAAAATTGTACCCCCCTCCCTATCTCAAAGTTGTAATAGCTTAGATTTATTTTTACGCACTTAAATGCTTTGAATTATGCCATGATTAGAGAACTAGGGTTTGTATGCCAAAATTAAAACCAACAAATGGTTTGACCTAATCAAAGACAAAAATGCATGAAAAACAAACACAATGCTCACTTGCACCCCTAGGGTTACAATCCACTTGTTGCCTTAAAAAATGGGCCATGGTATGCATGTTAAGTACTTTGGAAAAACAAAAAAAAACAAAAGATCATAGTCCCTCGATGACGCTATCTGAGTTGCCTAAACAAAAATGATCAAGTCCCTTAAGAAAATTGCCAAAAATACTTGACACCATTGCTATCATGGTCTATACGATGACCCGCGCCTGTCCCGTTTAACATCCTAACACAAGGTTGTTCACCAAATACAATGGTGAAACAACACTGTTAAAAGGGTTAAAAACATTAGGAAATATCTTTGAGTAAAATAGGGTAGATAGCTCTTAGTTACTTGATCAAAAACTTGCAAAAACATCCTTGCTATCTTCAAACATATTTCACAACACAATTTCAAAACCCTACTTTCAAAAATTGAAAAACTTTCAAAATACAAAAATACCTTTGTATACATTCAAACAAGAATCATTACAAAGGTTGCCACAATGATGGCCTCTTTTCAAAACATCTTTTCAAAATCACACACTAAGCACCATTTCAAACAATTGAAGAGCACCATTTCAAACAATTGAAAAGCAAAGCAAGTGATTTAACAAGTAACTATGAGCCCATGGATAACCATGGATGAAAAGGGTGCTTTCACCTTACCTTTTCATAATCTACTCCCCGAACCCAAGAAAACATCTCAAAGGTCTTTCCTGTGCTTTTTGACCTTTCCTTAGGATAAAATAAAAAATCGGTGGCGACTCTTACTAAACCGAAACATTTCCGAACACAAACGCAAAACCTCAAGTCAGTTCTCCCACTGTATCACAGAACTGGCGACTCTGCTGGGGAATAACTTTAAAAGTGGAGTAACCTTAGGGTTTAGATCACCTTTGCATGCTTATATTGATTGCTTTGATTGCTTTACATTTAGTTCTCTTGTTTGGGCTTGAAATCCTCTACCCGGATTTGGGAAACATTCATAGGTAAATAGCAATACATTGTGGAAACTGTGCGGGGTATACCGACATGATTGAAGCAATAGCTATATTAGTGCGACATATTTGTGAGTACCGGTAGCCTTTGAGTCAATCAAAGAGAATACGGGGCCGCTGAGTGATGTCATGAAGCACTAATGAACTCTTAGAACCTTACTTGACCATATTTGCCTTTTATTAGGGGTAGTGAGATGACCGGCTTTGGTGAAGTCCGAAGTTGGTAGATACTCGATACTACACTCATTGAGGGTTGTTTTCTTGGAATATTTTGGTCGCCAGTTAAGTGGCTAAACCAAAACAACGAACATAGAAAATAATCTAGTGATATTGAGCTCTTTAGAACCCGGTTACTATTTATAGGACAGGTTGAGCCAACTAAACTCAAGAGGGTACTTACCTATGAAACCTCATGCAAGCCTGAAACTAGGATCTTGTGTGACTTGTTTGTACATGTGCTTGTGCATACATCATAAACATCATAAAGCATCATATGCATCCACTAACCATTTCAAGGGTTTGGATCTTCATCTTTGTTCTTGTTTTGTAGGTCATGAAATCACTTCGCAGGAAAACAATTCAAGTCAATCTTGTGAGAATCCCTCCTAAACTCAAGGATCTTACTTCCAAGATTCCAGAGAATTCTCTTTTCAGTGAAAGACACGGTAGACTTCTCAACTTGGTCAACTCCAACATTGAAGAAGACATGGTGAAAGTTCTCTTCCAGTTCTTTGACCCCCTACACCACTGTTTCACATTCCCTGATTACCAACTAGTACCTACTTTGGAGGAATTTTCTCAACTCCTGAGGATTCCTATTCTTCATTAACTACCCTACAATGGTACGGAAAAAGAACCAAAGCCTGAAGATGTTTCTCAAGCATTACACTTGCAACCATTTGATATCAAAGGACATTGGGAAACCAGAAGTGGTGTCAAGGGTTTCTTGGCAAAGTTTCTATTTGAGAAGGCACAAGACTGCTGGAACTCTCTAGATCTACAAGCTTTTGAGGAGATTGTAGCACTTCTCATCTATGGGTTGGTCTTGTTCCCAATCCCTGATCAACTTATAGATGTGAATGCTGTCAAGATTTTCATATCCCGAAATCCTGTGCCTACATTGCTTGGGGACACCCTACACTCATTTTACACATGAACAATGAGGAAAAGAGGAGTTCTCATATGTTGTACTCCTCTCCTAGCAAGGTGGTTTATTTATCACCTTCCACAATCAGTTTTGAAGAATGAGCAGGGTTTAAGGTGGTCACAACGGTTGATGACCCTCACACATTCTGATGTTCATTGGTGTTCTCGGTCCAGAGAAAATGTCATCATCATTGATCGTTATGGGGAATTCCCTAATTTCCCACTACTTGGCATTAGGGGAGGCATTACCTACAACCCCTGTTTAGCTCCAAGACAGTTTGGATATGCTCGGAGGGATGGCCCTCATGACATGTTGATTCCTGACTTGGTTTTTGACTTCGACAACAATGCGCAAGGACTTCGACAAAGGTTCATCAGATCTTGGAGGATGCCCAACAAAGTGGATAGTAGGACACTGGGGCACAAGAATTCCATCCCTCTTGAGCCTTACCTCAAGTGGGTACAAACCCGCGCCCAGAATCTTATGATGCCATACCCTCACATTCTCCCCGTGATCAAAGAGCCTGTTATGGAAGGAGAGGTTCCATACACCCTCCTACATCCATACATGCCAACATCATTGGACGAATTACAAAAGAGTTGGATCCAACTCAAAGAAGAACGGAATACTTTTGAAGCCAGCTTCTATGCCAGTGAGAAGAAGGTTTTGGAGCTTACCTGCCGACTTCATGAGGACGAAACTCTCAACACTTACATCGCACCAAAGAGGATGCGCAGTGTCTTTTTACATTAAGAATTTTGTAATATTTTGCCCATGGGGCACTTATGTACTAACAAATTTCTTCTTAATATGACGTGTGTTCTTTTTTGTTTGCAACAAATTTGAATTTCTGAATCCTTGAACGCATTACATGAATAACATATCATTCATCATATGCATAAACAGGTCTTCACACCAGGTTTCCTTATCTTTCTGCTGTTTATTTCAGCAAGATGGATTTGGAGCAGACGGTTAAGGATCTGCAAGTAGAAAATTCTCAATTCCAGTAACTCCTCGTGACCTTAGCAAAGGGTCAAGAGGACCTTAAAGCACTGTAGAAAGATAAAGGGAAAAAGAAGAAAAGGCCTGGTGTAGTCATCATGGGAAGAAGGTTTGAAAGCAATACTAGAAAAGTTCTCGAGTTCCCCTCAACGTCTGATGAAGGGGATGGTAAAGGAAAAGGAACAACGATGCCTTCTGAATCTGAAGTTGAAGGAGAAGAAGAGGAAGAGGAAGAAGACGAAGATTACTCCGAACAGCAATATCCCCCGGCCGATGTTAAATTTAAAAATCTTGAGGATAGATTGGCAGCCATGGAGTTGCAAAGGGTACCTGGTTTAGATTTTGAAGAACTAGGGTTGGTCGCTGGGATTGTTATTCCTCCCAAATTCAAAGTTTCCACATTTTCTAAGTATGACGGCCTGTCGTGTCCAAAGATGCATCTAAGATCCTACGTCCGAAAGATCCAACCCCACTCATCTGATAAAGATCTTTGGGTCCATTTTTTCCAAGACAGTTTGTCAGGCACACAATTGAACTGGTTCTATCAACTCAAGAGATCGGAGGTTCATAACTGGGAAGACTTAGTTGTTGCTATCTACCGGCAATACCAATACAACGCTGATTTAGAACCCACTCGTACTCAACTACAGAATATGGGTATGGCTTCTAACGAGGGATTTAACGAGTATGCCCAGAAGTGGCGTGATCTGGATGGAAGGGTGAAACCACCATTGTCGGATAGAGAGCTGGTTGACATGTCTTTAGGGACCCTGTCTGGCCTTTTCTTCAATCATTTAATTGGGAGTTCCTCGACGGGATTTACCGAGTTAATCCTGACCGTCAAGAGGGTCGAGGCCGGCATTAAAAGTGGTAAGATTCATAAAGATGTCTTTGTGTCAGCCGCTGTTAAGAAGACCTTCCCAGCTAAGAAGGAAGCTTCTGCTGTTTATTCTCAAAAGAGCCAAGGAGGAATGGGGCGCCAACCAACTGTAGGGGTTGTGATGATTCAAAACTCTTCAAATGATCAACCTCGCAGCAATCAGCCAAGACCTAATCAACAATGGGTAGAAAGGCCACAACGGCAGTTCACCTGAATCAACATGACGCCAGCTCAAGTACTCCCTCATTTTCTAAAGCTGGATCTTACCAATTTAAAGGAAGCGCCAAAGAACCCCAATACCTCTTCCCCTTATTACCACTCCAATGCAAAGTGTGCTTACCACTCTGACAGTGTAGGGCGTGATACCAACAACTGTTGGGCTCTTAAGAACAAAATCCAAGACCTGATCGACGCCAAGGAAGTAGAATTTGATGCGCCCGAAAAGCCAAATGTGATTTCTGCCCCAAGGCCCAAGCACGGTCATAATGTTCATGCCGTTATGGAAGACCTTCATGTTACCAATGTTGCTGACCTTTTGACTCCGTTACCAGTGATTAAAGTGAATTTGATGAGAGCTGGGATATTCCCAGGCTGTGGAAAAGACTGTTACTTTTGTTTAAACATACGAGCTGACTGCCCACTGTTGAAATCAGGCATCCAACGCCTGATGGATACCCAAGAGATACTCTTCCAAAAGACTCTTGTTGATACCTTCACTCTTGTTACTCCTGCTACCTTTGTTACTTTAACTAATGACATTGCAATAATAACCATCTCCGACAATCTTCCCAAGGCTTGCAAAAGGCCTGTCAAGATTACGCCTGATCCTAAGTTTGTGCCATTAAAAATCACCATGTCGGGGCCTGTCCCGTATCAATCTAACAAGACGATACCATGGAACTATGAAGGAGAAATCTTCTATCATGGTATCAAACAGATTGAATCAGTCCAAGAGAATTCTAAAGACGGAACCCCTGATATAGGGAACATTGCAAGAATAAGCAAGATAACTCGCAGCGGACAGATTTTCTCTCCGGAGATTGCTCTCCCACGAGCAGTCTTCGGACCCTCGAAAGCTTCTGTGCCTGTTAAGCCATATGTGCAAGGCCCGATAATTGAATAATTGGATACTCCTGAAGTTAGACCATTCGTTGATACTACCGATAAGGGTAAGGGGATACCATAAGCGCCTGTCAGGATGAAGGCTCAAATTGTGGTAATCCCCGAGACCACCCAGAAAGAAATGGAAGAAATCTTGAAGATAATCAAAAAGAGAGACTACGACGTCGTGGAACAACTCGGGCAGACCCCTTCCAAAATTTCCATGTTGGCTCTCCTACTTTGCTCTGAGGCTTATGCTAAGGCCCTAATCAAATTTTTAAATATGGCACACGTGCCTCAAGAAACTTCGGCTAACCAGTTTCAAGAGTGCGTGGCCAGCCTAACTGCTGATAACGGTCTTGGTTTTTCCGATGCTGATTTGACCCCCAAGGGAAGGAAGCACAATGACGTGATGTATGTCTCAGTAGAATGCAGAGGAACCACCCTTTCCCGTGTCCTAGTTGATACTGGTTCATCCTTGAATGTGCTACCGAAGAAAGCGTTAGACCGTTTGGACTGTGAAGGGTTAGTGCTAAAGCCAAGTAATATCGTGGTTAGGGCCTTTGATGGGTCCAAAAGAATTGTTCACGGAGAAGTTGACATTCCTATCAAAGTGGGCACATAAGTTTTCAACTCCACCTTTTATGTGATGGACATCCGTCCTTCATATTCGTGTTTGTTGGGAAGGCCGTGGATCCACTATGCTGGGGCAGTTACCTCATCTTTACACCAAATGCTAAAGTATCTTGTTCAGGGTAAGATTATAACGGTGCACGGAGAGGAAGAGTACATGATAAGTCACCTTAACTCCTTCCGCTATGTGGACTTGGATGGCGATTTCATAGAAACACCTTTCCAACATTTTGAGGAAGTTTCTCCTGAAGTCGCAGTTGTGAAGACAATGACTGATGTGCCTATTATTTCCAAGCCTGTGTCTAGGATGGCATCTCTCAAGGATATAGAGGCTGTAATCAAAGAAGGAAGGAGTACAGTATGGGGGCAACTGCCTGATTTTCCCCATAAGACGGACAAGTTCGGACTAGGTTTTACCGCTGCTGGCCAGAAAGCTGTGCGTCGCTCCAAGGCTAGGGGACCACCCGTAAAAATCACTCACCATGGAATTAATGCCTTAGAAGATGATGATGAAGAAGACAACTTTGAATATTGGATCTTTCCAACCGTCGAAGGAGGATTAAGCAACTGGGAAGCAATGGACTTTATTCCCATCACTTTCATCAACCAGTAATCTATCTTTGAAAAATTTCCTATTTTGGTCTGTAATAATTAAACAATCCGTACACTATTTTCACTTTATGCCTTTCCCGGGGAATATAGGTCCATTTGTAAGGGCTTGATTTTCTTCTTTATCATATGCCATGTTTTAATGAACCATTGGACGTTTTCATCTATAAACTGTTGTGTTCATTTTCTTTCTTTTTGCATTTTATTTTGTTTAAGGATGGCTATCCCTTACACACACCCACACTCACAAAATGTAGGTACCCATCCACTCCGGATTTCATGGGTGACTATTCTGTTTTAGCCTTCGGTGACTCTGAAGATTTGGTCAATCACGTTGAGTACGAAGTTGGTGAAGACTGTGAATTGCCGGGAGAGTTAGCCAGACTTTTGCAACAAGAAGAGAGGACAATTCTGCCTCATGAAGAGTTGCTAGAAACCATCAACTTGGGAATAGAGGAAGACAAGAAAGAGGTTAAGGTGGGTGCCAACCTGGAACCAGGTGTCAAAGAGCGCTTAGTGCAGTTGTTGATCGAATATGTTGAGATCTTTTCCTGGTCCTATGAAGACATGCCGGGATTAGACACAGATATCATGGTTCACCATCTCCCTACAAGAGAAGACTGTCCACCGATCAAGCAAAAAGTCCGCCGAATGAGGCCCGACATGTCTGAGAAGATCAAAGCTGAGGTCATGAAGCAATTCGACGCTGGCTTTCTGGCTGTTACTTCCTATCCATAATGGGTTGCTAACATTGTGCCCGTGCCTAAAAAGGACGGCAAAGTCAGAATGTGTGTGGACTATCGGGACTTAAACAGGGCTAGCCCTAAAGATGATTGTCCACTGCCACACATTGACATCTTGGTTGACAACACAGCTCAACACAAGGTATTTTCCTTCATGGATGGATTCTCGGGATACAACCAAATCAAAATGGCCCCCGAAGACATGGAGAAAACTACTTTTGTCACGCAATGGGGTACCTTCTGCTACAAAGTGATGCCATTCGGACTGAAGAATGCCGGGGCAACCTATCAACGCGCCATGGTAGCTTTGTTTCATGATATGATACATCATGAGATTGAAGTTTACGTAGACGACATGATAGCCTGATCACAGACAGAAGAAGAACACCTTGATCATCTGCAAAAGCTGTTTGTCAGGTTGAAGGAGTTTAAGCTCAGACTGAACCCTAACAAGTGCACTTTTGGAGTCAGGTCTGGTAAACTTTTAGGATTTATTGTCAGCAACAAAGGCATTGAGGTTGATCCATCTAAGGTCAAAGCTATACAAGAAATGCCTGCACTGAAAAGGAGGTTAGAGGTTTCTTGGGACGCCTAAACTATATCGCGAGGTTCATCTCTCACCTAACATCTACCTGTGAGCCAATCTTCAAACTGTTAAAGAAAGATCAGGTAGTCGAATGGAACAATGACTATCAAGTTGCTTTTGATAAGATCAAGGAGTATTTACTGGAACCTCCTATCTTGATGCCACCCGTCGAAGGAAGGTCGTTAATCATGTATCTGATTGGTTTGGATAACTCAATGGGGTGCGTACTGGGCCAACATGACGAGTCTGGCCGAAAAGAGCATGCCATTTATTACCTTGGCAAAAAGTTTACCGACTGTGAGACTCGCTACTCACTGCTCGAGAAGACTTACTGTGCTTTGGTATGGGCTGCTCGCCGGCTAAGGCAGTATATGTTGACCGATACCACTTTGCTGATTTCCAAGATGGATCCGATCAAGTATATCTTCGAGAAGCCTGCTTTATCTCGAAGAATCGCTAGATGGCAAATGATCCTGACTGAGTATGATATCCAGTATACTACCCAAAAAGGTATAAAGGGGAGTGTACTAGCTGACCATCTAGCTCATCAAGCCGTCGAAGATTACCAATCTATGAGATTCGACTTCCCTGACGAGGACATCATGACATTGGACAACATTGAAGGTAACGGACCGTATGACGGACCTGAACAAGGATCCCGATGGACCTTGTACTTTAATGGTGCTTCAAATGAACTTGGAAATGGTATCGGTGTGGTACTCATTTCTCTAGAAGGTTTCCATACACCCATCACTGCCCGACTTTGCATTAGCTGTACCAACAACATGGCTGAATATGAAGCTTGCATCTTTGGTCTCAAGGCTGCTTTAGACTTGGGAATCAAATCTTTGGTCGTATTTGGGGACTCGGCTTTGGTTATCAGCCAAATCAAAGGAGAGTGGGACACTAGACATCCTAATCTTATCCCATACAAAGAACATGTCATGACATTGTTGCCTCATTTCGAGCAGATTACTTTCGAACACTTCCCGTGAGAAGAAAATCAGCTAGCAGATGCTCTGGCTACAATGTCTTCCATGTTTAAACTCAATTGGGATAACGAGGCTCCCCAAATCATCATTGAGCGAATGGACGAACTTGCGCAGTGTCATGAGATTAATACCGAAGAAGTAGTGGAACAACCCTGGTTTCATGAAATCAAAAGGTATCTCCAGACTCGAGAATACCCTGAAGGAGCTTTCGTCAATGACAAGAAGTTCTTAAGGAGATTTGCTGCCAAGTTCTTCCTGAGTAATGGCATCCTTTATAAGCGCAACCATGATTGTGTTCTACTTTGTTGTGTGGACAAGGTTAAAGCTGAGTTGATCATGACCGAGATACACAGTGGCACATTGGGCACCCACTTAAGCAGACATACGATGGCTAAGAAGATTCTAAGGGAAGGCTACTACTGGTCTACCATGGAAGTTGATTGTCATTAACATTCCCGTACTTGCCACAAATGTCAAGTCTACGCCGACAAAGTACATATTCCTCTTGTTCCTCTTAACGTTCTGACAGCTCCTTGGCCATTCCCAATGTGGGGCATTGATATGATTGGAGAGATCAAGCCTACGGCATCCAATGGACATCGCTTCATCTTGGTCGCTATTGATTATTTTACCAAGTGGGTCGAAGCAGCTTCCTACACCTCTGTTACAAAGAATGTGGTTGCCCGCTTCATCAAGCAGAATCTCATATGCCGGTACGGTATCCCCGACAGGATTATCACGGACAACGGTACAAATTTGAACAACACTATGATCACCGCTCTGTGCGAGTAGTTCAAGATTTACCATCACAATTCATCTCCCTATCGGCCAAAGATGAACGGTGATGTTGAAGCCGCGAACAAAAATATCAAGAAGATCATTCAAAAGATGACAGTCACCTACAAGGACTGGCATGAGATGTTACCGTTTGCTCTACATGGATAGCGTACCACGGCGCGTACTTCAATAGGGGCAACCCCCTTTTCTTTGGTATATGGCATGGAAGCTGTTTTACCTATGGAAGTTTAGATTCCTTCCTTAAGGATTATGAAGGATGCCGATTTGAGTGAAGACGATTGGATTCAGACCCGACTTGATCAACTTTATTTGATCAATGAGAAACGACTTACTACTATTTGTCATGGTCAGACGTATCAAAAACGAATGATCAAGGCTTTCAACAAGAAAGTCAGACGTCAGGTATATCAAATCGGAGATCTTGTAATCAAGCGGATCATCTTGCCGCAAAATGATCCCATGGGCAAGTGGACTCCTACTTACAAAGGACCATTTGTGATCAAGATCATCTTTTCTGGTGGGGCAATGATTCTGACCACCAGGACGGCGACGGCTTACCGCACCCTGCAAATGCAAACATAGTCAAAAGATACTACGCATAAGACGACCCGACAAGTTGAAAACCAGAAAGGGCGACTTGGGCAAAAATGGGCATCCCGGTGAATCGAAAACCCAAAAGGGCGGCTCAGGAAAAAATTAGGGATAAATAAAAAATTTGTACACCCGGCAAGTTGAAAACCCGAAAGGGCGACTTGGGCAAAAAAGCGTTTCCCGGTGGATCGAAAACCCGAAAGGGAGGTCTGGGAAAAAGTTGGGGAATTAAAGCCTATGACTATGTCTCGTCGGATCACTTTAAGAACAATCTCTTCACCAACAAGCTCCAAGCTTCTGATCAATCCAATCATCGGCGGACGAAGCAGCGAATGGACAAGATACTAAGAGTTGTGAAGGCTATAGCAAAATGGAACCCCATGGAATTGTTACACATAGCCATCTTTCTTTTGTATAATTTTTTTCTCAATTTTTACGACAACATTCTCTTACTAGGATGTGTGTCTCCTTTGTACAAAGATACTTACAAAATTTAATACAAATATACTTCAAAGTATAGAAATTTGCTTGCCTTTCCTTTCTTTTTACACTTGTGTTTTATTTGAAAATGTCCAAAGTTTTGTTAAATAGGCATATGCATTTGAATATAATCACTTCTTATAAATAAAACAAAATTGAGAAAGGATAATCACTGGTAGGTTGAAGGGCTAGGAAGATATCCTTGTGCTATTCCAGAAGAAATCCCATGCAGTACATCATTCAGGTCCTCAACAGAGCTAAAACCTTGAAATATACATCCCTAACAGAGTTAAATTTCAGGATCCCCGGCTGAGCCAGTGTGTTTTTAACTTTATCCCCCAGCGGAGTTAAGTTTCAGAATTCCCATCAGATTTCAAACTCCCGATCCCCAGTGGAGCCCGAAAACCCTGAAATACATATCCCTAGCGGAGCTAGAATGTTCTAAACCTTCTTCCCCAGCAAAGTCAAATTCCCCAACTATCGATCCCCAGTGGGAACCATTCAGTATTCCCCAACTTCCCCAGTAGATTGGCGTACAACCCAAGCTCCTGGTTTCACATGCCGAGTAAATATTCTCCCCACAGAGTTATTTCCCAGTAGATCGAAGATTCTTGGTCTCATTTCTCCAGCAGAAGCCTCCTAGGATTTAACTCCCCAGTAGAGATTTTCAGAGTTTTCCTTATTTCCCAGGAAAGTCATGAAGGATTCTCATTCCACGCAGAAGTTGTCAAAGCTCTTGATTAATCCCCACGAGTCACCAAGGATTTTCAATCTCCATCAGTGGTCCCAGGATTTCTCATTTCTCAACAATCAAAGATCTTTAATCCCCAAGCAGTCAGCAAGGATTTCTTGTCTTCAACAATCAAAGATTTTTTGAATCCTTAACATCGGTCAGGAATTTACTTCCTCCGGCAGCAGTCAAAGATTTCATTATCTCCGGTTATCAAGGATTTATTTTCCTCAGCAAGATAGCTAATCGGCTTATATGCACATCCATTACATTCATATATCATAAACATTGATGAAACGCAATTCATTGGATCATACATATCATGCAACATAACTTTATGTTTTAGCTAACATTTTTCCCTTTTCAGGATAAGATTAAAAGGCTATCATTAACAATTATTCAGATACAGTATGGATACACCCCAGACACGGCGGTCATTCTACTACTCATTCAAACTTCAGCAATCTGATACATACTAGATACGCTCAAGACACGGTGGCCATTCTATCTCTCATTCAGATTCAACTATCAACTTCAAAGTTCATATACGCTCCAAACACGGATGCCTTTCTGGCCCTTACACCAGAAGTTTGATTCTCCACAGTGCAGTCGCCACGGAAGTCATTCTGCCACTTATTCAGATACCAGTTACAGTACGGATACACTCCAAACACGGAAGTCATTCTGCTACTCATACAGATCTCAACTTCAGATACAGTCCAGATACGCTCCAGACACGGTTTCCATTCTGTCACGCATTCAGAACTTACCCCAGCACACAGTTGCTCCATATACAGATGTTTCTCTGTTACCCATTCACAATACAGATACACTCCATACACGGCAGTCATTCTGATATTCATTCAAAGATCAAATACAATTACATCTCACATACGCTTCAGGCACGAACGCTATTCCTTTGCTCATACAGACTCAGTCTCCAGATACAGTTCAAATGCATTCCAGACACGGATACCATTTTGATGCTCATTCTTCTGACCTATAACATTGCATCTCAACAAACATTCTTGGATGGCATCTTTAAGCCCATCTCCAGCAAGATTCTACCATCTCAAAATGGCATCTTTAAGCCCATTCCCTCAACAATATTTTGACGAGTGCAAATTTACGGGCACTCTAGTGTCCAATCCTCTTTTACCTTCGAGTCACGAAAGGCAAACTTGCAAATCTAACTGTCCAAGTTCAAGAAGATTGAACAGGGGAAACTGTTGTACCCCAAAATTTTCCCTCTCATTTTATCAACATTTCTCATCACAAGACTCTTGGAACTCAAGACCAAGCTAGGGTTTGCTCTTCTCAAGACATCTCCTTGCACTGTTAACCTGAAATTAGGGTTTGAGTTTGCACAAGGATTTTTGGACCTTCAATGCCCAAATTGGCTTTCATACTTCATGTTGGACTCATAAGTTTGCCCATACCAAGTTTCAAACCTTGAATCAAATTTTTGCCTAGTCAATTGGACAGTTGACCTGGAAATCAGCTATATTGGGGAAAAGGTCAACTGTGGCCAATTTACAGTCAAACTTTATGAATTTTGACCCACATCAACAATATGAACTCATATGAACCATTTGATCAAATTTGGACCACAATTCCACAAGAAATTTGATCAGATCACCAAAAGGGCAAAATGGTCATTTTTAGGGTTTTGACTGTACAAGGGCAATTTTTAACTGTTTGACCTAGACAATGGCAAATAAAGCTCAACCATGGACTCAAGGACTCAATGACATTATCTTTACCTTTTCAACAAGTTCAAGAGATCTCAAATGCATAGGATTGACAGATGAATTTTTCAGTCAATTGATCAAAATTTGACTGTACACTGAAAAGTCAAACTTTGACTTTTTGGTCAAAATCAAGTGCCAAGGGTCATTTTTCATCAAGATGTGTCAAATTATGAAACTTATTCATCAAGAAACCCAAAATTGCAAATTAGGGTTTGAAATTGAAAAAATTTCATAACTTAGAAATTTTCAAAGTTATGAAATTTTCTTAATTTTTCCTAACTTTGTCCCACATTTTCACCAAGATGCAAATGGATTCAAACAAAACTTACAACATGAAAGTTTTAGTCCATCACAAAGTCTACAACTTTGATTCACAAAGTTTTCTCAAAAGAAGCTTGAATCTCAAGTTATGATTTTTGGAACAAGGGTACCTAAAACTTTTAACTTAGAGAAATTTTGCCCTAGTTTAGGTAGGATTTTGACCCATCTTCTTGGCCATTTTTCACATAGTTCCACTTGGAGTCTCAAGTTCCATTTCAAAGATGGATTATAGTACATTTTGCAAGCTTTCCAAATTATCCAAGAACTCCTCAAACACATTTATGGTTAGGGAGAATCGAATGCTTGAAGTTGGCAAAAACTCACTTTGTAACCATGGCCAATACATGTTCATACAAGTTGCAAAATCTGACCAAGATAGCTTTGTACTTGATTACAGGTCTCTAAACCAATTTACACTCAAAAATTGAATGCAAATACATTGGTTAGAGGCATTATTCTGATCAAGGGAGCATTATACAATGAACAATTCCATTTTGGGCATAAAGATAACACTTCCATTTACATAAAGCATGCTTTATGTCAAGTTTCATTTCTTGAGCCATACACCAAGCATTTTTCTGCAAACAAGGCTCCCTAATGTCAGGAAAAGCTCAACCACTTTGTGCAGCTAGGTTACAAGCCAGTACAGCCTTGCATTGTCAACTCTCACATTTTGCTTCAAAACCAAGTCATTATGCCAAAAGTCCATAACTTGCACATCTGATATTCTCAACTCAAACCAACATTCCAAACAAGTTTTACACATCCTTGTAAGCCAGAAACACGAGCCAATCATCCCTCAAACACCCTTGAACACCAAAACACCAAAAACTTGCAAAACAGGGCAGTTGCTGCAACTTGAGTGCCACAACTCATTTTGCTCGTGCGTTTTGCTCCTTTCCACTTCAAACACCTTCCATTCAACTCACACAAGTTGTCCCAAACCTCCATTTCCAACTGTAACTCCATTTACAGTGTTCACCATTTCTGTTTCAAGCTTATGCAGGTTGACTTCTAGAGGTTGATTCAGACAATTTCAAAACAAACTAAGCATTGGGAAAGGTTCAGGGAACACCAAGAAAGCTCAAAAGAACCTCAGGCCTCATTGAAAGTTGCTGCATTGTCCAACTAGAGTCCAACTGAAACAGGTTTTTCATGAACTTCTATCTCTCTATTTAGGAACATTTAGCCTTAGGTTTATGAATGAAAGATGTAGTACCCATTGCCCTGAAACCATACATATGCTTAGTTTTCATTTATGTTAAACGTGCTAAGAGAATTTCATCCATGAACATGCTGAAAAAGTTAGGTTAGATTTTAGGGCCAGAGAAATTCTCTCAGGTATTTGAGAGTTAGATTTAATGTTTTATATGGTTGAAATCGTTGTTTGATGCTCTACAAGTTTCATGTTTTGAGTTTTGTCAAAAGATCACAAATACAGGAGATACGAGTTTGTGTAACAGGCGCGCGTTTTCAAAAGTCTGGAGGAAGAAGATGAAGTTGATGGGCTGGGCTGGCTTGTTTTTGCTTCTAACACCTTCTTTTTCAGTTTCACACCCCCTGGCTCAACTTCTTGTATTTTTATTATTTTTGCATTTCAATTTCATTTCTGACTTTATTATTTTATTTCTAAACATAAAAAATACTTGAAAAATATTTTCATAATTTTTTACATTTATTTGGTATTTATTTTAATTATTTCTAATATAAAAAAACATTTTAATACCTTTTTCTTATTTGTTTAAATATAAAAATAATGTAAATGATACTTTTATTTTCATTTCTTTTTTTATTCACATTGAAAATATTTTCTTGAATATATTTTATTTTTTTTAAATATTTTATCTTATTTTATACATATTTAATATATTTAATACATATATATATACATATATACTTTATTTTATTAAAAACATAGATTAAAAATACAAAAATAGTACATTTTTATTTTTTTATTGTTATTTTATACTAAAAAACATTTTTTTAATATATTTTTATTTTTGTACATATTAATATATTTTTGTATATAAATAATAGATAATATTATTTTCTTAAAGAAAATTAGGGTTTGCCCCTTTAATAAATAAAATTAATCCTTTTCTATTTATTTCTTTACATTTCTTTATATTGAAAATATATTTGCATACATAAAAACTCATTTTTGCATAAATACATTTTATTTAATATATATTTATTGTGTTTATTTAAATATTATATATTTAAATATTATGCATTGTAAATTCAATTTGGTTGTAATAACTTAGGATTTAAATTTCTTGCAAAATAATCCCCTATTCAAAATTGTACCCCCCCCTCCCTATATCAAAGTTGTAATAGCTTAGATTTATTTTTACGCACTTAAATACTTTGAATTATGCCATGATTAGAGAACTAGGGTTTGTATGCCAAAATTAAAACCAACAAATAGTTTGACCTAATCAAAGACAAAAATGCATGAAAAACAAACACAATGCACACTTGCACCCCTAGGGTTACAATCCACTTGTTGCCTTCAAAAATGGGTCATGGTATGCATGTTAAGTACTTTGGCAAAATAAAAACAAACAAAAGATCATAGTCCCTCGATGATGCTATCTGAGTTGCCTAAAAAAATGATCAAGTCCCTTAAGAAAATTGCCAAAAATACTTGACACTATTGTTATCATGGTCTAAACGATGACCCGCGCCTGTCCCGTTTAACATCCTAACACAAGGTTGTTCACCAAATACAATGGTGAAACAACACTGTTAAAATGGTTAAAAACATTAGGAAAGATCTTTGAGTAAAATTGGGTAGATAGCTCTTAGTTACTTGATCAAAAACTTGCAAAAACATCCTTGTTATCTTCAAACACATTTCACAACACAATTTCAAAACCCTACTTTCAAACATTGAAAAACTTTCAAAAGACAAAAACACCTTTGTATACATTCAAACAAGAATAATTACAAAGGTTGCCACAATGATGGCCTCTTTTCAAAACATCTTTTCAAAATCACACACTAAGCACCATTTCAAACAATTGAAGAGCACCATTTCAAACAATTGAAAAGCAAAGCAAGTGATCTAAACAAGTAACTAAGAGCCCATGGATAACCATGGATAAAAAGGGTGCTTTCACCTTCCCTTTTCATAATCTACTCCCCGAACCCAAGAAAACATCTCAAAGGTCTTTCCTGTGCTTTTTGACCTTTCCTTAGGATAAAATAAAAAGTCGGTGGCGACTCTTGCTAAACCGAAACATTTGCGAACACAAACGCAAAACCTCAAGCCAGTTCTCCCACCGTATCACAAAGGGGGTTTCACACTATTAAATGAATCTTGGGCCATTTCTAAATCAGTGGGCACATATACGTACAGAAAAGGAGGGGGGTATATTTTTGAGATAAGTGGCCCAAACATTTGACACATTTCAGTTTTTATTTTAAAAATTGTATTTGTTTTTTACTAATATTATTATTATTATTATTATTATTATTAAACATTATATTTTAAACTTAATTAAATAATGGTGCTTGTTTTAAAAAAACATTAACTGAAGTTAAGGCTTTCAATTGCACAGCCCAAGCCCAATCCAAAAAACAAACAAGCCCAGTTCGATCAAAAAAGAAAACGCATGTTCCAAAACAAAAAATCACGCACTGTACAAGTAAATGAGAAGGAAACACATGTTTTATTTCTAAGAACAAATATTGTTTAAATCCAAATGAAAATAAATCCAATCTTTACACATTAACTGTCCGGCACTTAATACATAACGAAATTGATATAAAACAGAAACTAAATCAAAACTTATCAGATTGAATCAAAAATTTATATACATCCATAGCATATTACAAACAAATCATAACAAAATCCCTAATTCTTCTAAGTAACAATAAATCATAAAAATGTTGCCTAAAATAACTAAATCAAAATACTATAAAAACCTAAAACTTTAAGACAGAAGGGAGGAGAAATTGAAGAGGATAAAAATTTTACAAAGAAAGAAAAACTACAGAGACAAAGAGCTTGTCCCCTTGAAGCCTCCTCACCACTTAGATCTAGGGTTTCAATTTCTGAAACCCTAAGATCCTCTTTCAAGCCATTTCATCGCATTATCATCTTCTTTAATCCATCGCCTTCACCATCCTCATCGTCACCCTCACCTGCTAAACAGACAAAGGAGATTAGAGAAAAGCTCACTCATTGGAACAGAAGCAGATCATACAGAGGTAATGCTCCCAAAAACTCAGCTTTTGTGTTTGTTGTTTTCTTTTGCGATTTGGGTTTTAGTGAGATTTGATTTAGGGTAAGGGAAGGGGGTCGCCACCGTCGGGATTAGGTTAGGGTTTCATTATGGTGTCACAGAAGAGGGAGGCGAGAGAAACAAAGTTGAGAGAGAAAGAAGAAGAAAAATGAATGAAACGATACATAAATGAAAAAATATGAAACTTTGTTAAAATCCCTTACCCGCGTGTCCATGAGCCTATCGTGCATCCTCATTGTACGTTTTTGCAATCTTCATCAATGGGTTCCTAACACCTTCCCTTCGTCTAAGAACGAGTCCAAAAAACCTAGAATCTCTAGATTTTTTAGGATTAACCTTTATATCCCCTTCTTTGGAATAAAAATTAAGGGTGGCGACTCTCAATTTTAAAATCGGTTACAATAGATGGAGACTCTGCTTGGGACTCAATCCTAGGTTTAGAAGCCTTGTCTTTTGGTTTTAAGGTTTTTAGGGTTTTTTTTTTGTTTTTATTTCTTGCTTATTTATTTATTTATTTATTTATTCTCATTATATTATTTACTATATTATTCATTTATTATATTCATTTATGTTGGGACTTTATTGTTTCAAAAAAATTATTTTCAAAAACCCTTAGAAAGAAGGTTCGTCTATTAGCCAAGGTGATACATCATCCCTATGAGCTTATGTGACGACTTCGCCTAGAGTCGGTGGAATTCCGCAAAAGGAATACGTCTCAAGAGACATCCTCTTGGGAAGTAGGACTTTGGAATGAAACATATGACTTTTTGTACAACCCTTAAACCAAACTCTCATGACGAGACCTTTCATGACCTAGAGGCGAAAGTTTTGGTCTGCAATGAGGCTCCACTTAAGGGAGGCCCTTGTGCCTTTCCCTATAGTATTATTCATGATACCCTTAAGGAAACCACCTTATGGGGAGGGTAGAATATTCGTAGGCCAAAACTAGGAGCCTACCTTCTAAGGGTACCTTTCATAAAATCCCATCACTAAGCCCCACATTCATGCATTCATACATTTTTGCATTTCATATATTCATTATCCTCCATTTCTTCTTGTTTTCCTTATTCATAGGTTAAAAAATAATAATAACTAAAGGTTTTTGGTGAAGTGTCCTAAAAATGAATACCAAAGGGAAACAACTTGTCTGTATCAATGTAGTCAAGTCTGATATGACAAAAATCAAGGCTATCAAAGGGAAACTTTCTGAAAGGGCTTTGAAAATGTTCACTCGTCGCTATGGGGATATCCTTGACTTAACCAAAGTAGAGGTACAATTGGATGATGTTTCTACCCTAATTCAGCTCCACGACCCTCCATTGAGGTGCTTCACTTTTCAAGACTTTTAGCTAGCACCGACTCTGGAAGAATTTGATAGAATTTTGAATTTTTCTAAAGAAAAAGCTTATGTGGGAATCGGGCATACTATTGACGTCAAAGTCTTGATAGGAGGTTTAGAGATCCCTTATCCCGAATTGTCACTTAATTACAAAAAAGAAGGTGACATACGAGGGATTAAAAGATGTTACTTGGAGACTCAGGCTTTTGACTTTGCCAATAACAAAGAATTGGAATCTTGTATTGATTGTTTAGGACTGCTAGTATTTGGTGTAATCTTATTTCTACATACCTTAGACTATATTGACCCTACGGCCATCAACGTATTTTGGGGCGCAAAAGTCTTTAACACTGATCCAACTCTCGCTTTACTTAATGGCATTTATTATGCACTTCATACCCGGTACGACAATGGAAGGGGTACTCTAAATTGTTGCATCCCACTATTGTATTCTTGGTTTATGATGCATGTGTACAAGGAAGATTACATGATTCTGAATCTGACGAGGTATGAGTGGCCTCAAAAATTAAGGTCTCTTACTGCTAATTCTATGTTATGGTATGCGAGGAAGCTGGACATTAGAGATATCATCTATAGCTGTCGAGACTTTCCTAATGTTCCATTGATCGGATCATGAGGTTGCATCAATTACAACCCTACTTTGGCCCTACGACCACTAGGGTATCCTTTGGAAGGTAAACCCTCAGATGAACAACTCCAATAATTGATCATCCATGACATGGGCAAAAACGATCAAGAGTTTCTCAATAAGATCATCCAGGCTTGGAATAGGGTTAATAAAAGGAAGGTTGAAAGGAAGAATGTTGTAGCGAAAGAGCCTTACACTCAATGGGTCTTGGATCAAGTACATGTTGTCAAGTTACCATTTGATATAGATCATGGTTACAACCAGAGGTCCTAGATGCTTCGCCTATGTCCTTAGAATAAATAGACGAATTAAAGAATGCCTTAAAATAAGCTCAAAAGGAGAAAGAAGCATTGGAACTCAACCTCCATAACTTAACTAAAGAAAAAAGACAAATGCAACGGATACTTAAATCCAAAGACCAACAAATTCAGAGAGATCGTGAGGCATTTGAAAAGGAGAGTATTAAGAGGAAATGTTCGACTGAAGGGTCGTTAAGTGATACTTTTAACTTGGATTCCCACAACCAAAGGTTATAGGATGCTGCTAGGGAAATCGGGATATTAAATAGATGGTATGAAAAGGCGATGCAAGACAAGAAGGTGATGAAAGAATATCTAAGGGCTCAAATCCAAATTTTGGCGCAAGCTTCTTTAGATCAAGAGGAACAAATGAATTATCTCACCACCAGACTCCGAGATAGCCAAGAATCAGAGGTGGGGAAACTCCTCAAAAGGATGATGGCAGAAAGGCTACTCACCCAGAAGACTAAAGAATACGATTAAGTATGCCTTGAGCTAGAAGGCATCCGAAAAGATTTTCTAACACAATGGAGACTCTTTACGGAGATGACGACTGAAAGATTGTATTGGGAAGAGAAGTGTGTAAATATTGCCAAAGAGGGAGAGGATAATCATAAGATAGTTCCTAATCTTTACCGTAAATAATGATACTACAAAGACAAGCACGTCAGACTCGCTTTCTTAGCCAACAATCTCATTGAAGACATCCCGAGGAGCTTGAGAGATGCGGAAAATGTGATGGTTCCTCTCCCAAAAGACGTTGAAGACTTCCTCAAGATTTACAGGACAAAGGTCGATGGTTTCAGGGCAGACATCCGCAGGTGCACTTAGAAGATATTTGTTTCCCTTTTGTTTATTTCTTCCAGTAAATTTAATGTTTTAAAAGTTAGAATATTTTTAAATATCTGAATTGTATTCTTTTTCAAGACAATTACTATTTAATAAAAAAGGAATTTTGTTTCCGAATTTCGTTTGCATATTTATCTTTTAAATACTCACCAATAAAAAAATGTAAAACCTGAAAAATAAAAAATGTATACCCAAGTGAATAAGACATTAAAAAAGAACGAAACTCTTAGCATATTCATATGCATTCATGCATTCACAAACATTTGCATCTCATAAATTTATAACACAAAAAACTCATCTTTTTTCAAAACCTTATCCAGTTAAACCATTGATAGAAGAAAAGCACCTCCTCTCCGACCACCATATCAGACAAGAGCCCATCAACAAAAAGTGATGGAACAAATTGAGCACTTCTCTATTCAGATAGGTACTACAAGCATGTCCAGGGTATTCATCGATACTGGTTTAACCCTCAATGTACTACCAAAATCCAACTTGATGAAGTTAACACTAGATGGTGTTAAGATAAGACTAAGTTCTATGATAGTTAAAGCTTTTGACAGTTCTCAAAGTTCAGTATTTGTAGAAGTGGACCTTCTTGTCAAGATCGACCCACATATACGTGTTTACTTGGGCGGCCCTAGATTCATGCAGCAGG
This sequence comes from Vicia faba, assembly GCA_948472305.1. NCBI lineage: Eukaryota > Viridiplantae > Streptophyta > Magnoliopsida > Fabales > Fabaceae > Vicia > Vicia faba. The sequence continues at coordinate 1,454,236,411 of OX451739.1, forward strand.
GGAAGTCACTTCGACTTTATATCAAAAAATAAAGTTCTTCGTCAAAGGAAGATTGGTCATAATCGACGGTGAAGAGGACATCTTTGTAAGTCACATAGAGTCCTATAGGTATATCAGTGCTGATGAAGATTGTGTAGCTACACCATTTCAAGTCTTAGAGGTTGCCTTGATGGTAACCCTACCAGTGGAAAAAATCAAGAAACCTATTGTGACTTCGTGGAGAGATTTGCAAATAGCAGTGGAAAGTGGTGCCTCGAAGGGTTGGGGTAAGCTCCCAGAAATACCTGAGAAGAATAATCACTTTGGTTTAGGTTACGAAATATCAAAGGTTGCTCCGAAAGGCAAAGCACGGTTTCCTCCAATCCAGGAGACCTTCGTCAACAAAGGATTAGAGTATGACAAACAGGTGGCAGTGATATATAACAAGAGCAACATCAAAAAGGCATCTGATTTCATTTGTGAATGCATCCCAAGAAAAGAACTCAAGAATTGTACAGCTGTGGAGATTCCCGAGATCTTTTTCTTTCCAATGTAATTTTTCTTGTTTTTGAAAGAACATATGTCAAGCCCGAGGTATAAGGGTTGCTTGTAAGGGTCCCCTGATTTGTTTCAGACAGTATTCATGATTAATAAAAGTTATATTTTGCATTCAATTAAGATCCATGTCTATCTCTTGCATTTATCTCTTACATTTAAAAATGTTAATACTTTTTCTTTATATGCATTTTCCAAATTCACATGCTAAAAACTGCACCAAAACATGATAAATGTGCAGATCCATGCCCAAAATCACTGATAATGTTATTGCTGCTATCCGATATAATTTTGATGCACCCACCAACCAAGTTGAAGATGATGATGATGAAGATCTTGAACTTTATAACGAATTGGCAAGGGAGGTAGAGCAAAAGGCTGATAATATACAACCATACAAGGAATCTATTGATACCATTACCTTGGCACAAAGGAAGATTCGAAAGAGATCAAGCTAGGGGCAACATTGGAGAAAAGCGTCAAGGAAAGGTTGATCAAGTTGTTACATGAATATATGGATATACTTTCCTGTTCTTACAGGGATATTCCAGGATTGGATACATATATCGTAGTGCACAGACTCCCTCTCAAGGAAGGTTGCTCTCAATTTAGGAAGAAGCTCAGAAGAACTCGTCCAGACATGTCCAATAAGATTCGATAAGAGGTCCTTAAACAATTTGACGCATGGTTCTTAGTAGTGCCAGATTATCCAACTTGGATAGCTAACATCGTGCCAATACCCAAAAAGGGTGGTAAAGTACGCATGTGTGTGGATTAGCAGGATCTGAACAAAGGAAGTCCCAAAGACGATTTCCAGTTACCTCACATAGATGTCTTGGTGGATAATACAACTCAAGCTTCGGTATTCTCACTCATGGATGGTTTCTCAGGCTATAATCAAATCAAAAAGACACCCGAAGATATGGAAAAGACTACTTTCATGATACCTTGGGGAATTTTCTATTATAAAGTAATTTCGTTTGGTCTGAAGAATGCAGGGGCAACTTATCAATGGGCTATGGTCACATTATTCCATGATATGATCCACAAAGAGGTTGAGGTGTGCGTAGATGCTATGATTTCCAAATCTAATACAAAGAAGGATCATGTCGTACATTTACGAAAGCTATTTGAGCGTCTATGCGAGTTCAAACTAAGGTTAAATCCAAACAAGTGCACATTTGGTGTCAGGTCAGGCAAGTTACTGGGTTTTATTGTAAGTCAACATGGTATTGAGGTGGACCCTGACAAGGTAAAATCCATACAAGAAATGTCAGCTCTGAGGACAGATAAGGAGGTTCATGGTTTCTTAGGATGATTGAACTACATTTCAAGGTTCATATCACACCTAACTCCTACGTGCAAGTCTATATTCAAATTATAGCGAAAAGTTCAGATGAGGTGGTATGGAATAATGATTGTCAAACAGCCTTCGAGATAATAACGTAATATTTACAAGAGCCACCTATCTTAATGCCACCTATCAATGGGATGTGTATTGGGACAACATGACAAAACATGTAGAAAAGAGCATGCAATCTACTACCTCAGCAAGAAATTTACTGATTGCAAAACCAGGTACTTACTTCTCGAGAAGACTTGTTATGCATTGGCTTGGGCTACTAAAAGATTGAGGTAATACATGTTAACTCACACCACATGGTTAATAGCAAGAATGGACCCTTTAAAGTATGTGTTCAAAAAACCAGCTCTCACAAGAAGGATTTCCCAATGGTAGATGTTACTATCAGAATATGACATCCAATATGTTACTCAAAAGGTCGTCAAGGGTAGTGTACTAGCTGATAGTCTAGCTCATAAACCATTACAAAATATCAACCATTGAAGTTCTACTTTCCAAATGAAGATGTCATGGTTATAGGTAACTATGAAATACTAGGGCCCAACGAAAGACCTGAACTAAGGGCATGTTGAACACTCATGTTCGACGGAGCATCAAATGCACTAGGGAACGACATTGGGGAAATTTTGACTTCTCCGAAAAATTACCACAAGCCTTATACTGCAATGTTATATTTTGAATGCACCAATAATATTGTTGAATATGAAGCTTGCATCCTGGGTCTAAAAGCTGCCAACGATCTAAGAATCAAACATTTTGAAGTATTTGGAGACTCCGCGCTAGTCATATACTAAGTCAATGGCGAATGGGACACTAAACTTCACAAATTGGTTCCATATCGGGATCATGTTTTAAAGCTAGCTACAGAATTCATGAAGATCGCCTTCAGTCATATCCCACGAGAAGAAAATCAAATGGAGGACACCTTGGCAACTTATTTGCCATTTTCAAAGTAACTTCGCCAAACCACGAACCACGCATTACAATCAGACATTTTGAAGAGCCTGCACATTGCCTCGCTATTGAAAAGGGACTAGATAATAAACCTTAGTTCTATGACATAAAGAGGTACCTTGAGAAACAAGAATATCCAGAAAATGCATCTATCATTGACAAATGAACTCTGCGGAAGCTAGCCTCAAAATTCTTTTTGAATGGTGATGTGTTATACAAAAGAAACTATGATATGGTGCTACTCAGGTGCATGGAGAAATAGGAAGCAGATACGCTTATTTGATAAATCCATTAAGGTACTTTTGGAACTCATACAAATGGAAATTACATGGCTAGAAAAATCTTGCGAGCAGGTTATTATTGGTTAACGATGCAAGCCGATTACTACCATTATACAAAAACATGTCACAAGTGCCAAATCTATGCCGAAAAAATGAATGTGCCACCTACTCCTCTGAATTTCATGATCTCTCCTTGGCATTTTTCTATGTGGGGAATTGATATGATAGGAATGATCGAACCGAAAGCATCTAACGGACACCGGTTCATACTGGTTGCCAATGAATACATCACCAAATGGGTAGAAGCGGCATCCTAGGCGAATGTGACAAGTCAAGTGGTTACTCGATTCATCAAGAAAAATCTCATATGCATATATGGGGTTCCAAGAAGAATCATTATGGACAACGGGTCTAATCTGAACAAGAAAATGATGAAGGAGTTATGCGATAATTTCAAGATCAAGCATCATAATTCCTCACCATATCGCCCCAAAATGAACAGGGCCGTTGAAGCTACCAATAAGAATATCAATAAAATCATTCAGAAAATGGTGAAGACATACAAAGATTGGCATTAAATGCTTCCCTATGCTCTATATGGTGTAGCGGTAGAAATGTTTAAGACTAAGCCATGGGATTGACTAGACTTATACAGATCAAAATAAAATCACCACCGAACTTTGTTGTTTCCAAAGGAATGGTAAAAGAGCGAATAACCCAAAAAGAGGGGGAAAGATTCAAGGTAAGGGGGTTGGTTATGCAAAGGGAAGGTATTAGCACCCTAGATATCTACGGTACTCCGCAGGAACCTCTTTGTAAAAATCTTTATATTTTGGCTATAAAATGTTGTATAAAAATGGATGGTGGAGGTGAGAAAAGAAATATATTTTTATGGTTTTTTGCACCCGCCGAAGTTGCGAACCTTTAGTTCCTACGTACCACCTTCCATGCAATAGGGGATCAGGGTACACGTAGTTCCTCTTTTAAAAATTTTAAAGCACGAATATGTTGGTTAATTTTATGAGATAAAACATCATCATCATTGTCCGTGTGGAAAACATACCTACTACCCACAATCATGAGAAAGGAAATTTGCATCATCTCAAAGTGGAGGATATGGCTTGGATTTTAAAATCAACAATGCCTCACTCAACACCCAAGTGGAAAATATCTCTCTTCACTACATATTGTAGATGTATAGTTGTTTGCATCACTACAAGGATTGACAAGAGTTCAATCTTTTTTGAGAAAAGTTTAAAGATAAAAGCCAAAGTGGCAAAATGGTTTGAAATGAGATTGATTGACTTTTAGTCTTCTCACAAAACAAAAATTCCAAGTATTATTAAGTTTAATAAAATTTATTTATGAAAATGTTTTAAAAATGCATGGACCTAAGTCCAAGTTTATTATGAAAGTGGTTCAAGTTTTAAAAAAGAAAAACAAGAAGAGTTTTCAAAAAGAGAGAAGATTTTTGAAATTAAATAAGATGGGAGGAGAAGAAGGGACTATCTTAAAGCATATGGTAAAAGCTAGGGATAAGAACCATTTAACCAACAATAAGCCAACACTTGATATTATGAGTCAAGATAGAATTCCCATTCTTTGGATTATAACCAAGCAAGCAAAGATACTAGACCTCTTGAAAGAATCAAAATTCAAGTGTATTAAGTCTTCAAAAATTTGGCAGAGTATAACCTACACACAAAACAAACAAACAACCCAATGCCTTGAGTTAAACCTCAAGAGCTCTAGACAAAATGATCAGATAAGGTCACAAGGTCTCCAATCATAGGCCAAGGTTCCTAATCCTAAGTCCAAAAAGCACAATGCTCCGTAATGCCAAGGATAGTAAACAAATAGTCCAAGTATCATTAAAGATTTTTAGGGTTTATGTTAATTATTAGCTGTTTTGAAAAAAGTAAAGTAAAGCTCAAGTGAGCAAAGATAAAAATGACAAGAAAGTAGATACTCAAATTAAAAAAGATGAAAATGGCATGAAATATAAATGCTAAAAGTAAATAGTGCATAAAAATAAAAGGGGCATATAATAAAAATAAAGGATAAAGTCAATTATTAGTGATTAGTGGTTAGTTTGATGATCATCTTGAAACTTGCATTTGGAACTCATTAGAGGATTTCTAGAACCAAAGCCTCCATACAACAAGTTACATTTTCTTTGTGTCAAGTATATCATCCATTTGGAATCCTCACAAGTACCATTTAATGATCAACGATGTTTAAGTGATCCGCGTTGACCAAAAGCGTTGTAGATCCATTAGAGGATTGTTAGAACCAAAGCCTCCACACAATAAATCTCAAGGTTATTGGATCAAAGAGATCAAATTAACATGCTTGGGCTTGCAAACATAAGTTTGGGCCACGAATGATCATTTATTCGAATCGGGACAAAATTTAGCACTATGTTAAGCAATCGTAAGTGGACTTATATAGAAGTCGCACCTATTTTGAGGACGGTCAATAGCAATCTATGCACCATTTGTTTTAAGACATGATATAAAGATCATGCTCCAATAACACTTAGTGCAATAAGAAATGGATGAGATGAAGAGGGGTGGGTGAGAATACACAAACCATTTTTGAATTAAATGTAATCAAACTATTATTAAAATCATTCATCTATTTTTTGTGGAGTTAGACTCAACACCATGGATCCAATGATGTTAACAAAGTTCATGACCAAAACTTTAATCCAAGATCAGCCAGAAAATAATCACAAAATAATATTGCATTTAATATATACATAAAAAAGGTTTTTAAAAAAGTTTTAAAATAGAAATAAAAGAGAAAAATATCAACTATATTCAAATTAATTAAGAAATAAAAAGTAAGTCCATAGAAAAATCAGAAAAGGACTCAAATGATTTTATAAAATTTTTGGTAATTTTTTTAAAGTCAGAAACTATTTTTAAAATTAAAAGAAATGCGTAAACTAAACTAAAAATAATATATAAAAAATACCAAAGTCAGAAATAAAAAATAAGTGAGGTCACCAATATTTGTCACAATATCATTGGATCATTCCGTATTTTTTTCATAATTTAAAAATGCATAGAAGTATTTTTAAACATTTAAAACAATTCAAATAAAGTGAAAATTTATGAAAAATACCAAAACACAAAATTAAATTGTGAAAAAATAAAAATCAGAAAGAGAATAATCAAAAATATTTTTCATAATTTTTTCAGATTTTTTGGACTTAAAATGAATTTTCTATGATTTTTTGAAGTTTAAAACAATTAAATATAAAAATCTTAAAAGAAAATAAAAGTCAAAAATATGTGAACCATTGGATGACAGTCAAAAAGCGTTAGCAATCAAATCCAAGGGATCTGGCGCGCTATGCATATCATGGCCATTAGTGAATAAAGCACTGAATCAAATGTAAATCAGAATTTCAAAAAGTCCAAATGGCAATATTTCATTGGTTGAAGGATGACACATTGGTCATATTCAACCTCCAGCCAGTCCCAAAACCAGGTTGCTCAAACTGTAAAATTAGAGCATGAGATCTATGTCATTCATTTCATCTCTTCAAGACAAAGACAACCAAACCCTCGCGACAAATTTATATAAATTGTAGCTCAAGCAATTTGAAAGGAAAGTTTTGAAATGGGATTTGAAATTTCATGGTCAAAACGTGTTTCCAGTAAAGAGCAAGTGTTGCAACTAGAACTAGGGCAATGAGAGCATCACAATGATATCAAAGTTTTGAAGAATTAATGAAGGAATCTACCTATTAAAGTTGAGTTGCAGAGCTCTGAAACTGGACTTCTATGGAGCAATGTAGGGCACGATTCTTGAACGTAATTATATGGTTAGCTAAGGTGAATTGATGGAAAAATTGGATTGAAAAATGCTTGAGAATGGATTTCGAAGTTGCTGAATTTTGAGTTATGGAACAAGTTTGGCAGGGTGATTCTGGCTATCCAAGCTTGAGGAAATGAATAGGGAATGACCCTATATTTATAGGGAATCAGATGAAATGTCCAAGCGTGTGAAATGATGAAGTTTGGAGGGAAATTGTGTGAAGTTGCAAACAAGAAAAGTGTGACTTCTAATTTGATAAAAACTCATCCAAAACGCGCGTTTTGCTATGCTAATCCTATCCGGAAGTTCACTAAACATGTTCAGAAGGAAAAACGCGTAGAAACAAAGTGTTTAGAAGCCAAATCAAGGATTTCAAACTTCTGACTTGGTGAAAAATTCGGTTTCAAATTGCCAACTTCTAACCAATGGCATTCTCATCTCAAGGGGTCTTAGGGCATGATTCTTGATGTTTTAGAAAGATGAGGTTACAAGCTATGCAATGGGAAAAGAATGGAGACAAATGGATGCTTGTGCTGAAAGTTATAACAAGTCAAAGTTGGAAAAAATGTTGACGTTCCATACTTAGAAATATTTCAAATTTTTCTTCAAAAATGACTTATAATGTCTTGCATCCAAACATAGCCTTCCACTTGGAATTTGCTCTTGACCAAAAAAGATGGCATGGAGTAGATCTCTTGAATGACATTTTTTGACTTGAACCATTAAAAATCTCCAAAAATTGATAGAGTTATGAATTGTTGAAGTTGGCAAAATTTCATAAAATGACCTATAATCTTTAGTATCCTTAAGGAAACTTCCATTCATTTTCTAACTTTTCACATAAAAGAAGGCATAACGTTCACATCCTTAAGATCATTATGGAAAAAGAATGGGATTAAGGTGATAAAAATTGACCAAGTTATGATCATTTGAAGTCACACATGGAAAATTGGGGATTCACCTGGAGGACTTGTAATCTTTCTTCTTCATCAAGTTTCTTCCACATGAAAAATCCTTGGAAGCTTTGAAGTGATTTGTTGATAACCCTTTTAAGAGAAGGATGTCTTTGGAATCACTCAAAAATACCAAAAGATGAGTAAGATATACTCCTTTGAAGTTCAAAACCCTAGCTCCTACATCAAGAAACATGCCTTGAGGAACTTTGACAATTTTGAACAAACTTCTTGTACCAACACAAATGCTTTGTAAATATAAGTTGTTGAGGATGATAATGAGAAATCATAGAAACCACAACCACTTCCATATCTTGAGAATTGAGAGGAATATGCATTTGTGAACAATGGGAACAATGTTTTGCCCAAGCATGATAACTTCTCCAATCAATCCTGTTGTACCCCAAAATTTGCCCTCCCATATTCTTCAAGAAATTGCCAAGCCAAGTCACAAAACTTCCCCAAGGGTTGCTCAGTACAAAGGTCTCCTATACAGTCAAAACTAGGGTTTGTGTTCTGATCAAGAGAATGAAGTTTTCAAAGGCCCAATCAAGTCTCATATGCTTACAAACATGGTCAAGCATCCTCATATCAAGTTTCAAGGCATTCAGCTCAAAATTGCACAGTCAAAAACCCTAATTGCACTACAGTCAACTGTAGGGGCAAAATGGTCATTTGACAGTCAAAAGTTCAAATTTTTGGTCAACATATCATTTTGAAGCCACAAACATCATTTGATCAATGCTTGATCATGATTCTCAAAATTTGGCTCAGAAATCATCAAAGATGCAAAAGTTTCCTTATTTGGACAGCTGAAAAAGTCAACTGAAATTGACCAGGGCATAACTTTCACATGGATAATCAGAGAAATTCCATCCAAAGCTCATTTTGAAGAGAAAGACATTTCCTACAACTCATCTTCATACTTCAAGTCCAAGAAATGCTCTCACAAAAAGTTATCAATTTCAACGGTATAGGTCATTTTCAAAAGTCAACAAAAAGGGACTTTAAGTAAAAGGCCATAACTTGAGATTGGTAAATCAAAATGACATGGGACCAAAAGCATTGGTTATAGGACTCAAATACCTTTCCAAAATGTCCAAGAACATGAGCAAATCTTAAAAATTGAGCAAGTTATGCCTTGTGGAAGTTGGGAAATTTTTGGATATTTTGAAAAGTCAACATTGGTTCAAATGACCTAAAATTGCTAATGGGCCCATTTTTCTTCCACAATTCATCATCCAAGGCATGTGCACGACCATTTGGCCCAAAGGGAAGTTTTTTTTATCATTTTTATTTATTTATTTGGATTTTTAATTATTAATAATTCATTTAATTAAATTAAATATGTGAAAAATACTAAACCTAGTTTTTGAATCTTTTTGTGCATGAAATAATCTCAAGATTTTGTGCATAATCAGATTTGGAAAGAATCTTGTTAATTAGCCATGATTTGAACTAAGTTTGCATGAAAAGATTAGAAAGTGTTTTTCCATTAAAAAAAATATTGGATTCATGGTTACAAGGCTTTTGGACTCAAATCTTTAACCTAATCCATTCATACATAGAGGCATAACAAAAACCTAATAAAAGGACACGAAAAGCTGCGCAAGAATTCAATTGATTCAAAAACCTATTCCACGATACATATTTTTCCCAAAAAACTCTTATTTTCATCCGCAAGAAAACCTCACTTTTTACACTCACTGACCATTCACAAATTCATGGCATCACACACTTCGACTCACCAATTCTTATGACTTTGTTCCAATTTCACTAAAGAACCTTTGGCAAAAAACCTCTCTTTCACGTGCACAGCATCACCAAAACTCCCTTTGTTTCCATGCTTGAAGGTTCAAAATTGAAACACCACAGTAAATCCTAAAACCTTCACAATCCAAAACCAATTATCATAAACCTTTTATCCATCCCTGTTAGACAAACTTGTAAACTATGATTTCGGCTTCTATAACAATTTCAAACAATCATCATATTCAAAATGAATATCAACCAATACTATCGCCAAGGATCTGAATTTCCACCGTCCCTTTCAATTCCAAATGACTTCAAAGTCTGAAGTTTTTTCCGTATGATTACTCAAATTGTGGCTTCGGTTGCTCTTGATTTCTCGAGAAGCAATTGACCTGCATCACACAACCACAACATGTTCCAACTACAACGATAATTCTGCCAACATCAGAAGCATCATAGTGTTCGTATCAGAAAGAGAATGATATTCACCACTCACCAAAAGTGGATAGCCTATGCAGATTTCATCACCAATCAATGTTACGACCAGGGAGAGAAGGGTTTCGAGCCGACGACGAATCACCTCCGCTTCGTGAAACCGCGACATCCGACAACAACTAACACAACACACCTCGCAGCCATACTCCGAGCAGCACTGCAAAACACCATCGACGAACCACCCTGCGCCTCCGCAAACGTTTTTCAACCAACACCATCCACGCTATGGACGCGGCCATCCCAGGCACACCGACGATCTGCTCCCGCCCGCGCCGTCATCACCATCAACACGCACGACACATCCTTCGACGTTTACCATGCAACCCCGATCTCTCCGCTCGTTGCACAACCAGCTCATCACCAGAGTCGTCACGACGCCACCGACCCCGACGTGATCTCTCTGACTACTCCGATCTCCGCTTCCTCTACCCGTCGTCAGCCTCCAACGCTCGCATATCAATTGAGTCAATCTTCGCACCTTCCAAACGCCTCGTCGCCGATATTCTCCCTATTTTCCTTGATTTTGGTGTTTGGATGTGATTATGCTTTGGTTTTCTATGTTCTTGGTTTGCTATGACATTGACTTGAAAAAAAGAAAATTTGGAAAGGGAAAGTTAAAAGACAAAGGGTGAATTGAAGAGAGAGTATAGACCGTGAACGGGAAAAGAAAATACATTGTTTCCAGTTTTCTTTGACTGCAACCTTCTCTTTGCATTTTTTTTTTATTTTTTAAATTACATATCCTATGCCAAGTGTTGAATTCTTACTCTTAGAATATGTTTGTTGAACTTGGGCCCTTATCCCCATATTTCCTTTTTTTTTTCTTTGAAACGGGATCAGGTACTTTGGCCCGTCAATGATCTACCACGCTCCCCACGCTCAAGCAAGCCACATGGCCAATGAGATCAATCAAAGGGTCCAGATCTGAAGAGCATGGTACACGTGAGTCAACGCTTGGGTTCGTGATTGGAAAAGTCAGCCAGGTCTAAGGCTTATTGGGCTTAAATTACTAGCCATTCACCTCACAACTGGGGACAACACCCCCCTTAGGTTTGCAAATTTTTACATTCTTTATTTTTTCATTATTTTTTTACCTTCTTTTAATTATTGTTTTTTTAATTAATTTAATATTTTCATAAATATAAAAAATGCCTAAAAAATCAGAAAAGATGAAAAACATAATAAATATTTTATTTTAATATTTTCTTGTAAATAAATGCATGTAAATAAATTTAGTTTAAATTAGGGTTTTGCAATATTAATTCTTTTCATAAAAAATCCAAAAATGTAGAAATAGGTTTAATAATTATTTTATTCCTTTTAATTTTTCTTTTTCACAATAAGATTATTTATCTTATCTATTTTTATAATTAAATTGTACATAAATAACTTAGGTTTAAATTAGGTCAAAAACTTTAATATTTTTCTTAATAATTTAAAAAAATAATTAGAACTAGGTTTAACATTTTATTTTAGTTTTAATTAATTCTTTTTCCTATCAAATCTAAAAAACATAAAAATACTAAAAACATTCTCTTTTAATATTAATTCTAATTCCTTATTAATTTAATTTTTACAAAAGGGTCCAACGCCCATGTTCTTAATTCTTTTATTTCGCATATTTATTTTATTTCGCTTAATTAATTATGTACATCTCCCGAAGCTTTGTAACATTTACTTTTCGCACTTTTATTTGCTTTATTTATTTTCTGCCAAATCGGGTCCGGTTTAATTTTGGCGATGTGGACCCGCGCCATTTGTAATAGCTTAGAATTTACTTTTTCCGCAAATATTTTTAACTGTTAACAAAAAAGCATGAAAGAATGAATGGCCTTAAAAATAAAATCAAGCGTAGATCACAACAAACATGACAAGACAAAAATCAATGAAAACGACACACGAATCGCACACACCACCCCTAGGGTACGCCTCACTGTTGCCTTGCCTCGAAAGGTGATCGTCGAGTAGAGGATGTCTTAGTAAGTCCTCATGATCCGGGAACCTGGCATGAGGGTAGCTTCTAAGGTGTCTTCCCATTGCTCTGGTGATCACCATGTCCCTACAAACTCGAATTGACCCGAACACCTCCAACGGTGGTGCTACCTATCTCTCAATGGTGGGATGGCACTACTTTAAAGGACTTTTACACAGACGAATTCCTTAGGGTAGGTAGGTTCTCAAGGATACTTGCTCTAATTTCAAACAAAAATACTTTTCACACCAACACATTTTCAAAAGCTTTCAAAGCAATTTTTTCAAACACTCTGACGTACGAGTCAAACTGAAATTTTTCAAAGAAACTTTTTAAACCCACATTGAAAAGCAAACAAACAATTTTTGAAAACACATTGAGCAAGTATCTAAGAGCCCATGGATAACCATGGATAGAAAGGGTGCTAACACCTTCCCTTTCTATAACCTACCTCCCGAACCGAGAGCAATCTCTTTAAAGGAATTTTTCTGTGCTTTTGTCCTTTCCAATTGGAGAAAATAAAAGACGGTGGCGACTCTTGCTTCCGCGACATTTCGCGAACCAGCGTTAAACAGTCAGTTCCAGATCCACCGATCACAGAACTGGCGACTCTGCTGGGGACTAAACTTATAAAGTGGGGAGTACCTTAGGGCTAGGTCATAACTATGTTTTCAATTGTCTTCTTTGCTTGCTTTATTATTGTGGGTTGCTTGGGAGTTCTATAGATCCTAAACCCGGATCTGGGGGATACCTTCTTAGAAAGTAGCAATAAGGCTGTGAGGGAACTGTGCGGGGTATACCGACATGGTTGAAACAGTCTTCTACGTTGATGTGGCACTTTGGTGTGTACCGGTAACCCTTGAGTTCAGTCAAGGAGAGTACGGGGCCTCCGCGTGGTGTCGTGAAGCGTCAACAGACCTTAGGAACCTTAATTGAACCATCTTGGCCTCTTTAGGGTAGTGAGATAACTGACTTTGGTGCAGTCCGAGGTTGGTTGATACTCGATACTACACTCAATTGAGGGTTGCTTTCCTGGAATATTTCGGTCGTCGGTTCAGTGGCTAAATCGAAACGATGAACAATGAAAGCAGCCCCGTGATATTGGGAACCTTAGAACCCGGTTACTTTGATTAGGACAGGTTGAACCCACCAACTTCAAGAGGGTACTATCCAGACCCCATGCTGGCCTAAACCTTAAGGGTTTCTCTTGTGTGACTTGTGTGCCTTTGTACTTGCCTATTTGCATGCTTGTTAGCTGACACATGAACTACTTGCAGGTTTTGTTTATAGTCCTTAACTGGGACTCATAACAGGGTTTACCAAATTTCTTGCAGGTTTTGTTTATAGTCCTTAGCTGGGACTCATAACAGGGTTTACCAAATTTCTTGCAGGTTTTGTTTATAGTCCTTAATTGGGACTCATAACAGGGTTACTAAGTCTTACAGGTCTTGTTTATAGTCCTTGATTGGGACTCATAACAAGGTTTACTGAGTTGCTTGCAGGTTTTGTTTATAGCCCTTAATAGGGACTCATAACAGGGTATACTAAGTTTCTTGCAGGTTTCTGTTTATAGTCCTTAATAAGGGCTCATAACAGGGTTTACCTACATCATCCCATGCATAGCATGACATCATACCATTACATACATTCTAACCCATTTCAAGGATCTCAAGGGCTTGTGATGCAGGTCATGATGAACCAACTGTCCAGCAAGGGGCAAAGGGGATTTATTTTCCTCTAGCCAAGGGTGTCAGGGGCTATGACCCACTGATATGGTGAGCTTTGACACCTGAAGAAAGTTCCCCGAGCCAAGGTTGTCAGGGGCTATGACCCACTGGATATGGTGAGCCTTTGACCCTTGAAGAAGGACTCTCAACAACAGGAAGTTCCTTCAATCGTTGCCAGTTTCCAACTCTAACAATTTTCTCTGTTTACCCTGCGAGGTCCTTGAAGTCATTGCATGCATGTCATACATCTCATTGCATTGCAGGTACCCCATGGACAAGTTGCTTACCCTTCTTCGCTGTTTATTTCAGCCGATCGTCATGAATCCTGAATCATCAGCCGAGCAGTCCATCAAGGCCCTCTAGGCTCAGAACGCCCAGTTCCAAGGGTTGATCATGAATTTGACCCAGGGGCAACAAGATCTGAAGGCTCTCCTCTTGAAGAAGGACAAGAAAAAGAAGAGGACTGTTTTGTTCAGCCCTAGACGCAGATCTGGGAACACACCGCAGACTGAAACTGAGAGGACTACCCCATCTGTGAGGGAAAGCAGTCACCATGAGAGAGAGGTGCCTAGTCCAGTGGTCTCCGACAACGAGGCAGACTTCAACGACGAACAATACCCTCCGGCTGAGGACAAGTACAAGCAGTTGGAAGACCGTTTGAAGGCTATGGAAATACAACAAGTACCTGGGCTGGATTTCAGAGATCTGGGTTTGTCTACTGGTGTGATCATCCCTCGGAAGTTCAAGGCACCATCATTCACTAAATATGACGGGGCGTCTTGTCCCAAGTTACATCTCAGGTCCTATGTTCGGAAGATTCAGCCATATACGGTGGACAAGAATTTGTGGATCCACTTCTTCCAGGAAAGTCTTTCAGGGACTCATCTCGAATGGTTCTATCAGCTAGATGGGACCAAGGTTCGTAACTGGGAGGAGTTGGCTACTGCTTTCTATAAGCAGTATCAATATAATGCCGACCTTGCTCCTACGCGTACCCAACTCCAGGGTATGTCGTTAGGATCAAGTGAAGGCTTTAAAGAATATGCGCAGAAATGGAGGGATCTTGCTGGAAGGGTACAACCACCTCTGACTGATCGGGAACTTGTTGATATGTTCTTGGGGACCCTGTCTGGTCCATTCTACAACCACCTAATTGGGAATTCGTCTGCTGGATTCACAGATCTTATCTTGACTGGAGAGCGAATAGAAGCTGGCATCCGGTCTGGGAAAATTCAAGAGGCTGCACCTTCTGATAAAAAGCCTCATCAAGGGAAGAAAGAATCCAATGCTGTGCACGGTAAAAAGAGCCGTCATGAGGTAGGGGCAATCCATATCTCCAATCCTGGACCTTCTCAACAAGGACAGGGGCAGCAGCGCAAGGAGAAACGACAGTATACCAAACTCAACATGTCGCTGGATCAAGCACTGCAACAAATGTTGAAGGCAGGGCTGATCACCTTAAGGGCTCCTCTCCGGAATCCGAATACTTCTGCTCCCAACTATCATCCCAATGATAGATGCGCATATCATTCTGATAGCCCGGGGCATACTACGGACAACTGCTGGCCTCTCAAGAACAAAATTCAAGACATGATCGACGCCGGGGAGATTCAGTTTGAAGTGCCTGAGACTCCGAACATAATCACTGCTCCGTTACCCAATCGTTGAAGACCTTTTGTTTATTTGAATTTTTGAGTTGTATTTTTCTTTGCTTATACAAACAATTAATGTCATAGCAAACTCTTTTATTCTATTAATGCATCGCATATGTCTGTTTTGGGAATTAATACAATTGTTTTCATTATATTCAAAATTCTTTTCATATTTTTTCTAATGATCAACTCTTAAATAATAATTCTAAGCCTCTTGAGGGAGGATGACGAAAACGATACCACGATCGCTACAGTATGCTTTTGAACAGACCCCGCTTATGAGGTACAGGCATTGTTTCAAATCCTAAACACTGGAGTTATAAGGATGATAATCCCTCGTCAACCCCTTTGAGCCAAAGAAGTAGGAGTTTTATTTTCGAAAATCAAAACCCTTAATCATAACCTGGGGCAGGGTAGTCTCTCAGTTAGTCCAAGTGCATAACGAATGGCACCAAAAAGTTTTTACAAAACAAAGAAAGACAATGATGGTTCCGAACAATCATAAGGACAGGCAGTCATGATCAAAAAAAATTATCATAAACGAAAAGCCCATTAAGTCAAAACCCATGAAGGAGACTTACAAAACTGGGGCATCCCGCTGACTGTAATTCCAAAAAAGGAAACAGTTCAGGCAAAAAGAAAGGGATAACAAAATCAAAAAGAAAGAGGTCTTATAAACCCTCAACAATAACAAAAAGGAATGACTGTCTATCCAACATAAACGTTCAGTATCCGACCATCACTGGAAAATCAGAGCAAAGACTCAAACAAGGTCTAACGTATGATCAACTGAGTTTAGGTTTGGAGAACATCACGAAGAGCGGGTGGGTACAAATAATTTGAGCCTTTATCCTTTGTTTCTTAAACCGTGAACTAAGCCACGTTATAACCCTTAAAAGTCCTAGCTGAAGCATGGGTTAGTTTGAAAGCGTACTGTTACCAAAGGTATCCTGACTCCTTAAGGCTTGCGGTAAAATAACGAGTTGACATCACGTTTTACAAACATTCATTTGTTTTATGAAAAAAGAATGCATTTTCAAAATCTTCAAGACAGGCATAGGCTTTGCATTTTTAACATAACTTTGTTTGCATATGACTTATTGTTTAAACAGCAGGGAAATTCGCACGATGAATACCTAATGAACAAAAGCACCTCCAATCAAGGGGCATGGCATGACTATTGTCCATCATCTGGGGCAGTTAGGTCAAGATCCAGAGAATCTCTCAAAAGGCCAAAAAGCCTAGGGCAAATCTCTGCCTGAGTCACTGGGGGCACTCCAGCAACGAATCTTGCATGATCAGACACCTTCTGGTGGCATGACAAAACACTTCTAACAGGGGCAACTCCCTACATTCTGAGAACACGGACATAGTCGAAAAAAATACTACGCATAATCAAAGACCCGCTAGGTTGACGTACCTAGGCAAAAATAAGGGTTTCCCGGCGAACCAAAAGGGTTCGGGCAAAATGAAGGGATGAAATGAAAAAATCTGTACACCCGGCAAGTCGAAAACCTGAAAAGGCGGCTTGGGCAAAGTTAGGTATCCTGGTGGACTGAAAACCCGAAAGGGCGGTCCAGGAAAAAATTAGGGATCAAAGCGTATGACTATGTCCTGTCATCTCGTCACCTGCCTACCAGAAGAAGGTCTGTCCATCAACAAGCTATCAGCACCTCTCAGGTCTTCCTCTCCCACCTCTGAAACAGGGGCAATAAGGAGTTGTCTAAAAGCAACTAATTCTTCTGTCCTCCAGGGTACCAGGATGGGTCCAGCGGAAGAACATAACCAGTACATCCCAATTCCCCAGAGAATGAGCCAGCAAGTCAGTACACTCTCCTCAAGCAAAGCTACTATCAGCCTTAAGGAAATTGAGTATCCTCCAGCAGATCTCAACATTCCCCAGCAGCATATATGCACTCATTACAAGCATCCCCGGCAGTCTTGGTCTAAAGATTGTTCCCCCGGCAGCATAACAACATTCAAAGGAATCACTTCCCCGATATAATTCAAAACTTCCCCCAGAGAGTCCAATCCAGTCTCCCCAGGAAAGTTGGAATTCATCTCCCCAAGCAGAAAGCTTATCCCCAGTAGATTCTGGAAGCCTATCCTCGCAAAACACGAACGAGTCGTCCGGCTTGATTTAAAGAGTTATTTCCTCAATAGGATATAACTGGGTTATCCTCAGCCAAAAGCCACGGAAAGGTCGTCGTCAACGTAGTTCTTTCCTATCCCCAGCGAAGTCTACTAACACTTCCAACAACAAGCTATCCCCGGCAAACTATCATCAACATTCGACAAGGCGAGCATCTCCCCACAGAGTATTGCTTCCCAGCATGGTCGCTAGAGTATTTTTCTCCCCGCAGAATCTTCCAAGTTTATTCCGCAACGGAGTCATCTTCTCCTACCGGTATTCTTGCAACTATCATCCCCAGCGGAAGCAAAATCAATACTTCAACATCAGCCCAGGATATGACTTCCCGGCACCCGTCAAGGATCTACTTTCCTAGACGAAAACATACATTCATAAAACATCACATACATCATTATAGCATGCATAGACGCATCATATCATACAAATCTCATTTATATTGAGAACATCATTTCTTAATCCATATCATGCATTGCATATGACTGACCTTTACCTTTCAGGAAAGAAGCAGTTAAAATGCTCAAACATATTCCAAGGCCTTCTCTAGTCCAGCTAAATCGACTCTCAACAGATCTTTCTGATAAAGACTCAGTAGAAGTTATCCCAGATCATAATTTCCTATTGGTTCCCTCTCCGACGGTGTGTGAGGTGGTAAGTCCTTTTCAGATGTTTCCCTCTCCGACGATGAGTGTGAGGTGATAGTCTCTTATGGTTCCCTCTCTGACGGTGTGTGAGGTGGTAAGTCCTTTTCAGATGTTTCCCTCTCCGACGATGAGTGTGAGGTGATAGTCTCTTATGGTTCCCTCTCCGACGGTGTGTGAGGTGGTAAGTCCTTTTCAGATGTTTCCCTCTCTGACGATGAGTGTGAGGTGATAGTCTCTTATGGTTCCCTCTCCGACGGTGTGTGAGGTGGTAAGTCCTTTTCAGATGTTTCCCTCTCCGACGATGAGTGTGAGGTGATAGTCTCTTATGGTTCCCTCTACGACGGTGTGTGAGGTGGTAAGTCCTTTTCATATGTTTCCCTCTCCGACGATGAGTGTGAGGTGATAGTCTCCTATGGTTCCCTCTCCGACGGTGTGTGAGGTGGTAAGTCCTTTTCAGATGTTTCCCTCTCCGACGATGAGTGTGAGGTGATAGTCTCCTATGGTTCCCTCTCCGACGGTGTGTGAGGTGGTAAGTCCTTTTCAGATGTTTCCCTCTCCGACAATGAGTGTGAGGTGATAGTCTCCTATGGTCCCCTCTCCGACAAGTGCGTGAGGTGGTAATTCCTTTTTCAGATGTTTCCCTCTCCGACGATGAGTGTGAGGTGATAGTCTCCTATGGTTCCCTCTCCGACGGTGTGTGAGGTAGTAAGTCCTTTTCAGATGTTTCCCTCTCCGACGATGAGTGTGAGGTGATAGTCTCCTATGGTTCCCTCTCCGACGGTGTGTGAGGTGGTAAGTCCTTTTCAGATGTTTCCCTCTCCGACGATGAGTGTGAGGTGATAGTCTCCTATGGTCCCCTCTCCGACAAGTGCGTGAGGTGGTAATTCCTTTTTCAGATGTTTCCCTCTCCGACGATGAGTGTGAGGTGATAGTCTCTTATGGTTCCCTCTCCGACGGTGTGTGAGGTGGTAAGTCCTTTTCAGATGTTTCCCTCTCCGACGATGAGTGTGAGGTGATAGTCTCTTATGGTTCCCTCTCCGAAGGTGTGTGAGGTGGTAAATCCTTTTCAGATGTTTCCCTCTCTGACGTTGAGTGAGGTGATCATTCCTTTCAGATTATAATTGCCTATGGTTCTCTTCCCAATACTGCGAAGATAATAATCCCCATCAAGATTTTCTCAACGAGCGTTGTTGAAGTTAAAATCACCCAAGGTTCTTTTACCATTCATACTAAGGCAGTAACCATACCTGGTTCATTCATCGCCGTTTGAAGCTCCAGACTCAGCCCCTGTAACCAGTCAGGACATATCTATACCAAGCATCTAAAATCAGCTCCTGCAACGTGTCAGGTGCTCTTTTTTTCTTTTGCAGGTATGCAGGTTCTCGCTAAGAAATCTCCTACGCGATCAACATCCAGATGGCATCTATAAGCCCATCATCCTATTCATCAACCTCCAAATGGCATTTATAAGCCCATTCCACCACACTGCTAACATGTGAGCGCAAATTTCTGGGCACTCTAGTGTCCAATCATCTTCTACCCTCGGATTACGAAAGGCACGTCCGCCAATCTGCATCCTCAGGTCTAAGAAGATTGAACAGGGGCAACTGTTGTACCCCAAAACTTGCCCTCCCATATTCTTCAAGAAATTGCCAAGCCAAGTCACAAAACTTCCCCAAGGGTTGCTCAGTACAAAGGTCTCCTATACAGTCAAAACTAGGGTTTGTGTTCTGATCAAGAGAATGAAGTTTTCAAAGGCCCAATCAAGTCTCATATGCTTACAAACATGGTCAAGCATCCTCATATCAAGTTTCAAGGCATTCAGCTCAAAATTGCACAGTCAAAAACCCTAATTGCACTACAGTCAACTGTAGGGGCAAAATGGTCATTTGACAGTCAAAAGTTCAAATTTTTGGTCAACATATCATTTTGAAGCCACAAAAATCATTTGATCAATGCTTGATCATGATTCTCAAAATTTGGCTCAGAAATCATCAAAGATGCAAAAGTTTCCTTATTTGGACAGCTGAAAAAGTCAACTGAAATTGACCAGGGCATAACTTTCACATGGATAATCAGAAAAATTCCATCCAAAGCTCATTTTGAAGAGAAAGACATTTCCTACAACTCATCTTCATACTTCAAGTCCAAGAAATGCTCTCACAAAAAGTTATCAATTTCAACGGTATAGGTCATTTTCAAAAGTCAACAAAAAGGGACTTTAAGTCAAAGGCCATAACTTGAGATTGGTAAATCAAAATGACATGGGACCAAAGGCATTGGTTAGAGGACTCAAAGACCTTTCCAAAATTTCAAAGAACATGAGCAAAGCTTAAAAATTGAGCAAGTTATGCCTTGTGGAAGTTGGGAAATTTTTGGATATTTTGAAAAGTCAACATTGGTTCAAATGACCTAAAATTGCTAATGGGCCCATTTTTCTTCCACAATTCATCATCCAAGGCATGTGCACGACCATTTGGCCCAAAGGGAAGTTTTTTTTATCATTTTTATTTATTTATTTGTATTTTTAATTATTAATAATTCATTTAATTAAATTAAATATGTGAAAAATACTAAACCTAGTTTTTGAATCTTTTTGTGCATGAAATAATCTCAAGATTTTGTGCATAATCAGATTTGGAAAGAATCTTGTTAATTAGCCATGATTTGAACTAAGTTTGCATGAAAAGATTAGAAAGTGTTTTGCCATTAAAAAAAATATTGGATTCATGGTTACAAGGCTTTTGGACTCAAATCTTTAACCTAATCCATTCATACATAGAGGCATAACAAAAACCTAATAAAAGGACACGAAAAGTTGCGCAAGAATTCAATTGATTCAAAAACCTATTCCACGATACATATTTTTCCCAAAAAACTCTTATTTTCATCCGCAAGAAAACCTCACTTTTTACACTCACTGACCATTCACAAATTCATGGCATCACACACTTCGACTCACCAATTCTTATGACTTTGTTCCAATTTCACTAAAGAACCTTTGGCAAAAAACCTCTCTTTCACGTGCACAGCATCACCAAAACTCCCTTTGTTTCCATGCTTGAAGGTTCAAAATTGAAACACCACAGTAAATCCTAAAACCTTCACAATCCAAAACCAATTATCATAAACCTTTTATCCATCCCTGTTAGACAAACTTGTAAACTATGATTTCGGCTTCTATAACAATTTCAAACAATCATCATATTCAAAATGAATATCAACCAATACTATCGCCAAGGATCTGAATTTCCACCGTCCCTTTCAATTCCAAATGACTTCAAAGTCTGAAGTTTTTTCCGTATGATTACTCAAATTGTGGCTTTGGTTGCTCTTGATTTCTAGAGAAGCAATTGACCTGCATCACACAACCACAACATGTTCCAACTACAACGATAATTCTGCCAACATCAGAAGCATCATAGTGTTCGTATCAGAAAGAGAATGATATTCACCACTCACCAAAAGTGGATAGCCTATGCAGATTTCATCACCAATCAATGTTACGACCAGGGAGAGAAGGGTTTCGAGCCGACGACGAATCACCTCCGCTTCGTGAAACCGCGACATCCGACAACAACTAACACAACACACCTCGCAGCCATACTCCGAGCAGCACTGCAAAACACCATCGACGAACCACCCTGCGCCTCCGCAAAAGTTTTTCAACCAACACCATCCACGCTATGGACGCGGCCATCCCAGGCACACCGACGATCTGCTCCCGCCCGCGCCGTCATCACCATCAACACGCACGACACATCCTTCGACGTTTACCATGCAACCCTGATCTCTCCGCTCGTTGCACAACCAGCTCATCACCAGAGTCGTCACGACGCCACCGACCCCGACGTGATCTCTCTGACTACTCCGATCTCCGCTTCCTCTACCCGTCGTCAGCCTCCAACGCTCGCATATCAATTGAGTCAATCTCCGCACCTTCCAAACGCCTCGTCGCCGATATTCTCCCTATTTTCCTTGATTTTGGTGTTTGGATGTGATTATGCTTTGGTTTTCTATGTTCTTGGTTTGCTATGACATTGACTTGAAAAAAAGAAAATTTGGAAAGGGAAAGTTAAAAGACAAAGGGTGAATTGAAGAGAGAGTATAGACCGTGAACGGGAAAAGAAAATACATTGTTTCCAGTTTTCTTTGACTGCAACCTTCTCTTTGCATTTTTTTTTTATTTTTTAAATTACATATCCTATGCCAAGTGTTGAATTCTTACTCTTAGAATATGTTTGTTGAACTTGGGCCCTTATCCCCATATTTCCTTTTTTTTTTCTTTGAAACGGGATCAGGTACTTTGGCCCGTCAATGATCTACCACGCTCCCCACGCTCAAGCAAGCCACATGGCCAATGAGATCAATCAAAGGGTCCAGATCTGAAGAGCATGGTACACGTGAGTCAACGCTTGGGTTCGTGAGTGGAAAAGTCAGCCAGGTCTAAGGCTTATTGGGCTTAAATTACTAGCCATTCACCTCACAACTGGGGACAACACCCCCCTTAGGTTTGCAAATTTTTACATTCTTTATTTTTTCATTATTTTTTTACCTTCTTTTAATTATTGTTTTTTTAATTAATTTAATATTTTCATTAATATAAAAAATGCCTAAAAAATCAGAAAAGATGAAAAACATAATAAATATTTTATTTTAATATCTTCTTGTAAATAAATGCATGTAAATAAATTTAGTTTAAATTAGGGTTTTGCAATATTAATTCTTTTCATAAAAAATCCAAAAATGTAGAAATAGGTTTAATAATTATTTTATTCCTTTTAATTTTTCTTTTTCACAATAAGATTATTTATCTTATCTATTTTTATAATTAAATTGTACATAAATAACTTAGGTTTAAATTAGGTCAAAAACTTTAATATTTTTCTTAATAATTTAAAAAAATAATTAGAACTAGGTTTAACATTTTATTTTAGTTTTAATTAATTCTTTTTCCTATCAAATCTAAAAAACATAAAAATACTAAAAACATTCTCTTTTAATATTAATTCTAATTCCTTATTAATTTAATTTTTACAAAAGGGTCCAACGCCCATGTTCTTAATTCTTTTATTTCGCATATTTATTTTATTTCGCTTAATTAATTATGTACATCTCCCGAAGCTTTGTAACATTTACTTTTCGCACTTTTATTTGCTTTATTTATTTTCTGCCAAATCGGGTCCGGTTTAATTTTGGCGATGTGGACCCGCGCCATTTGTAATAGCTTAGAATTTACTTTTTCCGCAAATATTTTTAACTGTTAACAAAAAAGCATGAAAGAATGAATGGCCTTAAAAATAAAATCAAGCGTAGATCACAACAAACATGACAAGACAAAAATCAATGAAAACGACACACGAATCGCACACACCACCCCTAGGGTACGCCTCACTGTTGCCTTGCCTCGAAAGGTGATCGTCGAGTAGAGGATGTCTTAGTAAGTCCTCATGATCCGGGAACCTGGCATGAGGGTAGCTTCTAAGGTGTCTTCCCATTGCTCTGGTGATCACCATGTCCCTACAAACTCGAATTGACCCGAACACCTCCAACGGTGGTGCTACCTATCTCTCAATGGTGGGATGGCACTACTTTAAAGGACTTTTACACAGACGAATTCCTTAGGGTAGGTAGGTTCTCAAGGATACTTGCTCTAATTTCAAACAAAAATACTTTTCACACCAACACATTTTCAAAAGCTTTCAAAGCAATTTTTTCAAACACTCTGACGTACGAGTCAAACTGAAATTTTTCAAAGAAACTTTTTAAACCCACATTGAAAAGCAAACAAACAATTTTTGAAAACACATTGAGCAAGTATCTAAGAGCCCATGGATAACCATGGATAGAAAGGGTGCTAACACCTTCCCTTTCTATAACCTACCTCCCGAACCGAGAGCAATCTCTTTAAAGGAATTTTTCTGTGCTTTTGTCCTTTCCAATTGGAGAAAATAAAAGACGGTGGCGACTCTTGCTTCCGCGACATTTCGCGAACCAGCGTTAAACAGTCAGTTCCAGATCCACCGATCACAAATCCCTTGTGCTTTTGAACCAAATTTGATAACCTTGAAATATGGTGAACCAAAATAACCTTACCATGACATTCCTTCCAAAACAAATCCAATGGTGAGGTTTGAACTTCTCAAGCTTTATTGACTAGGGAATGGAAATAAACTCATGAACCCATGGAGCAACTTGTTAAATCCCATTGCCTTTACCTACATTCGTAACAAACAAGACAAACCAACATTGCATATTATTAATTAAGATGAGAAATCAAGACAAAGATATTCATGATCACAAAAGAACGCAAGTCAAGGTGCTTGGTGATTCCTCAAAGAGAAAAGCTAGGTATAGGGAGGGGAACCAAGAATCCTAATGTGATCTTATTGTGAATGAATCAACATGGTATGATGAAGGGATCTTAGGGGCAAAAATTGGGGTACAATAGCTGCCCTTATTTAAGTTTCTTCTATCCGGAGATACGAAGGTTAAAAATATTCGTGTAGACGCGATCGAAGATACTTAAATATAAAACAAACCCTATTTTTAGCCCTAAGATGTCATGCAATGCTTAGGAATATGAGTACACATGGATAACTCCAAAGGGACGGAAAACACCACTGGGGATGTAACAAAAAAATAAAGAGACAAGAGAGTAACCCAACCAGGAAAATAAATCGTTGGTGGATCGAAAAGACCTGAATCATAGAGGATGGTAAAATGGTCAAAAGATACACCAACTCCTACTGGAGGTAAAGCTACCAACGTTCACTGAAGGTAGAGAGAAAAGAAATATCATAGCATCGTCGTTCACTGATGATGAACTACCAACGTTCACTGAGGGTAGCAAAACAATAACAATCACGAAGTTCACTGCCGATGACCTACCAACTTTCACTGAAGGTAGGAAGATAATATATCATAGCACTGCCATTCACTGACGATGAACTTCCAACATTCACTGAGGGTAGCAAAAAGATAACAAACACCAACTTTCACTAATGGTGGTCTACCAACTTTCACTGAAGGTAGAGAGAGAATATATCATAGCATCGATGTTCACTGACGATGAACTACCAACGTTCACTAAGGGTAGTAAAAAGACAACAAACACCAACTTTCACCGATGGTGATCTACCTGTTAGATAATGTGATGGATCTAGAAGGGGGGGTTGAATAGATCCCTTTAAAATTTTTGCGCGTTTTGTAAAATTGTTTTTATCAGAGAGAGACAACCCTGAATCTGATCGTCTAAACTGTACGTATTGGAAAGATCGGATATGCGAACCAATTTGATGAAAATGATGAGAATAGAATCATAATTTAAAATGAATATGATGAATCTCTTTAGCAAGTTTAACAAGGTGTAAGTTATTACCAATTAGTTGCGGAGAAGATAAAGAAAATTTGTGAGTTGTAAATTCACCAAACACTTGGTGTACGTACTACACAAGGTTTGGTTATACTCAAATTGTAGTGATTATAGTGATTCGAATGAATGCTATATGAGTTTTAAATTTTAGTTTATCACTACAATTATTTTGTATGAATGAGAAAATTGATAACTCACAAATTTAAGCAAATAGAAATCAAATGCAGAAAACTAAAATGGACACGGTATTTGTTAAGGCAGTTCACCCTGTCGTCCTCGCGTGGGCTACTCTTCCCTCAATTCTAGAATATAGAATTAGGATATGAAATTAATTTTGCAAAGTTTATAAGAGAAGATGAAATTACCACAATTCAAAGTCACTTGATGAATCTTATATGTTGCACTCCTCTTCCCTTGATTCCAGATGAATCAAGTATGCCAAATCTTGAACAAAAACTCCTTCTACCTTGAATGATTTTGTACTCAAGAAAATTGGCCCCAAATCCTTCTTTATAATCCTCTGGTTACCGCTACCCGATTGAACACTCCACGGTCTTCCAATCCCTTAGCTCGGCTGAATTCAATGAAGCAAAGATTTGTGATAAAAAACCCCAATTTTGGAGGACAAAACCCTAATGGTTTTATTCAAGAAAAAACCCACAAAGATCTCTACCCAAATCTGAAATTGCACTTTCAATTCGAACGTTATCAACACAATCCCAAGAACTTTATCAACAAAAATGATTGTGTGTAGTTATTGATAATTGATGAGAGGTTGAAGATGAAGAGAACTCTTGTGTATATCTTTCACTTTTTCTTGTTGTTTTGTAAAACAGAGGCCAAAACAATATTTATAAGTCATTTCCATGATGTAACAGCACATCAGAAAAATGAGACAATTTAGCGATGCATCGACTCATGCAGGGTATACAGAAGGCGTGCGCCTTCCCGAGCGAGAGAGGTTGAAATTCCTTCAGTTATACGCCGACTCATTGTTTGATGCACCGACTCATGTTTTCCCAGAACTATACGTCGACGTATAGAGAAGGCGTGCGCCTTCCCGGGCGAGAGAGGTTGAAATTCCTTCAGTCATGCGCCAACTCATTCCCTGATGCGCCGACTCATGTTCTCCCAAAACCATGCGTCGATGCATAGAGGAGGCGTGCGCCTTCCCGGATGTTTCCAAGCCAAAATCTTCTTCTCATGAGCCGACCTAAGGTTCCATGAGCCGGCTCATGCAGTCTGTTTTAAGATAAATGCTTGTTTTTTATGTTTCTCACTTGCACCTATTTGAAGCAAGACATATTTGCACAAATAGGTTTTTGACAATCATTAAAACTCAGTTCTTTCACTTTTCCCTCACACTACCAACTTTCACTGAAGGTATAAAGAGAATATATCATAGCACCGCCGTTCACTAACGATGAACTACCAACATTCACTGAGGGTAGAAAAAAGATAACAAACACCAACTTTCACCGATAGTGATCTACCAACTTTCACTGAAGGTAGAGAAAAAATATATCATAGCATCGTCGTTCACTGACGATGAACTACCAACGTTCAGTGAGGGTATCAAAAAGATAACAATCATCGACGTTCACTGTCGATGATCTACTAACTTTCACTGAAGGTGGAGAGAGAATATATCATAGCATCACCGTTCACTGACGATGAACTACCAACATTCACTAAGGGTAGAAAAAAGATAACAATCATTGACGTTCACTACCGATGATCTACCAACTTTCACTGAAGGTAGAGAGAGAATATATCATAGCATTGTCGTTCAATGATGATGAACTACCAACATTCACTGAGGGTAGCAAAAAGATAACAATCATCGATGTTCACTGTCGATGACCTGCCAACTTTCGCTGAAGGTAGGACGAGAATATACCATAGCACCGCCATTCACTGACGATGAACTACCAACGTTCACTGAGGGTAGCAAAAAGATAACAAGTTTCCCCAAAATTCTGGCATTTCGCCTAGAAAGGGTCTCAACTTCTTCTTTAACTGAGGCACTTTTCCTGGAAAGGGTAAGCTGTCTCAAATAAAGAGACTTCCACCTACCAAGATTTCACAACGAACTGTCTCTACGAATTTGAAAGTCTTGCCATCCACTGGCGTAAACCAACGACGAACTACAAACTATCCACTCATAGAGGAGATAGCAAAAAAAAGTTACGTCGACTTTCACAGGGAAGCACAAGTTGCTCAAATAAAGAGACCTGTCACTTGTTGTCATGGAGGATTGTAAAAAGAAATGACTTTATGGGGAGAACAGTATGGCTTCCTGGGGAAATGCTACGATATTCTTGCTGATGAGATAAAGTCTTCTCGTGCAAAATAAATGCACCAACCCAAAACTCGAAGCTTTCAGAAATCCAAAGTAAATAATATTGTTGCGGAACCAAAGATTCAAACCAGAAATAAACTGGAATGAAACAGTCAACCAAAATACAAACTTTGAGAAATAAACTCAAGAGGGAAAACCAAATCCATCCAAACAAGGAGCTGTACAGGAAGGTTGAAGCAAAAATCTTCCACGAGGGATAACTCAGTGAGGAGATTGAAAGAATATACGCTTTCTTCTTAAGGCCAACACTCTATTGAAGAGAGGACAACGTAACTCTGCAAAACAGGGTGATATGTCAACAAAAATATTAACAAATGTTAATGAGCAATGATTTGCCAATTTTAGCTATGCATGATGTATGTATGAATGTATGAGTGTTATCATGTGTATGCTGATAAAACAGGTATACAACACTGGGAGTAACCAGGCAAAACCATCTCAGGCACAAACAACACTCGGCTAAATCACATCCAAGATGACCATTCCAAGAAAAAGTAAGCGCCAGCTGAGGAAACATAACCTACTTCCTGCTTCAGCTTTACTAGGGAGAAACATAATCTAGAAGTAAACAAAACAAAGTGACAGAATAGTACATATACACGAATAGAACATCCTTGTCCAGACTTCACCGGGGAAACAAATGTTTTCAAGAGTAACACTTCTACTAGGGATTGCAAAACCAATCTCAAGTAAAGTAGATGAACACCAAATCATCAAAACATTCACTGGGGAATTCAGGCCCACTTTGTTGGAGAGGTTAATCACCACATCCTTAAAGGGAAAACCACAATACGTTCTTCACCAGAGAAATCGGGGACCTGCATTCTTCAAGAGTGATTATGGTACCTACTTCTCTGGAAAAAGAACTTCCAATAGACCGAACGAAAACTTCACTGGAGAAATCTCGGATTGAAACCTTACATCATGAAAAACTCAGAAAAAAAGGAGAAATGAATCCAAACTTGACCGAGGATACCGGAGTCTCGAACCCAATACGGTGAATCATTCTGAGTAAACTTTATCGAGGGGAAAAAACTTCTTAAAACAACTAGAGTTTGTCCATTCCTGGGATCACCATTTTTGTTGTTGTTGTTTTTTTCGCATCACAAATTCTAAAGTAAAAGCAAATTGTAAATTCTTTTTCAAAAATAGATTTTGTTATTTAATCTTTTTGCTTTGAAAGTTATTATCAATAATAAATGGAGTCTTTGCAAGCTAAACAAAATAAGAAACACAAAGAATTGGGTAACAGCTCAAACTTTATTAATAGAGAGGTAGTCTGCGAACGGCGAGACTCCATAGATGATTACAAAGTTTAGAAAATGGTAATATATAATGGAAAATATACATTGAGATACAATGACCACTATCCCCTCTAACAACTTTTGAAATCCTGAGCAGCAGCTTCTGTTGAAGTATGATGAGGATCTGAGAAGATTGTTGCTTCAACGATCAAGTCTTGTCTGATGTAGTTACTTGCCAAAAAAGTCCCTAACTTTTTCCTAAGCTGCCCTTGCGGGTTTTCAACTTAGAGGGAAATTTATTATGTTTATGTCTCTAACTTTTGCCTAGCGCCCTTTCGGGTTTTCGGCCTACCGAGACGCTCTTTTTTGCCTAAGTCGCCCTTTCGGGTTTTCAACTTAGCGAGTTGTTCTTTTATTTCTTTAGGCGAAGTATTTCTTGACTGCATCAGCATTCAGGGGACGTGGGAACTCCTCGCCATCCATAGTTTCAAGAATTAATGCACCGCCAGAGAAGGTTTTCTTGATAACATATGGGCCTTCAAAGTTGGGAGTCCACTTGCCCCTAGAATTAGTGTTGAAAGACATGATCTTCTTGAGCACGAGGTCACCTTCTCTGAATTCAAGAGGTTTGACCTTTTTATCAAAAGCTCTCTTCATTATTTTCTGATATAATTGTCCATGACACAAAGCTGTCATTCTTTTATCTTCGATCAAATTCAATTGGTCAAACCGGTTTTGGACCCATTCAGCCTTAGTCAACTTGGTTTCCATTATCACACGCAAAGAGGGGATCTCAACCTCGACTGGGAGTACCGCTTCCATTCCATACACCAGGGAGAACGGGGTTGCTCCTGTTGAAGTGCGGACAGATGTTCGAAATCCATGCAAAGAAAAAGGGATCATTTCATGCCAATCCTTATAAGTAACGACCATTTTCTGGATAATCTTCTTGATATTCTTATTAGCAGCTTCAACAGCCCCATTCATCTTTGGCCTATACGGAGAGGAATTATGATGGACAATCTTGAATTCTTCACACAGTTCAGTCATCATTTTATTTTTCAAATTCGAGCCATTGTCGGTGATAATTCTGCTCGGCACACCATACCGACATATAAGGTTATTCTTGTTGAAGCGCACAACCACCTGCTTAGTAACATTTGCATATGAAGCAGCCTCCACCCACTTGGTGAAGTAATCAATTGATACCAAGATAAAATGATATTCATTCGAAACTTTGGGTTCTATCATCTCGATCATGTCAATACCCCATATAGAGAAAGGCCATGGGGAAGAGATCACACTGAGAAGTGTCGGAGGCACATGAACCTTCTCCGCATAACTCTGGCATTTATGGCACTTCTTTGCAAATTTATAACAATCAGATTCCATTGTCAGCCAATAGTAACTTGTCGTTAGTATCCTTTTAGACATCGAATGTCCATTGGCATGAGTGCCAAATGAACCTTCATGAACCTCATGCATCAACATGTCTGCTTCGTGTCTATCCACGCATCTGAGCAAGACCATGTCATAATTTCTTTTATACAACACATTTTCGCTGAGGAAGAAACTGCCTGCCAATCTTCTCAATGTGTTTCTATCTTTATTCGATGCATCAATCGAGTATTCCCGATTCTGGAGAAAATGCTTGATATCATAATACCAAAGCTTCTCATATGCTACCTCCTCTGTTGTAAACACATGAGCGGGTCTATCCAGTCGCCAAACCATGATTTGAGGTATATCATTCCATGTATTTACTTGATACATAGAAGCCAGAGTCGCTAGAGCAACTGCCATTTGATTTTCATCCCTTGGAATATGATTGATTTCAACCTTATTAAAGAATGTTAACAACCTTATAGCATAATCTTTGTAAGGGTTCAAGCCGGGGTGACGAGTATCCCATTCTCCTTTAATCTGGTTTATTACCAAAGCTAAATCACCATACACATCTAGAATTTTAATTCTGAGATAAATAGCTTCTTCGAGACCCATGATGTAAGCCTCATATTTTTCCATATTATTAGTACAGTCAAATTTCAACCTTGCAGTAAAAGGAATGTGTGATCCATGTGGAGTGACAATCACAACACCAATTCCTTTACCATAAGCATTCACAACTCCATCAAATATAATACTCCAACGAGATTCAGGGTCAGGACCTTCCTCGGGTAATGGTTCATCACAATCTTTCACTTTCAGGAACATCACATCCTCATCAGGGAAATCATACTCCACAGACTGATGATCCTCCATTGGTTGGTGAGCAAGATAATCTGCCAACACGCTGATTTTAATAGCTTTTTGAGTGCGGTATTCGATATCATATTCAGATAGCAACATCTGTCAGCGGGAAATTCTCCCAGTAAGAGCAGGCTTTTCAAAAATGTACTTGATTGGATCCATTTTGGAGATCAACCAAGTAGTGTGATTCAACATATACTACCACAAACATTTGGCCGCCCAGGCTAGAGGATAACATGTCTTTTCCAACATGGAATACCGTGACTCACAATCAGTGAACTTTTTACTGAGGTAATAAATAGAGAACTATTTCTTCCCTATTTCATCTTGTTGTCCCAGAATACAACCCATGGATTTATCTTACACTGTCAGATACATAATCAACGGTCTTCCTTCGACAGGAGGGCGCAAGATAGGAGCTTCAAGAAGATATTCTTTAATACTTTTAAATGCCCTTTGGTAGTCATCCGTCCATACACAACCTTGATCTTTCTTTAAAAACTTAAAGATCGGTTCACATGTTGCAGTCATGTGGGAAATGAATATGGAAATATAATTTAAACGCCCGAGGAACCCTCTGACCTTCTTTTCAGTTCTTGGTGTTGGCATCTCTTGAATTGCTTTGACTTTATCAGGGTCAACTTCAATTCCTTTCTGGCTAACAATGAAACCCAACAATTTTCGTGATCGAACATCGAAGGTGCCTTTATTTGGATTCAAGCGGAGACAATACTTCCTCAATCACTGAAACAACTTCAATAAATCTTCTACATGCCCTTCTTCCTCCTGGGATTTAACAATCATATCATCAACATATACTTCGATTTCCTTGTGCATCAGATCATGGAATAGGGTTGTCATAGCCCTCTAGTACGTTGCACCAGCGTTATTCAACCCGAAGGGCATCACTCTGTAACAGAATATTCCCCAGGGTGTGATAAACGTTGTTTTTTCCATGTCCTCAGGCGCCATTCTTATTTGATTATACCCAGAAAATCCATCCATGAACGAGAATACTTTGAATTTTGATGTGCTATCCACTAACATATCAATGTGTGGCAATGGAAAATCATCTTTTGGACTAGCTTTATTTAGATCTCTGCAATCTACGCACATGCGAACTTTTCCGTCTTTTTTCGGTACTGAGACAATATTAGCAATCCATTGAGGATACACTGACGTCACAAGAAAACCATCATTAATCTGCTTTAGAACCTCCTCTTTGATCTTCACTACCATATCTGGGTGAGTTCTTCTCAACTTCTGTTTGATTGGCGGACAGCCTGGCTTCAACGGAAAATGGTGCTCTACAATATCTATATTTAAACCAGTCATATCTTGGTAAGACCAAGCAAAAAAATCCACATACTCTTTCAACAGCTCAATCAACCTGCTCTTCACATCAAGATGCAGCGATGCTCTAATCTTGACTTCCTTCAGATCTTCTTCTGAACCCAAATTGATCACTTCTAATGGCTCTTTATATGGATTAATGGTATTTTCCTTGTGCTCAAGCAAACGCGAGACCTCTTCTGGAATCTCATCGTAATCTTCTTCTTCGGCCCCATGCACAGGACATTCAAAGTTTGGAAAGGGTGCAGGATCATTGTATTCAACGGGTTTTTTAATTAATCTGCACATATGATTTATGATTGCTTTTAGAAACTGACACATATAACAAGTGATCATGCAGATTGAATTCCAGTTATTATTTATTTTGAAGGGTTTTTTTTTATTACCATTTTCCAAGAAAAAGCAGAAAATAAAGACACAATTTGGGAAACAAAGACAACTTTTATTATTGATTTTAAAAGTCACAGTAGACAAATAAGCCCTACAACATTAATACTTCCACCTCGGGAAGAGTGAAAGCTTTTCAAAAAGATTAACAAAACAAATTACTTTGAAACATGTATGCAAGAGGGAACATCAATGGTGATCCAGTTCTGAACCCTAACTCCGTGCGTCACATAATTCGGCACTTCTGGCTCTACTTCATCTTCCACAATGGCATTAATCCCGAAAACAGTTGGATGAAGATAACCCCCACTACGGAAGATGTCTTGATACTTGCTCGCAGCAGACTTCGGCTTCATGCTCTTACCTTTTTCATTCTTCAAAGAGAACCCCAAGCCGGCTCTGTTCTTGTTTATAGGTGGATCCACAATCTTTCCCCATACCTCGCTATGACCCTTTCGCACAACTTGCTACGCATCCTTAAGAGAAACCATGGAATTCTCATTTCCTCTTATGTTGTCAATGGATAAGGCTTGGAACTGGGTTCCAAAAGCAGCTTCATCCGCCTCCACAATGCTGAAAGAGGACAAATGAGATATCAATAATGCATGTTCGCCATTTATGATTACCATATTCCCTTCACGTACAAATTTCATTTTCTGGTGTAAAGTTGAAGTGACAACCCCTGCCTCATGAATCCATGGCCGTCCTAACAAACAGCTATAAGCGGGAACAATTTCCATGACCTAGAAAGTTATCTAAAAAAATGTGGTCCTATATGAATAGGCAAGTCTACTTCACCAATAACAGATTTCCTTGATCCATCAAACACTTTCACAATGATGCCACTCGGGTGCATAGGCATTCCTTGATATTTTAACTTCATAAGAGTGCTCCTCGGTATAATGTTCAAAGCGGATCCATTATCAATTAGCACATTGGATAGTGAATCATTCTTGCAATTCATAGAGATGTGGAGGGCCAGATTGTGATTCCTTCCTTCATCTGGTAATTCATCATCGTAGAAACTCAAGTTATTACATGACGTAATGTTCCCTATTACGCTGCTGAATTGGTCTATTGGCATATCACTCTCCATAAAAGCTTGGTCAAATACCCTCATCAAGGATTCTCTGTGAGCATAGGAGTTCATCAATAAAGCTAAGATAAATATTTTTGAAGGAGTCTGCAGTAGCTGATCTACAATTCTGTAGTCACTCATCTTGATTATCTTCAAAATATCATCCACTTCTTTCTCTAACATAGACCCACTAGTCTCACCCGTACCCTTCTTGGGTTCAACATTCTCAGTAATTTTCTTTCCAGCACTAACATCTCCACGAACAACTGGTGCAAACATACAACCGTTGTGTGTCACTCTGTTAGTCTCAGCTATATTTCCAACAACAGGCATTGGCTGGATGGGAACTTCCACACCATCCTCTAAGATTGTAGCGTTATATTTGTAAGGTACATCCTTATCTGACTTATAGGGGATAGGACCCGACAAACTAATCACCAATGGGGTAACAGCTGGCTTGCTATAATACTCAACTTCAAAATGGGCGGGTGCACCAAAACAAGGTACAATGACGTTTACCCCTTCTTCAACATAATCAGTCATTATTGAGTCATCTCTGGAAAACAAATCCTTATCTGAGGAGAAATACTCATCTGCAGAGGTATACTCTTCATCTGACTCTTCTTCAGTCAAGCAAACCTCAATCAAATCAACTTCATGGTAATCATCCCTTTGACCTATAACCTTGATAATTCCATCATCTAACAACAACTGAACACCCTTCTTCATGATTGAACATCCTCGGAAGTCTCGGCAGCAAATTTGGCAAGATCCATACTGATGTTCTACTTGACCAGGCATATGGAAGAAAGTAGCATGCAATTGCACAAGGTCCTAATTCATATACTCTACATCCAAAATTCTGAATTCTCCAGGACATCTAAAAACCATATTCACCTCCCCTTCATACTCTGCCATAGTCTTGATTATATGGACGAGGCCCTCATCCATCATCTCCTATAAATCAGCCTTTATCTTATCGCAACCTTGTATGCATGTACTGCAAATAGCACAACCGGAATGGTCATGTGTGTAATAGCTTAATTCACAGAGGTCTGCATGCATTCTCACCAAATCTCCTCTAACCAAATTTATATCAAAAATCTGGAAACCGCCTGGACAACCGGCCACCATATTCACAGCATTTACTCCTCCATGCTTGGGTAGAGGATTGTCTTTCACATTAGGTCCCACATCTTTGAAAGATATAATATCAGACCTCACCAATTTCTACACCTCAGTCTTCAAAGGATAACCATTCTAAACATTATGCCCTGGTGCTCCTTGATGAAAAGCACATGTTTGGTTTGCCTTGTAGTACCATGGCAATGGTGATGATATAGCCGGAGGTGGTCTAATGTGAAGCAACTTCTTTTGAATTAACGTCGGGATTAATTCTGTATATCTCATAGGAATAGGGTCATAACTTTCCCTTCTCTGATTATACCCTTGATTCCCCTGCTGGGACGGTCTTTGATAAGCCACGGTAGTTGGAGCTGCACCCATAACTAGAGAAACTGAGGTGACTTACTGATGACGCTGATAATTCCTTCTAGGGGTATTAACCCTCCTCTCTTGTATAACATCATTTGCGTCCCCTTCCTTTTTCTTGGTAAACCCATAAGATGGATTCTTCACACCTTTAGAGCTTTCACTTCTCGTTAAACGGGCCTCTCTTACAACCTCTTATAAGCGGATACCCATTCCTACCATTTCAGTAAAGTCACTTGGCGCACTTGCTACCATCCTCTCATAGTAGAAAGCACCCAGAGTTTTCAATAAAATCTTAGTCATCTCCTTCTCTTCCATGGGAGGGATCACTTGGGCGGCTACCTCACACCATCTCTGTGCATATTCTTTGAACGATTCCATGTCTTTCTGAACCATGGCCCTAAGTTAATCATGGTCAGGCGCCATGTCCATGTTGTACTTGTATTGTTTGATGAATTCTTCTCCCAAATCATTGAAAATATGGATGTTAACACTATCCAAACTCATATACCACTTCAGCGCAACACCGGTCAAAGTATCATGAAAAAAGTGAATCAGCAGACGCTGATCATCAGTGTGGGTAGACATTCTCCTTACATGCATCACCGGATGAGCACGAGGGCAAGTGTTTCCCTTGTACTTATCAAACTTCTGGACTTTAAACTTAGCAGGTATCTTAACATTCGGGACCAAGCATAACTCATTCACATTATGCCCAAATAGCTCTTTTCCCCTGAGGGCCTTCATCTCTCTTTGCATCTTGTCAAACTGCTCTTGAAAATCATCCATTTTGTTATAAAGGACCAAGTCTTCACTCAGTGGAGGGAAAGGACGACACACATCATCGTTAACAAACAGAATCATATTCACCGAAGGAAGCACAGTAGGAGCAGCATGCACCACAGGAGGTGTCGGAGTAACAATAGTCTGAACAATTGGAGTATCTTGAGGACCAAGATTGAAACTTTCAGGTGCAAAATTATCTGGCATTCCCCATGGATAACCTTTAGGTATGCGGTTTTGAACAACAGATGGAGTAGCAGATACGAGAACAGTCGGAGATTCAGTAGTTGCCCTTGTTGGTTGAGGTTGGACAATCGGTGGCTGATTCTGAGCAGCCACCAAAGATTCCATCAGAGCAATAAGATTGGCCATGCCGGCCTTCAAAGCAGAAACCTCCTCGCGCAGCTCGCGCTTCTCTTGTTCTAAGTTGTCCATCTTCTTTCTAAAATTAGCCCGAGTGTTATAGTGGTGAGTCAGCTTGCTGAACGAAGTAAAGAAGCTTGGTAAGACACCTGGATATGCATAACAAATTCAAGAAATATGTACAATATGATGCAAGGTATGCAATGCATATGATTTTATTTTATTATTTAATATTTCAAGGGATTTAAAATTTATGGACATATTGCAAATATCAAAGTAATAACGCATTTGAAATACTGAAAATTTTCATTATAACAACTCCAAAATGGATTACAAGTTTCAATGATCCCAAGTACAAGATGAAAATAAAATCTAAAACCCTGAGAAGTAAAACTGATGGAGATCACTCTATACGATGGCGCTTCCCGACGAGCTTGGTAATCTGAGCCTTCAACCTCTAGTTTTCTACTACATACCTGGTGGCAACCTCCTTCCAATCACTTAAATCAGGAAGTGAGTAATCAGCATCTGATTTAGGTTTAGGAGAAAATAAATCCCCTTGCCTCTCCATAGTATCTACCGCTCGACTCTCAAGGATCTCAATCAAGTCGTCTTTCTCCTTCAAGTCTGCTCTATAGGAAAACTCTAAAGTTTGGCACTTGTTCTTCCAAGCATCCTTTTCCTGTTGCATCCTGACCAAAGCAAGCTGCATCTCTTATAGATCATCTAATAAGGGAGGAGGAGTCTTTACAAACAGATCAGGCATAGTTATTTTCTGGGAATACGACATCTTCAACTGAATAGCTCTCGATTGGACCGGCTGAAGATATGGATCCAAAGAAACAGCACCCCTAGGTCCCAAATCCTTCCTACTCTTCTTATGAAGGTGACTCCAGGCCTTCACAATCTGCTCCCTAGCTTCCCTATGGTCTTCTCCCTCCTTCATAAAGAAACTACTCAAATGAATACTATTTGGTTTATCCCTCATCAGATAATCGAGTTGTCGTCGTGCAAGAATAGGGTTATAGTTAATTCCTCCCTTTGTACCAAGAAGAGGTACATTAGCGAAACTACCACAACTGTCAATAATCTCTATATCCTGGTAAGCTCGATAATACCAATCAATATCCGAGTGAGTAAGTTCCACGATCTTAGGAGCCCAACAGGGTTCCTTCTTGACATCCCAAAAAGCATCAGACTGAGGCATATGAGAGATAAACCATCGGTACAACAGGGGGCGTGCAATAGATAATCATCCCCCATGATAAGAATTCTGAAGATGAATAGAGTAATAAGCATCACCCAACAATGTAGGAACTTGGTTTCCAATAATGAAGATCCTGATAGCATTAATGTCAACAAACTTCTCCACATTAGGAAATAAGAACAACCCGTAAGCAAGTATAGCAAAGGTGGACTCAAAAGCGCCTGTACTCTTCATCCTGGCAAAGTGGCGAGCTTTCTACAATAAGAACTGAGCTGGTAACCCTCTTATCCCTCCTTTGGTAGTCATATGGGCTTCCACCTCATACTTCCCCAGATGAATCAAAGCAGCAATCTCATGTGGTTTTGGCTCACCCTCCAAACCAGTAAAAGGAACACGATCGGTAACAGGTAAATCCAATAGATAAGAATACTCCTCCAGTGTAGGCATCAACTGATAGTCGAGAAAAGTAAAATAATGATACATCGGAACATAGAACTGGACCAAGGTCGAGAGAATACCCTCCTTCATCTTCAGCTTCATGAGAGGAATGATGGATCCATACTTCTTCTGAAATTCTGCAGAACACTCGATCTCGGGGATTAGACTGATCAACTCATCTATCTTGGGATCCTGGAAACTGTACTTCCCAGTCTTTCTCTTTCCAAAATCCATGGTTAAAAAGTACCTGAGATATTCACAAATGGTCGATTTTTAAATCCCTTGAAATTAGATCTCTTCAAAAGATGCTTATGGATGCATGGGTGCATGATGCAGCAATCACACATAAGATCATACATATAGGGTTCATAGGTTAAATGTCACGAGAATAAGGTCGAAGGTACTACCCATAAGGTATTGGTCTAAAAGTTATCACTAATTGAACAAGGTTATAGAGGTTCCCAGAGTCTACATCCATCTTTCGGATATTACCAACTTCCCGATTAACTCGGTAATTAGTAATATTCTCAAGAAAAACTCGTCCGAGTGTAGTATCGCGTGACAACTATTTCCGGATTACTCCGACATAGCTTCCGCACTACACCTAAAAGGCTAAGATGGGTTTGGTATTCTACGGTCCTCAGTTTCAGTAGGCTCCCAAGTCAAAAGCAGTATGTCTTCTTGATTACTCGGTAAACGATACTACAGTCAAAGGGGCCTCCACTGAGTGGGGGATCTCATGCCTCCTTTTTTGGGATTACTCCCTCAAAGTTAACATGACTATATCGCCCTTCCTATCTTAAAGTTTTCCCAAGTCCGGGTATAGGACTTATAAGTAATCACCAAGCATCCTGAAAACCAGGAAAATCCAGACAAACATATATACAACATATAACACATAAATAACAATAGCATATACACATATATAAACAAAGATAGGATCAACCCAATTAGGGATGGACCAGCAAGAGGTCAATCTCTCCCCCGTGAAGTCGCCATTTTTTCTGTAGCGGTAGAATTGTTTAAGACTAAGCCATGGGATTGACTAGACTTATATAGATCAAAATAAAATCACCACTGCACTTTATTGTTTCCAAAGGAATGGGAAAAGAGCGGATAACCCAAAAAGAGGGGGAAATATTCAAGGAAAGGGGGTTGGTTATGCAAAGGGAAGGTATTAGCACCCTAAACATCTATGGTACTCCGCAGGAACCTCTTTGTAAAAATCTGTATATTTTGGATATAAAATGTTGTATAAAAAATGGATGGTGGAGGTGAGAAAATAAATATATTTTTATGGTTTTTTGCACCCGTCGTGGTTGCGAACCTTTAGTGCCTACGTACCACCTTCCGTGCAATAGAGGATCAGGGTACACGTAGTTCCTCTTTTAAAAATTTTAAAGCACGAATGTGTTGGTTAATTTTATGAGATAAAACATCACCATCATTGTCCGTGTGGAAAACATACCTACTAGCCACAATCATGAGAAAGGAGAATTTGCATCATCTCAAAGTGGAGGATATGGCTTGGATTTTAAAATCAACAATGCCTCACTCAACACCTAAGTGGAAAATATCTCTCTTCACTACATATTGTAGAAGTATAGTTGTTTGCATCACTACAAGGATTGACAAGAGTTCAATCTTTTTTTGAAGTTTAAAGATAAAAGCCAAAGTGGCAAAATATTTTGAAATGAGATTGATTGACTTTTAGTCTTCTCACAAAAAAATGTCCAAGTATTATTAAGTTTATTAAAATTTATTTATGAAAATGTTTTGAAAATCCATGGACCTATGTCCAAGTTTATTATGAAAGTGGTTCAAGTTTTAAAAAATAAAAACAAGAAGAGTTTTCAAAAAGAGTGAGAAGATTTCTGAAATTAAAGATGATGGGAGGAGAAGAAGGGACTATCCTAAAGCATAAGGTAAAAGCTAGGGATAAGAACCATCTAACCAACAAGAAGCCAACACTTGATATTATGATTCAAGATAGAATTCTCATTCTTTGGATTGTAACCAAGCAAGCAAAGATACTAGACCTCTTGAAAGACCCAAACTTCAAGTGTATTAAGTCTTCAAAAATTGGACAGAGTAACGACTGTATACAGGTGAATTCCATATTACAAACAAAGAGTGTAATCACAATAACCTGCACATAAAACAAACAAACAACCTAATTCCTTGAGGTAAACCTCAAGAGCTCCAGAAAAAATAATCAGATAAGGTCACAAGGTCTCCAATCATAGGCCAAGATTCCTAATCCTAAGTCCAATGCTCCATAATGCCAAGGATAGATACCAAATAGTCCAAGTATCATTAAAGATTTTTAGGGTTTATGTTAATTATTAGGTGTTTTGAAAAAAGAAAAGTAAAGCTCAAGTGAGCAAAGATAAAAATGACAAGAAAGTAGATACTCAAATGATCAAAGATGAAAATGGCATGAAATGTAAATGCTAAAAGTAAATAGTACATAAAAGTAAAAGGGCATATAATAAAATAAAGGATAAAGTCAATTATTAGTGATTAGTGGTTAGTTGGATGATCATCTTGAAACTTGCATTTGGAACTCATTAGAGGATTGGCAGAACCAAAGCCTCCACACAACAAGTTGCATTTGCTTTTTGTCAAGTATATCATCCATTTGGAATCCTCACAAGTACCATTTAATGATCAACGATGTTTAAGTGATCCGCGTTGACAAAAAGTGTTGTAGATCCATTAGAGGATTGGTAGAACCAAAGCCTCCATACAATGAATCTCAAGGTTATTGGATCAAAGAGATCAAATTAACATACTTGGGCTTGCAAACATAAGTTTGGGCCACGAATGATCATTTTTTCGAATCGGGACAAAATTTAGCGCTATGTTAAGCAATCGTAAGCGGACTTATATAGAAGTCGCACCTATTTTGAGGCCGCTCAATAGCAATCTATGCACCATTTTTTTTTTGAGACATGATATAAAGATCATGCTCCAATAACACTTAATGCAACAAGAAAGGGATGAGATGAAGAGGGGTGAGTGAGAATACACAAACCACTTTTGAATTAAATTTAATCAAACTATTATTAAAATCATTCATCCATTTTTTGTGGAGTTAGACTCAACACCATGGATCCAATGATGTTAACAAAGTTCATGACCAAAAATTTAATCCAAGATCAGCCAGCAAATAATCACAAAATAATATTGCATTTAATATATACATAAAAAAGGTTTTTAAAAAAGTTTTAAAATAGAAATAAAAGAGAAAAATATCAACTATATTCAAATTAATCAAGAAATAAAAAGTAAGTCCATAGAAAAATCAGAAAAGGACTCAAATGATTTTATAAATTTTTTGGTAATTTTTTTTAAGTCAGAAACTATTTTTAAAATTAAAATAAATGAGTAAAATAAACTAAAAATGATTTAAAAAAATACCAAAATAAGAAATAAAAAATAAGTGAGGTGACCAATATTTGTCACAATATCATTAGATCATTCCATAATTTTTTCAAAATTTAAAAATGCATAAAAGTATTTTTAAACATTTAAAACAATTCAAATAAAGTGAAAATTTATGAAAAATACCAAAACACAAAATTAAATTGTGAAAAAATAAAAATCAGAATGAGAATAATCAAAAATATTTTTCATAATTTTTCAGATTTTTTGGACTTAAAATGAATTTTCTATGATTTTTTGAAGTTTAAAACAATTAAATATAAAAATCAGAAAAGAAAATAAAAGTAAAAAATATGTGGACCATTGGTTGAGAGTCAAAACGCGTTAGTAATCAAATCCAATGGATCTGGCGCGCTGTGCATATCATGGTCATTTGTGAATAAAGCACTGAATCAAATGTAAATCAGAATTTCAAAAAAATCCAAATGGCGTTGTTTCATTGGTTGAAGGATGACACGTTGGTCATCTTCAACCTCCAGCCAGTCCCAAAACCAAGTTGCTCAAACTGTAAAATTAGATCACGAGAACTATGCCATTCGTTTTGTCTCTTCAAGACGAAGACAACCACACCCTCGCGACAAATTTATATAAATTGTAGCTCAAGCAATTTGGAAGGAAAGTTTTGAAATGGGATTTGAAATTTCATGGTCAAAACGTGTTTCCAATAAAGAGCAAGTGTTGCAACTAGAACCAGGGCAATGAGAGCATCACAATGATATCAAAGTTTTGAAGAATTGATGGAGGAATCTACCTATTGATGTTGAGTTGCAGAGCTCTGAAACTGGACTTCTATGGAGCAATGTAGGGCACGATTCTTGAATGTGATTATATGGTTAGCTCCAGGGAAGATCAAGGAAGGTGAACTGATGGAAAAATTGGATTGAAAAAGGCTTGAGAATGGATTTCGAAGTTGCTGAATGTTGAGTTATGGAACAAGTTTGGCAGAGTGATTCTGGCTATCCAAGCTTGAGGAAATGAATGGGGAATGACCCTCTATTTATAGGGAATCATATGGAATGTCCAAGCATGTGAAATGATGAAGTTTGGAGGGAAATCGTGTGAAGTTGCAAACAAAAAAGTGTGACTTCTAATTTGATCAAAACTCATCCAAAACGCGCGTTTTGCTATGCTAATCACTTTTGGAAGTTCACTAAACAAGTTCTGAAGCAAAAATACACAGAAACAAAGTGTTTAGAAGCCAAATCAAGGATTTCAAACTTCTGAGTTGGTGAAAAATTCAGTTTCAAATTACCAACTTATGACCAATGGAATTCTCATCTCAAGGGGTCTTAGGGCATGATTCTTGATGTTTTAGAAAGATGAGGTTACAAGATTTGCAATGGAAAAAGAATGGAGAAAAATGGATGCTTGAGCTGAAAGTTATAACGAGTCAAAGTTGGAAAAAATGTTGACTTTCCATACTTAGAAATATTTCAAATATTTCTTCAAAAATGGCTTATAATGTCTTACATCATAACATAGCCTTCCACTTGGAATTTGCTCTTGACCAAAAAAGATGGCTCTTGAATGACATTTTGTGACTTGAACCATTCAAAATCTACAAAAATTGAGAGAGTTATGAATTGTTGAAGTTGGCAAAATTTCATAAAATGACCTATAATCTTTAGTATCCTTAAGGCAACTTCTATCCATTTTCTCACTTTTCACATAAAAGAAGGCATAAAGTTCACACTCTAAGTATCATTGTGGAAAAATAATGGGCTCAAGGTGATAAAAATTGACTAAGTTATGATCATTTAAAGTCACACATGGAAAATTGGGGATTCATCTAGAGGACTTGTAATCTTTCTTCTTCATCAAGTTTCTATCACATGAAAACTCCTTGGAACCTTTGAAGTTATTTGTTGATAACCATTTAAAAAAAAAGGATGTCTTTGAAATCACTCAAAAATACCAAAAGATGAGCAAGATATACTCCTTTGAAGTTCAAAACCCTAGCTCCTAGATCAAGAAACATGCCTTAAGGAACTTTAACAATTTTGAACAAACTTCTTGTACAAACACAAATGATTTGTAAATATAAGTTGTTGAGGATGATAATGAGAACTCATAGAAACTTAAACCACTTCCATATATTGAGAATTTATAGGAATATGCATTTGTGACCAATGGGAACAAAGTCTTGTCCAAGCATGACAACTTCTCCAATCAATCCCTTGTGCTTTTGAACCAAATTTGATAACCTTGAAATGTGGTGAACCAAAATAACCTTGCCATTCCATTCCTTCCAAAACAAATCCAATGGTAAGGTTTGAACTTCTCAAGCTTTATTGACTAGGGCATGGAAATAAACTCATGAACCCATGGAGCAACTTGTTAAATCTCATTGCCTTTACCTACATTAATAACAAACAAGACGAACCAACATTGCATTTTATTAATTAAGAGGAGAAATTAAGACAAAGATATTCATGATCACAAAAGAACACAAGTCAAGGTGCTTGGTGATTCCTCAAAGAGCAAATCTAGGTATAGGGAGGGGAACCAAGAATCCTAATGTGATCTTATTGTGAATGAATCAACATGGTATGATGAAGGGATCTTAGGGGGCAAAATTTGGGGTACAACATAATCCAAACAAGTTCGTAGAACAAAAAATCAAGCACCAAATGCATATGATTATACTTCAGATATAGAATCTGGCCAGCTAAATCCAATGTGAATAAAGTTTAACGCATGATTTGATCTAGCATGGCAAGGAAATGGATTTGAGAATCTACCTTGATGAGTGAAAAATAAATCCACTTGATGCCTCTATTTTGCAGTAGAAACACCAATGCTACTTCTTCCTCAAGCTTTAATGGAGATAGATGTGCAAGAGGAAAGGATTTGAGTAGAGGTCTCTTGAAAAAGAATG
The DNA here is from genome assembly GCA_948472305.1 of Vicia faba. NCBI lineage: Eukaryota > Viridiplantae > Streptophyta > Magnoliopsida > Fabales > Fabaceae > Vicia > Vicia faba. The sequence goes on from OX451739.1 coordinate 1,454,281,371, forward strand.
CAGAAAATTGTGAGTTTTTTTAAGAGAAAGAGAGAAGTTTCGTGAGGGAGAGAGGAAGATGCTCTTGAGTTTATCTTGCCAACCCCTTGATAGTTGAATATAGTTTCTTTATATATAGTGAGGAAGTAAGAGAGTTAGGAATAAGAAAAATGAGAAGTGAGAGTGAGGTGTGAGGTTTTACGCGTTTTATGTTGGTTTGAGGATGCAAAGCATGCGTTTAAGGTAAGTGAGAAAGGCTAGGGGCGTGAGCTAGCAAACTAGAATTTGGTTAGCATAAAAAATCCATGCATTTCCATGAAGGCCTTGCTATTCCATTATCACATCTTTACCTCCTTATATCTATCTCTACAGTGTATGAATCGTGAAAAAATTTGAATCAAAGATGGAGAGGACATTATATACTCCAACTTTGATTTTCAGAATTTTTTAAAACGAAGCTTGAATCAATAAGATAATTGGCTAAGAATGCATGTTTACAAACTGTTTGATGAAATGCCAGGCATGACTGGGCATTCTGCGCACGTGTGATGCCTTGTGCTGGGCAAGAATTCAGCATGCGTGGTACCTTCTTCCCTCAATTATATCTCAAAATGTAGGGAGTATTTTGAGAAACTTTCTGAAGCAAAGTTGTCCCTCGCATTTAGGGCTTGATCTTTGATGTTGGACATTTTCCAAAATAATGAATATTTATCATAGAAAAGTGATGATGAATGTGCACCCACTAACCGTTTGATAAAATGCTTGGCCTAGCGCGCGTGACTTGCCTTGTGCTGGGCAAAATTGCAATTTGAAGCTCCAAATCCTAAGCACCATATCTTTTTTTACACTTAACCATTTGAGATGATTCTTGAATGAAAAATGAAGAGAAAACTTCAATCTTCAACTTTCATGTTGCCAAATTTTTTATTTGAGTCCAAATGGACATTCAAAACTAACCATGAAGAAGTCAGATTTTTGCATTTTATCCAAAATTTCACTAAGTGTCCAAAAACTTCCAAGCTCCATAACTTTTTATCCTTTCATTTTTTGGACTTGAGTCCTCTAAGACAAAGTTGAATAATTTTATATACTCTTTCTAAGAATATGAAGTTTTCACATTTTCAATAAAAATTGAGAAAGTTATGCCCAATCAAAATTCAGCCCTATGAACACTTAGAAAAAATTCCAAAACTTCAAGTAACTTTCTTGACAAGTTATCTCCAATCCACACTTCCTCTTGATTTTTGCCACTATTGACCCTGAAATGTGAGAATAGGGATATTGAACTGATAGTTGACCAAAAGTCCACTTGGTCAACAGTTGAGTTTGGCTATCTTTTGACAAAATGACCATTTTACCCCCCTTTCATCAATTGAACCTTTTCAAGCCAAAGTTGATGATCAAACTTCCAATTATAGATACTCATGTTCATGTAGAGAAGCATGGGATCAAGTATTGCCCAAAAATCCAAAGATTTCCTGATTAAAATCTAAACCCTAATTTTGATCCTCTATGCTAGTAGATAGTGAGATGAATGCAATGGTGCCATTACCTACAATATGATATTCCAAGAGACAAATATACACATTTTGAGGTTAGTTAAAAGCATACATGTACAAGGTACACAATTCAAGGTGCTTGGTGATTCCCCATAGGCAAACCTAAAGACAGGATGAAGTAGAAAAGAAACGCAAACTTTAATGTGTAATCTTGGTTGTATTGTGATGGTATGAGATGATATAGGAATATTAGAGGTAAATGTTAGGGTATAACACATGGTTATCGTAATTTCGTACGCACATCAACGAGTGAAACTCCTTTGTCTCTAGTATATAGCATGGTGGCAGTACTCCCAATTGAAATAGAGATTCCATCACTTTGAGTTCTAATGGAAACAAAGCTTGAAGAAGCATAGTGGGTTCAGACGCGACTTGATCAGCTCAACCTCATTGAAGAGAAACGCTTGACAACTTTGTGCCACGGCCAATTATATGAGAAGAGGATGAAGAAAGCATTCGACTAGAAAGCCTGCTCCCAAGTGTTCAAAGAAAGGGATTTGGTACTCAAAAGGATTATGCTACTTTTCCTCGAATTACGCGGTAAATGGACACCCAACTACGAAGTTCTATATATGGTAAAAACAACATTCTCTAATGGTGGTATCATCCTCACAACAATGGATGGGGAAGAACTACCACATCCATAAAATTCAGACGTAATCAAAAAATACTATGTATAAAAGGATCGCTAGGTTCGAACCCTTCTCTAGCTCTACGTCAATTTGGTTATGCTCGAAGAGATGATCCTCATGATATGTTTATCCAGGGTATTGTATTCGATTACGAGAATGATCCTCAAGGTTACCATCAAAAGTTTATACGTTCTTGGGGCATAGTCAATAAGATTGATAGTAAGACTTTGGGACACTAAAACTCCATCCATTTGGCGCCCTACATCAGATGGGTGTGATCGTGCGGTCAAAATCTTATAACGCCATATCATGTTGTCCTACCAGTAATTATGGAGCCTGTCATTGAAGGAGATATTTCTCGCACCATTTCTCATCCAGATATGCCTACTTACCTTAAAAAGCTACAGAAGTCCTAGATTCATCTGAAAGAAGAAAGGGACACCTTTCAGACTCAGTTCTATGCTAGTGAGAAGAAAGTATTAGAGATGACAAAACGAGTTCACGAAGAGCAGAACCTTAATGCATATGTAAACACAAAGAGGAAGCGTCCATGGGAGACTTGAGTTCATAATTTGTTTCTTTGTAACCCTTTTTGATTTCATTGTAAGCCTAAGGGGAAGTTATAATTCGAACTTACTAATAAGAGTCTTTGTTTCTTCTCTCCTTTTGATTAACAAATTTAAATCCCTCGAGGTCCTTGAAAATATTGCATATGTATTTACATGCCATACATATCATTCCACAACAGGTTTCCAAGACAGGTTTCTCATCTTCTTATTGTTTATTTTAGCAAAAATGGCTCTCGAACAGACAATCAAAAAACTCCAGGCTCAGAATGCTCAGTTCTAAGAGATGTTCCTAAACTTAGCCAAGGGGAAAGAATAACTGAAGGCACTCATCGACAATAAGAAGAAGAAGAAGAAGACAAAGAAACCAATCGGCATCCTTAACATGGGGAGAAAGTTCAGAGGCCCAGTTAAGCAAGCTCAAGATCTTGATATCCCATTGGACAAAGACGAAGAACGGGATGAGGATGGTAAGAGTGTTAAAACCGAAAAATCCATCAAGGTTATGACAAATATTCTGATGAAGAGATGGAGGATCATTTAGATGAACAATATCCCCTACTGGCGAGAAGTATAATATGCTAGAAGAGCGTCTGAAAGCTATGGAGATCTAGAAGGTGTCTAGCTTGAAATTTGAAGAATTGGGCTTAGTCTCAGGAGTAGTCATTCCTCCTAAGTTAAAAACTCCTACCTTTGCTAAGTATGATGGGGTTTCTTTGCCGAAGCTACATTTGAGATCATATGTTCGAAAAATTCAACCACACATGGTTGCATTTCTTTCAAGAAAGTCTGTCTGGAACACAACAATTGGAATGGTATTATGAACTCGTAGGTACCAATATTCATACCTGGGAAGATTTGGATACAAATTTCTATAGATAGTATCAGTATAATTCTGATTTGGCATTAACCTGCATGCAACTACAGAGTATGTCCATGGGTTACGAGGAAGACTTTAAAGAGTACGCGCAGAAATTGAGAGATCTTGCAGGCAGAGTCCAGCCTCCTTTGGTTGATAGGGAATTAGTTGAACTGTTCATGAGTATGCTAACATGTCCTTTCTATAATCACCTGCTTGGAATTTCTTCATCCAGTTTCACTAAACTGATATTGACAGAGAAACATGTTGAGAATGGAATCAGAAGTGGTAAAATTCAGGTGGCTACATCTTCAAATACTGCGAAGAAGCCATACAAATGTAAGAGAGAATCCAATGTTTTGTATGGCCATAAGGGTCGTAGTAAGAGTGACTGCAACCAATCTGTGGGGGTAGTTATGATCTCTAATCCTGCGTCAGTACAACAACAACAACAACAACAACAGAATAATCAACGTAGGTAGGATACACCCAGAAGATAGTTCACCAGAATCAGCATGTCGTTGTCTCAAGCATTGTAACACATGTTGAAGGAAAAGTTGATTACATTGAAAGATCCTCCTCAGAACCCCAATACTTCCTCTCCCTGTTACAATACCAATGCAAGGTGTGCATATCATTGCAATAGTCCCGGACATGACACTAACAAATGTTGGGCTCTGAAGAATAAGATTCAAGATATGATTGACTCTTAGGAGATTGAATTTGATCCTCCTGAGACCCCTAATGTGATCACTACTCCTATGCCTAATCATGAAAAAGACGTTAATGATATTTATAATGTTGTCAATGTTGTTGAAGACGCTGATAGCGATTGTGACATAGACAATTGGATTTTCCCTACTACCGGCAGTGGGCTCAACAACTGGAAGGCTGAAGACTTTATAACAATTTCCTTTAGTCAGGAGTAAATGTTATTTTCTGTTTTCTTGCTTTCAAGTTTTTGGGTATGTAACTTGAACAATAATTTTAAGCCTTGTGCCTTACCCAGGGCACAACAGTCCATTTGTTAGGGTTATCATTTTTCATCCATATATTTTCTTTTAATAAATCATTGGAAGTTTGCATTCAAATTTTGCGCTCTTTGTCTTTCTTTTACTTTATTTGCTTTCAAAATAACTATGTGTTCTTACACACACCCACATAACAAACTGCAGATCCACATCCACCATGGGTCCCATTGATAACAATTCTGCTATTTCCAATTATGACTTCGAAAATCCAATCTACCAAGTCGAGGAAGAAGGTGAGGAAAATTGTGAAGTACCTGGAGAGCTTGCTAGACTGTTAGAGCTGGAGGAAAGAGCCATACAACGGCATGAAGATTCAGTCGAGGTTGTAAACTTGGGTACTGAAGAGAACAGGAAAGAAATCAAGATAGGTGTCGACCTAGAAGACAACGTCAAAAAGAGGTTAATCCATATGTTACATGACTATGTTGAGATCTTTGCCTGGTCTTATGAAGACATGTGAGGGCTTGATATTGGCATTGTGGTTCACCGTTTACCGATGAAGGAAGGTTGTCCTCCTATAAAGAAGAAGTTTCTTTGTATACGTCCTGAGATGTCTGAAAAGATCAAAGCTGAAGTTATGAAGCAGTTCAATGTAGGTTTCTTAGCTGTTACGTCAGTGGGTTGCAAATGTAGTGTCGGTACCTAAGAAGGGCGATAAGGTGCATATGTGTATAGACCACGGGGATTTGAATAGGGAAAGCCCCAAAGATGACTTTCTGCTTTCGCATATTGGTGTTATGGTCGACAACACCGCTCAGCACAAATTATTTTACTTCATGGATAGTTTCTCTGGTTATAATCAAATTAAGTTGGCACCTGAAGACATGGAAAAGACTACTTTTGTCACACGGTAGGGCACTTTCTATTACAAAGCCATGCCTTTTGGGTTTAAGAATGTCGATGCGACATATCAGCGTACCACGGTAGCTTTGTTCCATGATATGACCCAGTTGTACCCAAAAATTTGCCCTCTCATTTTACTCAACAAATGTCAAGTGAGGTCCCCAATTTGCTCAAGGTTGCCCAAGAGTTGACCAGACAAACTCTCTCATAAGGCAGTATACCCCAAATTAGGGTTTCTATTTTCATCAAGATGGGTGGACCAAAAAGTTCTCATATGCTTTCCAAGGTCTTATTATGTTCCCAAGATCATCCATGCCAAGTTTCAGTCCTTGCATAAGAAGTTTGCTCAATCAACTGCTCAAATGCTTGAGAATCGACTATAGTAGGTCAAAAGTCAATTCTAGCCCACATACAGTCAAACCTCAAGATTTTTGGCCAACATAAACATTTTGAAGTGACTTCCGTAATTTTTTCAAGGGTTGATCATGATTCCCCAAGGAATGCTCCAAATTCATCAAAACTCAAAAGTTGCTAAATTAGGGTTTCTCAATAAAAGTCAACCCAACTTTGACCAAGCATAACTTATTCATACTTTATCAAAAATTTTACATCTAAAGCTCATTTTGAAGAGGATGCAATTTCCTACAACTCATCTTCATCTCACAAGTTCAAAATATGCACTCATAAAAAGATATAAATTTTGACATTATAGGTCCTTTTGAAAAGTCAACAAAAACACCTTTTGGGTCAAAGCTTCATACATGAACATGGAAGATCCAATTGAGATGAAACAAAATGTTTTATTTAGAGGACATCCTAAGATTTCTAAAAAGTCCAAGAACACCCTTCTAGGGTCAAAATTGAGAGAGTTGTGCATTGTTAAAGTTGGCAATTTTTAGAAAATTGTCAAAAGTCAACATTGATCAAATTTGCATTTTTCCAAAGGGGTCCATTTTTCTTGTTTGAAACATGTTTCTAATAGGACCCACGATCCCTGAGCTTTTCCACCTACTATTTTATTATTTTTATCATTTATTTTGATTTTTTATTCATTTAAACCAAAATAAATCAAATTAAATGGTAAAATAATAAAAGCAAATCAAATCTTGGGATTTTTGTGCACATTATGAGTCCATATACAGCTAGCATGGCATGTAATTCGTGCAAGGATGATTTAGATTGAAAAAGTAATGATTGGAGCTATTTTAGAAAGAAATCATACAAGGCCAAAATCAAATCAAATCATCATAATTCCTCAAGATACCATGAGATTTCTTCCATTAATTTTGACTTAAATTCCTCCTTTATATAAACACAACACCCTCATACACTAGGGGACATGAAATTGTCTGCCCAAGAACGCTCTCTAAAAACCTCAAATTCTGTCAAAACTAGTGCAAAGTCAAAACCGAAGATCCAGCCACTTTCAGTCCAAGGCATCAATTACAAATCATTCCTGAGGTATCTAAGGATTTAGTACATCACCATTCCATGCGTCCATCATACACTCACAAATCCTACCCTTTGGATCATCCCTTAGTCCAGATCCAGCGTCCAACCACAGCAGCCCATGGTGCACTCTCTGAAGCTAATCCACATGGGATCACGCAAGGAACATGGGCCAACCAATTTGGGCCTAACAATTTGGCAATGCACCCCCCAGTCTACATTCTACCACACAGGCCCACTCTTTTCTTTTTTATTTTATTTCAATTCTTTTTATTGTTTTAATTTATTTATTTTATTTATTTTCCAAAAATCATTTTTAATCAAAACATAAAAATCAGAAAATCACAAACAATATTAGGTTTAGCCTTTTTTTTTCATAAAATATTTAATTGCATTAATTAGTTTAACTAGGTTAACTTAAATCTTTTTTTCATAATTAAAATCAAATAGAAATTAGGTTTAATTCTTAATTTTAATTCCTTCTCAAAATAAAAACACAAAAATAGGTTAATTGTTTTTTTTCATTAATTTAATGATTTTTCATAATTAAAACTTAATTAGTGATTATGATATTTTGCAATTTATTCTTTATTTCCTTAAATAAAAATGACAAAAAATGATTTTTTTTCTTTAATTAAATTCAATTTGGTTTTCAAGGGTCAAAACCCTAATTTCTCGCATTTACGTTTGCCGTACGTACTTTTCATTATATTTTTATAATTGCTCCGAGGTTGTAATAGTCTTTTAAACTAGGGTTTTATTTACTGTTTAATTTCCCCCCAATTTTTGGTTATGTAATCCCCATTCTCGAAGCCTTGTAATAATTAGATTTACTTTTCCGCTTTTAATTTCTACAACTATCAAACTGCTAGATGTATGCCTAGGATTGTATGCGAAAGACAAGTTGCATGAAAAATTAAAACAATTAGAAAACCCTAATGTGCAAAGATAAATATAACTGAAAAAACACACTGTTGCACACTTGCACCCCTAGGGTACTCCCCACTTGGTTGCCTCGGAAAAAAATGGTCATGTCCCTTGAACGTAGGGATATCTTAGCAAAAGACCCTTAACTCAAAAGTCATCAAAAAGATCATAGTCCCTTAATGTCCCTCGAGTTTTTTACGAGAAATGATCTTGTCCCTCGATGTTGCCTATATGATGACAGTCCCTTCGAAATGCTAAGGTATCCTTACATGTTGCCTTCAATGACCATTTCGTCCCTTTCGATAGTCCCTCAACATCCAACGACTAGGCTTACCTACTCACTAATAGTAGGATAACACGGTCTAAAGGATAGGAGGAAAAGAACAACTTTTTTCGAGTAGGTAGATAACTGTTAGGTACTTGCTCAATGAAAACTTTTCACAACAACACCTTTCAAAACAAATTTTCAAAACAAACTTCGTCACATCCTTGAGGACTGATACAAGGGTTATCACGAAGTAAAACATTTTCAAGATAAACACACACAATAAATTTGAAAAATGAGCATGTACCTAAGAGCCCGTAGATAACTACGGATAGAAAGGGTGATAACACCTTCCCTTTCTATAATCTACCCCCCGTACTCAGAAACATCTCAAAAAAAGGTTTTTTCTGTTCTTTTTCCTTTTCCATGATTGGATGAAATAAAAGTCGGTGGCAACTCTTGCTTACCGCGACATTTGCGAACAAAAAACGCAAACCAGTATTAAACAGTCGGTTCTGCCACCGTATCACAGAACTGGAGACTCTGCTGGGGAAATATAAAGTGGGGTAAACCTTAGGATCTAGGTCATATTTAATTGCTTTCTCTTAATTGTCTTGCTTGCTTTATATTTATGGGAACTGTTTGGGTTATTTGATCCTACACCCGGATCTGGGGAACACCTTTTAGGTAAGTAGCAATAAACCGTGAGGGAACTATGTTGGGGTATACCGGCACGGTTGAAGCAGTAGCTACATTGATGTGGCACTTTGGTTGGTACCGATAACCCTTGAGTCAATCAGGGAGAGTACGGGGACGCCGCGTGGTGTCGTGAAGCATCAATTGACCTTAGAACTTTAATTTCCCAACTTGGCCATTAGAAAGTAGTGAGATAGCTAGCCTCGGTGTAGAGCTGAGAACTGGTTGATACTCGATGCTACACTCAATGAGATCAGACTTTCGGGATATTTTGGCCACGAGAAAAGATTGCGTGAGCTAAGACAATACGGATAAAGGATGGTCAGTGATATTGAGATCCTCTAGAACCCGGTTACTTTTTAAGACAGGTTGAACCAACTAAACTTCAAGAGGGTACTACCTTAAAATCCATGCAAGCCTAAACCTAAGGCTATTTATGTGACTTGTGTGCTTTCGACTTGAACTACTTGCACAGTTTTATTATCTGACAACATGAGTTCCTTTCAGGTTTTGTTTACAATCCTTATCCAATAACTTGGATTTCTTGTCGGGTTTAATTGATTACATCACCTTGTACTCTTGCTTAAACACATAGCATACACATCATAACATCATGCCTTAACATTTCCTTAACCATTTCAAGGATCTCAAGGGTTTGTGATGCAGGTTATGGTAAATCAAACGTCTAGCAAGGGGCAAGGGGATTTATTTTCCTCTAGCCAATGTCGTCTAGAGATCAAAACATGATAACTTGAGTTAGTGGCTATGACCTACTCGATATGGTGAGCTTGACTCTTGAAGAAGGACTCTTAACGACACGAAGTTTCTTCAATCAAGCTGCAACCAAATTCTAACAGTTTCTTGTTTACCCCGCGAGATCCTTGAAAACTGCATACATATATCATACATATCATTGCATAAAAGGTCTTCCAGTACAGGTCTCTCATGTTCTCGTTGTTTATTTCAGAAATGGCTCTCAAACAAGATAACAGAGATCTTCAAACTCAAGAAGCTCAGTTCAGGGACATATTCCTAAACCTATCCAAGGGGCAGGAAGAGTTGAAAACATTCCTTGTTGGGAACTTGGTCAAGAAAAGTCTTGAAGACAATAAGGACGAACGGCTGGAACAACTGCAAGCTGAGGTAGGTGCAATGAGAACCCAGATGCTGGGGAAGATGGCTCTTATCCAAGGCTTAGCCCGAAGGAAAGAAGAGCCGAAAGCCATCATCAACCAACTTCATCAAGACGGATACAATAGTATGAAGCAAACAGTCGAGGCCGGGGACCAAGTCATTGATCAACCTCTAAGAAGACAAGAGTTTGGTTTGGTGAAGAGTGGACCTTTCCAAATTTCTACTACCTTACGGGTCCAACAACAACCTCGCCAAAAACAACGGGTTAATCAGAGTAAGCCAGATACACCCAAGAGGCAGTTTACCAAACTCAACATGCCGCTGTCTCAAGCTTTACAACACATGTTAAGAATGAATCTGGTTACGTTGATAGGACCTCATCTGAATCCCAAGACTTCTTCGCCTAACTAAAATCCTGATGCAAGGTGTGCATATCACTCCAACAGTCCGGGGCATGATACTGACGACTACTGGAGGTTGAAATACAAAATTCAAGACCTGATTGATGAAGGAGCATTGGAATTCACACAAGATGGTCAACTGGAATGTTTCTGTCAATCCTCCAAGGCTCGCCATTTGAAGTGACAAGTTCTAACAAGAGGGCTTTTCGTTCATTAAAATTTTCAATTTGTAATTTTCTTTTGATTGTTCGAATATTTATTCATGTTAAAATTTGTTACTTTATCAATGCATTGCATATGTCTGTTCTGAATCAATTCATTCGTATTCACTATATTTAAACTCCATTCCTTTTTGTGATATTCAACTCTCGACTAAAAAGCTGTAAGCCTTTAGAGGGAGGATGACGAAAATGATACCACAACCTCTACATTATGCTTTTGAACAGACCCCACTGACGATGTACAGGTGTTGTTTCAAATCCCAAACAGTGAAGTTATAAGGAAGATAATCCCTAGTCAACCCCTTTGAGCCAAAGAAGTAGGAGTTTTTCTTTTCACACTAATTAAAACCCTTAATCATAACCTGGGGCGGGGTAGTTTTCTCAATTAATTTAGAGGCGCATTCAGTCGCAATCTTCCGCTTCGTACACAATGAATGGCATCAAAGACGTCCTTCTAAATCAAAAGATGGTGATGGTTCCGCATAATCGTCAAGACAGGCAGTCATTATCTCTCAAAATAAAAGCCCTCTAAGTCAAAACCTATGAAGGAGACTTAATGAAAAAAACTAGGGCACCCCGCTGACTGTAATCACAAGAGAAACAGTTCAGGCAAAAGACAGGGATAGTAAAACCAAAAAAAGAGGTTACTACAAATCCTCGGCAAAAATAAATTACAAAATGACTGCCTTTTTCAAGTAAACTTTCAGTATCTGAACCATCACCAGAACATCAAGGACAATATTCCATAACTCAACTGGGATTCTAAACGCGCAATTAACTGAGCATAGGACTGAAGAACATCACGAAGAGCGGGTGGGTACAAATAAATTTTGAGCCTTTATCCTTTGTTTCTTGAACTGTGAACCAGGCCACGTTATAACCCTTAAAAGTCCTAGTAGAAGCATTGGTTAGTTCGAAAGCATATTGTTACAAAAGGTATCCTGACTCCTGTAGGACTTGCTGTAAATCCTGAGTTGACATCACATTTTACAAAATTTGTTTGTTTTACTGAAAAATGCATTTTCAAAAATTTCAAGACAGACATAAGCTTTGCATTCTTAAAATATTATTGTTTGCATATGACTATTTGTTCAACAGCATAGAGATTCTCATGAAGAATATCTAGTGAACAAAAAAACCTTCTCAATGAAAAGGATCACCTCAAGTGGAAAAATACTTCCAACCAAGGGGCACGGCATGACCATTGTCCATCATCTAGGGCAGTCAAGTCAAGATTCAAGGAATATCTCAAAGATGCCAAATAGCCAGGGGCAGATCTCCATCTGAATCACTTGGGACATTGAGCATGAATTCCAGCAACGAATCTTGTACAATCAAACAAACATCTTCTGGTAGTGTAGCAACACTTACTACTATGGACAATGACAATTCTCCGTACCCGGTGAACATGGACATAGTCGGAAAATACTACGCATGAACAAAGACCCGCTAGGTTGACATACCTAGGAAAAAATAAGGGAATCCTAGCGAACCAAAAGGGTTTGGGCAAAAGTTAGGGATATACATATGAAAAATCTGTACACCCGGAAAGTCGAAAACCTGAAAAGGCGGCTTGGGCAAAAAAGGGTATCCCGGTGGACTAAAAATATGAAAAGACAGTCCAGGCAAAAATTAGGGATTAAAGCGTACGACTATGTCTCGTCATCTTGTCACTTGCCCATCAGTAGAAGACTTATCATTTTGATCGGCAGTTACCATGCACCTCATAAGTTGGGATAACACTCAATCCATAAGGCCTCTGCAGGCACATTCTCCAGCAGGTACAGGGGCAGAAAAGTCTTAATACAAAGTCATTGTCATATCCTCAGCTTGCGTCCCAGTAACATTTACACTCCCCACAGAGTAGAGGCAACCAAAGTTTTGATCTCTGCTTCCCCAAACAGGAGTTACTTTCCCCAGCCAAGCTCTTTCGGAGAGTCGACGTCTATATTTCCCATCCAAATTTTGTAATCGCAAGCGGTTCATATAGTTTTCTCCCGAGCAGAGTTTATTTCTCTGAATACGAAAGCTCATCCCCAACAGAGTTATTCTCAAACAGAGTCTCTCCCCCAGCAGAGTAGCTATAAACAAGGCGGAAGTAGAAGAACCACTTTTTCTACTACGATCAGGAATGTAATTTCTAGTACTCTCCAACAATAGTCATGGATTTATTTTCCCAAACTCGGACGTGCCACAATAGCATTTCATGTTCATATATCATGACGTGCGCATACATATTGCATACAACATAATCTCATTTATTTTGAGAACGTCATCATACAATGCATTTCATGCATCATATACGATTAATCATGTACCTTTTCAGGAAAGATGGTTATCATCAACAACTTCCAGTAAGTTCAAGATTAGCTCCTGAAACTAAAAAGAATAATTATCTGCACGACCAAATGCAGCTTTACACGGGTTTGTCACGAAGCAATCTTACACGGGTTTCTCCTAAATGCAGCTTCACACGGGTTTATCCTGAAAAATCTTACATGGGTCATTTCTCATATATTTCTGAATGAAATTTTACACGAACTTATCCCAAGGTGACCTTACCCAGGTTCCTTCTGAAGTTTTACACGAACTCATCCCAAAGTAACCTTACCCAGGTTCCTCCTGAAGTTTTACATGAACTCATCCCCAAGTAACCTTACCCAGGTTCCTTCTGAAGTTTTACACGAACTTATCACAAAGTAACCTTACCCAGGTTCCTCTTGAAGTTTTACACAGACTTAGCCCAAAGTAACCTTACCCAGGTTCCTGCCGAAGTTTTACACGGACTTATCCCGAGGTAACCCTACCTAGGTTCCTCCTAAATCCCTACACGGACTCATCACGAGCAACCTTACCCAGGTTCCTTCTGAAGTTTTACACGAACTTATCCCAAAGTAACCTTACCCAAGTTCCTTCTGAAGTTTTACACGAATTTATCCAAAAGTAACCTTACCCAGGTTCCTTCTGAAGTTTTACACGAACTTATCACAAAGTAACCTTACTCAGGTTCCTCTTGAAGTTTTACACAGACTTAGCCTAAAGTAACCTTACCCAGGTTCCTGCCGAAGTTTTACACGGACTTATCCCGAAGTAACCTTACCCAGGTTCCTACCGCAGTTTTACCCAAACTCCTCACAAAGCAACCTTACCCAGGTTCCTTTTCAGTTCAGATGCAGTTTTACCCAAACTCCTCACAAAGAAACCTTACCCAGGTTCCTTCTCAGCTCAGATGCAGTTTTACCCAAACTCCTCACAAAGTAACCTTACCCAGGTTCCTTCTCAGGTCAGATACAGTTTTACCCAAACTCCTCACAAAGCAACCTTACCCAGGTTCCTTCTCAGTTCAGATGCAGTTTTACCCAAACTCCTCACAAAGCAACCTTATCCAGGTTCCTTCTTGGTTCAGATGCAGTTTTACCCAAACTCTTCACGAAACAACCTTACCCAGGTTCCTTCTCACGGCCCTACTATCCAGGATTTTAATATCGAAGTAACCCTACTATCCAGGTTCCTTCTCACAACCCTATTATCCAGGCTTTGATTTCTAAACAACCTTACCCAGGTTCCTCATCACGGCCCTACTATCCAGGCTTTTCATATCGAAGTAACCCTACTATCCAGGTTCCTTCTTACAGTCCTACTATCCAGGCTTTGATGTCGAAACAACCTTACCCAGGTTCCTTCTCACAGCCCTACTATCCAGGCTTTTCATATCAAAGTAACCCTACTATCCAGGTTCCTTCTCACAGCCCTACTATCCAGGATTTTCATATCTAAGTAACCCTACTATCCAGGTTCCTTCTCATAACCTTACCATCCAGGTTTCTTTTCTCTTATCTCCAGACAGAAGTCCACAACACTGTAAGACCTGGACCTAATCAAACCCGATTGGGTTTGCATTTCCCCAGTAAGTCGCAGTGCAGCCTGTACACTGACCAGACATGCAGTTCACCTCCGGAGTTAATTCCCTAGTGGAGTAACAAACAACTAAAGCTCCTAAAATTCTATATCTCCAAAGACAGATACCAACATTCCTCATCAGATTCTTCCTCAACAACAGCAACAGGGACTCTCGTCAAAGGAATATCTCAGGAAATCCACATTCTCTAGATGGCATCTTTAAGCCCATCTCTGACGATTCTCCGTCACATCCAGGATGACATCTTTAAGCCCATCTCCGACAATCTTCCATCATCGACCTCTGAATGGCATCTGTAAGCCCATTCCCGATATCACAAATCAAGTGTCACTTCATGCGAGTGCAAATTTCTGGGTACTCTAGTGTTCAATCATCTTCCACCTTCAGATCACGAAACGTAGAGCAGCCAATCTACATCCTCAGGTTTAAGAAGATTGAATAGGGGCAGCTGTTGTACCCCAAAATTTTCCCTCTCATTTTACTCAACAAATGTCAAGTGAGGTCCACAATTTGCTCAAGGTTGCCCAAGAGTTGACCAGACAAACTCTCTCCTAAGGCAGTATACCCCAAATTAGGGTTTCTATTTTCATCAAGATGGGTGGACCACAAAGTTATCATATGCTTTCAAAGGTCTTATTATGTTCCCAAGATCATCCATGCCAAGTTTCAGGCCTTGCATAAGAAGTTTGCTCAATCAACTGCTCAAATGCTTGAGAATCGATTGTAGTAGGTAAAAAGTCAACTGTGGCCCACATACATTCAAACCTCAAGATTTTTGGCCAACATCAACATTTTAAAGTGACTTCCATCATTTGATCAAGGGTTGATCATGATTCCCCAAGGAATGCTCCAAATTCATCAAAACCCAAAAGTTGCTAAATTAGGATTTCTCAATAAAAGTCAACCCAACTTTGACCAAGCATAACTTCTTCATACTTTATAAAAAAATTTACATCTAAAGCTCATTTTGAAGAGGATGCAATTACCTAAAACTCATCTTCAGCTCCCAAGTTCAAAATATGCACTCATAAAAAGATATCAATTTTGACATTATAGGTCCTTTTGAAAAGTCAACAAAAACACCTTTTGGGTCAAAGCTTCATACATAAACATGGAAGATCCAATTGAGATTAAACCAAAATTTTTGTTTATAGGACATCCTAAGATTTCTAAAAAGTCAAAGAATACCCTCCTAGGGTCAAAATTGAGAGAGTTGTGCATTGTTAAAGTTGGCAATTTTTGGAAAATTGTCAAAAGCCAACATTGATCAAATTTGCATTTTTTTCCAAAGGGGTCCATGTTTTCTTGTTTGAAACATGTTTCTAATAGGACCCATGACCCCTAATATTTTCCACCTATTATTTTATTATTTTTATCATTTATTTTGATTTTTTATTCATTTAAACCAAAATAAATCAAATTAAATGGTAAAATAATAAAAGCAAATCAAATCTTGGGAATTTTGTGCACATTATGAGTCCATATAAAGCTAGCATGGCATGTAATTTGTGCAAGGATGATTTAGATTAAAAAAGTAATGATTGGAGCTATTTTGGAAAGAAATCATACAAGGCCAAAATCAAATCAAATCTTCATAATTTCTCAAGATACCATGAGATTTCTTCCATTATTTTTGACCTAAATTCCTCCTCTATATAAAAACAACACCCTCATACACTAGGGGACACGAAATTGGCTGCCCAAGAACGCTCTCTAAAAACCTCAAATTTTGTCAAAACTAGTGTAAAGTCAAAACCGAAGATCCAACCACTTTCAGTCCAAGGCATCAATTACAAATCATTCCTAAGGTATCTAAGGATTCAGTACATCACCATTCCATGCGTCCATCATACGCTCATAAATCCTACCCTTTGGATCATCCCTTGGTCCAGATCCAGCGTCCAACCACAGCAGCCCATGGTGCACTCTCTGAAGCTAATCCACATGGGATCACGCAAGGAACATGGACCAACCAATTTGGGCCTAACAATTTGGCAATGCACCCCCCAGTCTACATTCTACCATACAGGCCCAATCTTTTCTTTTTTATTTTATTTCAATTCTTTTTAATGATTTAATTTATTTATTTTATTTATTTTCCAAAAATCATTTTTAATCAAAACATAAAAATCAGAAAATCAAACAATATTAGGTTTAGTTTTTTTTTTCATAAAATATTTAATTGCATTAATTAGTTTAACTAGGTTAACTTAAATCTTTTTTCATAATTAAAATCAAATAATAATTAGGTTTAATTCTTAATTTTAATTCCTTCTCAAAATAAAAACACAAAAATAGGTTAATTGTTTTTTTTCCATTAATTTAATGATTTTTCATAATTAAAACTTAATTAGTGATTATGATATTTTGCAATTTATTCTTTATTTCCTTAAATAAAAATGACAAAAAATGATTTTTTTTCTTTAATTAAATTCAATTTGGTTTTCAAGGGTCAAAACCCTAATTTCTCGCATTTACGTTTGACGTACGTACTTTTCATTATATTTTTGTAATTGCTCTGAGGTTGTAATAGTCTTTTAAACTAGGGTTTTATTTACTGTTTAATTTCCCCCCAAGTTTTGGTTATGTAATCCCCATTCCCCGAAGCCTTGTAATAATTAGATTTACTTTTCCGCTTTTAATTTCCACAACTATCAAACTTCTAGATGTATGCCTAGGATTGTATGTGAAAGACAATTTGCATGAAAAATTAAAACAGTTAGAAAATCCTAATGTGCAAAGATAAATATAACTGGAAAAAAACATTGTTGCACACTTGCACCCCTAGGGTATCCCCACTTGGTTGCCTCGGAAAACAATGGTCGTGTCCCTCGAACGTAGGGATATCTTAGCAAAAGACCCTTAATTCTAAAGTCATCAAAAAGATCATAGTCCCTTAATGTCCCTCGAGTTGCCTATGAGAAATGATCTTGTCCCTCGATGTTGCCTATATGATGACAGTCCCTTCGAAATGCTAAGGTATCCTTACATGTTGCCTTCAATGACCATTTCGTCCCTTTCGATAGTCCCTCAACATCCAACGACTAGGGTTACCTACGCATTAATAGTAGGATAACACGGTCTAAAGGATAGGAGGAAAAGAACAACTTTTTTTGAGTAGGTAGGTAACTGTTAGGTACTTACTCAATGAAAACTTTTCACACCAACACCTTTCAAAACAAATTTTCAAAACAAACTTCGTCACATCCTTGAGGACTTATACAAGGGTTATCACGAAGTAAAACATTTTAAAGACAAACACACACAAGCAATTTGAAAAATGAGCAAGTACCTAAGAGCCCATAGGTAACTAGGATAGAAAGGGTTCTCCCACCTTCCCTTTCTATAATCTACCCCCCCCCCCCCCCCCGTACTCAGAAACATCTCGAAAAAAGGTTTTTTCTGTTCTTTTTCCTTTTCCATGATTGGATGAAATAAAAGTCAGTAGCGACTCTTGCTTACCGCGACATTTGCAAACAAAAAACGCAAACGAGTATAACAGTCGGTTCTGCCACCGTATCACAGACCCATCATGAGATATAGGTTTACGTTGATGACATGATAACCAAGTCTCAGACTGAAGAAGAACATCTCGGCCACCTGCACAAGATGTTTGCGAGATTGAAGAAGTACAAGTTTAGGTTGAATCCAAACCAGTGCACCTTTGGGGTAAGATCCGGTAAACTCCTAGGTTTCATAGTCAGTGGTAAAGGTATTGAAGTTGATCCCGCCAAGGTCAAAGCCATTCAAGAAATGCCAGCTCCTCGTGCAGAAAAGGAAGTCAGAGGTTTCTTGGGACGATTGAACTACATTGCCAAATTTATTTCCCATTTGACCACTACTTGTGAGCAAATCTTCAAGTTATTGAAGAAAGATCAAGTAGTGAAGTGGAACGATGATTGTCAGATAGCCTTTGACAAATCAAGGAGTACCTCTAGGAACCTCCAATTCTGATGCCATCAATTGAAGGAAGACCTATGATCATGTACTTAAGAGTATTAGAGAACTCGATAGGGTGTGTATTGGGGCAACATAATGAGTCTGGTCAAAAAGAGCATGCAATATAATACCTTAGAAAAAAATTTATTGATTGTGAAATAAGATAATCACTGCTCGAGAAAACTTGTTGCGCTTTGGCATGGGCTGCCCACCGACTAAGACAGTATACGTTGACTCATACTACTTTTTTAATCTCTTATATAGATCCAATAAAATACATATTCGAGAAACCCACTCTCTCCGATAGAATAGCAAGATGGCAAATGGTCTTGACAGAATACGACATTCAGTACACTACTCAGAAAGCAATCAAAGGAAGCGTATTGGCAGAGTATTTGGCTCATCAAGCTGTAGATTACTATCAGTCTATGAATTTTGAGTTCCCAAATAAGAATATCATGCCAGTCCCTGATTATGAAAAACCTGGACCGTATAAAGGACTTGAACTGGGATCTGATGAACTATGGTTTTTGATGGAGCTTCCAACGCGCTTGGTAATGGAATTGGTGTTCTGATTATTTCCCCACAGGGTTTCCATACTCCCTTCACCTCCAGATTGTGTGTTTGATTGTGACAATAATATGGCTGAGTACGAAGCATGCATCATGGGTATCAAAGTTGTCATCAATATGAGAATTAAATTCTTGAATGTATATGGGGACTCAACTCTAGTGATCAGTCATATTAAGGGAGAATGGGACACGAAGCATCCAAATCTCATTCCTTATCGAGAGAATATGTTGATATTAATTTCGTACTTCGAAGAAATCACTTTTTAACACATTCCACGAGAGGAAAATCAATTGGCAGACGCGCTAGCTACCATGTCATCTATGTTCAAATTCATATGGGATAATGAAGCTCCTCAAATTACTATTGAGAGACTAGACGAACCGGCACATTCCTACGAAGTTGATACTGATGGAGTAGAGCAAAAGCCTTGGTACCACGAAGTGAAAAGATACTGCGAAACTCGAGAATATCCTGAAGGGGCATCTATCAATGATAAGAAATTTTTGAGGAGGTTCTCCGCAAAGTTCTTTCTAAGTAACGGAACCTTGTACAAGCACAACCATGATTCGACTTTGCTTCGTTGTGTAGACAAGAAGGAAGCTGAGAAAATTATGGAAGATATGCATGAAGGTGTCTTTGGTACTCACTCTAGTGGACATACAATGGCTAAGAAGATCCTAAGGGAAGGTTATTATTGGTCTACCATGGAAGCCAATTGCCATCATCATTCCAGAACTTGCCACAAATTCCAC